>CM073737.1:35617588-36230284 GCA_037113605.1 Calophaca sinica
CATCGCCAGGACGCAGAGTATTGGTGGAGAGGAGCTGAAGCAAACGCTTATAGCGTAACATCGCGAGATGACTCGGGAGCTTTTTCGTGAAAGGTTTTTAGACAAGTACTTCCTTGACATCGCACGAGCCGAGAAGAGCAGGAATTTCTTCAATCGCAAAGCTAGCGCAACTCGACGGTGTCCGAGTATGCGCCAAATTCGAATCGTCATGGCAGGTATTTCAGTCCATTTCGTGACCGAGTTGACTGTGAGATGGTCGAGTGAGAGATTCCAACGGGATCGAGATTCGACATTCGTAAGTCGTGGTGTCGCTGAGGATCGTAAATCTCCAAGAGTCGATCGATCGATGTGTCGAGGTAGAAGGAGTGAGGAGCCGCGTTAAGAAGATTGTGCGGGCGACCGGTGAGACCCCGTGAGTGCGGGGCGTAGATTTGCACGTAAAGGGAAACCACCGCAGAAGAGACCTTACGACCGACCTCGGGGAACAACAACAGGGACAGATCGTCCGATGACCCAAGTACCGAGGAGTGGAGGTCGCATCGTTGTCGAGGTGATTTGCTACCGGTGGAAAGCCGGGACATTACGCGAGTAATCGTACTGCAGAGGGAGGAGGTGTGTTTTAATTGCAAGAAGCCAGGGCATTTTGCTAAGGATTGTCCTACACCTAAAGTCGAACCGACTATGCTTTCGCGCAGCGCCAAAGAAGCGTCAGCTGGCGGCTAAAGGCGTAGTTTTCGCATGAGTGGCGAGGAAGTCGAACGAGCCGATGATCTTATCCAAGGTGAATGTGAGATCGAGGGTAAATCCTTATCCGCTCTTTTGATTCGTGCAACCCATTCCTTTATTTCTTCGGATTGTGTGAACCTTTTGAGCTTCGACCGTGATCGCTTTTACTGCTTAAATTAGTAGTTACAACCCCAAATGCTAAAACCTTAGTCCCAAACACCGCATGTCTTAATTGTGTAGTGATTATTCAGAGTAGAAAGTTTGTGGTCAATTTGGTTTGTTTGCCTCTTATGGCTTAGATGTTATCCTCGGGATGGATTGGTTGTCACACCACCATGTCCTTTTGGACTGCGGCCCGTGAAATCGTAATTTTTTCCAGACCTTGAGTCTCCAATTATCTTTCTGCCGAACGTATTGGAGTTTCTTTGAGAGAAGGAACTAGGGAATACATGTATCTAGCTAGTTCGGAAGTTTTCCAAATAGATCGACGTGAAGAATGTACCAGTGGTGTGTGATTTTGAGGACGCTTTCAAGACGTGCCAGGATTACCACCAAGAGACGAGAGGTCGAAGTTCTCCATCGACCGATTCCAGGAACAGGACCGATTTCCAAAGCGCCGCATGTGATGTCTCCGCCGAGATGAAAGAGTCAAGTCCCAGATCGAACACTTGGAGTCAAGCAATTCATACGATCGAGCCGTGTCACCGCGGGGAGCTCCAGTTGTTGCTGGTTAAGAAGAAGGATGGACGATCAAGGTCAGGCGTGGACTATCGCGAACTCAACAAGGTTACCGTGAAGAACCGCTATCCGCTACCACGATTGACGACTTGATGGACCAACTTCGTGGAGCGGCGATCTTTTCCAAGATAGACTTGAAGCCCGCTACCATCGATTCGCGCGAAGGAGGAAGATGTTGCCAAACAAATTTTCGTGACTAGATACGGTCACTACGAGTATTTGGTGATGCCGCTTGAGGACGAACGCGCCAAAATGTGTTTATGGACTACATGAACAGGATTTTCCATTCGCTTTTGGATCGATTCGCTGTAGTGTTCATCGACGACATATTGATTTACTCGAGGAACCAAGAAGAGCACGCAGAACACCTATGTCGAGTACTACGGATATTACGAGATAAGCAACTCTATGCCAACTGGTCAAGTGTGAATTTTGGCTTGAAGAGGTGAATTTTCTTGGTCACGTGATTTCCGCAGAAGCGGATAATCGTGGGATCCAACCAAGATCGAGGCGGTGATAGTATGGGAACAAATTTTCAAGACTGCCATCGAGATCGTGAGTTTTGTCGGCTTAGCGGTGATATTACCGAAGATTCATTGAAGGTTTTCAAGATTGTCGCGCTTCTACACGATCGACGATGGAGAATCAACCTTTGCTTGACCGAGGAGTGTGAAGCCGCTTTCAACGATCAAGGAGCTTTTGACGACAAATGCGCGCTGATTTTGCCGCAACCCGAAGAGCCTTTCGAGGTGTATTGTGATGCGCCACACCAGGGATTGGGATGCGTCTTGATGCAACATCGGAAGGTGGTCGCGTATGCTTCAAGACAAATTTTAAGATTCACGAGAGGAACTATCCTACTCACGACTTGGAGCTAGCGCAGTAGTTTTTGGCTGAAGATATGGAGGCACTACCTTTACTGAGCACTCTTCGCTTTCGGCCGATCACAAGAGCTTGAAGTACTGTTCGACCGTAAGGAACTCAACATGCGCCAACGTAGATGGACGTAATTTCTCAAGGACTACGACTTTACGCTGGAATACCATCCCGTAGCGCTAACGTGAGTAGCGCATGCGCTGAGCAGAAGAGCGCTTTAACCTCGGTAATGATGATCAAGGAGTTGAGATGCTCGAGAAGTTCCGAGATTTGAAGTCGAGTGTCGGGTTTCACCGGGAAGCCGAGATTTGGTATGCTTACCATTTCTAACAGATTGTTGGACGAGATCCGAGACCAAAGAAGTTCATGACGAGCTTCGCAAGAGAAGATTCGCTGATAGCGCGCAAGCGGAAGGCGACGCACTTCAGATCGGAGCGACGACATCTTGAGGTGCAATGGCCGAGCGTGCGCCTAACGCATCCGAAGCCGAGGAAGTTGATTCTCGACGAAGCGCATAAGAGCAACTTTAGTATTCATCCCCGAGTTACGAAGATGTATCAAGACTTGAAGAAGCATTTTTGGTGGTCCTGAATGAAGAAGCCAGTGGCCGAGCACGTAGCTTCATGTTTCACGGCGTGTCGAAGCGAAGGTGGAGCACCAACGACCGCGGGGAATGCTACAATCGCTGACGCATCAAAGATGGAAACGGGACAGATTTCCATGGATTTCGCTGTAGGTTTGCCGAAGACGCAGAAGAAGAATGATTCGATTTGGGTGATCGCCGACCGATTGACCAAACCGCCATTTCTTACCAAAGGAGGTCGACATACAACGTGGAAAAGCCGACCGAGATCTACATCACGAGATAGTACGACTTCATGGAATACCTCTTCGATCGTGTCGGACCGAGATCCGGTTCACGCCTCATTTTTGGAGGGAATTGCAAGGAGCGATGGGAACCGAGCTCAGGCTTAGCTCGGCATATCATCCACGCATCGACGGCCGATCGAGAGAACGATCCAATCGCTTGAAGATTTGTTGCGAGCTTATACGTTAGATCACCGAGGAAGTTGGGACGACGCCTTACCATTCGTGGAGTTCACATACAACAACAGCTTCCATGCGAGTATCGGGATGACACCTTTGAAGCGCCAGATGGACGGAAATGTCGACGCCTCTTTGTTGGTACCAGGATCTACGAGCGAACCGTCAGAGGACCGTGATATGATCCAGCAGTACTACCGAGAAGATCCGCTTGATCGTAGATCTGATGCGAACATCTCAAAGTCGGCGTAAGAGTTATGCACCAACGACGCCGACCACTCGAAGTTCGAGGAAGGAGAACATGTATTTCTTAGAGTCACCCCCACTCATCGAGTTGGTCGAGCGATCAAATCCAAGAAACTTACCCCTAAATTCATTGGACCTTACCGCATTCTTCGTCGTATTGGTCCAAGCGGCATATCGACAGACATTGCCACCATTCTTGTCGAACATCCACGACGCCTTCCACGCCTCACAATTGCGGAAGTATGTTTCCGAATTTCTCATGTCATCGAACCTGATGTGATTCAACTCAAGGACGACTTATCTTTGAAGCGCCACCAGAAGGATCGTTGATCTAAAGCCAAACAGCTATGAACAAAGAGATCCAACTTGTCAAGGTTGTGTGGGATCAAAAGACGGGTGATGCGACTTGGGAGCTGGAGGAGAAGATGAAGACTCAAGACTCTCGAACTTTTCTCGAGGTAAGAATCTTATTTGCAATTTCGAGGACTAAATTTTTTAGAGGGAGAGATTGTAACACCCGAGGACTAGATCGACATCGTATTAGGACGACGATCGAGACCTCGACCAAGACCTCGTGTCGAGATCCCGTGACTAGATCAAGCTTGTCGAGATCATTTGTCGAAATGATGAGACCACGTGCACTAGCCGCCGAAATGAGGAGGTCGCGTGTCGAAGTTGATGAAGTCGCTGCATCGAGCCGATGAGGACGCAAGTCGAAATGAGGAGACCGTGTTCACGAACTCGTGTTAGAACCTTGCACGCTTGCACGAGCACTCTTGTCGACATCGTGTCGAGATGACACCTCGTATTATTTCAACGCTACTCAGCGTTATTATTATAATGTTTGTAATTATTACATTGCCGGCTTGTCGCTGACCGACGAGTAGAGGGTAATTATGAGAGGAACGAGTTAACGGGCAGATGATTGATGGATTGGCATCTTATAGCTAGAGTTACGCTTATACTCCCTTCTCGCCAAATGTATACCACGACCGATTCCCTCACACTCATTTCTCTTTTCTTCTTTCTTCTTCCTTCCTTCTCGCTCGTGTTTCGCTATTTTCTTCAAAATCTTCATCGATTTAAACCGTGAGTTCCATCGAGATTCTCGCATGCTTTCTTCATCAATTTTGTTCATCATCAACTTCTCGACCCATATCTCGTCTGATCGACCATCACCGCTGAGGTATGAAGAAACGATTTTCTTTCATCTGTAAGCTATCGCTTAGCGCTAATTCTTCTTCCATTTTTAACCAGTTTTATGCTTCCAAATCATATCAAATTGATGGGTTTTCTTCTTCACGATATTACCTATCTTTTTAACCGATTAATTGGGCTTGTAAAACAAATTTCTTCCTCTGCTTTTTCGCAATCGGCAGCGCCTTAAAACCTCCATTTTTGGTTCGTTTCGATTTCTTGTTTTTCATTCGTTGTTTCTGGTTATTGTTGTTGTTGATCTATCTGTTGAAGCATCAGATAACTTTTTCATGAATTTTGATCGAAATCCCTAACTTTGTGTTAGAGGAAAAATATCTTTCAGTTCTTGAGTATTATATTTTTCTGGGTTGTGGTTGAGTTTGGGGAAGAGAGAGTTAGATGTATTGGAACCTATAGATCGATCTGAGTTGTGTTTGTTTTAGGAAGTCTGATTCCCGAGATCGAGTGATTTCCGAATCAAGGTGTACGGGAAAGCGAATCCAAGGACGCGGAAGCAGCAGAATCCAGATCGAGGATTGTACGTGTCGAGGTCGACTGAGAAGCGTACGTGTCGAAGTCGTTGTCGAGTTCGTTGAAGACAGCCGTGTCGAGATCGAGTAAGTGAAGTCGTTGTCGAGCTCTTAGAAGACAGCTGTGTCGAGGTCGTTGTCGAGCAGCATTAACTTGGAGTTCGGTAAGGGCGCTTCACATTATATTTGTTATAGTATGTAAGGGCGCTTCACATTAATGTTTTCGTAGTATGATAGCGTAAGGGCATTTCATATTCTATGTGGTTATGTTATTGTGTATGGATTTACTGATTTGTGTCGAGATGAAATGTTGTGATATGATTGAGTTTTGCATGTATTTAATATGTGATTGAATATATGTCGTGAAGTGTGTATTGCATGTTGAATTGCGTTTCTTCATGTCGAGCTTGCTCTTTTATTTGACATGCGGTTGAATATTTTGTGTTTAACTCTTTGAATATCGTGATGCCGCTAATTGTTCATCGAGTGAGCGAAGCTAGGTGAGTCGTATGACGCTTTTGAGCCGTGACCCTGATAATCGAGGGTGCTAGGTCCCCTTTTTGTTTACGGAGATTGACTAGACGCCGCCACGCCACGGGACCTGAGCCGACCGCCCTAGGGAGAGCGAGGATCCCAAGGCTTTGGACTTTCCGACATACCGCAGCGTGTGCATTCCGGAAAATTGTCGAGTCGAGAGAAAATGGATTTGCGAGTTGTGTCGAAGTTTAGAGTGAGATGGTCGAGTCACGTCGGTGAATGTTATACTTTCTTTGCTTGCTTATATTTATGTCGAGCTTATCTTAAATTGTTGAGAAGTTGACCACTTTCCGTGGTGCCTTCAATCCATGACTGCTACCCAGCGATGTCGAGATGCAGTAACTCGGACAAAGAGATGATGCCGAGGAGGATCTCGACGAGGACCCGAGTGACGACCTCTATCCGTCGTGGATTGTTTATTTGTTGGATGTTGGTTTTTCCGAGGACTGTTCTTGTATTTCTTTTGTGTTCGAGGTCGTGACCAGTTTGGGCGATGTTGTGTTGTTGCTCTGAGGGTAGACTGGTGGTCTTACTTTTGGAGCAGCCCCCTGCGTGAGAGTCTGCCGGAAGTACCCCCAGGGTATGATGGCTCTTTTGAAGTTGTCGTACCTTAGGTGTATTTTCTTTGCACATTTGCTACTCTGTATTTTGTATACATTATTATTTCGAGTGATATATATATATGTATGTTATGCATGTATGTTTTATTTGAATTTAAGTCTTGTGTCTTAGTTGCACCATGTTTCGAAAAGCTGTAATTACTCTGATGTGCACGAGTTGGTTTTATAAAAAAAAAGAATATATCGTATTTTTTAAAAAGGCACAAGAGTTTTGTTTTTAAAACACATCTCATATAGGTTTATGTTGAGCTTGGTGTGTTGAGCTCGGTAACTCGAGCTCGGTATATTGAGCTCGGTAGCGGTCCGGAAACGGGTCGTTACATCGGGCTACCATCAGATTCGCGTGAAGGAGGAAGATGTCTCCAAAACAGCTTTCAGGACTAGGTACGGTCACTACGAGTACTTGGTGATGCCGTTTGGAGTGACAAATGCGCCAGCTGTGTTTATGGATTACATGAATAGGATTTTCCATTCGTTTTTGGATCAGTTCGTTGTAGTGTTCATCGACGATATATTGATCTATTCGAAGAACCGAGAAGAGCACGAAGAACACTTACGTCGAGTACTACAGATATTACGAGAGAAGCAACTCTATGCCAACCTGTCGAAGTGTGAATTTTGGCTTGAAGAGGTGAATTTTCTTGGACACGTGATTTCCAAAGAAGGGATAGCTCTGGATCCAACTAAGATTGAGGCGGTGTTAGCGTGGGAACAGCCGAAGACGGTTACCGACATCAGGAGTTTTGTTGCCTTAGCAGGCTATTATCGAAGATTCATTGAAGGTTTCTCGAAGATTGTCGCGCCTCTTTACGACTACGAGGAAGGATCAACCTTTGCCTGGACCGAGGAGTGTGAATCCAGTTTCAAAGATCAAGGAGCTCTTGACGACAGCGCTGTGTTGATTTTGCCTCGGCGAAGAGCCTTACGAGGTGTATTGTGATGCGTCACACCAGGGATTGGGATGCGTGCTGATGCAACATCGGAAAGTGGTAGCGTATGCTTCAAGACAGCTTAAGATTCACGAGAGGAACTACCCTACTCACGACTTGGAGCTGGCAGCAGTAGTTTTTGCGTTGAAGATATGGAGGCACTACCTTTATGAGAGCTGTAACACCTGAGGACGAGATCGACATCGTCTTAGGACGACGTATCGAGACCTCGCGTCGAGATCTCGTGTCGAGACCTCGTACCAGGACCTTGTGTCGAGATTCCGTGCCAAGATCGCGTGCCGAGGTCATTTGCCGAGCTGAGGAGACCGCGTGCACTAGCTGTTGAGTTGAGGAGGTCGCGTGTCGAGTTGATGAAGTCGCGTACCGAGCTGAGGAGGTCGCATGTCGAACTGAGGAGGCCGCGTGCACGAACTCGTGTTAGAGCCTTGTGCGCTTGCACGAGCACCCTTGTCGACATCGTGTCGAGATGATAACACTCGTATTCTTACGAACGTTATTCAGCGTTATTATTATATTGTTTGTAATAATTATATTGTCGGCTTGCCGTTCTCGTCGCCGTGTCTAGATCATTGACCGACAGAGTAGAGGGTAATTATGAGAGAGGAACGATTAGATGGGTAGAATGATTGATGGGATTGGCATCTTATAGCTGGAGTTACGATAATACCCCTTCCTTCACCAGCTGTATACCACGATCGGTTCCCTCAAACACTCATTTTTTCTCTTTTCTTCTTTCTTCTTCCTTCCTTCTGCTCTGAGTTCCTTGTTTTTCTGCAAAATTTCCATCGAAGAAACCTTGAGTTCCATCGAGATTCTGCACAAATTTTCTTCATCAACCTTGTTCCTCATCATCTTCTCGACCTATAACTCACCATCTCGACCATCAGTGGAGGTATGAAAAACAGATTTTTCTCTTCCTTCGTGCTACTGTTTAGCGCTACTTCTTCCTTCCATTTTTAGCTAGTTTTATGCTTCCAAATCATGTCAAACTGATGGGTTTTCTTCTTCATGATATTACCTACTTTTCTAACCGATTATTTGGGCTCAGAAACAAATTTCTTTCTCTCGATTTCTGAAATGGGCAAAGGCCCGTAAACCCTTCATTTTTGGTTTGTTTCGATTTCTTGTTTTTCGCTTGTTGCTTCTGGTTGTTGTTGTTGTCGATCTATCTGCTGTAGCATCAGTAACCTTTTTCATGAACTTTTGATCGAAAACCCTAACTTTGTGTTAGAGGAAAAATATATTTAAGTTCTTGAGTTTTTATATTTTCTGGGTTGTGGTTAAGTTTGGGATGAGAGCTAAGTGTATTAGAACCCATAGATCGAACTGAGTTGTGCTTGTTTTAGGAAGTCTGATTCCCGAGATCGTGTGATTTCCGATTCGAGGTGTACGGGAGAGCGAATCCGAGGACGTGGAAGCAGTGGGATCCAGATCGAGAACTGTACGTGTCGAGGTCGACTGAGAAGTGTACGTGTCGAGGTCGATTGAGGACGGTACGTGTCGAAGTCGTTGTCGAGCTCGTTGAAGACAGCCGTGTCGAGATCGAGTAAGAGAAGTCGTTGTCGAGCTCATTTGAAGACAGCTGTGTCGAGGTCGTTGTCGAGCAGCTTTAGCTTGGAGTTCGGTAAGGGCGCTTCACATTAATACTTTCATAGTATGCTAGCGTAAGGGCACTTCATATTCGACTTGTTTATGTTTTGTGCGTAAGGGCAGCTTTTAGACATTATTAAGACTTTATTTTATATGTTATTGTGAATGGATTCCCTGATTTGTGTCGAGCTTGGAATGTTGTGATATGATTGGGTTTTTGCATGTATTTGATATGTGATTGAATATATGTTGTGAATTGTGAATTGCTGTCGAATTGCGTTCTTCATGCAGAATGTTTTTATTGCTTAAATGTCGAATTGCGTTTTCTTCATGTTAAGCATGCTCTCTTTATTTGATATGTGATCAAGTAAGTTTATGTGCTACTCTTTGACATGCGGCGAGCTAATCATCGAGTGAGAGAGCTAGGGAGTCGTATGACGTTTTTGAACCGGACCCGTGATAATCGAGGGTGCTAGGTCCCCTTTTGTTTATGGTGGATTGGCTGGCGTTGTAGCATTATCGGTTTGGGGATGGACCTGTGATTAATGTATGGAATTCGGTTTGGGGATGGACTGCCGTTTACCTATTACGTCGGTTTGGGGATGGACTCGCCGACGATATTCCTAATAAGAGTCGAGTCGAGTCTAGAGTGAGATGGTCGAGTCACGTGTGGTGATTGAGATACATTATTGTGTTGTTTATTTCTTTATGCCGTGCTTATCTTGTATTGTTGAGAAGTTGACCCTTTCCCCGTGGTGCCTTCAATCCATGACGGTTACCCAGCGATGTCGAGGGCGCAGGAACTCGGCGGCAGGTGTTGCCGAGGAGGAGCTCGACGAGGACCGATGACGACCTCTATTTGTCGTGATAGATTATGTTGTTGGATGTTTGTTTTTTTTGATGACTGTACCTCGTTTTTCTTTTGTGTTCAGAGGTCGTGACCGTTAGGCGATATTGTTTTGTCGCTTCAGGTAGACTGGTGGTTTTACTTTTGGAGCAACCCTGCGCGGGAGTCTGCCGGAAGTACCCCCAGGGTATGATTGCTCTTTTGAAGTCGTCATACCTTAGGTGTATTTTCTTTGTACATTTACTACTCTGTATTTTGTATACATTATTATTCCGAGTGATATATATATATGTATGTTATGCATGTATGTTTTATTAGAATTTAAGTCTTGTGTCTTAGTTGCACCATGTTTCAAAAGTCAGAATTACTCTCGATGTGCACGAGTTGGTTTTATAAAAAAAAATAGACCGTACTTTTTAAAAGGCACAAGAGTACCGTTTTTAAAATGCGTCGCATACAGGTTTAGTTGAGCTCGGTGTCTTGAGCTCGGTATCTCGAGCTCGGTATATTGAGCTCGGTAGCGGTCCTAAAGCAGTCGTTACATTGTTGGTATCGAGCGCTTCGGTTCGACCGAAAGCCGTGCATAGGAGATTTGACCGTCAACGTGGTCGGTTATGTGTGTTGGGTACCTAATTGTACTATGTTGATTCTTTGTTTGATTAAGTGAAGCACTTATTGCTTGAGAAATTGTTTGAACTGTTTCTTGATTGAAGCAGTGTGTTTTAACACATCCATGTTGTGAGATTCTGACAGGGTTTTGAACTTTGTGGAATCTAATGCCACCTCGTAGGAATACGACAGCTGTAACCGAGAACGTCGACATGGAACGAGCAATTCAAGCTATGACCGAGATGGCGGCAGCCATGGCCCAGCAATCAGCTGCTGCAACTCAACAGGCTAACGCGATGGCTCAACAGACGGCAGCGTTAACTCAGCAGAACTTACAGCAACAACAACGAGCAGAGCGAAATGCTGAAGCTAGAGGATTGGCAGACTTTAGGAAGCATGATCCACCGAAGTTCTACGGTGAGCCAAATCCAGATAAAGCTGATCTTTGGATGCAAGAGATCGAGAAGATCTTCGAGGCACTTCATTGCCCGGACAACGTGAAGGTCGACTATGCCACCTACTTACTGCTAGGAGATGCAGAGTATTGGTGGAGAGGAGTGAAGCAAACATTTATAGCAGAACGTCGCGAGATGACCTGGGAGCTTTTCCGTGAAAGGTTCTTGGACAAGTACTTCCCAGATACTGCACGAGCCGAGAAGGAGCAGGAGTTTCTTCAATTGCAGCAAGGCAGCTCGACAGTGTCCGAGTATGCGGCCAAGTTCGAGTCGCTTGCGAGGTATTTCAGTCCATTTCGTGATCGAGCTGACCAAAGATGGTTAAGTGAGAGATTTCAACGAGGATTAAGATTTGACATTCAGAAGTCGGTGGTGTCGCTGAGGATCAGGAACCTCCAAGAGCTGATTGATCGCTGTGTCGAGGTAGAAGGAGTAAGAAGCCACAAGAAGAAGACTGTTGTGGGCGGACCGGTGAGACTCCCGTGAGTGCGCGTAGATTTGCACGTAAAGGGAAACAACCGCAGAAGCCTTACGACCGACCTCGGGAACAACAACAGTGACAGAAGTCGTCCGATGACCCAGGAGCGAGGAGTGGAGGTCGACCGTGTCGAGGTGACTTGCTATCGATGTGGAAAGCGGGACATTACGCGAGTAATCGTACTTAGAAGGAGGAGGTGTGTTTCAACCGCAAGAAGCCAGGGCATTTTGCCAAGGATTGTCCTACACCTAAAGTCAACCGACTATGCTTGCGCAAAGGCCAAAGGGAAGCGTCAGTAGCTAAAGGCGTAGTTTTCTGCATGAGTGGCGAGGAAGCGAGCGGTGATGATCTTATCCAAGGTGAATGTGAGATCGAGGGTAAATCCTTATCCGTTCTTTTTGATTCGTGCAACCCATTCCTTTATTTCTTCTCGATTGTGTGAACCATTTGAACTTGACTGTGGATCGCTTTACCGCTCAAATTGGTAGTTACAACCCCAAATGCTAAAACCTTAGTCACAAACACTGCATGGCTTAATTGTGTAGTGGGTATTCAGAGTAGAAAGTTTGTGGTCAATTTGGTTTGCTTGCCTCCTAAGCGCGTAGATTTCATCCTCGGGATGGACGGGTTGTCGCACCACCAGGTCCTCTTGGGCTGTGCCCGTGAAAGCGTAATTTTTCCGCACTTGGAGTCTCCAATTATCTTTCTGCTAAACGTATCGGAGTTTCTTTGAAAGAAGGAACTAGGGAATACATGTATCTGGCTAGTTCGGAAGTTTCTCAGCTGATCGACGTGAAGAATGTACCAGTGGTGTGTGACTTTGAGGACGTTTTCAAGACGTGCGGGGTTACCACCAAAGCGAGAGGTCGAGTTCTCCATCGACCTGATTCCAGGGACATGACCGATTTCCAAAGCGCCATACAGGATGTCTCCTGCCGAGATGAAAGAACTGAAGTCCCAGATCGAACACTTGGAGTCAAAGCAATTCATACGACCGAGCGTGTCACCGTGGGGAGCTCCAGTGTTGTTGGTTAAGAAGAAGGATGGACGATCAAGGCTGTGCGTGGACTATCGCGAGCTCAACAAGGTTACTGTGAAGAACCGTTATCCGTTACCACGTATTGACGACTTGATGGATCAACTTCGTGGAGCGGCGATCTTTTCCAAGATAGACTTGAAGTCGGGCTACCATTAGATTCGCGTGAAGGAGGAAGATGTTCCCAAAACAGCTTTCAGGACTAGATACGGTCACTACGAGTACTTGGTGATGCCGTTTGGAGTGACGAATGCGCCAGCTGTGTTTATGGACTACATGAACAGGATTTTCCATTCGTTCTTGGATCAGTTTGTTGTAGTGTTCATCGACGACATACTGATCTACTCGAGGAACCGAGAAGAGCACGAAGAACACTTATGTCGAGTACTGCAGATATTACGAGATAAGCAACTCTATGCCAACCTGTCGAAGTGTGAATTTTGGCTCGAAGAGGTGAATTTTCTTGGTCACGTGATTTCCAAAGAAGGGATAGCTGTGGATCCAACTAAGATTGAGGCGGTGTTAGCGTGGGAACAGCCGAAGACGGTTACCGAGGTCAGAAGTTTTGTTGGCTTGGCAGGCTATTACCGAAGATTCATTGAAGGTTTCTCGAAGATTGTCGCGCCTCTTACACGACTGACGAGGAAGGATCAACCTTTTGCCTGGATCGAGGAGTGCGAATCCAGTTTTCAACGATCAAGGAGCTTTTGGACGACGGCGCCGTGTTGATTTTGCCTCGGCAGAAGAGCCTTTCGAGGTGTATTGTGATGCGTCACAAAAGGGATTGGGATGCGTCTTGATGCAACATCGGAAGGTGGTCGCGTATGCTTCAAGACGACTTAAGATTCACGAGAGGAACTACCCTACTCACGACTTGAGCCGGGCGCAGAGTTTTTTGAAGATATGGAGGCACTACCTTTATGGGAGCACTCTTCTTGTTTTCGCGATCACAAGAGCTTGAAGTACTGTTCGACCGTAAAGAGCTCAACATGCGTCGGCGTAGATGGACGTAATTTCTCAAGGACTACGACTTTACGTTGGAATACCATCCGGTAAGGCTAACGTAGTAGCGGATGCATTGAGCGGGAAGAGCGTTTTAACCTCGGCAATGATGATCAAGGAGTTGGAGATGCTCGAGAAGTTCGAGACTTGAAGTTGAGTGTCGAAGTTTCACCGGAAGCCGAGATTTGGTATGCTTACCATTTCTAACAGATTGTTGGGCGAGATCCGAGACCGGCAAGTTCATGACGAGCTCTGCAAGAGAAGATTCAGTTGATAGCGCAAGGGAAGGCGACCAATTCCAGGTCGGAGCGGGCGACATCTTAAGGTGCAATGGCCGAGTATGTGTACCTAACGATCCGAGTGAGGAAGTTGATTCTCGACGAAGCGCGCATAAGAGCAACTTTAGTATTCATCCAGGAGTTACGAAGATGTATCAAGACTTGAAGAAACATTTTTGGTGGTCCGAATGAAGAAGCAAGTGGTCGAGTACGTAACCGTGTTTAACGTGTCGAAGCGAAGGTGGAACACCAACGACCGCGGGAATGCTACAATCGCTTGACGTACCGGTTTGGAAATGGGATAGTATTTCCATGGATTTCGTTGTAGGTTTGCCAAAGACGCGAGAAGAAGAATGATTCGATTTGGGTGATCGTCGACCGATTGACCAAATCTGCTCATTCTTACCGGTGAGGTCGACATACAACGTGGAAAAGCTGACCGAGATCTACATCGGGAGATAAGTACGACTTCATGGAATACCTCTTCGATCGTGTCGGACCGAGATCCGGTTCACGCCTCATTTTTGGAGGGAATTGCAAGGAAGCGATGGGAACCGAGCTCGAGCTTAGCTCGGCATATCATCCCCATCGACGGTCGATCGAGAGAACGATCCAATCGCGAAGATTTGTTGCGAGCTTATGCGTTAGATCACCGAGGAAGTTGGGACGACGTCTTACCATTGGTGGAGTTCACCTACAATAACGGTTTCCATGCGAGCATTGGAATGGCACCTTTGAAGCAATGCGGACGTAAATGTCGACGCCTCTCTGTTGGTACCAGGGGCGGCGGCGTTACGTCGTAGGACCAGATATGATCCAAATAGACTACCGAGAAGATCCGTTTGATCGGAGATAGGATGCGAGCGTCTCAAAGTCGACGTAAGAGTTATGCAGACCAACGACGTCGACCACTCGAGTTCGAGGAAGGAGAACATGTATTTCTTAGAGTCACCCCCACTACTGGAGTTGGTCGAGCGATCAAATCCAAGAAACTTACCCCTAAATTTATTGGACCTTACCAGATTCTTCGTCGTATCGGTCCAGTGGCATATCAGATTGCCCTGCCACCCTTCTTGTCGAACATTCACGACGTCTTCCACGTCTCACAATTGCGGAAGTATATTTCCGACCCCTCTCATGTCATCGAACCGGATGTGATTCAACTGAAGGACGACCTATCTTTTGAAGCATCACCAGCAAGGATCGTTGATCGGAAAGGCAAGCGATTCGCGGAACAAAGAAATTCAACTTGTCAAAGTTGTGTGGGATCAGAAGACGGGAGATGCGACTTGGGAGCTGGAGGAGAAGATGAAGACTCAGTACCCTGAACTTTTCCGAGGTAAGAATCTTATTTGCAATTTCGAGGACGAAATTTTTTTAGAGGGAGAGATTGTAACACCTGAGGACGAGATCGACATCGTCTTAGGACGACGTATCGAGACCTCGCGTCGAGATCTCGTGTCGAGACCTCGTACCAGGACCTTGTGTCGAGATTCCGTGCCAAGATCGCGTGCCGAGGTCATTTGCCGAGCTGAGGAGACCGCGTGCACTAGCTGCTGAGTTGAGGAGGTCGCGTGTCGAGTTGATGAAGTCGCGTACCGAGCTAAGGAGGTCGCATGTCGAACTGAGGAGGCCGCGTGCACGAACTCGTGTTAGAGCCTTGTGCGCTTGCACGAGCACCCTTGTCGACATCGTGTCGAGATGATAAGACTCGTATTCTTACGAACGTTATTCAGCGTTATTATTATATTGTTTGTAATAATTATATTGTCGGCTTGCCGTTCTCGTCGCCGTGTCTAGATCGTTGACCGACAGAGTAGAGGGTAATTATGAGAGAGGAACGATTAGATGGGTAGAATGATTGATCGGATTGGCATCTTATAGCTGGAGTTACGATAATACCCCTTCCCTCACCAGCTGTATACCACGATCGGTTCCCTCAAACACTCATTTTTTCTCTTTTCTTCTTTCTTCTTCCTTCCTTCTGCTCTGAGTTCCTTATTTTTCTCCAAAATTTCCATCGAAGAAACCTTGAGTTCCATCGAGATTCTGCACAAATTTTCTTCATCAACCTTGTTCCTCATCATCTTCTCGACCTATATCTCACCATCTCGACCATCAGTGGAGGTATGAAAAACAGATTTTTCTCTTCCTTCGTGCTACTGTTTAGCGCTACTTCTTCCTTCCATTTTTAGCTAGTTTTATGCTTCCAAATCATGTCAAACTGATGGGTTTTCTTCTTCATGATATTACCTACTTTTCTAACCGATTATTTGGGCTCGTAAAACAAATTTCTTTCTCTCGATTTACGAAATGGCGGTGCCGAAACCCTTCATTTTTGGTTTGTTTCGATTTCTTGTTTTTCGCTTGTTGCTTCGGTTGTTGTTGTTGTCGATCTATCTGTTGAAGCATCGGATAACCTTTTTCATGAACTTTTGATCGAAAACCCTAACTTTGTGTTAGAGGAAAAATATATTTAAGTTCTTGAGTTTTTATATTTTCCGGTTGTGGTTAAGTTTGGGATGAGAGCTAAGTGTATTAGAACCCATAGATCGAATCGAAGTTGTGCTTGTTTTAGGAAGTCCGATTCAGAGATCGTGTGATTTCCGATTCGAGGTGTACGGGAGAGCGAATCCGAGGACGTGGAAGCAGTGGGATCCAGATCGAGAACTGTACGTGTCGAGGTCGACTGAGAAGTGTATGTGTCGAGGTCGATTGAGGACGGTACGTGTCGAAGTCGTTGTCGAGCTCGTTGAAGACAGCCGTGTCGAGATCGAGTAAGAGAAGTCGTTGTTGAGCTCATTTGAAGACAGCTGTGTCGAGGTCGTTGTCGGCGCCTTTAGCTTGGAGTTCTGATGAGGCGCTTCACATTATTGCTTTCATAGTATGCTAGCGTAAGGGCACTTCATATTCGACTTGTTTATGTTTTGTGCGTAAGGGCAGCTTTTAGACATTATTAAGACTTTATTTTATATGTTATTGTGAATGGATTCCCTGATTTGTGTCGAGCTTGGAATGTTGTGATATGATTGGGTTTTTGCATGTATTTGATATGTGATTGAATATATGTTGTGAATTGTGAATTCTTTGTCAGTGCGTTCTTCATGCAGAATGTTTTTATTGCTTAAATGTCGAATTGCGTTTTCTTCATGTTAAGCATGCTCTCTTTATTTGATATGTGATCAAGTAAGTTTATGTGCTACTCTTTGACATGCGGCGAGCTAATCATCGAGTGAGAGAGCTAGGGAGTCGTATGACGTTTTTGAGCCGGACCCAGATAACTGAGGGTGCTAGGTCCCCTTTTGTTTATGGTGGATTGGCTACGCGTTGTAGCATTATCAGTTTTGGGATGGACCTGCTGATTAATGTATGGAATTCGGTTTGGGGATGGACCTGCCGTTTACCTATTACGTCAGTTTGGGGATGGACCTGCTGACGATATTCCGGAATAAGAGTCGAGTCGAGTCTAGAGTGAGATGGTCGAGTCACGTGTGGTGATTGAGATACATTATTGTGTTGTTTATTTCTTTATGCCGTGCTTATCTTGTATTGTTGAGAAGTTGACCCTTTCCCGTGGTGCCTTCAATCCATGACGGTTACCCAGGCGATGTCGAGGGCGCAGGGAACTCGACAGCAGGTGTTGCCGAGGAGGAGCTCGACGAGGACCAGGGCGACGACCTCTATTTGTCGTGATAGATTATGTTGTTGGATGTTTGTTTTTTTTGATGACTGTACCTCGTTTTTCTTTTGTGTTCAGAGGTCGTGACCAGTTGGGCAGTATTGTTTTGTCGTTTCAGGGTAGACTGGTGGTTTTACTTTTGGAGCAGCCCCCTGCGTGGGAGTCTGCCGGAAGTACCCCCAGGGTATGATTGCTCTTTTGAAGTCGTCATACCATAGGTGTATTTTCTTTGTACATTTACTACTCTGTATTTTGTATACATTATTATTCCGAGTGATATATATATATGTATGTTATGCATGTATGTTTTATTAGAATTTAAGTCTTGTGTCTTAGTTGCACCATGTTTCGAAAAGCTGTAATTACTCTGATGTGCACGAGTTGGTTTTATAAAAAAAAAATAGACCGTACTTTTTAAAAGGCACAAGAGTACCGTTTTTAAAACGCGTCGCATACAGGTTTAGTTGAGCTCGGTGTGTTGAGCTCGGTATCTCGAGCTCGGTATATTGAGCTCGGTAGCGGTCCGGAAACGGGTCGTTACAGGAGCACTTTTACCGTTTTCAGCGATCACAAGAGCTTGAAGTACCTGTTCGATCAGAAAGAGCTCAACATGCGTCAGCGAAGATGGACAGAATTTCTCAAGGACTACGACTTTACGTTGGAATACCATCCCGGTAAGGCTAACGTAGTAGCAGATGCATTGAGCAGAAAGAGCGTTTTAGCCTCAGCAATGATGATCAAGGAGTTGGAGATGCTCGAGAAGTTCCGAGACTTGAAGTTGAGTGTGGAAGTTTCACCGGGGAAGCTGAGATTTGGTATGCTTACCATTTATAACAGATTGTTGGATGAGATCCGAGACCAATAGGTTCATGACGAGCTCCTGCAAGAGAAGGTCCAGTTGATAGCGCAAGGGAAGGCGACAGAATTCCAAGTCGGAACGGACAACATCTTAAGATGTAATGGCCGAGTGTGTGTACCTAACGTAGCGGGTGAGAAAGTTAATACTTGACGGCGCATAAGAGCAACTTTAGTATTCATCCAGGAGTTCACGAAGATGTATTAAGACTTGAAGAAGCATTTTTGGTGGTCGGAATGAAGAAGCAAGTGGTGAGTCGTAACCGTGTTTAACGCGTGTCGAAGCGAAGGTGGAACACCAACGACCAGCGGGAATGCTACAATCGCTTGACGTACCAGTATGGAAATGGGATAGTATTTCCATGGATTTCGTCTTAGGTTTACCGAAGACGCAGAAGAAGAATGATTCGATTTGGGTGATCGTCGACCGATTGACCAAATCTGCTCATTTCTTACCAGTGAGGTCGACATACAACGTGGAAAAGCTGACCGAGATCTACATCGCGGAGATAGTACGACTACATGGTATACCCTCTTCAATCGTGTCGGACCGAGATCCGAAGTTCACGTCTCATTTTTGGAGGGAATTGCAAGAAGCGATGGGAACCGAGCTCAGGCTTAGCTCGACATATCATCCCCAAACTGACGGTCAGACTGAGAGAATGATCCAATTGCTTGAAGATTTGTTGCGAGCGTGTACCTTAGATCACCGAGGAAGTTGGGACGACGTCTTACCATTGGTGGAGTTCACTTACAATAACAGTTTCCATGCGAGTATTGGAATGGCACCTTTTGAAGCCTTTGTATGGGCGTAAATGTCGACGCCTCTTTGTTGGTACCAGGATGGCGGCGTTACATTGTGGGACCAGAGATGATCCGGCGGACTCATCGAGAAGATCCGTTTGATCGTAGATAGGATGCGAGCGTCTCAAAGTCGACGTAAGAGTTATGCGGACCAACGGCGTTGACCACTCGAGTTCGAAGAAGGAGAACATGTATTTCTTAGAGTCACCCCACCATCGAGTTGGTCGAGCGATCAAGTCCAAGAAACTTACCCCTAAATTTATTGGACCTTATCAGATTCTTCGTCGTATTGGTCCAGTGGCATATCAGATTGCCCTGCCACCCTTCTTGTCAAACATTCATGACGTCTTCCACGTCTCACAATTGCGGAGTTATATTTCCGACCCCTCTCATGTCATCGAACCGGATGTGATTCAACTGAGGGACGACTTATCCTTCGAAGCATCACCAGCAAGGATCGTTGACCGGAAAGCCAAGCGATTCTTGAACAAAGAGATTCAACTTGTCAAAGTTGTGTGGGATCAGAAGACCGGAGATGCGACTTGGGAGCTGGAAGAGAAGATGAAGACTCAGTACCCTGAACTCTTTCATGGTAAGTAACTTATTTGCAATTTCGAGGACGAAATTTTTTTTAGAGGGAGAGATTGTAACACCTGAGGACGAGATCGACCTCGTATTAGGACATCGTGTCGAGACCTCGTGTCGAGATCCCGTGCCAAGATCGCGTGCTGAGGTCAGATGCCGAGCTGATGAGGTCGCGTACCGAGCTGAGGAGGTCGCATGTCGAACTGAGGAGGCCGCGTGCACGAACTCGTGTTAGAGCCTTGTGAGCTTGCACGAGCACCCTGGTCGACATCGTGTCGAGATGATAAAACTCGTATCTTTACGAAGTTATTTAGCGCTAATGATTCTATTGTTTGTAATATTTATTTTATCGGTTTGCGCTCGTTCTTTGTGTTTTAGATCTGTAACCTATAGATTAGAGAGTAATCATGAGAGAGAAGAGATTAGATGGGTAGAATGATTGATGGGATTAGCATCTCATAACAGTAGTTACACGTCACTTATTTACGCTTTTAAGAAAGAAAAATTCATTTAAATGGTTTATCTCCCAGCTGTATATCACGATCAGCTCTCACAAACACTCACTTTCTCTTTTCTTCTTTCTTCTTCCTTCTTCTCTGAGTTCCTCTTCCTCTCCAAACCTCCATCGTAGAACCTTGAGTTCCATTGAGCTTCTACACAAACCTTCTTCATCAATCTTGTTCCTCATCATCTCCTCGACATATATCACCACCTCGACCATCATCTGAGGTATGGAAAAACAGATTTTCTCTTCCTTCATGTTACTGTTAGCGCCACTTCTTCTCTCTATTTTAGCTAGTTTTTATGCTTCCAAATCATGTCATATTGATGGGTTTTCTTCTTCATGACATGACCGACCTTTCTAACCAATTATTTGAGCTTGTAAAACAAATTTCTTTCTCTGTTTTCTGCAATAGGCAGTGCCCAAAAAAAAACCCTCCCTATTTGGTTTGTTTTGATTTCTTGTTTTAGTATGTTGTACGTTGCTTCTTGTCGATGTTGTTGTTGATTTATTTGTTATAGAATCAGATAACCTTTTTCATGAACTTTTGATCGAAAACCCTAACTTTGTGTTAGAGGAAAAATGGTTTTGTCTGGTGATGTATGAAAGAAGTTTTTAATAAAATTTTAGAGAAAAGGAGTTATTTTGTAACGTTTGAATTCTGGTTGTATTTGTTTAAGTTCTTGAGTTTTAAATGTTTACTTGGGTTGTGGTTAAGATTGGGATAACGAGAGCTAAGTGCTATTAGAACCCATAGATCGAACTAAGTTGTACTCGTATTAGGCGGTGTGATTTCCGAGATCGTGCTGCAAGGAGATCAGGGTGTACGAGAACACGAAACCGAGGTTGACTGAGAGCCGTACGTGTCGAGATCGAGTAAGAGAAGTCGTTGTCAAGCTCGTTTGAAGACAGCCGTGTCGAGGTCGTTGTCGAGCTCGTTTGAAGACAGCTGTGTTGAGGTCGTTGTCGAGCAGCGTAGCTTGGAGTTCGGTAAGGGCACTTCTAAACATTCTAGGATTTTTATTGTTATATTACTATGTATGGATTCCTTGATTTGTGTCGAGCATGTAATGTTGTGATATGATTGGGTTTTTGCATGTATTTAATATGTGATTGAATATATGTTGTGAATTATGTATTGACTGTTGAATTGCGTTTCTTCATGTCGAGCTTGCTCTTTTTATTTGACATGCGGTTGAATATCTTGTGTATAACTCTTTGAATATTGTAAGCGGAGAGCTGTTCATCGAGTGAGAGAGCTAGGCGAGTCGTATGACGTTTTTGAGCCGTGACCCGGAAAACTAAGGGTGTTAGGTCCCCTTTTTGTTTACGGGAGATTGACTAGGCGTCGCATTATCAGTTTGGGGTTGGACCTGCTGATTAATGTATGGTATCGGTTTGGGGTTGGACCTGCCGCTTACCTATTACGTCAGTTTGGGGATGGACCAGCTGACGATATTCCGGAATAAAAGTCGAGTCTAGAGTGAGATGGTCGAGTCACGTTTGGTGAATGATATACAGTGATGTCTGCTTATTTCTTTGTGCCTTGTTTATCTTGATTTGTGGAGAAGTTGACCCTTTCCCGTGGTACCTTCAATCTATGATGGTTACCCAGGCGATGTCGAGGGTGCAGGGAACTCGACAGCAGATGATGGCGAGGAGGAGCTCGACGAGGATCAGGGCGACGACCTCTACTTGTCGTGATTTGCTTTGTCTATGTTTTTGTGTATAGTGGTTGTGACCAGTTTGGGCTAGATGTTATTTTGAGCACAGGGTAGACTGGTGGTCTTACTTTTGGAGCAGCCCCCTGCGTGGGTGTCTGCCGGAAGTACCCCCAGGGTATGATTGCTCTCTTGAAGTCGTCATACCTTAGGTGTATTTTCTTTATACATTCTTACTCTGTATTTTGTATACATCATCATTTTGAGTGGTATATATATATATTATGCATGTATGTTTTATTAGAATTTATATCTTGTGTCTTAGTTGCACCATGTTTTCGAAAAGTTGTAATTACTCTGATGTGCACGAGCTGGTCTTAGAATAATAAAAAAAATATAGACCGTACTTTTCTAAAGGGCACAACAGTATCGTTTTAAAACACATCGCATACAGGGTAACTAGAGCTCGGTGTGTTGAGCTCGGTAACTCGAGCTCGGTATGTCTGGAGCTCGGTAGCGGTCCGGAAACGGGTCGTTGCACTAACCACATCGTACCTGATTCAAGAAATTCTTTGGTGTTTCATATTCAGCAGCTAAAAATACAAAAACCTGCAAGCATACAAAAGAAGCAAAACTAAGTTATGGACAGCCCCGAAATTCTAGCTCCCATACGCCTGTAATAATTGATTAAAAATTAGGATCCCGCGGTATGTAATGTTACGTAGTTCCAACACCTAAGTACAAGTCAGACGCAACAAAAAATGTAAAAGGCAAGAATAGAAATATATATTTAACTAAATCAAACAAGATATAACAATAGGTAAGGCACCTTAAACATCAAAACATTAAGATGGGAGAAACCAAGTACATATTAAATTGACAATGCGGCAAGCCATGCAAAATTAGTTTTCATTCCTCCCCATCCAGTCTGATGTTTAACTTCTCATAAGAGTATCTATACTTTTTAGAAGGAAAATGCAAAAAGAATGAAAAAGCAAATTGAAGTCAAGAACCTGTTTTGTGTTCCACGTGAAAAGTGGATCAGAATCTGCTGATATATTCAGTGTCATGCTAACCTGCAAGAATAGAAAGACTCTCGCTTCAGATTGAACAATAAATAAAGATGACATTTTAATATCAGAGAAAGGGATCCCAACAAGCTGGTATAAGACACAATATGGTATTCAGATCATAATGTGGTCAGTTTGAAATTTAGAGCATATGCAGAGAAATATATTTACAATACAAGTAATTATAAATGTTGCCATGAGGCCAGTTTAAAATTTCATTCTATGGACTAGAACCAGCATGATGTTTCCAATTATTTCTAGCTTTGAACTTGACCAGTTTCAACAACACATAAGTATCCCTTGTACGTTGTATCTGAAGCAATTACATAGAGAGCCCAATAATTTGAAAGCAATTTGATGATTTCTAATAGGTAACCTCCTTAGCAAGTTAGTAAGGGAGATAGTTAGAAGAAATAGTGCATGTTTCCCATAAGCTACCTCACACAAAGCATAAAAGAAAGCAAATACAAACTACTCAAGGGTATCCCCTTGGACTCCTGTTGGGCCACCATCGGCAATAATTCTTTACGTTCGCAGCAACCGGCTTCTCCCTTGCTTCATCGGGATCACCATGGTTGGTCTTTTCGGCTTCATCCTCCTCCTCCACAATCTTGCCATCCTTCGCAGTCTTGGTGAAGTCAAGCTCTGAGATATCCAAATCGGGGGCAACCACCCTGATTTGGGCAAAGGCATTATCAAAGCCCTCCTTGAACTATAGAGCACAAAAACTCTTATACCCCTCCGCCCGAACAACTTCGGTCGAGGATTTCTCCTTCTCAAGAGATCTCTCTCATTTTGCAACTCTTTTTGGTCCTCCAAGTGCCTCATGTAGCTTTCACAAGTTCGGTTACAACTTGCTCGGCCACAGCGAGCCCAGATCGAATAAGCTCGACCATGACCGACCATCCTGGAGAAACAACGAGGATGCTGGAATAAGTGCAGCCGCGACGCAGTTAAACAATTGGGGGCTTACGTCCCCTTGTAAAGACAGGAAATAAGGTTAATGCCTGACACATGTAGCACATGAACCAAGGAAGACTACGTGATCAGTCGAGGTCCAGTATCTCTCACCAGCTCAGACCTCAGAAATCAGACCTCATAGGTCATCTCAGACATTTAGACATCATGCCTCGCGGATCAGATCATCCGACCAGTCATTATATTATTGACAGTCGAAACCCATGAAATCGATCGTGGCACTTAGATGGGTCCAGCCCGACCTACTACTCTCGAGAAGTGCTCAGCTGATCAGCAAGCAAGTCCCGGGGACTTATGGTTCAAAATCAACAACGGATCACTCCTCATTCTGTTACGGGCCGGTCTCGAGGCGAGTTCTATTGTGTTCACCGAACCGGAGCGGATCAGCTCGGTTCCTGCTTATCCGAGCTCGAAGGATTGCCACCGACCTGAGGTGAGCCAGACCCGACCTCCGGTACGACTGCCCCAATGATAACACCGAGCAGGGCGGGGCGAGCCGGCTCATGACCCTCGAACCTTCTAGAAAGCGATAAACCTGGAAACGATGCTTGGGGTCGTTGTCACTCCGTAGATTGAGGATCACGCAGCCAGTACATGGCGGATTTGGTGACTCGACTCGGATACCGACCCAAGGACATGGGATAGACCCTCCGCCCTTTCGTGCGAAGAGTATAGGGGCTTGTGTTATGGACCTGGCCCCGAGCCGAAGTTCTTACGCGTTCGCCGACCAGTGGCGCATCGCCTCTGCCCGCTTTACCCGAGCCAGACGAACCGCCACCGCTCGAGACGCGCTGCACTCCAATTTTCAGACGACTCTCCCGACGATAACATCGAGCTGGGGAAGGGGCGAGCTGACTCAGGTCTCATGAACCTTCTAGAACGAGGCGTGCCTGAGGTAACACTTGGGGCCGTTGTCACCCTAAAGATGGAAGATCACGTAGCCGGCACGTAACGGGCCTGGCAGGAGCCAAATATCTGGAAGAGATTAGCTAATTCCCGAATTGTTAGGGAGGGATTACCGCGCGCAGAAATCGGTTCAGAGGTTTCCTTCCTTCCACGCAACTCCACTATATAAAGGGGGCTAGACCCCCCAGGTTTGCACACTCTCTACCCTCTCTCAAAACCCTAAACTCATCTCTATGATGTCGAGCTCTATGCTCACCCTAAAAAGCCCTATCTAACTTAGGCATCGGAGGACCTTTTGCAGGTACCCCACCCGCCGGTCTGAAGGGGAAGGACATCACGCCCGGAGGAGGAGTACTCACCACGGAACCCATTGCCCAACTACCAAGCAGAGGAGCAAAGGTACGACCTTGCACCATTTTTTGCATTAACATTGCTCTACGGTGTCAACAATCATTTTGTCCCTTCATCTTCCTCATTGTTAACGACAGAGCAAATGGATAATAAATCGATGGAAATATCTTCAAAGTTTTCTGGAAAGTGATTTGAGTTAATTCGACAGAAGATTCCACAATTGAGAAGAGCAAAGTGAAGAGGTCGACAATTAACATGATGTCGACAATGGTGGAATTGTTGGTGTCGAAATCCTGTGTCGACAATGGAGGAAGATGAAGGGACAAAATGATTGTCGACACCGTAGAGCAACAAGAGACAGCCCCTTCTCGACAATAAGTGTGCCATTGTCGAGAAGGGGTTAATTGTCGACCTCTTCAGTCACTCACTCACTCAGTCAACCCAATTCTCGATGGATTCGAGCCTTACTATTGTCTATTACAATGGCAGAATCACAACAAGTGCTGATGGTGTGGTTTTTGAATGCGACGTTCCAAAAATATTTAGGCTAAAGACATCCATCACCATTGAAGAACTCAAGTAAAGGATTCGGCAAAAGCTCGGAGCTGGATTACGTAGAGTGACAGATCTCTACTATCGATGCCATGTTTTGTTAGGTAGTAGGCGTGTTTAGTATATGAATATGACAGTTCTAAACGACGGCGATATACAAAGTATAAGGGAAACATTCAGTGATCATTCTAGCCATGGCCCAATAGAGTCGTATGCTGTGCTTGGAAGATCGATCGACGAGATCATTGCAGCATATCGTGCACCAAGAACAGTTGATGAGATCCTTGTAGCATGTCATCAACCATAGCCAAGGATTAGCACTGGTGACTATGTTATGTAATGTTGTGTTGTGTTGTTGAATGAGTAGTTGCGTTTAATAAATAGTTGGGTTTGGTTTTTTTAATGTTGTAGTTGAGTGTTGTAGTTACATTTGATGATCATGTAATGTTGTTTTGTTGTTGTTGAATGAGTAGTTGCGTTTTATAAATAGTCACGTTTAAGTTTGTTTTTATTATTTTGTATTTCTAAACTCACTAATAATAATAATAATAATAATAATAATAATAATAATTACATTCATCAAAAACAAATATTCACATAAAAAAATTACATAAAAATGCAACTACGCAGTGACCCTCCGCTATTCGAAGCACCGCCCGAAGGTAGTCACACATCTCATCTCCCTCCTATGCGTAATTAACGACCTGATGCAGCATGGCGGAAATTCTATCCAACCTGAGTATCGCACCAACACAATCCGCCTACAAATGACATAAATACATTATAGCAAATAATTAGATAATGTTACGAATGGACATAATATATACAGTTCAAGAACTTATTATTCCTTACTCGATGACACATAATATCATCATGTGGATCATGTGGAGCTTATGGGGGTATCAACAGTGGATGCGAGACCCTATAGTACCAATCCATGTATCTCTCGACGCACTCAGCTAGATGAGCGGCCTACCTCAACTGAAAGATGTATCTAATAGAGTACAGGTGAGATGACATCCAATTAAGACTAATATCCTCAGCCGAGGGACGTCGTGGTGGTACGAGGAATGTCCTACCCATTACTGAATCGCCGCAGCACTCTATAGCAAATGCGGCACTATGGTGTTCCCACACCAGATGTACCCCGAAAAGAATGCCACATCAGCGAGTGGGCAGCGCTGCCTATAGGGGGCCACGATGTCCAACACACATCATCAGTGGTCAGCGCATCTAGTGCTTGCCTGTATGGAAGCATCTTCCCCTGACCCCTCTTAGGTGTCCAGCAGTTAGCGCGTACACGCTCACCGGTGTAACCGTCAACAAGCTTCTGATCTACTATAGTAGTGGGAAAATACTCGTAGATCCACGCCTGTTACAAATAATAATAACGAATCAGTTACGAAATTGTATTAGAGTTAAAACAATTGTAAATTTAATTTTCTTATTTAATAACACAGTGGTACCTGAAAGAGTGTCATGTAGCCCGCTAACCCATGGCACTCGAATCTACTGGCGTCGTCAAGATAATCGTACAACTTGTATAGGGCTAAAGCTCCTCATGACCACTGTCCAACCTGGCCCAAGTGACGCACCAGCTCGAGATATCTACAGTCAATACAGGTGCTAGTCTTGTCCGTCAGAATAGTCATCCCGAGTAGCACCAGTTTGAACGCCCTCATTTGCCTTGTGCGTCGAGGCCACTCATCCCTCTGTCTATCATAAAGGACCTATAGCCAAGATAAACTGACAGCGGCCCACCCATGGCCCGTAACCTCCACCGAGGCCTCCGCATGTGATACCCCTAACAATGATCAGAAACAAATATAGCATTATATGTGTCCATATGAGTGGCTATGAGCAGGTGCCTCTAACCGTGTGCCCGGTATGCATGACACATAATCCCAGCGTGATGGTCATCTCTCCGATGGAAGGTGGAACAAGCTAGTTTCTGCGTGCCACCTCTCGCAAGCCTTGATTAGCGGCGAGTTGTGAATCATCTTGTAGGTAATACATCGAGTTGAAAGACCATTTCGATCAACATGCTCTGTCTTTGCGGTGGTAGTGGCTGACGATCCCTAAACCACTTCTGCCACTTTTTGCTTCCACCCGATCCTGCACACATAAAAATAAAAGATTTGTCATGAATTACACAATTAAAAAGAAAACCCTTAAATGTTTTAAGACAGTAAACAATAATTACTTCTCCACTCCACAAGTGGTAAGCGATGTGGTCCCTAAATGATCTAAGCAGCGATGAATCAAAAGGTCCTCCAAGAAATGGTCTCTCCTCTGCCAGTGCATCTATATGCATCTCAACTGGTTCCTCGTGAGGAACCTCATGCTGATATCCCTCGTGTTGAGGTTCCTCATGCGGAGGTTCCTCGTACTGATGTTCCTTATACTGAGGTTGTTGTCTGCGTCGTCTACCCCATGCTCGGGCCACTCTGTCTACCATCAACAAGTCTCTGACAGTGTGAAGCAGTCATGGCCACCCGACGCTCTTGTGCAGTCGCTCTCGCACGCTCAACCTCCCGAGCAGTAGCCTCCATCTCAGCCTCCCTACCAACCACCCAGCCTGCTCCTCTCATGCATGGCATAACTGAAACAAAAAAAATTAAAATCACAAAGTTAATTAAAAAAAGAAAAGGAAATATGGTATTTGGTATTTGCGAGTGCTTGAACAAACTCGCAAATATGGTATTTGCGAGTTTGAATCGCAAATACCTAATTTGTGAGTGAACACTAAATTTGCGAGTGAAAGATTGCTATTTGCAAGTAACCAGAGAAAAATTTCAAGTCTCTGAAATTAAAAAATTGTGAGGGAAAGAATGAAAGTAAAAAAAAAATCACTTTTGATAATTTTACCAGGGGTATAATAGTCAAGTCCCCCAAATGTTTTGCTGGGTGCCTTTAGCAATTACCTTCAACAAATTGCATTCTGCAGCTGGCCCATCGGCATTTTTGTTTGTCTTTTTTTTTTAAGAATTTATTGTTACTGAACTTTAGCTGCTAATCAGAATTATTTCATTTTCCGAAGAATTCATGCCAATTATTAATCATATTTTTTTTTTTGGGTTTAACTTGTAAAAATGAGCATGCCCTTTTTCATTAAAGTATAATTAGTTATCCATCTCAAATGACAAATTATAAATTTTGTAGTAGTTTGAAGATAATCATTTTGTTTTGTTTTAGGAAAAAAAAAGTCAATCCTTGATTAGTTTTTCAGTTTCACTCTCCTAATTTGACTAGATTCCTTATTCCATTTCCAAGTCCATGGGATCAAAAGGCTATAAAGTAACCAAAACTATAAAACGATATTCAAGATAAATTATTTTGGAAGCCTTTATAGTTCCCCCCCCCCTTTACAGAGGTTTTGACTCCACTAGTTGCGTTACGAAAAAAGGTCGACTATATACCAAAAAAAAAAAAAAGAAAGAAAAATTCTGAGTAATCCAGAATTGGCCGAGAAATAAGTAAAGTCCTGGATGTTAAACTTGGATAGCAATCGAATCCGTCCATTTAGATGAAGTCGTTAACCACTGCACCTAACATTTGGGTTAGAAGCCTTTATAGTTTTATGAAGTTTTTAAGTAATTTATCAAGGTGGTGTTGGAAGAGTTGATAACATAGCTCTTTCTCAACAACAACAAAAAAAACCGGGTTCGATTCATGAAAATGCCCATTTGAGAGGTAGTCTAATTTTGGGTGTAAAACCAAGCGTCCCACTATCAACTCGGAGATAACTCTCATGACGGGTCCAAAGGAGCCAAGTTTGTGGGATTTTGTTGTGGGGGGATAAAGTCATTATTTTCTTCAAGGTGAAGAGAGACATCGCTTTTAATCACCGTAAAGCTCTCGGTCACAATTTTAAACTTTTCCAGGTGAAGCGGCGGTAATTTTCATAGCTAAAGCTCAAAGGATTGGCGACGGCATGATATGTTTTTATCGGAGAAACAATAAACTTGAGACAATTGAAGACCACACCACAAGCAAATTTCGGATATTCGAGAATTTAAACACTATTCATTTCCACTATCCAAAGCACGAATTCCTTTTCCCTCATCCTAGTTCCTTAACCTTTTATGTCTGCTATAGAAAAGGCTAAAGTTACAGCAAAAACATTACATGACAAGAAGGCATCATCTGTATTCCTCGGGCAATCGGTAACCTGGCATGACTATTTTATCTGCAAACATTTTGCCAGTCTTTGGCATAACATGCCAGTGCAAAGTTAAGTTATATTCTTTACCACGCAAATTGCTTCCCTGGACACACAAAAAATGGAAAAATTAAGGCCTAAAGAAATCTCAAGCAATTCAGCTTAGACACAATATCCTTGTCGATAAAATGGCTTGAATTCTCTTTACGATAAAAAATTGGTTAACACCTCCTTTTATACAATGCGGAATCGACGACCTACGTATAAATTAATCAGAATTCTTTGGACTTGAAAAAAAAAAAACAACTTTGCTGATAATTATTTGTTTGGTCAGAAGAGTCCTCCAAATATTTTGGTCTTGTATTGGTAATCATTTTCAAGATTTTTAGAACTAGAAATAGAGTAATGAGGATAGGCTCATTCCATAATAAAGACAGGTAAGTTTCCTATAAGGAATTGAGTGTGAGAGCCATATGAATTGAAAGATTCATGTTTGTTTCAGGAAGAGATCATAAGAGGTGTATACCTGATCAGTGAAGCGGTATTTATTTGATGTGTGAATCCAAAACTTCGCATGCTCTTTAGAAGGAATGATACCATCCCACAGGGATATCTGTAAAATCAAAAATGGCATCTCAAGAGCCTAAGCAACATATGTGACACAACATATACGGAAGATGATAGAGAAGCAGCATAACATGCAATGACACAGCTATCTGAGTGACATGAAATCATGAAATAAACAAACATTGAAGCCGTCGTTCGAGATCCACCGACCCAGTTTTACCATGGCTTCCTTTTATTCTTTCTTTATAAAAAGGAGTTGGCAATTTAAGTGTTTATATTTCAAATGAAGATGCAAACTAACTAACCACATCGTACCTGATTCAAGAAATTCTTTGGTGTTTCATATTCAACAGCTAAAAATACAAAAACCTGCAAGCATACAAAAGAAGCAAAACTAAGTTATGGACAGCCCTGAAATTCTAGCTCCCATACAGTTTAGAATAATTGATTAAAAATTAGGATCCCGCGGGTATGTAATATTACGTAGTTCCAACACCTAAGTACAAGTATGCGCAACAAAAAATTAAAAAGGAAAGAATAGAAATATATATTTAACGAAATCAAACAAGATATAACAATAGGTAAGGCACCTTAAACATCAAAACATTAAGATGGGAGAAACCGAAGTACATATTAAATTGACAATGCGGCAAGCCATGCAAAATTAGTTTTCATTCCTCCCCATCCAGTCACGATGTTTAACTTCTTTATTAAGAGTATCTATACTTTTTAGAAGGAAAATGCAAAAGAATGAAAAAGCAAATTAAAGTCAAGAACCTGTTTTGTGTTCCACGTGAAAAGGGATTGCAAATCTGCGATATATTGATGTCATGCTAACTTTGCAAGAATAGAAAGGCTCTCGCTTGATTGAACAATAAATAAAGATGACATTTTAATATCGTAGAAAGGGATCCCAACAAGCTGGTATAAGACACAATATGGTATTCAGATCATAATGTGGTCAGTTTGAAATTTAGAGCATATGCAGAGAAATATATTTACAATACAAGTAATTATAAATGTTGCCATGAGGCCAGTTTAAAATTTCATTCTATGGACTAGAACCAGCATGATGTTTCCAATTATTTCTAGCTTTGAACTTGACCGGTTTCAACAACACATAAGTATCCCTTGTATGTTGTATCTGAAGCAATTACATAGAGAGCCCAATAATTTGAAAGCAATTTGATGATTTCTAATAGGTAACCTCCTTAGCAAGTTAGTAAGGGAGATAGTTAGAAGAAATAGTGCATGTTTCCCATAAATAAGAGGAGGGATCGAGAGAGAGGGATATCTTGTCATTTGAAAGAGAGTTGAGGTCTTTGGCTAGGGAGGCATAGACCCTCGAAGTTTTGCAATTATACTGTAATCAAGGAAATTCTTCACTAGCCTGTTCTAATAAAATTTAAGTTCCTACTTCCTATCAACTTCATGACTAGTTCATCAAAAAACATTCATTTCACAGACATACAGGTTAAAAAAAATCAACAAATTAAATCATAAAATCTCTGAATAAGAAATCAAAGAATTTGAAATTTTATCAGACCCTATAAGTCATCATGATCACATATGTTGACCATTTCACTATCCCAGTGGTTGCAAAAACAAATTTCACTGTCCTAGGATTGTATGTATGTTTTACAAATTCATAAAACTTGGCTATTGCCTCATCTAGGTGAGATCAAAACCTACCATGATTTAATGAGGAAAGATTAGACCAGTGACATCCTTTGGCCAAACCTCCTAGTACAACTAACAGATTGAACCTAGTAAGATTTAAAAGCAAGAGGACTATACACATGAAAAAGCAATCCTTAAATAAAACTTATTTATTAAACTGCTACAAAGATCTGTTCTTGTCACGGTTTCACAAGTATATCCACCCTATGCATGATGTTGGAAGACATTGACTACAAATTTTGTTTTCTTCAGCATTATTATGAAAATTTCTCCAATTAAAAATATATTGAAGACATTCACAAATCTGTTCTGTCCTCCTCCACATCCAGAGTATAATACCTTAAATGCTTTAAACAATCCTTGAATCAGAAGTATAGTTGACAGTCTTGAAAGTTAAAACAAGCAAATGGTATATCTAGGGGTGTAAAACTGTCAAGTTTGGCTTTAGGTTCAATTTATAAATAAGTCAAGCTCAAGCTAAAAGCTCATGAATTGTATACTTAATTTTTTTATAAGCAAAAGGGTATAGAAAATAATTAATTAAAAGTTATATATTTGTACTACTTTGTGAATTGTAATTCTATCTAGAGAATTATAACTATCTAACTTCCATGTCCAGAGATTATTTCACTCTCTTTCTATTCATAGTTTTACATTATCTTCTAGCATGAAATCTATTAAATACTAGATTATTAACCTTAAAAATACTTTAAGAAGAGATTTGATAAATGGAAAGAAAATAGTCAAATTACAAACAAGCCAAACTTAAGCTTCACATTTTTATTCAAGTCAAACTCAAGCTTTCAATATGTCTTGTTTAAAGAAATGAGCCAAGCTTGAGCATTATCTTGTTTTCACAATTGAAGCCTAAGTTTGAAGTACACAGCTTGACTCATTGGTTGTTACCCCTAAACATCTTCGATCTGTGGAATACATTTACTCTCCTTCATTTCATTTCAAGAAAGTTCACTTATGCGAGTCTTTCCTCGTGACATAAGAATATACAAAGAAAAGTAACCATAGCATGCCATGTTTTAACTACAAATCCTTGCAAGTTTGAAACCAAAGATTTTCCAGTGATAATAACTAACCCATATTAAAGTATTGAGGGCTAGGTTGGAAGTTGGATCAATCGGATCTTTCCTACATCAAAGGCCTGGACTAATAGCAAGTCAGCAACAACTTAAGTTGCTTGACACATGAGACAATTACCATAAACCTAAATGCGAGAATAAAATTGCCTAAGCGGCAACATTTGTCTTGAGCTTGTAACCACTCAAATCTGAAACACAACTAAATATGATCTGTAACATTGATTAAGTGATCGGTATAAACGAAAAAACTGATAAAAATTGTGATATACCAACTCAATGTAATCGATGAAAGGAAACAGCGGCGAATGATATCTAACAGAGATCAAGGATGAGGAATAGATGAACTATTGTCACAGGTTCTTAGACTCGGGTGAGAACCACAACCTTATTGACAAATGAACCATGTGTCGAGTCCCATGACGGGTTTCTTCAAGAGAATGCTTGCCTTAAGGAAGAAGCTTTTGATCTTCGTCCACTGCTTGAAGACCTCAGAATTGGCACTTCTTTTACTAGCACCATGATAGATTTTGATGAGGATCCATGCAACACATCACAACTCGTAGTGAGTCCTCAAACCAGCAATCACTCACTTCTCTGGATGCTATTATAATATGAGGCTATTTAACATAATAATTAAAGACCTACTTACATGTTACTATTGGGTGTATGAGTTCGTAAGCAGATATCTATTAACGACTCTATGTGGTTTATCATATTTAGGTACCTACTACCTAAATATGATGCTTCCATATCTGTCCTAATATTAACAAATGAAATGCTACCTATATCATTTTCAATTTTTCATAGTCCACTAACTTCTGTTTCTCACTTAGACTATCCCCAGAAAAATTATTTGCAGAATGAAAATGAGGCGGTTATTATTAGAAAGAAAGGCCTATCTTGAGAGACAGACTTTAATGGGAAAGAAAACATTTTATTTCCGTTATAAGAGGATGCGATGCTTGTCTTTTATGCAGGGTACCACTTAGGAGTGAGTTAAGAACAGGTGAGGAATGAGGTATTCACAAGTAAAATTATCATAATTTGAAAGAACTCCAAAAGAGTGTCCATTCTTTGCCGCAGTAACAAGGTCAACACCACAAATACTGTGGAGGTCTTTGGCGATGAAGCGTAGTGGCTCATCATACTGAGTTAATACCATAAGAAGGAACATATAACCATGGTTTTAAATTGAAATTATATCAAAACCCTTTGTATTGTGAAAATTTACGGACAAATACTACTAACACGGTTATAATTGCAATTGGGTCATAGAAACTTAAAAAAACCTTCGTATTGCCGAAAAGCCATACATATAATAAAAATAAATTGTATCCAACAAAATATCAAGAACTGATCAGATCTTTTCTAAACACGATCCAAAATCTTAAAGAGGTTTAACAATGAAGTGAGAAAATAACGAGGAATTACCTCGTCATTGCCGTTAGGCTATTTACGAAACCAGTTGATGTTCAACACCTACATCCGCATACACGAAACACGCAGTTAAAGCGGTTGCAAGAGTTCTTGAATGACAGATCTGTAAAAGAGAAGAGAAGAGAGAAAGGAGAGACCTGGACTTGCCTTGAGAGGAGAGAGAGGCGAGGGTGTCGGAGAGAGAGGCCATGGCGCACATAAGGGCGAATCATAACCGCAAAGGTTAGCAAAGCGTTAGCTCTGTAGAATGAATGCATTTTGGGGTTTCTTCTTGATTGCTCTCTCTGTGTTTTGATAAAAAGAAAAGAAACTTCGAGAGAGAGAGATGGGTTAAAGAGCGGCCTTGGTGGTAAACTAGATTTGCTCACTGTATTTTTGAGCAGATACGGACCCGGTTTCACTGTAGTAATTGTAAGGGAACGTTCGTGCTTTCCTCCTCTCTCATTGGACAGAACACGTACTCGGTGGGGTCGTACCTTCTTTATTAGAAAACTTAAATAAGTAAAATTTATTTTTGATTATTCAGAAAAAAATAGTATCTATCTACTTTTAATATAAGAATTTTGATACCATCTTTCACTGTCGGGAACAACAAATTTGAAGAAGAAATAAAAAATGAAAGATACAAAATTGCCCTTATTTTTGGACATGTGTCAAATTATTAGGATTGGGTAGTTTTGATTTTTCCAATGGTATCAAAATTCTTATATTAAAAGTAGATTTCCATCATCATCTTCTCCTTCTTTCATCTTTCACTGCCAGATTCAAAAAATTTGAATCTCTCTCTCCTTTCTTGCTTTGTCGCCTTCTCTCCATCTAATCCCTTTCTCCAAAAACCAACCCTAAACCTAAAAGAGAGGATCAACCACAACCCTCTCCCTTTCTTTCCTTTTTCCTCCATCCCTTCCTCTTTCGAAAAGCGGATCTTGGGGATTTCCTCCCCAATTCAATCAAATCTTTCCTTTTCTTCCTTTAATCTCAAAAACCTGTCTACTCGGATGAAGAGAGGACTAAAAGAAGACATCACAGAGCAAAAGCTGGCTCAAAAGCAACAGAAGAACACGAGAAAACAAAGCTCGCTCAGAAGCAACAAAAGAATACAGAGCTCTTCTTCTCCATTTCTACACGCTTCTTCTGCTCCTGCGAATCATGAACCAGCCAGCTTTGAAGGTATTTCCAGGGAGTTAGTTTCCATTTGCTCTGTCGTTAACAATGGCGAACATGAAGAAGCATAGTTTATTGTTCCTTTTTTTTCTCCTTATTTTGAATCTGCTCTGTTTCTTCTTTTTAGGGCATGGTTTGCTGCAAATCACTTTCCAGAAAACTTTGAAGATATTTCCATCGATTTATTATCCATTTGCTCTGTCGTTAACAATGAGGAAGATGAAGGGACAAAGTGATTGTCGACACCGTAGAGCAACAAGAGACAGCCCCTTCTCGACAATAAGCGTGCCAAGTTGATTGTCGACACAGGATTTCGACACCAACAATTCCACCATTGTCGATATCATGTTAATTGTCGACCTCTTCAATTTGATCTTCTCAATTGTGGAATCTTCTATCGAATTAACTCAAATCAAATCACTTATCCATTTGCTCTGTCGTTAACAATGAGGAAGATGAAGGGACAAAATGATTGTCGACACCGTAGAGCAACAAGAGACAGCCGCTTCTCGACAATAAGCGTGCCATTGTCGAGAAGGGGTTAATTGTCGACCTCTTCAATTTGATCTTCTCAATTGTGGAATCTTCTATCGAATTAACTCAAATCAAATCACTTCTCAAGTTGATTGTCGACACAAGATTTCGACACCAACAATTCCACCATTGTCGACATCATGTTAATTGTCGACCTCTTCACTTTGATCTTCTCAATTGTCGAATCTTCTATCGAATTAACTCAAATCACTTTCCAGAAAACTTTGAAGATATTTCCATCGATTTATTATCCATTTGCTCTGTCGTTAACAATGAGGAAGATGAAGGGACAAAATGATTGTCGACACCGTAGAGCAACAAGAGACAGCCCCTTCCAAGTTGATTGTCGACACAGGATTTGACACCAACAATTCCACCATTGTCGAAATCATGTTAATTGTCGACCTCTTCACTTTGCTCTTCTCAATTGTGGAATCTTCTGTCGAATTAACTCAAATCACTTTCCAGAAAACTTTGAAGATATTTCCACCGATTTATTATCCATTTGCTCTGCCGTTAACAATGAGGAAGATGAAGGGACAAAATGATTGTCGACACCGTAGAGCAACAAGAGACCAGCTTCGACAATAAGCGTGCCATTGTCGAGAAGGGGTTAATTGTCGACCTCTTCAATTTGATCTTCTCAATTGTGGAATCTTCTATCGAATTAACTCAAATCACTTCTCAAGTTGATTGTCGACACAGGATTTCGACACCAACAATTCCACCATTGTCGACATCATGTTAATTGTCGACATCTTCACTTTGATCTTCTCAATTGTGGAATCTTCTGTCGAATTAACTCAAATCACTTTCCAGAAAACTTTGAAGATATTTCCATCGATTTATTATCCATTTGCTCTGTCGTTAACAATGAGAAAGATGAAGGGACAAAATGATTGTCGACACCGTAGAGCAACAAGAGACAGCCCCTTCTCGACAATAAGCGTGCCATTGTTGAGAAGGGTTTAATTGTCGACCTCTTCAGTCACTCACTCACTCAGTCAACCCAATTCTCGATGGATTCGAGCCTTACTATTGTGTATTACAATGGCAGAATCACAACAAGTGCTGATGGTGTGGTTTTTGAATGCGACGTTCCAAAAATATTTAGGCTAAAGACATTCATCACCATTGAAGAACTCAAGTAAAGGATTCGGCAAAAGCTCGGAGCTGGATTACGTAGAGTGACAGATCTCTACTATCGATGCCATGTTTTGTTAGGTAGTAGGCGTGTTTAGTATATGAATATGACAGTTCTAAACGACGGCGATATACAAAGTATAAGGGAAACATTCAGTGATCATTCTAGCCATGGCCCAATAGAGTCGTATGCTGTGCTTGGAAGATCGATCGACAAGATCATTGCAGCATATCGTGCACCAAGAACAGTTGATGAGATCCTTGCAGCATGTCATCAACCATAGCCAAGGATTAGCACTGGTGACTATGTCATGCAATGTTGTGTTGTGTTGTTGAATGAGTAGTTGCGTTTAATAAATAGTTGGGTTTGGTTTTTTTAATGTTGTAGTTGGGTGTTGTAGTTACATTTGATGATCATGTAATGTTGTTTTGTTGTTGTTGAATGAGTAGTTGCGTTTTATAAATAGTCACGTTTAAGTTTGTTTTTATTATTTTGTATTTCTAAACTCACTAATAATAATAATAATAATAATAATAATAATAATAATAATAATAATAATAATAATAATTACATTCATCAAAAACAAATATTCACATAAAAAAATTACATAAAAATGCAACTACGCAGTGACCCTCCGCTATCCGAAGCACCGCCCGAAGGTAGTCACACATCTCATCTCCCTCCTATGCGTAATTAACGACTTGATGCAGCATGGCGGCAATTCTATCCAACCTGAGTATCACACCAACACAATCCGCCTACAAATGACATAAATACATTATAGCAAATAATTAGATAAGGTTACGAATGGACATAATATATACAGTTCAAGAACTTATTATTCCTTACTCGATGACACATAACATCATCATGTGGATCATGTGGAGCTTATGGAGGTATCAACAGTGGATGCGAGACCCTATAGTACCAATCCATGTATCTCTCGGCCTTTTCAATTTGGATGGCGGCCTACCTCAACCGAAAGATGTATCTAATAGAGTCTGGTGAGATGACATCCAATTAAGACTAATATCCTCACGGTAGGGACGTCGTGGTGGTGTCGAGGAATGTCCTACCTACTGAGCCGTCGCAGCATTCTCTACAGCAAATGCGGCACTATGGTGTTCCCACACGGATGTACCCGAAAAGAATGCCACATCGTGAGTGGGCGTGGCCTATAGGGGGCCACGATGTCCAACACACATCATCGATGGTCGGCGCATCTAGTGCTTGCACTGTATGGAAGCATCTTCCCACGACCCCTCTTAGGTGTCCGGCTGATTAAGCGGCGTACCGCTCACCAGGTGTAACCGTCAGCAAGCCGATCTCTATGTAGTAGTGGGAAAATACTCGTAGATCCACGCTGTTACAAATAATAATAACGAATCGATTCTGAAATTGTATTAGAGTTAAAACAATTGTAAATTTAATTTTCTTATTTAATAACACGGTGGTACCTGAAAGAGTGTCATGTAGCCCGCTAACCCATGGCACTTTCGAATCTCTTTGGCGTCGTCAAGATAATCGTACAACTTGTATAGGGCTAAAGCTCCTCATGACCCTTTGTCGACCTGGCCCAGTGGCGCTGACTCGAGATATCTCTGATCAATCTGGTGCTAGTCTTGTCCGTCGAATAGTCATCCCGAGTAGCACCGGTTTGAATGCCCTCATTGCCTTGTGCATCAGGCCCTCATCCTCTGTCTATCATAAAGGACCTACGGCCAAGATAAGCGACGGCGGCCCACCCATGGCCCGTAACCTCCGCGGAGGCCTCCGCATGTGATACCCCTAACAATGACTGTAAAACAAATATAGCAATATATGTGTCCATATGAGTGGCTATGAACAGGGTGCCTCTGACCGGTGTGCCCAATATGCATGACACATAATCCAACGTGATGGTCATCTCTCCGACTGGAAGGTGGAACAAGCTAGTTTCTGCGTGCCACCTCTCAACAAACGCAGTTAGCAGCGAGTTGTGAATCATCTTGTAGCTGTAATACATCAGAGTTGAAAGACCAGCTCGATCAACATGCTCCTGTCTTTGCGGTGGTAGTGGTGGCGATCCACTAAACCACTTACGCCACTTTTTGCTTCCACCCGATCCTGCACACATAAAAATAAAAGATTTGTCATGAATTACACAATTAAAAAGAAAACCCTTAAATGTTTTAAGACAGTAAACAATAATTACTTCTCCACTCCACAAGTGGTAAGCGATGTGGTCCCTAAATGATCTAAGCAGCGATGTATCAGAAGGTCTTCCAAGAAATGGTCTATCCTCTGCCAGTGCATCTATATGCATCTCAACTGGTTCCTCGTGAGGAACCTCATGCTGATATCCCTCGTGCTGAGGATCCTCATGCGGAGGTTCTACGTACTGAGGTTCCTCGTATTGAGGTTGCTGTCTACGTCGTCTACCCCCTCTGCTCAGCCATTACGTCTCACCGTCAACAAGTCTCAGATGGTGTGACACAGTCATGGCCTCCCAGATGCTCTCGCGACCGCTCTTGCGCACTCAACCTCCTGAGCGGTAGCCTCCATCTCGGCCTCCTATAAGCCACCCGGCCAGCTCCTCTCATGTGTGGCATAAGCTGAAACAAAACAAAAATTTAAAATCACAAAGTTAATTAAAAAGAAAAGGAAATATGGTATTTGGTATTTGTGAGTGCTTGAACAAACTTCATAAATATGGTATTCTTGAGTGGGAATCGCAAATACCTAATTTGTGATGAACACTAAATTTGCAGTGAAAGATTGCTATTTGCAAGTAACTTGAGAAAAATTTCAAGTCTCTGAAATTAAAAAATTGTGAGGGAAAGAATGAAAGTAAAAAAAATCACTTTTGATAATTTTACCAGGGTATAATAGTCAAGTCCCCAAATGTTTCTTTGGGTGCCTTTAGCAATTACCTTCAACAAATTGCATTCTGCGGTGGCCCATCGGCATTTTTGTTTGTCTTTTTTTAAGAATTTATTGTTCTTGAACTTTAGTCTAATCAGAATTATTTCATTTTCCGAAAAATTCATGCCAATTATTAATCATGATTTTTTTTTTTTTGGGTTTAACTTGTAAAAATGAGCATGCCCTTTTTCATTAAAGTATAATTAGTTATCCATCTCAAATGACAAATTATAAATTTTGTAGTAGTTTGAAGATAATCATTTTGTTTTGTTTTAGGAAAAAAAAAGTCAATCCTTGATTAGTTTTTCAGTTTCACTCTCCTAATTTGACTAGATTCCTTATTCCATTTCCAAGTCCATGGGATCAAAAGGCTATAAAGTAACCAAAACTAAAAAACGATATTCAAGATAAATTATTTTGGAAGCCTTTATAGTTCCCCCCTTTACTGAGGTTTTGACTCCACTATTGCGTTTAGAAAAAAGGTCGACTATATACCAAAAAAAAGAAAGAAAGAAAGAAAAAGTCTGAGTAATCCGAATTGGCCGAGAAATAAGTAAAGTCTGGCTGTTAAACTTGGATATGCAATCGAATCCGTCCATTTAGATGAAGTACGTTAACCACTCGCACCTAACATTTGGGTTAGAAGCCTTTATAGTTTTATCAAGTTTTTAAGTAATTTATCAAGGTGGTGTTGGAAGAGTTGATAACATAGCTCTTTCTCAACACCAACAAAAAACCCGGGGTTCGATTCATGAAAATGCCCATTTGAGAGGTAGTCTAATTTTGGGTGTAAAAAACCAAACGTCCCACTATCAACTCGGAGATAAGTCTCATGACGGGTCCAAAGGAGCCAAGTTTGTGGGATTTTGTTGTGGGGGGGGATAAAGCTGTTATTTTCTTCAAGGTGAAGAGAGACATCGCTTTTAATCACCAGAAAGCTCGGTCACAATTTTAAACTTTTCCAGGTGAAGCGGCGGTAATTTTCATAGCTAAAGCTCGAAAGGATTGGCGGCGGCATGATATGTTTTTATCGGAGAAACAATAAACTTGAGACAATTGAAGACCACACCACAAGCAAATTTCGGATATTCGAGAATTTAAACACTATTCATTTCCACTATCCAAAGCACGAATTCCTTTTCCCTCATCCTAGTTCCTTGTAGGAACCTTTTATGTCTGCTATAGAAAAGGCTAAAGTTACAGCAAAAACATTACATGACAAGAAGGCATCATCTGTATTCCTCGGGCAATCGGTAACCTGGCATGACTATTTTATCTGCAAACATTTTGCCAGTCTTTGGCATAACATGCCAGTGCAAAGTTAAGTTATATTCTTTACCACGCAAATTGCTTCCCTGGACACACAAAAAATGGCAAAATTAAGGCCTAAAGAAATCTCAAGCAATTCAGCTTAGACACAATATCCTTGTCGATAAAATGGCTTGAATTCTCTTTACGATAAAAAATTGGTTAACACCTCCTTTTATACAATGCGGAATCGACGACCTACGTATAAATTAATCAGAATTCTTTGGACTTGAAAAAAAAAAAACAACTTTGCTGACAATTATTTGTTTGGTCAGAAGAGTCCTCCAAATATTTTGGTCTTGTATTGGTAATCATTTTCAAGATTTTTAGAACTAGAAATAGAGTAATGAGGATAGGCTCATTCCATAATAAAGACAGGTAAGTTTCCTATAAGGAATTGAGTGTGAGATCCATATGAATTGAAAGATTCATGTTTGGTTCAGGAAGAGATCATAAGAGTTGTATACGATCAATGAAGCGGTATTTATTTGATGTGTGAATCCAAAACTTATGCTCTTTAGAAGGAATGATACCATCCCACAGGGATATCTGTAAAATTAAAAATGGCATCTCAAGAGCCTAAGCAACATATGTGACACAACATATCACGGAAGATGACAGAGAAGCGACATAACATGCAATGACCACATTATCTGAGTGACATGAAATCATGAAATAAACAAACATTGAAGCCGTCGTTCGAGATCCACCGACCAGTTTTACCATGGCTTCCTTTTATTCTTTCTTTATAAAAAGGAGTTGGCAATTTAAGTGTTTATATTTCAAATGAAGATGCAAACTAACTAACCACATCGTACCTGATTCAAGAAATTCTTTGGTGTTTCATATTCAGCAGCTAAAAATACAAAAACCTGAGCATACAAAAGAAGCAAAACTAAGTTATGGACAGCCCCGAAATTCTAGCTCCCATACAGTTCAGAATAATTGATTAAAAATTAGGATCCCGCGGGTATGTAATATTACGTAGTTCCAACACCGGAAGTACAAGCTGTACGCAACAAAAAATGTAAAAGGCAAGAATAGAAATATATATTTAACGAAATCAAACAAGATATAACAATAGGTAAGGCACCTTAAACATCAAAACATTAAGATGGGAGAAACCGAAGTACATATTAAATTGACAATGCGGCAAGCCATGCAAAATTAGTTTTCATTCCTCCCCATCCAGTCCTGATGTTTAACTTACTGTTAAGAGTATCTATACTTTTTAGAAGGAAAATGCAAAAAGAATGAAAAAAGCAAATTGAAGTCAAGAACCTGTTTTGTGTTCCACGTGAAAAGGAATTTGTAAATCTATTTGATATATTGATGTCATGCTAACCTGCAAGAATAGAAAGGCTCTCGCTTCAGATTGAACAATAAATAAAGATGACATTTTAATATCAGAGAAAGGGATCCCAACAAGCTGGTATAAGACACAATATGGTATTCAGATCATAATGTGGTCAGTTTGAAATTTAGAGCATATGCAGAGAAATATATTTACAATACAAGTAATTATAAATGTTGCCATGAGGCCAGTTTAAACTTTCATTCTATGGACTAGAACCAGCATGATGTTTCCAATTATTTCTAGCTTTGAACTTGACCGGTTTCAACAACACATAAGTATCCCTTGTATGTTGTATCTGAAGCAATTACATAGAGAGCCCAATAATTTGAAAGCAATTTGATGATTTCTAATAGGTAACCTCCTTAGCAAGTTAGTAAGGGAGATAGTTAGAAGAAATAGTGCATGTTTCCCATAAATAAGAGGAGGATCGAGAGAGGGATATCTTGTCATTTGAAAGAGAGTTGAGGTCTTTGGCTAGGGAGGCATAGACCCTCGAAGTTTTGCAATTATCTTTGTAATCAAGGAAATTCTTCACTAGCTTTGTTCTAATAAAATTTCAGTTCCTACTTCCTATCAACTTCATGACTAGTTCATCAAAAACATTCATTTCACGGACATACGAGGTTAAAAAAATCAACAAAATAAATCATAAAATCTCTGAATAAGAAATCAAAGAATTTGAAATTTTATCGGACCACATAAGTCATCATGATCACATATGTTGACCATTTCACTATCGATGGTTGCAAAAACAAATTTCAACATCCTAGGATTGTATGTATGTTTTACAAATTCATAAAACTTGGCTATTTGCCTCATCTAGGTGAGATCAAAACCTACCATGATTTAATGAGGAAAGATTTGACCAGTGACATCCTTTGGCCAAACCTCCTAGTACAACTATGATTGAACCTAGTAAGATTTAAAAGCAAGAGGACTATACACATGAAAAAGCAATCCTTAAATAAAACTTATTTATTAAAGCTGCTACAAAGATACATTCTTGTCACGGTTTCACAAGTATATCCACCCTATGCATGATGTTGGAAGACATTGACTACAAATTTTGTTTTCTTGACATTATTATGAAAATTTCTCCAATTAAAAATATATTGAAGACATTCACAAATACATTGTCCTCCTCCACATCCAGTATAATACCTTAAATGCTTTAAACAATCCTTGAATCGAAGTATAGTTGTGAGTCTTGAAAGTTGAAACAAGCAAATGGTATATCTAGGGGTGTAAAGCTGTCGAAGCTTGGCTTTAGGTTCAATTTATAAATAAGTCAAGCTCAAGCTAAAAGCTCATGAATTGTATACTTAATTTTTATAAGCAAAGGGTATAGAAAATAATTAAATAAAAGTTATATATTTGTACTACTTTGTGAATTGTAATTCTATCTAGAGAATTATAACTATCTAACTTCCATGTCCAGAGATTATTTCACTCTCTTTCTATTCATAGTTTTACATTATCTTCTAGCATGAAATCTATTAAATACTAGATTATTAACCTTAAAAATACTTTAAGAAGAGATTTGATAAATGGAAAGAAAATAGTCAAATTACAAACAAGCCAAACTTAAGCTTCACATTTTTATTCAAGTCAAACTCAAGCTTTCAATATGTCTTGTTTAAAGAAATGAGCCAAGCTTGAGCATTATCTTGTTTTCACAATTGAAGCCTAAGTTTGAGGTACACAACTTGACTCATTGGTTGTTACCCTAAACATCTTCAATCTGTGGAATACATTTACTCTCCTTCATTTCATTTGATAAAGTTCACTTATGCAGTCTTTCCTACGTGACATAAGAATATACAAAGAAAAGTAACCATAGCATGCCATGTTTTAACTACAAATCCTTGCAAGTTTGAAACCAAAGATTTTCGGTGATAATAACTAACCCATATTTAAGTATTGAGGGCTAGGTTGGAAGTTGGATCAATCGGATCTTTCCTACATCAAAGGCCTGGACTAATAGCAAGTCGGCAACAACTTAAGTTGCTTGACACATGAGACAATTACCATAAACCTAAATGCGAGAATAAAATTTGCCTAGCGGCAACATTTGTCTTAGAGCTTGTAACCACTCAAATCTGAAACACAACTAAATATGATCTGTAACATTGATTAAGTGGCCGGTATAAGCGAAAAAGCTGATAAAAATTGTGATATACCAACTCAATGTAATCGATGAAAGGAAAGCGGCGAATGATATCTAACGAGAGATCAAGGATGAGAATAGATGAACTATTGTCACGAGGTTCTTAGACTCGGGTGAGAACCACAACCTTATTGACAAAGCCGAACCATGTGTCGAGTCCCATGACGGGTTTCTTCAAGAGAATGCTTGCCTTAAGGAAGAAGCTTTTGATCTTCGTCCCTTTGCTTGAAGACCTCGAGTGGCACTTCTTTTACTAGCACCATGATAGATTTTGATGAGGATCCATGCAACACATCACAACTTCAGTGAGTCCTCAAACCAGCAATCACTCACTTCTCTGGATGCTATTATAATATGAGGCTATTTAACATAATAATTAAAGACCTACTTACGTGTTACTATTGGGTGTATGAGTTGAAGCAGATATCTATTAATAGCTCTATGTGTTTTATCATATTTAGGTACCTACTACCTAAATATGATGCTTCCATATCTGTCCTAATATTAACAAATGAAAAGCGACCTATATCATTTTCAATTTTTCATAGTCCACTAACCACATTTCTCACTTAGACTATCCCGAGAAAAATTATTTGAGAATGAAAATGAGGCAGTTATTATTAGAAAGAAAGGCCTATCTTAGAGAACAGACTTTAATGGGAAAGAAAACATTTTATTTCCGTTATAAGAGGATGCGATGCTTGTCTTTTATGCGAGGTACCACTTAGGAGTGAGTTAAGAGCAGGTGAGGAATGAGGTATTCACAAGTAAAATTATCATAATTTGAAAGAACTCCAAAAAGAGTGTCCATTCTTTGCCTGAGTAATGAGGTCAACACCACAAATACCTGTGGAGGTCTTTGGCGATGAAGCGTAGTGGCTCATCATACGGGTTAATACCATAAGAAGGAACATATAACCATGGTTTTAAATTGAAATTATATCAAAACCCTTTGTATTGTGAAAATTTACGGACAAATACTACTAACACGATTATAATTGCATTTGGGTCATAGAAACTTAAAAAACCTTCGTATTGCTAAAAGCCATACATATAATAAAAATAAATTGTATCCAACAAAATATCAAGAAGCGATCAGATCTTTTCTAAACACGATCCAAAATCTTAAAGAGGTTTAACAATGAAGTGAGAAAATAACGAGGAATTACCTCGTCATTGCCGTTGGCTGTTTACGAAACCAGTTGATGTTCAACACCTACATCCGCATACACGAAACACGCAGGTTAAAGCGGTTGCAAGAGTTCTTGAATAGCGGATCTGTAAAAAGAGAAGAGAAGAGAGAAAGGGAGAGACCTGGACTTGCCTTGAGAGGGATAGGGAAGGCGAGGGTGTCGGAGAGAGAGGCCATGGCGCACATAAGGGCGAGAATCATAACCGCAAAGGTTAGCAAAGCGTTAGCTCTGTGCTTAGAATGAATGCATTTTGGGGTTTCTTCTTGATTGCTCTCTCTCTGTGTTTTGATAAAAAGAAAAGAAACTTCGAGAGAGAGCGAGTTAAAAAGCGGCCTTGTGGTAAACTAGATTTGCTCACGTATTTTTGGCGGAATCTGGACCGGTTTCCTTTGTAGTAATTGTAAGGGATCGTTCGTGCTTTCCTCCTCTCTCATTGGACAGAACACGTACTCGGTGGGGTCGCACCTTCTTTATTAAAAAACTTAAATAAGTAAAATTTATATTTGATTATTCAGAAAAAAATAGTATCTATCTACTTTTAATATAAGAATTTTGATACCATCTTTCACTGTCGGGAACAACAAATTTGAAGAAGAAATAAAAAATGAAAGATACAAAATTGCCCTTATTTTTGGACATGTGTCAAATTATTAGGAATGGGTAGTTTTGATTTTTCCAATGGTATCAAAATTCTTATATTAAAAGTAGATTTCCATCATCATCTTCTCCTTCTTTCATCTTTCCTTTGCCAGATTCAAAAATTTGAATCTCTCTCCCTCCTTTCTTGCTTTGTCGCCTTCTCCCTCTAATCCCTTTCTCCAAAAAACCAACCCTAAACCTAAAAGAGAGGATCAACCACAACCCTCTCCCTTTCTTTCCTTTTTTCCTCCATCCCTTCCTCTTTCAGAAAAGCGGATCTTGGGGATTTCCTCCCAATTCAATCAAATCTTTCCTTTTCTTCCTTTAATCTCAAAACACATCTACTCGGATGAAGAGAGGACTAAAAAAGACATCCGCAGAGCAAAAGCTGGCTCAAAAGCAATAGAAGAACACGAGAAAACCAAGCTCGCTCGGAAGCAACAAAAGAATCTGAGCTCTTCTTCTCCATTTCTACACGCTTCTTCTGCTCCTGCGAATCATGAACCAGCCAGCTTTGAAGGTATTTCCATGGAGTTAGTTTCCATTTGCTCTGTCGTTAACAATGGCGAACATGAAGAAGCATAGTTTATTGTTCCTTTTTTTTCTCCCTATTTTGAATCTGCTCTGTTTCTTCTTTTTAGGGCACGGTTTGCTGCAAATCACTTTCCAGAAAACTTTGAAGATATTTCCATCGATTTATTATCCATTTGCTCTGTCGTTAACAATGAGGAAGATGAAGGGACAAAGTGATTGTCGACACCGTAGAGCAACAAGAGACATCCCCTTCTCGACAATAAGCGTGCCAAGTTGATTGTCGACACAGGATTTCGACACCAACAATTCCACCATTGTCGATATCATGTTAATTGTCGACCTCTTCAATTTGATCTTCTCAATTGTGGAATCTTCTATCGAATTAACTCAAATCAAATCACTTATCCATTTGCTCTGTCGTTAACAATGAGGAAGATGAAGGGACAAAATGATTGTCGACAGTAGAGCAACAAGAGCGACCCTTCCAAGTTGATTGTCGACCACGATTCCGACACCAACAATTCCACCATTGTCGACATCATGTTAATTGTCGACCTCTTCAATTTGATCTTCTCAATTGTGGAATCTTCTGTCGAATTAACTCAAATCACTTTCCAGAAAACTTTGAAGATATTTCCACCGATTTATTATCCATTTGCTCTGCCGTTAACAACGAGGAAGATGAAGGGACAAAATGATTGTCGACACCGTAGAGCAACAAGAGACAGCCCCTTCTCGACAATAAGCGTGCCATTGTCGAGAAGGGGTTAATTGTCGACCTCTTCAATTTGATCTTCTCAATTGTGGAATCTTCTATCGAATTAACTCAAATCAAATCACTTCTCAAGTTGATTATCGACATAGGATTTTGACACCAACAATTCCACCATTGTCGACATCATGTTAATTGTCGACATCATGTTAATTGTCGACCTCTTCACTTTGATCTTCTCAATTGTGGAATCTTCTATCGAATTAACTCAAATCACTTCTCAAGTTGATTGTCGACAAAGGATTTCGACACCAACAATTCCACCATTGTCGACATCATGTTAATTGTCGACCTCTTCACTTTGATCTTCTCAATTGTGGAATCTTTTGTCGAATTAACTCAAATCACTTTCCAGAAAACTTTGAAGATATTTCCATCGATTTATTATCCATTTGCTTTGTTGTTAACAATGAGGAAGATGAAGGGACAAAATGATTGTCGACACCGTAGAGCAACAAGAGCGGCCCTTCGACAATAAGCGTGCCATTGTCGAGAAGGGGTTAATGTCGACCTCTTGATCACTCACTCACTCACTCGATCAACCGATTCTCGATGGATTCGAGCCTTACTATTGTCTATTACAATGGCAGAATCACAACAAGTGCTGATGGTGTGGTTTTTGAATGCGACGTTCCAAAAATATTTAGGCTAAAGACATCCGTCACCATTGAAGAACTCAAGTAAAGGATTCGGCAAAAGCTCGGAGCTGGATTACGTAGAGTGACAGATCTCTACTATCGATGCCATGTTTTGTTAGGTAGTAGGCGTGTTTAGTATATGAATATGGCGATTCTAAACGACGGCGATATACAAAATATAAGGAAACATTCGGTGATCATTCTAGCCATGGCCCAATAGAGTCGTATCTTTGTGCTTGGAAGATCGATCGACGAGATCATTGCAGCATATCGTGCACCAAGAACACTTGATAAGATCCTTGCAGCATGTCATCAACCATAGCCAAGGATTAGCACTGGTGACTATGTCATGGAATGTGGGGTTGGGGTGCTGAATGAGTAGCTGCGTTTAATAAATAGTTGGGTTTGGTTTTTTTAATGTTGTAGTTGGGTGTTGTAGTTACATTTGATGATCATGTAATGTTGTTTTGTTGTTGTTGAATGAGTAGTTGCGTGTTATAAATAGTCACGTTTAAGTTTGTTTTTATTATTTTGTATTTCTAAACTCACTAATAATAATAATAATAATAATAATAATAATAATAATTACATTCATCAAAAACAAATATTCACATAAAAAAATTACATAAAAATGCAACTACGCAGTGACCCTCCATTATCAAAGCACCTTGAAGGTAGTCACACATCTCATCTCCCTCTATGCGTAATTAACGACTGATGCGGCATGGCGGCAATTCTATCAACCTGAGTATCGCACCAACACAATCTGCCTACAAATGACATAAATACATTATAGCAAATAATTAGATAATGTTACGAATGGACATAATATATACATTCAAGAACTTATTATTCCTTACTCGATGACACATAACATCATCATGTGGATCATGTGGAGCTTATGGAGGTATCAACGGTGGATGCGAGACCCTATAGTACCAATCCATGTATCTCTCGGCGCTTTCAATTTGGATGAGCGGCCTACCTCAACTGAAAGATGTATCTAATAGAGTGCAGGTGAGATGACATCCAATTAAGACTAATATCCTCGGTAGGGGCGTCGTGGTGGTGTCGAGGAATGTCCTACATTACTGAGCTGTCGCGATACCTCTACGGCAAATGCGGCACTATGGTGTTCCCACACCAGATGTACCCCGAAAAGAATGCCACATCAGCGAGTGGGCAGCGCTGCCTATAGGGGGCCACGATGTCCAACACACATCATCAGTGGTCAGCGCATCTAGTGCTTGCCTGTATGGAAGCATCTTCCCCTGACCCCTCTTAGGTGTCCAGCAGTTAGCGCGTACACGCTCACCGGTGTAACCGTCAACAAGCTTCTGATCTACTATAGTAGTGGGAAAATACTCGTAGATCCACGCCTGTTACAAATAATAATAACGAATCAGTTACGAAATTGTATTAGAGTTAAAACAATTGTAAATTTAATTTTCTTATTTAATAACACAGTGGTACCTGAAAGAGTGTCATGTAGCCCGCTAACCCATGGCACTCGAATCTACTGGCGTCGTCAAGATAATCGTACAACTTGTATAGGGCTAAAGCTCCTCATGACCACTGTCCAACCTGGCCCAAGTGACGCACCAGCTCGAGATATCTACAGTCAATACAGGTGCTAGTTGTAACGACCCGTTTTCGAACCGCTACCGAGCTCAATATACCGAGCTCGAGTTACCGAGCTCAACACACCGAGCTCAACTAAACCTGTATGAGATGTGTTTTAAAACGAAACTCTTGTGCCTTTTGAAAAGTACGGTCTATTTTTTTTATAAAACCAACTCGTGCACATCAGAGTAATTCTGACTTTTGAAACATGGTGCAACTAAGACACAAGACTTAAATTCTAATAAAACATACATGCATAACATGCATATATATATCACTCGAAATAATAATGTATACAAAATACGAGTAGTAAATGTACAAAGAAAATACACCTAAGGTATGATGACTTCAAAAGAGCAATCATACCACTGGGGTACTTCAAGCAGAACTCCCACGCAGGGGCTGCTCCAAAAGTAAACCGCCAGTCTACCCTGTAGCAATAAAACATACCCGGCCCAAACTGGTCACGACCTCGAACACAAAGAAAAACAAAGTACAGTCATCAGAAAAACAAACATCCAACAACATAATCAATCACGACAAGTAGAGGTCGTCACTCGGGTCCTCGTCGAGCTCCTCCTCGGCATCATCTACTGTCGAGTTCCCTGCGCCCTCGACCTCGCCTGGGTAACCGTCATGGATTGAAGGCACCACGGGAAAGGGTCAACTTCTCAACAATACCAGATAACACGGCATAAAGAAATAAGCAACACAATAATGTATCTCAATCACCACACGTGACTCGACCATCTCACTCTAGACTCGACTCGACTCTTATTCCGGAATATCGTCAGCAGGTCCATCCCCAAACTGACGTAATAGGTAAGCGGCAGGTCCAACCCCAAACCGGTACCATGCATTAATCAGCAGGTCCAACCCCAAACTGATAATGCTACAACGCCTAGCCAATCCACCATAAACAAAAAGGGGACCTAGCACCCTCAGTTATCTGGGTCCGGCTCAAAAACGTCATACGACTCCCTAGCTCTCTCACTCAATGATTAGCTCGCCGCATGTCAAAGAGTAACACAACTTACTTGATCATATATCAAATAAAGAGAGCATGCTTAACATGAAGAAAACGCAATTCGACATTTAAGCAATAAAACATTCTGCATGAAGAAACGCAATTCGACAGCAATACACCATTCACAACATATATTCAATCACATATCAAATACATGCAAAAACCCAATCATATCACAACATTCCAAGCTCGACACCAATCAAGGAGTCCATACAGAAATATAACAATAAAAATAAAGTCTTAATAATGTCTAAAAGTTGCCGCTTACCGAACTCGAGCTAATCTTTGCTCGACAACGACCTCGACACAGCTGTCTTCAAATGAGCTCGACAACGACTTCTCTTACTCGATCTCGACACGGCTGTCTTCAACGAGCTCGACAACGACTTCGACACGTACCGTCCTCAATCGACCTCGACACGTACACTTCTCAGTCGACCTCGACACGCGTCTGATTCTCGATCTGGATTCCGCTGCTTCCACGTCCTTGGATTCGCTCTCCCGTACACCTTGATTCGGAAATCACTCGATCTCGGGAATCAGACTTCCTAAAACAAACACAACTCAGTTCGATCTATGGGTTCTAATACACTTAGCTCTCATCCCAAACTTAACCACATCCCAGAAAATATAAAAACTCAAGAACTTAAATATATTTTTCCTCTAACACAAAGTTAGGGTTTTCGATCAAAAGTTCATGAAAAAGGTTATCTGATGCTTCAACAGATAGATCGACAACAACAACAACCAGAAGCAACAAACGAAAAACAAGAAATCGAAACAAACCAAAAATGAAGGGTTTTCGGCAGTCGATTGCGAGAAAAAGCGAGAGGAAGAAATTTGTTTTTCAAGCTCAAATAATCGGTTAGAAAGATAGGTAATATCGTGAAGAAGAAAACCCATCAATTTGACATGATTTGGAAGCATAAAACTAGCTAAAAATGGAAGGAAGAAGTAGCGCTAAACAGTAACACGAAGGAAGAGAAAATCTGTTTTTCCTTACCTCAGATGATGGTCGAGATGGTGAGATATAGGTCGAGAAGATGATGATGAACAAGATTGATGAAGAAAATTTGTGCAGAGTCTCGATGGAACTCAAGGTTTCTTCGATGGAAATTTTGGAGAAAAACAAGGAACTCAGAGCAGAAGGAAGAAGAAAAAAGAAAGAAGAAAAGAGAAATGAGTATCTGAGGGAATCGGTCGTGGTATACAGCTGGTGAGAGAAGGGGTATAATCGTAACTTCAGCTATAAGATGCCAATCCCATCAATCATTCTACCCATCTAATCGTTCCTCTCATAATTACCCTCTACTCTGTTGGTCAACGATCTAGACACGCAGCGGCGAGCAGCGGCCGACAATATAATTATTACAAACAATATAATAATAATAACGCTGAATAACGTTCGTAAAGATATGAGTTATCATCTCGACACGATGTCGACAAGGGTGCTCGTGCAAGCGATCAAGGCTCTAACACGAGTTCGTGCACGCGGCCTCCTCAGCTCGGTACGCGACTTCATCAACTCGACACCCGACCTCCTCAGCTCAGCAGCTAGTGCACGCGGTCTCCTCAGCTCGGCAAATGACCTCGACAAACGATCTTGGCACGGGATCCCGACACAAGGTCTTGGTCGAGGTCTCGATCTGACGCCCTAATACGATGTCGGTCTCGTCCTCAGGTGTTACAATCTCTCCCTCTAAAAAAATTTCGTCCTCGAAATTGCAAATAAGATTCTTACCTCGGAAAAGTTCAGGGTACTGAGTCTTCATCTTCTCCTCCAGCTCCCAAGTTGCATCTCCCGTCTTCTGATCCCACACAACTTTGACAAGTTGAATCTCTTTGTTCCGCAACTGTTTGGCTTTCCGATCAACGATCCTTGCTGGTGATGCTTCAAAAGATAAGTCGTCCTTCAGTTGAATCACATCCGGTTCGATGACATGAGAGGGGTCGGAAACATACTTCCGCAGCGTGAGGCGTGGAAGGCGTCGTGAATGTTCGACAAGAATGGTGGCAAGGCAATCGATATGCCACTCGACCAATACGACGAAGAATCGATAAGGTCCAATAAATTTAGGGTAAGTTTATTGGATTTGATCGCTCGACCAACTCGATGAGTGGGGGTGACTCTAAGAAATACATGTTCTCCTTCCTCGAACTCGAGTGGTCGACGTCGTTGGTGCATAACTCTTACATGCCGACTTTGAGATGTTCGCATCCGATCTCTCGATCAAACGGATCTTCTCGGTGATCTGCTGGATCATATCTGGTCCTACAATGAGCGCTCGCCGTCCTGGTACCAACAAAGAGGCGTCGACATTTCCGTCCATACAAGGCTTCAAAAGGTGCCATTCCAATACTCGCATGGAAACTGTTGTGTAGGTGAACTCCACCAATGGTAAGACGTCGTCCCAACTTCCTCGGTGATCTAACGTACAAGCTCGTAACAAATCTTCAAGTGATTGGATCGTTCTCTCGGTCGACCGTCGATGCATGGATGATATGCCGAAGCTAAGCTCGAGCTCGGTTCCCATCGCTCCTTGCAATTCCCTCCAAAAATGAGGCGTGAACTTGGATCTCGGTCGACACGATCGAAGAGGTATTCCATGAAGTCGTACTATCTCCGCGATGTAGATCTCGGTCGGCTTTTTCCACGTTGTATGTCGACCTCCTTTGGTAAGAAATGAGCAGATTTGGTCAATCGGTCGACGATCACCCAAATCGAATCATTCTTCTTCTGCGTCTTCGGCAAACCTAAAAGCGAAATCCATGGAAATACTATCCCATTTCCATACTGGTACGTCAAGCGATTGTAGCATTCCCGCCGGTCGTTGGTGCTCCACCTTCGCTTTCTGACACGTTAAACACGAAGCTACGTACTCAGCCACTTGCTTCTTCATTCCGGACCACCAAAAATGCGTCTTCAAGTCTTGATACATCTTCGTATCCCCTGGATGAATACTAAGGTTGCTCTTATGCGCTTCGTCGAGTATCAACTTTCTCAGCTCGGCTACGTTAGGTACACACACTCGGCCATTGCATCTCAAGATGTCGTCACTCTGACTTGGAATTCTGTCGCCTTCCCTTGCGCTTATCAATCAACCTTCTCTTGCGTAGCTCGTCATGAACTTGCTGGTCTCGGATCTCGTCCAACAATCTGTTAGAGATGGTAAGCATACCAAATCTCGGCTTCCCGGTGAAACTTCGACACTCGACTTCAAGTCTCGGAACTTCTCGAGCATCTCCAACTCCTTGATCATCATTGCCGAGGTTAAAGCGCTCTTCTGCTCAATGCATCCGCTACTACGTTAGCCTTACCGGATGGTATTCCAACGTAAAGTCGTAGTCCTTGAAATTACGTCCATCTATCTTTGGCGCATGTTGAGCTCTTTACGGTTGAGCAGTACTTCAAGCTCTTGTGATCGCTGAAAACAAAGAAGAGTGCTCCCATAAAGGTAGTGTCTCCATATCTTGGTATAAAAACTATTCTTTGCCCGGCTCCAAGTCGTGAGTAGGGTAGTTCCTCTCGTGAATCTTAAGGCGTCTTGAAGCATCTGCGACCACCTTCCGATGTTGCATCAAAGACGCATCCCAATCCCTGGTGTGACGCATCACAATACACCTCGAAGGCTCTTACGGTTGAGGCAAAATCAACACAGCGCCGCTGCCAAAAGCTCCTTCGCCTTTGAAAATCAAGCCGCACTCCTCGGTCCAGGCAAAAGGTTGATCCTTCCTCGTCAGTCGTGTAAGAGGCGCGACAATCTTCGAGAAACCTTCAATGAATCTTCGATAATATCCTGCTAAGCCGACAAAACTCCTGATCTCGGTAACCGTCTTCGGCTGTTCCCACGCTAACACAGCTTCAATCTTAGTTGGATCCACAGCTATCCCTTCTTTGGAAATCACGTGACCAAGAAAATTCACCTCTTCAAGCCAAAATTCACACTTCGACAGGTTGGCATAGAGTTGCTTATCTCGTAATATCTGCAGTACTCGACATAAGTGTTCTGCGTGCTCTTCTCGGTTCCTCGAGTAGATCAGTATGTCGTCGATGAACACTACAACAAACTGATCCAAGAACGAATGGAAAATCCTGTTCATGTAGTCCATAAACACAGCTGGCGCATTCGTCACTCCAAACGGCATCACCAAGTACTCGTAGTGACCGTATCTAGTCCTGAAAGCCGCTTTGGGGATATCTTCCTCCTTCACGCGAATCGATGGTAGCCCGACTTCAAGTCTATCTTGGAAAAGATCGCCGCTCCACGGTTGATCCATCAAGTCGTCAATACGTGGTAACGGATAACGGTTCTTCACACGGTAACCTTGTTGAGCTCGCGGTAGTCCACGCACGATCTTGATCGTCCATCCTTCTTCTTAACCAACAACACCGGAGCTCCCCACGGTGACACGCTCGGTCGTATGAATTGCTTCGACTCCAAGTGTTCGATCTGGGACTTCACTCTTTCATCTCGGCAGAGACATCCCGTATGGCGCTTTGGAGATCGGTCTGTCCCTGGAATCAGTCGATGGAGAACTCGACCTCTCGTCTTTGGTGGTAACCCTGGCACGTCTTCGGGAAAAACGTCCTCAAAGTCACACACCATCGATACATTCTTCACGTCGATCTGTTGGAAAACTTAGAACTAGCGGATACATGTATTCCCTAGTTCCTTCTTTCAAAGAAACTCCGATACGTTCAGCAGAAAGATAATTGGAGACTCCAAGGTCCGGAAAAATTACGCTTTCACGGGCACAGTCAAGAGGACATGGTGGTGTGACAACCAATCCATCCCGAGAATGACATCTAGGCCGCCAAGAGGCAAACAAACCAAATTGACCACAAACTTTCTCGTGAATAACCACTACACAATTAAGACATGCGGTGTTTGTGACTAAGGTTTTAGCGGTGGGGTTGTAACTACCAATTTAAGCGGTAAAGCGATCACGATCAAGGTCAAATGGTTCACACAATCAGAAGAAATAAAGGAATGGGTTGCACCCGAATCAAAAAGAACGGATAAGGATTTACCCTCAATCTCACATTCACCTTGAATAAGATCTTCAGCTCGATCTGCTTCCTCGCCACTCATGCAGAAAACTCTGCCTTTAGCCACTTGACGCTTCCCTTTGGCCTTTGCCGCAAGCATAGTCGGTTCAGCTTTAGGTGTAGGACAATCCTTGGCAAAATGCCCTGGCTTCTTACAGTTGTAGCACACCCCCTCCTTCTGAGTACAGTTATTGGCGTAATGTCCCGTCTTTCCACAACGGAAACAAGTCACCTCGACATCGGGTCCGCCCTCCGCTTCTCGATGCACTGGGTCATCGGACGATCATCCCTGTTGTTGTCGTTCCCCTGAGGTCGGTCGTAAGGCTTCCTCTGCAGTTGTTTTCCTTTTCTGTGCAAATCTCTGCCCCGCACTTTGGGGTCTCACCGGTCCGCCCACAATAGTCTTCTTCTTGTGGCTTCTTACTCCTTCTACCTCGACACATCGATCAATCAGCTCTTGGAGGTTTCGAATCCTCAACGACACCACTGACTTCTGAATGTCGAATCTCAATCCCCGTTGGAATCTCTCACTCAACCATCTTTGGTCAGCTCGATCACGAAATGGACTGAAATACCTCGCCAACGACTCGAACTTGGCCGCATACTCGGACACTGTCGAGTTACCTTGCTGCAATTGAAGAAATTCTTGCTCCCTCTCGGCTCGTGCAGTATCTGGGAAGTACTTGTCCAAGAACCTTTCACGGAAAAGCTCCCAGGTCATCTCGCGACGTTCTGCTATAAATGTTTGCTTCACTCCTCTCCACCAATACTCTGCGTCTCCTAGCAGTAAGTAGGTGGCATAGTCGACCTTCACGTTGTCCGGGCAATGGAGTGCCTCGAAGATCTTCTCGATCTCTTGCATCCAAAGATCAGCTTTATCTGGATTTGGCTCACCATAGAACTTCGGTGGATCGTGCTTCCTGAAGTCGGCCAATCCTCTCGCTTCAGCATTTCGCTTACGCTCGTTCTTTGTTCTTTGTAAGTTCTGCTGAGTTAACGCCGCCGTCTGTTGAGCCATCGCGTTAACTGTTGAGTTCAGCGGCTGATTGTTGCGCCCTCGCTGCCGCCATCTCGGTCATAGCTTGAATTGCTTGTTCCATGTCGACGTTCTCGGTTACAGCTGTCGTATCTCGACGAGGTGGCATTAGATTCCACAAAGTTCAAAACCCTGTCAGAATCTCACAACAAGGATGTGTTAAAACACACTGCTTCAATCAAGAAACAGTTCAAACAATTTTTCAAGCAATAAGTGCTTCACTTAATCAAACACAAATCAACATAATACAACCGGGTACCCAACACACATAACCCGACCACGGTGACCGGTCAAATTCCTATGCGGCTCGGTCGAACCGAATCGCTCTCGATACCAACAATGTAACGACCCGTTTTCGGACCGCTACCGAGCTCAATATACCGAGCTCGAGTTACCGAGCTCAACACACCGAGCTCAACTAAACCTGTATGAGATGTGTTTTAAAACGAAACTCTTGTGCCTTTTGAAAAGTACGGTCTATTTTTTTTATAAAACCAACTCGTGCACATCAGAGTAATTACAGCTTTTCGAAACATGGTGCAACTAAGACACAAGACTTAAATTCTAATAAAACATACATGCATAACATGCATATATATATCACTCGAAATAATAATGTATACAAAATACAGAGTAGTAAATGTACAAAGAAAATACACCTAAGGTATGATGACTTCAAAAGAGCAATCATACCTGGGGTACTAAATGAACTCCCACGCAGGTCGCTCCAAAAGTAAACCGCCGATCTACCACTGTAGCAATAAAACATACCCGGCCCAAACTGGTCACGACCTCGAACACAAAGAAAAACAAAGTACAGTCATCAGAAAAACAAACATCCAACAACATAATCAATCACGACAAGTAGAGGTCGTCACTCGGGTCCTCGTCGAGCTCCTCCTCGGCATCATCTACTGTCGAGTTCCCTGCGCCCTCGACCTTGCCTGGGTAACCATCATGGATTGAAGGCACCACGGGAAAGGGTCAACTTCTCAACAATACCAGATAACACGGCATAAAGAAATAAGCAACACAATAATGTATCTCAATCACCACACGTGACTCGACCATCTCACTCTAGACTCGACTCGACTCTTATTCCGGAATATCGTCAGCAGGTCCATCCCCAAACTGACGTAATAGGTAAGCGGCAGGTCCAACCCCAAACCGGTACCATGCATTAATTAGCAGGTCCAACCCCAAACTGATAATGCTACAACGCCTAGCCAATCCACCATAAACAAAAAGGGGACCTAGCACCCTCAGTTATCTGGGTCCGGCTCAAAAACGTCATACGACTCCCTAGCTCTCTCACTCGATGATTAGCTCGCCGCATGTCAAAGAGTAACACAACTTACTTGATCACATATCAAATAAAGAGAGCATGCTTAACATGAAGAAAACGCAATTCGACATTTAAGCAATAAAACATTCTGCATGAAGAAACGCAATTAAGCGACAATACACCATTCACAACATATATTCAATCACATATCAAATACATGCAAAACCCAATCATATCACAACATTCCAAGCTCGACACCAATCAAGGAGTCCATACGTAAATATAACAATAAAAATAAAGTCTTAATAATGTCTAAAAGTTGCCGCTACCGAACTCCAAGCTAATCTTTGCCGACAACGACCTCGACACGGTGTCTTCAAATGAGCTCGACAACGACTTCTCTTTTCGATCTCGACATGGCTGTCTTCAACGAGCTCATAGCGACTTCGACATCGTCATCGTCCTCAATCGACCTCGACACGTACGCTTCTCAGTCGACCTCGACACGTACAGTTCTCGATCTGGATTCCGCTGCTTCCACGTCCTTGGATTCGCTCTCCCGTACACCTTGATTCGGAAATCACTCGATCTCGGGAATCAGACTTCCTAAAACAAACACAACTCAGTTCGATCTATGGGTTCTAATACACTTAGCTCTCATCCCAAACTTAACCACATCCCAGAAAATATAAAAACTCAAGAACTTAAATATATTTTTCCTCTAACACAAAGTTAGGGTTTTCGATCAAAAGTTCATGAAAAAGGTTATCTGATGCTTCAACAGATAGATCGAGAACAACAACAACTAGAAGCAACAAACGAAAAACAAGAAATCGAAACAAACCAAAAATGAAGGGTTTCTGGGCACTGCCGATTGCAGAAAAACAGAGGAAGAAATTTGTTTTTCAAGCTCAAATAATCGGTTAGAAAGATAGGTAATATCGTGAAGAAGAAAACCCATCAATTTGACATGATTTGGAAGCATAAAACTAGCTAAAAATGGAAGGAAGAAGTAGCGCTAAACAGTAACACGAAGGAAAAGAAAATCTGTTTTTCCTTACCTCAGATGATGGTCGAGATGGTGAGATATAGGTCGAGAAGATGATGATGAACAAGATTGATGAAGAAAATTTGTGCAGAGTCTCGATGGAACTCAAGGTTTCTTCGATGGAAATTTTGGAGAAAAACAAGGAACTCAGAGCAGAAGGAAGAAGAAAAACGAAAGAAGAAAAGAGAAATGAGTATCTGAGGGAATCGGTCGTGGTATACAGCTGGTGAGAGAAGGGGTATAATCGTAACTTCAGCTATAAGATGCCAATCCCATCAATCATTCTACCCATCTAATCGTTCCTCTCATAATTACCCTCTACTCTGTCGGTCAACGATCTAGACACGCGACGAGAACGGCAAGCCGACAATATAATTATTACAAACAATATAATAATAATAACGCTGAATAACGTTCGTAAAGATACGAGTTATCATCTCGACACGATGTCGACAAGGGTGCTCGTGCAAGCGATCAAGGCTCTAACACGAGTTCGTGCACGCGGCCTCCTCAGCTCGGTACGCGACTTCATCAACTCGACACCCGACCTCCTCAGCTCAGCAGCTAGTGCACGCGGTCTCCTCAGCTCGGCAAATGACCTCGACAAACGATCTTGGCACGGGATCCCGACACAAGGTCTTGGTCGAGGTCTCGATCTGACGTCCTAATACGATGTCGGTCTCGTCCTCAGGTGTTACACTAGTCTTGTCCGTCAGAATAGTCATCCCGAGTAGCACCAGTTTGAACGCCCTCGCTGCCTTGTCTGTCCGACCCTCATCCCTCTGTCTATCATAAAGGACCTACAGCCAAGATAAACTGACAGCGGCCCACCCATGGCCCGTAACCTCCGCCGAGGCCTCCGCATGTGATACCCCTAACAATGACTGTAAAACAAATATAGCAATATATGTGTCCATATGAGTGGCTATGAACAGGGTGCCTCTGATCGGTGTGCCCAGTATGCATGACACATAATCCATCGTGATGGTCATCTCTCCGACTGGAAGGTGGAACAAGTTAGTTTCTGCGTGCCACCTCTCAGCAAACGCAGTTAGCAGCGAGTTGTGAATCATCTTGTAGCTGTAATACATCAGAGTTGAAAGACCAGCTCGATCAACATGCTCCTGTACTGCAGGTGGTAGTGGCTGACGATCCCTAAACCACTTCTGCCACTTTTTGCTTCCACCCGATCCTGCACACATAAAAATAAAAGATTTGTCATGAATTACACAATTAAAAAGAAAACCCTTAAATGTTTTAAGACAGTAAACAATAATTACTTCTCCACTCCACAAGTGGTTAGCGATGTGTGTTGGAACCTAAACGATTGAGATGTTTAGACCCTCATTAATTTTGATGATAACAAAATATTCACAAGAGAACAATTTATGTTCTAACATTTCTTGAAGTGTGCAGATACTAATAATACGTATATTCTAAGCCACTCAAGCAAGAAGAAAGTAATTCTCAAGAGAAGGATTCATTCTATTTGTCAGCATCCGGCTCATCCTAGTGAGCGTCTGGAAATTCCTCTTTATACACTATGCTTATCAAATTGCTACAAGCGTCCGAACTTCCAACTTTGAACGAGCGTCCGAACTTCCATCTGACCCTCACTTCAAATCACGTGTTAGTCACGTTGCTGCTCTACCTCTCAGAAGTCTTTGGAACGGATCTCAAAATTGATCTTGAGCGCTAAAATCGGTGTACGAGATATCAAAGTTGAAATCTTTAACTACAAGACAAAAATCGTACAGACAAGAAAACGGTAACATGGACTACTGGGACATTCTCTACAAAGCAAGAAAGAAAGCAACATTTTTAATTTACTCTAGTCAATGGTAAGGAGCCGTTTTACCTCAACTGGTCATATCCTTGGATCTCCTATATATACCTCATGGTATCCATTGAAAAAAAGAGAGAACATTCTCGTGAAAAAGCTTGCTGAAATTCTGCGAGAACATACATCGCTTCATGAGCAATCAAGTCTACGGACTCTTTGAATCAATTCAGCGTCCGACCCTTTCTTTAAGAAATTTTTTTTTTAGTTGAGCTTAATCTTTTATCCTCTCTGTGAGAGTTATTTTCAATTGTATTTCAACTCACTTGTATAAGTTTGTTTTGGCCTAGTTTAGGCTGTATCCTCAAAGGCTCGACTATACTGAGTCGTTTTGAGAAGTTGAGAGTATTATCAAGTTGTGACAGTAGAATACTCTTGAGGAAATTGTAATCAGTCTGAATATAGTGGAAAATCCTTCAGGAACGAAGGGACTAGACGTAGCTACCAGTTTGGTAGTGAACTAGTATAAATTTCTGTGTCTCCTGCTTTACTGCTTTCTATTCATTTCTATCTTGTTGAGTTAAAAACAAGTTTTCACAAACTGATTTTCAGCGTCCGGTTTATTTTCACCGTCCGATTAACAAACAGTTTTTGAGAAACTTTTATTCTAAGTGTTTTTAACATTAAGTTTGCGAAAAGTTTTGAACACAATTCAACCCCCTTCTTGTGTTCACGTTCAATGTGGTCCCTAAATGATCTAAGCTGCGATGTATCAGAAGGTCCTCCAAGAAATGGTCTCTCCTCTGCCAGTGCATCTATATGCATCTCAACTGGTTCCTCGTGAGGAACCTCATGCTGATATCCCTCGTGCTGAGGTTCCTCATGCGGAGGTTCTACGTACTGAGGTTCCTCGTATTGAGGTTGCTGTCTACGTCGTCTACCCCCTCTGCTCGGGCCACTCTGTCTACCGTCAACAAGTCTCCGATGGTGTGACACAGTCATGGCCTCCCGATGCTCTCGCGCAGCCGCTCTTGCGCACTCAACCTCCCGAGCAGTAGCCTCCATCTCAGCCTCCCTATAAGCCACCCAGCCCGCTCCTCTCATGTGTGGCATAACTGAAACAAAACAAAAAATTTAAAATCACAAAGTTAATTAAAAAAAGAAAAGGAAATATGGTATTTGGTATTTACGAGTGCTTGAACAAACTCGCAAATATGGTATTTGCGAGTGGGAATCGCAAATACCTAATTTGTGAGTGAACACTAAATTTGCGAGTGAAAGATTGCTATTTGCAAGTAACGAGAGAAAAATTTCAAGTCTCTGAAATTAAAAAATTGTTAGGGAAAGAATGAAAGTAAATAAAAAAAATCACTTTTGATAATTTTACCAGGGGTATAATAGTCAAGTCCCCCAAATGTTTTGCTGGGTGCCTTTAGCAATTACCTTCAACAAATTGCATTCTGCAGCTGGCCCATCGGCATTTTTATTTGTCTTTTTTTTTTAAGAATTTATTGTTACTGAACTTTAGCTGCTAATCAGAATTATTTCATTTTCCGAAGAATTCATGCCAATTATTAATCATGATTTTTTTTTTGGGTTTAACTTGTAAAAATGAGCATGCCCTTTTTCATTAAAGTATAATTAGTTATCCATCTCAAATGACAAATTATAAATTTTGTAGTAGTTTGAAGATAATCATTTTGTTTTGTTTTAGGAAAAAAAAAAAGTCAATCCTTGATTAGTTTTTCAGTTTCACTCTCCTAATTTGACTAGATTCCTTATTCCATTTCCAAGTCCATGGGATCAAAAGGCTATAAAGTAACCAAAACTATAAAACGATATTCAAGATAAATTATTTTGGAAGCCTTTATAGTTCCCCCCCCCCTTTTACAGAGGTTTTGACTCCACTATTGCGTTTAGAAAAAAAGGTCCTGCCTATATACCAAAAAAAAAAAAAGAAAGAAAGAAAAAAGTCTAAGTAATCCAGAATTCGGCCGAGAAATAAATAAAGTTTGGCCTGTTAAACTTGGATAGCAATCGAATCCGTCCATTTAGATGAAGTGCGTTAACCACTCGCACCTAACATTTGGGTTAGAAGCCTTTATAGTTTTATCAAGTTTTTAAGTAATTTATCAAGGTGGTGTTGGAAGAGTTGATAACATAGCTCTTTCTCAACAACAACAAAAAAAAACCCGGGTTCGATTCATGAAAATGCCCATTTGAGAGGTAGTCTAATTTTGGGTGTAAAAAACCAAACGTCCCACTATCAACTCGGAGATAAGTCTCATGACGGGTCCAAAGGAGCCAAGTTTGTGGGATTTTGTTGTGGGGGGGGATAAAGCTGTTATTTTCTTCAAGGTGAAGAGAGACATCGCTTTTAATCACCAGAAAGCTCGGTCACAATTTTAAACTTTTCAGGTGAAGCGGCGGTAATTTTACATAGCTAAAGCTCAAAGGATTGGCGACGGCATGATATGTTTTTATCGGAGAAACAATAAACTTGAGACAATTGAAGACCACACCACAAGCAAATTTCGGATATTCGAGAATTTAAACACTATTCATTTCCACTATCCAAAGCACGAATTCCTTTTCCCTCATCCTAGTTCCTTGTAGGAACCCTTTATGTCTGCTATAGAAAAGGCTAAAGTTACAGCAAAAACATTACATGACAAGAAGGCATCATCTGTATTCCTCGGGCAATCGGTAACCTGGCATGACTATTTTATCTGCAAACATTTTGCCAGTCTTTGGCATAACATGCCAGTGCAAAGTTAAGTTATATTCTTTACCACGCAAATTGCTTCCCTGGACACACAAAAATGGCAAAATTAAGGCCTAAAGAAATCTCAAGCAATTCAGCTTAGACACAATATCCTTGTCGATAAAATGGCTTGAATTCTCTTTACGATAAAAAATTGGTTAACACCTCCTTTTATACAATGCGGAATCGACGACCTACGTATAAATTAATCAGAATTCTTTGGACTTGAAAAAAAAAAACAACTTTGCTGACAATTATTTGTTTGGTCAGAAGAGTCCTCCAAATATTTTGGTCTTGTATTGGTAATCATTTTCAAGATTTTTAGAACTAGAAATAGAGTAATGAGGATAGGCTCATTCCATAATAAAGACAGGTAAGTTTCCTATAAGGAATTGAGTGTGAGAGCCATATGAATTGAAAGATTCATGTTTGGTTCAGGAAGAGATCATAAGAGTTGTATACCTGATCAATGAAGCGGTATTTATTTGATGTGTGAATCCAAAACTTCGCATGCTCTTTAGAAGGAATGATACCATCCCACAGGGATATCTGTAAAATCAAAAATGGCATCTCAAGAGCCTAAGCAACATATGTGACATAACATATACGGAAGATGACAGAGAAGCAGCATAACATGCAATGACACAGCTATCTGAGTGACATGAAATCATGAAATAAACAAACATTGAAGCCGTCGTTCGAGATCCACCGACCCAGTTTTACCATGGCTTCCTTTTATTCTTTCTTTATAAAAAGGAGTTGGCAATTTAAGTGTTTATATTTCAAATGAAGATGCAAACTAACTAACCACATCGTACCTGATTTAAGAAATTCTTTGGTGTTTCATATTCAGCAGCTAAAAATACAAAAACCTGCAAGCATACAAAAGAAGCAAAACTAAGTTATGGACAACCCCGAAAATCTAGCTCCCATACAGTTCAGAATAATTGATTAAAAATTAGGATCCCGCGGGTATGTAATATTACGTAGTTCCAACACCGGAAGTACAAGCTGTACGCAACAAAAAATGTAAAAGGCAAGAATAGAAATATATATTTAACGAAATCAAACAAGATATAACAATAGGTAAGGCACCTTAAACATCAAAACATTAAGATGGGAGAAACCGAAGTACATATTAAATTGATAATGCGGCAAGCCATGCAAAATTAGTTTTCATTCCTCCCCATCCAAATTCGATGTTTAACTTCCTGTTAAGAGTATCTATACTTTTTAGAAGGAAAATGCAAAAAGAATGAAAAAAGCAAATTGAAGTCAAGAACCTGTTTTGTGTTCCACGTGAAAAGGGATCAGAATCTGGCGATATATTCAGTGTCATGCTAACCTGCAAGAATAGAAAGGCTCTCGCTTCAGATTGAACAATAAATAAAGATGACATTTTAATATCAGAGAAAGGGATCCCAACAAGCTGGTATAAGACACAATATGGTATTCAGATCATAATGTGGTCAGTTTGAAATTTAGAGCATATTGAGAGAAATATATTTACAATACAAGTAATTATAAATGTTGCCATGAGGCCAGTTTAAAATTTCATTCTATGGACTAGAACCAGCATGATGTTTCCAATTATTTCTAGCTTTGAACTTGACCGGTTTCAACAACACATAAGTATCCCTTGTATGTTGTATCTGAAGCAATTACATAGAGAGCCCAATAATTTGAAAGCAATTTGATGATTTCTAATAGGTAACCTCCTTAGCAAGTTAGTAAGGGAGATAGTTAGAAGAAATAGTGCATGTTTCCCATAAATAAGAGGAGGGATCGAGAGAGAGGGATATCTTGTCATTTGAAAGAGAGTTGAGGTCTTTGGCTAGGGAGGCATAGACCCTCGAAGTTTTGCAATTATACTGTAATCAAGGAAATTCTTCACTAGCCTGTTCTAATAAAATTTCAGTTCCTACTTCCTATCAACTTCATGACTAGTTCATCAAAAAACATTCATTTCACAGACATACAGGTTAAAAAAAATCAACAAATTAAATCATAAAATCTCTGAATAAGAAATCAAAGAATTTGAAATTTTATCAGACCTTATAAGTCATCATGATCACATATGTTGACCATTTCACTATCCCAGTGGTTGCAAAAACAAATTTCACTGTCCTAGGATTGTATGTATGTTTTACAAATTCATAAAACTTGGCTAGCTGCCTCATCTAGGTGAGATCAAAACCTACCATGATTTAATGAGGAAAGATTCGACCAGTGACATCCTTTGGCCAAACCTCCTAGTACAACTAACAGATTGAACCTAGTAAGATTTAAAAGCAAGAGGACTATACACATGAAAAAGCAATCCTTAAATAAAACTTATTTATTAAACTGCTAGAAAGATCTGTTCTTGTCACGGTTTCACAAGTATATCCACCCTATGCATGATGTTGGAAGACATTGACTACAAATTTTGTTTTCTTCAGCATTATTATGAAAATTTCTCCAATTAAAAATATATTGAAGACATTCACAAATCTGTTCTGTCCTCCTCCACATCCAGAGTATAATACCTTAAATGCTTTAAACAATCCTTGAATCAGAAGTATAGTTGACAGTCTTGAAAGTTGAAACAAGCAAATGGTATATCTAGGGTTGTAAAACTGTCAAGCTTGGCTTTAGGTTCAATTTATAAATAAGTCAAGCTCAAGCTAAAAGCTCATGAATTGTATACTTAATATTTTATAAGCAAAAGGGTATAGAAAATAATTAAATAAAAGTTATATATTTGTACTACTTTGTGAATTGTAATTCTATCTAGAGAATTATAACTATCTAACTTCCATGTCCAGAGATTATTTCACTCTCTTTCTATTCATAGTTTTACATTATCTTCTAGCATGAAATCTATTAAATACTAGATTATTAACCTTAAAAATACTTTAAGAAGAGATTTGATAAATGGAAAGAAAATAGTCAAATTACAAACAAGCCAAACTTAAGCTTCACATTTTTATTCAAGTCAAACTCAAGCTTTCAATATGTCTTGTTTAAAGAAATGAGCCAAGCTTGAGCATTATCTTGTTTTCACAATTGAAGCCTAAGTTTGATGTACACAGCTTGACTCGAATGGTTGTTACCCCTAAACATCTTCAATCTGTGGAATACATTTACTCTCCTTCATTTCATTTCAGTAAAGTTCACTTATGCAGGTCTTTCCTACGTGACATAAGAATATACAAAGAAAAGTAACCATAGCATGTCATGTTTTAACTACAAATCCTTGCAAGTTTGAAACCAAAGATTTTCCAGTGATAATAACTAACCCATATTTAAGTATTGAGGGCTAGGTTGGAAGTTGGATCAATCGGATCTTTCCTACATCAAAGGCCTGGACTAATAGCAAGTCAAAGAACAACTTAAGTTGCTTGACACATGAGACAATTACCATAAACCTAAATGCGAGAATAAAGTCGCCTAAGCGTGCAACATTTGTGCCGAGCTTGTAACCACTCAAATACGAAACACAACTAAATATGATCAGTAACATTGATTAAGTGGCCAGGTATAAACGAAAAAACTGATAAAAATTGTGATATACCAACTCAATGTAATCGATGAAAGGAAACAGCGGCGAATGATATCTAACAGAGATCAAGGATGAGGAATAGATAAACTATTGTCACAGGTTCTTAGACTCAGGACTGAGAACCACAACCTTATTGACAAACTGAACCATGTGTCAGAGTCCCATGACGGGTTTCTTCAAGAGAATACTTGCCTTAAGGAAGAAGCTTTTGATCTTCGTCCACTGCTTGAAGAGCTCAGAATTGGCACTTCTTTTACTAGCACCATGATAGATTTTGATGAGGATCCATGCAACACATCACAACTCAGAGCTGAGTCCTCAAACCAGCAATCACTCACTTCTTTGGATGCTATTATAATATGAGGCTATTTAACATAATAATTAAAGACCTACTTCTGTGTTACTATTGGAGCTGTATGAGTTCATAAACAGATATCTATTAATAGCTCTATGTGTTTTATCATATTTAGGTATGAGGAGGATAAAGATTTGCAGGGAATACTAGAGGCATGTACTCTTTCGTGAGACATTCTCATATATGTAATTACTCCTAAATACAGTTTCAGATTCCGTAATGATCATCTAGTAGTAGTTCACGTCGTGAAGGATTTCAGCCACTCTGGCCTGCCTAAGTCCACGGGATGCATACCTGGCCGCAGTTGAGCTTAGTGGCCACGTTAAACTCTACAATTTGGAAGCTCATTACGAAAGTTCTGGAAGAACGAATTTGATGATCAAAGTAGTTACGGGACTACGAGAGTATTATGGGATATTCTTGGAGAAACCGCAACTTTTGTGATAGATTAGATGTTTTGGTATTTGATAAACAATAATGATTCAATAATTGGAAAGTCTTTTCTTATAAAATAAAAGCGTTGGTTTTGAAAACCCAAAGTTTGAAAGCTAGAAAACTATTGCGGAAGTTATAAATTAGTAATTGTGAATTAATTTCTTTCGCATTGATTTCCACTTTGCGATTTTCACATGGGACCACTTGGAGATGATTTATATGTGTGTTAGGATCTTCCATATTAAATTTTGTAATTTTTGGATAAGTTTGAGATTTATGATTTAGTAGCCGTGAACTAATTTCTCTCGCTTGGTTTTTCATGTGATTGATTTCAACTACCTCCATGAATAGATTACATGTTTCCAAAATAGTTAGTTATTCAGATCTGATCTTTGTGATGAATGCATACTTTAATTTGTTGAATACTGATTTCCACTTTTAAATGAACACAGTTAATTTGTTATCTAAGTTTCTAATAAATATTTAATCTTGCTGCTTCTCACAACAAAGGCATGCGATGTAGATCAGATTTGTTTGTATTCTTTAACATTTTTCTGATAAACTTGAAGGTATAGAAATGTTTACTCTGGTTTTTCAGGCAACCATTAGTTTGGAATGCCAAGTAATATTTGACAGAAACATTAAGCCTTTGTTAGGGGGGGGAAAAAGTCAGTGATGTATGAGAATGAAGGCACGGAGTGGCCTTGTTAATTTTAATTTCTCCTGTTTTCTTTACGTTGATTAAGGGCATTCTCTTGTTACAGTCGGTTTCTCACGTTTGGCTTATCAATGATCTTAAGCTTCTCCTTTTTCATGTTTTTCTTTATGATTCTTGCATCTGGAGTCTGGACCTATTATTTCTATTCCGTTGTTTAAAGAGTATGCTTTTAGCTTATTTTCTCAAGCTAATTTTAAAATAAATCAGTTTTAAGGATATATGATAAGTTCTTTTGTATAAGCTACTGTTGAGTTATTTGAAACTTGCATGAATGTTTTTTTAAAAGTAATGTACCACTGGTTATGTAATCGAGAATCTGAAGACTATGTAAGTTTTCAGTTCCATTCAACTAGGCATCTAACTTCATAAATCATAATGCCTCAAATTAAGCTCTGAGATACCATTTGAGTTCATGCCTATGATTCATTTTGTTGTTTATGATCCATAGTATAAGCTTTGAACTTAAGGTTGAGTGTTTTGAAATAAGAAAATATGTGTGCTTGTCTTTGATGTGCAACTCGACTATGCTTTGCTTTCTTTGCCAATCATTACATAATTGATTCCAAGCTTGGATATAAAAAGAGTGAACACAATGGTGTTGTGGGCTGGCTCGCATTAATGTATTGGGGTGTGTGTTTAGACTCAGGTAAAGCCTTTATGTATTTAACTGCTCTGCCATGGAGTTATTATAAATGACAATGGTTTTTATTTTTTTTTGTTTGTGTTGTCTATGTTACGGTTTAGGAATTAGGATGGTGAGGGCTTATGCTCTATATTATATGACAATGGCCCGAATGCGAGTTTAAGTTTTGTTCCTTTTCTCCTCCTTTATTGTTCCCGATATCATGGAGGGCTTGTAAAGGAAAACCACAAGCTGCTAAGGAAGTTAAAAGCTATAGAAATTAGATTGTAACATGTACCAAGAAATCGGATGTGAAATCGAGTAAAATAATCACAGATGTATGAGAATGTCCATGATCTGTGTTGACGTAAAACCAAATATTCGGTTTAGTTTTATAAATCAAGTTGTTTTACATGTGTGGTCATCACAAAGTAGATCCTGATTGATGATGATAATAACTAATATGAGATTTTATACACCTTAGACAGATAGGTTGTCTCGTACATACAATGCAATTTCCTTGCATGGAGAAGTACACTCTTTCGTCATGCTCATACACAAGTTATGCAATGTGTCCCTAACTCATGCTCTGTATATCTTGTATAGTTGACTTAGTTTAAACCTTATTGATAATGAGTACTAATACTATTGGTGTTGCTGGATAGCGCAATGCAAGTCTCATGCTTTGCTTATGTGATTATTCATCTCTATTCTGCTTTACAGTTCTAGCTTCATCACATGTACTTTCCTTTCCAATTTGGCTCATTGGTAGTAAAATATTACTAACATGTATCTTGGAGGTAGATGACTATCATGATTGGAAAGTTTCTGACCATAAGATTTGGATAACATGGTCTATTATCAATTTGTTTATTATATGGTTCCTTCCTAATTCCTATATGCACTTTTGCAGAGCTGCAATAGCTTTCTAGTGGCTGTTCCAAGTGTATCTTGTGTCTTTTTGGGCTTATGCCTCGGCCAGGGTTGAAAATGTTTTTTTTAAGCAAAAAAAAAAAAAAAAATTTACACCTGTGGGCTGTAGTAGTTAAGGAGCATGCTATTTTCCATAGTGGGAATAATTGGAAAATGGACTCGAAAATAAAACAATACTCTTCTGAATGTTCCAAGATAGAGTGCATATGATAGTCTCACAGTCACAGGCATAATGGAAAGATATTTGAGTTATTTTAAGAATATAATGGTCTCAGCATTTCAGATGATACTATTGCAACTGGTGGAACAAAAGTTTATCTATGTTATGTATGTGGTAGCAAAATGAGTTTATCTTCTGTATTCAAGCTCGATGAATTCCCTTTTGGATTGTAAGATAGTGTTATACCTCTGGTATTTTTTCGGTCTTGTTTTATAAATATATATTAAAGCTGAATACTAAAAATCATGGAACCACAGGATATTCCTTGAGCCATCTTTGAGGATCTCTGTTGTAAAACAGGGTTCAAGGAATATCTTATATTGCTAATATACTATCTCTCATCCAATGCACAACATGCTCACTTGCATGCCACCGTAAGATGTCAGAATTATTACATGTTATGGAAAAATACCTTTGTACTTGGGTCTATACATATTACTTTTCTCTCTGAAATCAGTCAATGATGACTAACAAGTCGATTAGAAATTTCATCTCATTTGCATCTGCATTTAATGAGAAATAAGTAATTCATTTAAATGCATCCAAATTTGTGGTAACAATAGCATGGTATGTGATGCTAGGAAACAGTAGATTTGTCATGTTGGCCTTTCTCAAGTCTTGGCGTCTTAGTCTTTAGGTATTACTTAAATACCTCAGTTATAATTAGGGAACCTTGAAGCTGGGTAAGCCCTAGTTTGTTAAGAAACTTTAAGCCGCCTAGGCATAGTGACCTTAGCGGGATACCTAGCCTAAGGAAAGGTATTAGTCACAGCTAAATCACCGGAAATTCGAGGACGTTAATGTCTACGCTAGATTCAATAGTCGGTGTGAAGTGATCCTGTTGGCCAATCACAAACTCTGTCTTGACTTAATAAGCCTCTTATTAGGAATAAGGCTTAATTTGTGATCGGTTAACTAAATCATCGAATTATCCGTATATTCGACCTATAGTAGCCATTAATTTCTTTTCGAGATTTCGACTATTTAGAATGATCAGGAAACGAAACTGCTTATTTGAAGTAGAGAAGGGTTAGAGTTCGCGTGAGCACAGAAGTAGAATCTGCGTGAGGATCATGTTAGTTAGTAAGGAGAATTTTGGGGGCAAAATTCCTAAAAGGTGGAGAGTAATGTAACATCCCAAATTCCCCAAGCCTAATTATTAGGAATCCTAAGTGAAAAAGAGATTTAATCCCTAAGGATTAAAAATAGTTTATAGCCTTAATTTAGTAATTTAAGACAAATTTGGAATCAAAGGGTAAAATAGTAATTTTACCCAATGATTTAGGATTTATGGGACTAACTAATTATGAGTAGCTTTAATTGATTCATTTACCTAAGGTTAATTTATGGACCTAAGGGTAAATTATGATACTTAGAATATGGGTTAATTGGTTAATTTCTTAATACATTTATCCCTTTGTCCCACCATAAGCCACACCTTAGTTGTTCCACCCTAGCACTCTTCCATCCCTCACTTACTCCCTCTTCTTGGTCTGCTGGCGAAGAAAGGAAAGAAGCGAGAACAAAGAAAGAAGAAAAGAAAGAAAGGAAAGAAAAGAGAAAAGAGAGAGAGGGAGTCGTGCGACGGAAGGAGAAGGGGGACGAAGAACTAGCGATGACATGGCGAAGCTCAGTAGCGGTCGCCACCTCCTTGCGACGGTCGAACCAGGTGAGAGAAAGAGGCCGAGTAGCGAGAGAGAGACGCAGAGAGAGAAGCCGAGAGAGAAATCGAGTGAAAGAGAGAGATATTCAAAGAAAGGATAGCTCGAAAATGATGGTGAGGAAGGATTCAGACTTGTTTGGGTTTTGATTGAAGAAGTTGGAAGCTTAGGTCAAGCTTTAATGGAGGTTAGGGTCTTTAGACAAGAAGAAAGGAGCTTGCATGTGCCAAATTCGTGATGAGGATGAGGAATCTAAACTCAAAGGATGGAAGGAAGAAGAATGGGGATTTTTGGAGCTCAAATCCCTAACTTGGGGTTGCTCAGGTAACATAGACTTCCCCCAAAACCTCCCTTAGAGTGTGCTAGGTTTTATTATTAATTTTATTATTTCAATAATTAGCTTATTAGTCATACTGAATGGTCTTGTATGGGGTTTGGTGAAATAGGGTTGGGCCAGTGCCCCAACCCCTAAACCAATGTTTGATGTTTGTTACATTGTGAGTTCCATCGAGCCTCACTCGGATTATTTATGTGATTGCTATGTTTGCTGAAATGTATGAATTCGATTCTGAAATGGCTCGGCACCCGAGCTAGCCCATTTGTATGAGTTTGGGCTCCAAGACACTTATTTTAGGTACAATGAATGAGATATGATGAATTTAATCTTGTGTGTGTTGTCCTAGGTGTGAGGATTATTGTTGATGTTGTTGTTGTTATATTACAATTTAATAATAAGAATATTTATTCTGGAAATTTAAGTATGTAATCTAGAGAAACTATATATTCACTTACTATGTTGTTGTTTTTGTATGAACATGCGTGAATGTTGTATGTTGTCTGCATAAATATGTAACTAATGTAATATATAATATTGCATCCTCTGTGAATTGGCAACGATCCTGTACGTGTGTAGTCGATTACTGTTGTACTAATAAACAACGCATGCAACACACGTGACAATTCAATAGTGATCTGATACATTGTTTGTGATATGTGCGTATCTGTATGCTGTCGTATACACATGTGTGCATATTAAACAACGGTGTTATAATTAAGTAATGTAGTGTGTACATAGCTTGTGTTTCTAGAACCAGTTGGTTAATCAACTTTAACGTATAGTAAGTACTATATTGCTAACGTTGAATGATATGTGAACCAAAACACGATATAACAAGTTTTTACTAAAGATAAGATAAGTACTACTTGTTGTGCTAGATAATGGCAATGTACAACTTATTGTTATATTATCTTTTGAGTGCTTATGAGTGCTTAGTTATGATGTACTTATCTATTCCTTGGTTTGACTTTGATTTTTCTATGGTCTTGAAATTATGACTTGATTCTCCTATCGATTTGTGAAGGATGAAGGAATCGCTTACATTATAACATAGCATCCAAATCTTAGGATAGTCTATGTCTGGAGAAATACCATGTTTTCCGTTAAAGGCTAGCTATCATGGGCCACATATATGTGGGTGAGACCCAAACTGTTTTAGTAAGTCCTTTCTATTTAAAAGGCTAGGATACGGTATTAGCGGTTTAAAGAGACGTCTAACCGTGGTCATCGAGCTCTGACTTCCGTATCAAAATTTTTAAACTGGTGTGGTTAAGTTGCTCACACTTAACTACCCAGTGAGTTTTCTTAAAAGATTGAGGATGCCTATGCTATAATGTATGACGAATAAAGTTTAATGTCATGTATTACGAATTACGTGATGTGGCATTGCGGGCTCACCAGTGGGGTAAGCCACTGGGCTGGACAATAAAGTCCAGTAACCTGGGTGTTGCGATAAAAGACTTACAAAGAGGCCCATTATGTTTGATTTGAATTATGTGATTGTATGTTATGCGTATGAATTATGTTACTTTGCAAATGAATGCTCTTGAAGCAAGTTATGTTTGAGTTTGACTGAATGAATGAAGATGATGTTAAGATTTGGCCATAATATTAGTATATGTTAAGTATATGTTGTCAGGGAGGATTTTCCATACGTAGCACACGCGTATGGCTGGAAACAACGGTAAAAGCATTTTTCTTCTAAGTCTATGTTACTGAGTTTTATAAACTCACCTTTGGGGCGTTGTTTTCAGGTACACTTGATGGAGGAGGTTTAGAGCACGAAGCGTGTTCGGTCTCGCCCTCGGCAAGACATTGAGTCACCGGATCACGAGTCAGAGTCCTTATCTCTAGGATGAGTCCTTTGCAATTAGAAAATAATGTATAGGTTATAATTGTTTTATCTTGTGGTCATTTTATGAAATGAGATGTAAATGAAAAAGTTATTCCGCTTTTGAAACTCTGATAGATATATGTGTCATGTTTGGGACTTTGAAATATTTCTTTCCAAGTCAAACAGGTCTTAAACAAGGTTTTATTTATGTCTTAAGGTTGTTATATTTGAAAAAAATTTCCAGGTGAAGTTTTCAATCTTTAATTAGTAAGTAATCCCCTAATTAGAGTTAGGGCGTTACAGATATCTATTAACAGCTCTATGTGTTTTATCATATTTAGGTACCTACTACCTAAATATGATGCTTCCATATCTGTCCTAATATTAACAAATGAAATGCTATCTCTATCATTTTCAATTTTTCATAGTCCACTAACTTCTGTTTCTCACTTAGACTATCCCCTGAGAAAAATTGACTGCAGAATGAAAATGAGACGGTTATTATTAGAAAGAAAAGCCTATCTTAGGGCAACAGCTTTAATGGGAAAGAAAACATTTTATTTCCGTTATAAGAGGATGCGATGCTTGTCTTTTGTACGAGGGTACCACTTAGGAGTGAGTTAAGAACAAGTGAGGAATGAGGTATTCACAAGTAAAATTATCATAATTTGAAAGAACTCCAAAAGAGTGTCCATTCTTTGCACAGAGTAACAGTGGTCAACACCACAAATACCTATGGAAGTCTTGGCAAGAGCGTAGTGGCTCATCATACTGAGTTAATACCATAAGAATGAACATATAACCATGGTTTTAAATTGAAATTATATCAAAACCCTTTGTATTGTGAAAATTTACGGACAAATACTACTAACACGCTTATAATTGCAATTGGGTCATAGAAACTTAAAAACTTTCGTATTGCGAAAAGCCATACATATAATAAAAATAAATTGTATCCAACAAAATATCAAGAACTGATCGAGCTTTTCTAAACACGATCCAAAAATCTTAAAGAGGTTTAACAATGAAGTGAGAAAATAACGAGGAATTACCTCGTCATTGCCGTTAGGCTGTTTCTGAAATCAGTTGATGTTCAACACCTACATCCGCATACACGTAAACACGCAGTTAAAACGGTTGCAAGAGTTACTAAATGACAGATCTGTAAAAAAGAAGAGAAGAAAGGGAGAGACCTGGACTTGCCTTGAGAGGAGAAGGAGGCGAGGGTGTCGGAGAGAGAGAGGCCATGGCGCACATAAGGGCAGAATCGTAATCATAAAGGTTAGCAAAGCGTTGGCTCTGTAACAATGAATGCATTTTGGGGTTTCTTCTTGATTGCTCTCTCTGTGTTTTGATAAAAAGAAAAGAAACTCGAGAGAGAGACGGGTTAAAGAGCGGCGCGGCTGTGGTAAACTAGATTTGCTCCTGTATTTTTGGCGAATCTGGACCCGATTTCACCGTAGTAATTGTAAGGGAGCGTTAGGTGCTTTCCTCCTCTCTCATTAGACGAACACGTACTCGGTGGGGTCGCACCTTCTTTATTAAAAACTTAAATAAGTAAAATTTATATTTGATTATTCAGAAAAAATAGTATCTATCTACTTTTAATATAAGAATTTTGATACCATCTTTCACTTTATCAGAACAACAAATTTGAAGAAGAAATAAAAAATGAAAGATACAAAATTGCCCTTATTTTTGGACATGTGTCAAATTATTAGGAATGGGTAGTTTTGATTTTTCCAATGGTATCAAAATTCTTATATTAAAAGTAGAAAGTAGATTTCCATCATCATCTTCTCCTTCTTTCATCTTTCACTGCCAGATTCAAAAAATTTGAATCTCTCTCTCTCCTTTCTTGCTTTGTCGCCTTCTCTCCCTCTAATCCCTTTCTCCAAAAAACCAACCCTAAACCTAAAAGAGAGGGATCAACCACAACCCTCTCCCTTTCTTTCCTTTTTTTCCTCCATCCCCTTCCTCTTTCAGAAAACGGATCTTGGGGATTTCCTCCCCAATTCAATCAAATCTTTCCTTTTCTTCCTTTAATCTCAAAAACATGTCTACTCAGATGAAGAGAGGACTAAAAGAAGACATCACAGAGCAAAAGCTGGCTCAAAAGGAACAGAAGAACACGAGAAAACAAAGCTCGCTCAGAAGCAACAAAAGAATACAGAGCTCTTCTTCTCCATTTCTACACGCTTCTTCTGCTCCTGCGAATCATGAACCAAACCCGACTTTGAAGGTATTTCCATGGAGTTAGTTTCCATTTGCTCTGTCGTTAACAATGGCGAACATGAAGAAGCATAGTTTATTGTTCCTTTTTTTTCTCCCTATTTTGAATCTACTCTGTTTCTTCTTTTTAGGGCATGGTTTGCTACAAATCACTTTCCAGAAAACTTTGAAGATATTTCCATCGATTTATTATCCATTTGCTCTGTCGTTAACAATGAGGAAGATGAAGGGACAAAGTGATTGTCGACACCGTAAAGCAACAAGAGACAGCCCCTTCTCGACAATAAGCGTGCCAAGTTGATTGTCGACACAGGATTTCGACACCAACAATTCCACCATTGTCGATATCATGTTAATTGTCGACCTCTTCAATTTGATCTTCTCAATTGTGGAATCTTCTATCGAATTAACTCAAATCAAATCACTTATCCATTTGCTCTGTCGTTAACAATGAGGAAGATGAAGGGACAAAATGATTGTCGACACCATAGAGCAACAAGAAACAGCCCCTTCCAAGTTGATTTTCGACACAGGATTTCGACACCAACAATTCCACCATTGTCGACATCATGTTAATTGTCGTCCTCGTCACTTTGATCTTCTCAATTGTGGAATCTTCAATTGTGGAATCTTCTATCGAATTAACTCAAATCACTTCTCAAGTTGATTGCCGACACAGGATTTCGTTGTTGCTCTACGGTGTCGACAATCATTTTGTCCCTTCATCTTCCTCGTTGTTAACGGCAGAGCAAATGGATAATAAATCGGTGGAAATATCTTCAAAGTTTCGACAATGGTGGAATTGTTGCTGTCGAAATCCTGTGTAGACAATCAACTTGAGAAGTGATTTGATTTGAGTTAATTCGATAGAAGATTCCACAATTGAGAAGATCAAATTGAAGAGGTCAACAATTAACCCCTTCTCGACAATGGTGGAATTGTTGGTGTCAAAATCCTGTGTCGACAATCAACTTGGTACGCTTATTGTCGAGAAGGGGCTGTCTCTTGTTGCTCTACGGTGTCGACAATTACTTTGTCCCTCGACAATAAGCGTGCCATTGTCGAGAAGGGGTTAATTGTCGACCTCTTCCTCTTCAATTTAATCTTCTCAATTGTGGAATCTTCTATCGAATTAACTCAAATCACTTCTCAAGTTGATTGTCGACACAGGATTTTGACACCAACAATTCCACCATTGTCGACATCATGTTAATTGTCGACCTCTTCAATTTGATCTTCTCAATTGTGGAATCTTCTGTCGAATTAACTCAAATCACTTTCCAGAAAACTTTGAAGATATTTCCACCGATTTATTATCCATTTGCTCTGCCGTTAACAACGAGGAAGATGAAGGGACAAAATGATTGTCGACACCGTAGAGCAACAAGAGACAGCCCCTTCTCGACAATAAGCGTGCCATTGTCGAGAAGGGGTTAATTGTCGACCTCTTCAATTTGATCTTCTCAATTGTGGAATCTTCTGTCGAATTAACTCAAATCAAATCACTTCTCAAGTTGATTGTCGACACAGGATTTCGACACCAACAATTCCACCATTGTCGACATCATGTTAATTGTCGACCTCTTCACTTTGATCTTCTCAATTGTGGAATCTTCTGTCGAATTAACTCAAATCACTTTCCAGAAAACTTTGAAGATATTTCCACCGATTTATTATCCATTTGCTCTGTCGTTAACAATGAGGAAGATGAAGGGACAAAATGATTGTCGACACCGTAGAGCAACAAGAGACAGCCCCTTCTCGACAATAAGCGTGCCATTGTCGAGAAGGGGTTAATTGTCGACCTCTTGATCACTCACTCACTCACCAACCCAATTCTCGATGGATTCGAGCCTTACTATTGTCTATTACAATGGCAGAATCACAACAAGTGCTGATGGTGTGGTTTTTGAATGCGACGTTCCAAAAATATTTAGGCTAAAGACATCCATCACCATTGAAGAACTCAAGTAAAGGATTCGGCAAAAGCTCGGAGCTGGATTATGTAGAGTGACAGATCTCTACTATCGATGCCATGTTTTGTTAGGTAGTAGGCGTGTTTAGTATATGAATATGACAGTTCTAAACGATGGCGATATACAAAGTATAAGGGAAACATTCAGTGATTATGCTAGCCATGGCCCAATAGAGTCGTATGCTGTGCTTGGAAGATCGATCGACGAGATCATTGCAGCATATCATGCACCAAGAACAGTTGATGAGATCCTTGCAGCATGTCATCAACCATAGCCAAGGATTAGCACTGGTGACTATGTCATGTAATGTTGTGTTGTGTTGTTGAATGAGTAGTTGCGTTTAATAAATAGTTGGGTTTGGATTTTTTAATGTTGTAGTTGGGTGTTGTAGTTACATTTGATGATCATGTAATGTTGTTGTGTTGTTGTTGAATGAGTAGTTGCGTTTTATAAATAGTCACGTTTAAGTTTGTTTTTATTATTTTGTATTTCTAAACTCACTAATAATAATAATAATAATAATTACATTCATCAAAAACAAATATTCACATAAAAAAATTACATAAAAATGCAACTACGCAGTGACCCTCCGCTATCCGAAGCACCGCCCGAAGGTAGTCACACATCTCATCTCCCTCCTATGCGTAATTAACGACTGATGCAAAGACATGGCGGCAATTCTATCCAACCTGAGTATCGCACCAACACAATCCGCCTACAAATGACATAAATACATTATAGCAAATAATTAGATAATGTTACGAATGGACATAATATATACAGTTCAAGAACTTATTATTCCTTACTCGATGACACATAACATCATCATGTGGATCATGTGGAGCTTATGGAGGTATCAACAGTGGATGCGAGACCCTATAGTACCAATCCATGTATCTCTCGACGCACTCAGCTGGATGAGCGGCCTACCTCAACTGAAAGATGTATCTAATAGAGTACAGGTGAGATGACATCCAATTAAGACTAATATCCTCAGCCGAGGGATGTCGTGGTGGCTGTCGAGGAATGTCCTACCCAGACTGAACCGTCAGCAGCACTCTACAAAGAAGTATGGCACTATGGTGTTCCCACACCAGATGTACCCCGAAAAGAATGTCACATCAGTGAGTGGGCAGCGCTGCCTATAGGGGGCCACGATGTCCAACACACATCATCAGTGGTCAGCGCATCTAGTGCTTGCCTGTATGGAAGCATCTTCCCCTGACCCCTCTTAGGTGTCCAGCAGTTAGCGCGTACACGCTCACCGGTGTAACCGTCAACAAGCTTCTGATCTACTATAGTAGTGGGAAAATACTCGTAGATCCACGCCTGTTACAAATAATAATAACGAATCAGTTACGAAATTGTATTAGAGTTAAAACAATTGTAAATTTAATTTTCTTATTTAATAACACAGTGGTACCTGAAAGAGTGTCATGTAGCCCGCTAACCCATGGCACTCGAATCTACTGGCGTCGTCAAGATAATCGTACAACTTGTATAGGGCTAAAGCTCCTCATGACCACTGTCCAACCTGGCCCAAGTGACGCACCAGCTCGAGATATCTACAGTCAATACAAAGCTAGTCTTGTCCGTCAGAATAGTCATCCCGAGTAGCACCAGTTTGAACGCCCTCGCTGCCTTGTCTGTCCGACCCTCATCCCTCTGTCTATCATAAAGGACCTACAGCCAAGATAAACTGACAGCGGCCCACCCATGGCCCGTAACCTCCGCCGAGGCCTCCGCATGTGATACCCCTAACAATGACTGTAAAACAAATATAGCAATATATGTGTCCATATGAGTGGCTATGAACAGGGTGCCTCTGACCGGTGTGCCCAGTATGCATGACACATAATCCAACGTGATGGTCATCTCTCCGACTGGAAGGTGGAACAAGCTAGTTTCTGCGTGCCACCTCTCAGCAAACGCAGTTAGCAGCGAGTTGTGAATCATCTTGTAGCTGTAATACATCAGAGTTGAAAGACCAGCTCGATCAACATGCTCCTGTACTGCAGGTGGTAGTGGCTGACGATCCCTAAACCACTTCTGCCACTTTTTGCTTCCACCCGATCCTGCACACATAAAAATAAAAGATTTGTCATGAATTACACAATTAAAAAGAAAACCCTTAAATGTTTTAAGACAGTAAACAATAATTACTTCTCCACTCCACAAGTGGTAAGCGATGTGGTCCCTAAATGATCTAAGCAGCGATGTATCAGAAGGTCCTCCAAGAAATGGTCTCTCCTCTGCTAGTGCATCTATATACATCTCAACTGGTTCCTCGTGAGGGACCTCATGTTGATATCCCTCGTGCTGAGGTTCCTCATGCGGAGGTTCTACGTACTGAGGTTCCTCGTATTGAGGTTGCTGTCTACGTCGTCTACCCCCTCTGCTCGGGCCACTCTGTCTACCGTCAACAAGTCTCCGATGGTGTGACACAGTCATGGCCTCCCGATGCTCTCGCGCAGCCGCTCTTACGCACTCAACCTCCCGAGCAGTAGCCTCCATCTCAGCCTCCCTATAAGCCACCCAGCCCGCTCCTCTCATGTGTGGCATAACTGAAACAAAACAAAAAATTTAAAATCACAAAGTTAATTAAAAAAAAGAAAAGGAAATATGGTATTTGGTATTTGCGAGTGCTTGAACAAACTCGCAAATATGGTATTTGCGAGTGGGAATCGCAAATACCTAATTTGTGAGTGAACACTAAATTTGCGAGTGAAAGATTGCTATTTGCAAGTAACCAGAGAAAAATTTCAAGTCTCTGAAATTAAAAAATTGTGAGGGAAAAAATTGCTGGGTGCCTTTAGCAATTACCTTCAACAAATTGCATTCTGCAGCTGGCCCATCGGCATTTTTGTTTGTCTTTTTTTTTTAAGAATTTATTGTTACTGAACTTTAGCTGCTAATCAGAATTATTTCATTTTCCGAAGAATTCATGCCAATTATTAATCTTGATTTTTTTTTTTTGGGTTTAACTTGTAAAAATGAGCATGCCCTTTTTCATTAAAGTATAATTAGTTATCCATCTCAAATGTCAAATTATAAATTTTGTAGTAGTTTGAAGATAATCATTTTGTTTTGTTTTAGGAAAGAAAAAAAAAGTCAATCCTTGATTAGTATTTCAGTTTCACTCTTTTAATTTGACTAGATTCCTTATTCCATTTCCAAGTCCATGGGATCAAAAGGCTGTAAAGTAACCAAAACTATAAAACGATATTCAAGATAAATTATTTTGGAAGCCTTTATAGTTCCCCCCCCCTTTTACAGAGGTTTTGACTCCACTATTGCGTTTAGAAAAAAAGGTCCTCACTATATACCAAAAAAAAAAAGGAAAGAAAAAAGTCTGAGTAATCCAGAATTCGGCCGAGAAATAAGTAAAGTCTGGCCTGTTAAACTTGGATAGCAATCGAATCCGTCCATTTAGATGAAGTGCGTTAACCACTCGCACCTAACATTTGGGTTGGAAGCCTTTATAGTTTTATCAAGTTTTTAAGTAATTTATCAAGGTGGTGTTGGAAGAGTTGATAACATAGCTCTTTCTCAACAACAACAAAAAAAAACCCGGGTTCGATTCATGAAAATGCCCATTTGAGAGGTAGTCTAATTTTGGGTGTAAAAAACCAAACGTCCCACTATCAACTCGGAGATAAGTCTCATGACGGGTCCAAAGGAGCCAAGTTTGTGGGATTTTGTTGGGGGGGGATAAAGCTGTTATTTTCTTCAAGGTGAAGAGAGACATCGCTTTTAATCACCAGAAAGCTCGGTCACAATTTTAAACTTTTCCAGGTGAACTGGCCAGTAATTTTTCATAGCTAAAGCTCAAAGGATTGGCGACGGCATGATATGTTTTTATCGGAGAAACAATAAACTTGAGACAATTGAAGACCACACCACAAGCAAATTTCGGATATTCGAGAATTTAAACACTATTCATTTCCACTATCCAAAGCACGGATTCCTTTTCCCTCATCCTAGTTCCTTGTAGGAACCTTTTATGTCTGCTATAGAAAAGGCTAAAGTTACAGCAAAAACATTACATGACAAGAAGGCATCATCTGTATTCCTCGGGCAATCGGTAACCTGGCATGACTATTTTATCTGCAAACATTTTGCCAGTCTTTGGCATAACATGCCAGTGCAAAGTTAAGTTATATTCTTTACCACGCAAATTGCTTCCCTGGACACACAAAAAATGGCAAAATTAAGGCCTAAAGAAATCTCAAGCAATTCAGCTTAGACACAATATCCTTGTCGATAAAATGGCTTGAATTCTCTTTACGATAAAAAATTGGTTAACACCTCCTTTTATACAATGCGGAATCGACGACCTACGTATAAATTAATCAGAATTCTTTGGACTTGAAAAAAAAAAACAACTTTGCTGACAATTATTTGTTTGGTCAGAAGAGTCCTCCAAATATTTTGGTCTTGTATTGGTAATCATTTTCAAGATTTTTAGAACTAGAAATAGAGTAATGAGGATAGGCTCATTCCATAATAAAGACAGGTAAGTTTCCTATAAGGAATTGAGTGTGAGAGCCATATGAATTGAAAGATTCATGTTTGGTTCAGGAAGAGATCATAAGAGCTGTATACCTGATCAATGAAGCGGTATTTATTTGATGTGTGAATCCAAAACTTCGCATGCTCTTTAGAAGGAATGATACCATCCCACAGGGATATCTGTAAAATCAAAAATGGCATCTCAAAAGCCTAAGCAACATATGTGACACAACATATACGGAAGATGACAGAGAAGCAGAATAACATGCAATGACACAATTATCTCGAGTGACATGAAATCATGAAAAAAACAAACATTGAACCCGTCGTTCGAGATCCACCGACCCAGTTTTACCATGGCTTCCTTTTATTCTTTCTTTATAAAAAGGAGTTGGCAATTTAAGTGTTTATATTTCAAATGAAGATGCAAACTAACTAACCACATCGTACCTGATTCAAGAAATTCTTTGGTGTTTCATATTCAGCAGCTAAAAATACAAAACCCTGCAAGCATACAAAAGAAGCAAAACTAAGTTATGGACAGCCCCGAAATTCTAGCTCCCATACAGTTCAGAATAATTGATTAAAAATTAGGATCCCGCGGGTATGTAATATTACGTAGTTCCAACACCTAAGTACAAGTCAGACGCAACAAAAATGTAAAAGGCAAGAATAGAAATATATATTTAACTAAATCAAACAAGATATAACAATAGGTAAGGCACCTTAAACATCAAAACATTAAGATGGGAGAAACCAAGTACATATTAAATTGACAATGCGGCAAGCCATGCAAAATTAGTTTTCATTCCTCCTCATCCAAATTCCGATGTTTAACTTATCATTAGAGTATCTATACTTTTTAGAAGGAAAATGCAAAAAGAATGAAAAAGAAAATTGAAGTCAAGAACCTGTTTTGTGTTCCACGTGAAAAGGGATCAGAATCACTGATATATTCAAGTGTCATGCTAACTGCAAGAATAGAAAGGCTCTCGCCTTCAGATTGAACAATAAATAAAGATGACATTTTAATATCGAGAAAGGGATCCCAACAAGTGGTATAAGACACAATATGGTATTCAGATCATAATGTGGTCAGTTTGAAATTTAGAGCATATGCAGAGAAATATATTTACAATACAAGTAATTATAAATGTTGCCATGAGGCCGCTTTAAAATTTCATTCTATGGACTAGAACCAGCATGATGTTTCCAATTATTTCTAGCTTTGAACTTGACCGGTTTCAACAACACATAAGTATCCCTTGTATGTTGTATCTGAAGCAATTACATAGAGAGCCCAATAATTTGAAAGCAATTTGATGATTTCTAATAGGTAACCTCCTTAGCAAGTTAGTAAGGAGATAGTTAGAAGAAATAGTGCATGTTTCCCATAAATAAGAGGAGGGATCGAGAGAGAGGGATATCTTGTCATTTGAAAGAGAGTTGAGGTCTTTGGCTAGGGAGGCATAGACCCTCGAAGTTTTGCAATTATACTGTAATCAAGGAAATTCTTCACTAGCCTGTTCTAATAAAATTTCAGTTCCTACTTCCTATCAACTTCATGACTAGTTCATCAAAAAACATTCATTTCACAGACATACAGGTTAAAAAAAATCAACAAATTAAATCATAAAATCTCTGAATAACAAATCAAAGAATTTGAAATTTTATCAGACCCTATAAGTCATCATGATCACATATGTTGACTGTAACATCCCAATTTTTAAGAAAAGTGATTTTAGCGATAAAATCCTGGAAACTCGAAAAATAAGTCATAGAGATTGATCACCTCAATGATATACTGAGAGTACGGGAAATTATTTCGATTTATTTTGAATAATTTATTTATTAAAAATAAATATTAATCATGATGTCAATTCAAATTAATTGGCAGCGTAGACGTATGCTGCGTTAATGCGAATTCGTCAATTTAAACTTTATATAAGTTTTCTGCGTGACGCGGTAACGCGTATTTTGTGTTAACCGAGAAATTGATTGAAATATATCAAGATGAAATTAAATTTAAGAATTAATATTTTATATTAATTCATAGTTCGAAAATCGTCGAAAAACTTTAACGAAGTTTCGTCGCGTTTTGAATCGCCGGGTAATTTTTATCCGCATTAAAATTTAAAATGAATTCCGATTTCGACGAAAATCGAAACGTAACTTGTTGTGAATATTTTTGAGTGTTTTATATTGTTCTTATTATTTATGATAATATTTTATCACGCGATGAATTAATTTTTCGGTAAATTAATTTACGCGAATTTACCGGCAAAAAAAATTAATCGGTAACACGATTATTCGATGCCGTGTTTTTAGTACTCTTAAATTCTAGAACTAGAGGATAATCATGAGTGACGAGAGATTAGATGGATTAGATTTATTGATTAATTAGCATCTTACTTTAATCTAGGTGTTTAGTATTTAGTGATTATTAGAATAATATCTATCCTAGATCATGGAGAGTCACATATTTTTTTTTAATCAAATTCTTCTCTCCTTCTCTAAGATGAGAGCCGCAGCTCTCACTTCCTCACTCCATTCATTTTATTTTTTTTTTTTCCTCTCTTCCTCCTTGTATGAGCAGTACGAGAGGCACCCATATTCTCCCATTCTCTCATTTTGCTTTCATCTTGTCATCAAGTGTTGGAAAAAAAAAGGGGAAACAAAGTTCCCTTCTTCTCTCTTGCTTCTCCCCTGCGTGATCTTCCCCTTCTTCCCAAATCCCATTTCAATTTTTTTTTTCTTTTTCTTCCTTCTCCTTCTAACAACCAGCGTGACCTCCCCTCCACCTAAACCCATTTGTTTTGTTTTCTCCTTTCCTTCTTCTTGTCCAGCAGCGCAACCCCTCCCACCTCCATATAATTGTTTTCTCCATTTTCTTCTACCCCTTGATGCAGCCGAGGCACCCCCACCTCCATCCACTTGTGTTATTTCCCTTTTCAAGTGTGCAAGTGTTGGTGAAGAAGAAGAAGATTAAGACCCACTCTTTCCTTCCTCTCCTGCTGGCCGTGACTTCTCCATCAACAATTGCTTCCATGTCTTCTTCTAATTATCATGTCCATCTTGGCCTTGTAAGTATGATGGAAACCCAAAATCCTTCTTTTTCTAGCCTAAAACAGTGGCTCCTTTGTTTAGGTATTGGAAATTGTTTGCTTGCTTATTTCTTGTTCAATACCTTATTTATTGTTTGATCATGATCAAGGAAGAAAGGAATATGTAAATCCCCAATATTATGGAACCCTAGGGTACAAGACCTAGAGGATTAGGGGTTGTGTGATTTTCCTTGTGAATCATTAAATTGGTTGGTGTTTATGGCTTCTTACTAATTGTTATTGCTATTGGTATTGTAATTTTGATTTGAAGCAAGGATTGAGGAGATTTTGTAAAACCCTTGAATTCTTGAAAGAGTCTTAGTTTGGGTATTTAAATTTGATTTGGATTATGTTTTGGTTTTGAGTGATTAAGTGTGGTTGCAAGAAGAAAAGGAATTAATTAAAATGATGTTGTTGAAGATGGGAGGAGATTTGCAAATTTTTGAAAGAGGCTTGAGTTAGGGTGGTCTTGATTAGGCTTGGGTTTGTGAAATTATCATTGTTTATTTGAGCTATTTGAAGTTGTTTGATGCTTGTTTAAGAATTAGTTTTTAATTTGGCATGCTAAACTTGTTATTTAAGGGTTTAGCCCTATTCTTTAATTTGGGGATAAATGGGTTTATAATGTAAAAACCATGTGATTAATTGTTAAATAATATGTTTTGGGAGGTATTATTTTTATTGGAAAAAGCTATGCATGATGAAGTAGAAGAGTTAGTGTATAATTCATGTTTTATGCCTTATATGTGGTTTGATTATGATCAAGGAGCAACATGATCAATATTCCCCAAATTGTGTGAACCCTAGGCTTATGAAAAAGGGGAGAATTGTGATTGCCTATGTGAATCATCCAATTAATTGATGATTTTAGCTTAATTAATGTTGTGTTATTTGATCATGACTTGATGAAAGAGATGAACACATAAATCCCAATCTTGAAACCCTAAGTGAAACTAAAGGGGAAAAGAGGGGTAGTGGGATCTTGAGGCTCAATCATGCTATTAGTTAGTAAATAGAACCATTGGTTGTGTTGTTGTTGTTATTTGGGGTAGTAGTTTGGAAGTAGCATGTTAACTAATTGTTTTATGGTTTAAATCTCTTCTTTAAATTGTGGAAATAAGGGTTTATGTTGTAGAATCATATATTCAATTGTTAAATGATATGTTTTTGGTTAATTTTAAGGTTGTTGGAATGAATATGCATGTAGTAGCATAGGTGTTAGTTGATGTTTATGCAAGATTTGGTTCTTGAAGGACTAGAATGTTATATAAAAATTGGTGGGATGATTCTTTAATTTTTGGCAATGATTATGGTTATAATTCTAGTGTTCTGGAAATGATTGCTTTGAAAAGAATTCTCAAAACCCTTGTTTTTGGAAAACATTAAATCTATGTTGGACTATGTGTTGGTGATGGTGTTTTGCTTTGTTGCCTTGAAATGTTTCGAAAACAAGTTGTGAAAATTTAGTTTAGTCGATTTGTGAACTAGTTTTGAAAATGATTTGTTTTTGAAAGAGAAGGCTATGGAAATGGCACTAAATTGTTTTGGGCAATTATTTTAGAAACATAACTTTGAATATGCTTGAGTATGTCTTAGTTATGGTTGTTGTTTAATGCTTGAAGTATGAATATGGAACTTGAAAATGATTTGGAAATGGTTTGTCACATTTAAAAGGAAAGGTTTTGGAAGGAAAACTATTTTGTGAATTTAGATTTAATACTTGTATGTGATAGGTTTTATGCCTTAGAAATTTTATGAATATGTGTTAAGGTTTTGAAAACTTATGAAAATAGTTTGGTGTTACTTAAAATGCAAGAAAACTTTTTATTTTCAAAGATCTTACTCTTTTCAATTAGCTAGTATTTTAAATGCTTGCTTTTGGTTAGAAAAAGGGTTAGGCTTGAGAGCTTAAGCTAGTTTAGAATTTATAGAATTGTACTAAGTTGTTGTGGTGTTAGGCTCGAGTAATCCGGGATCGTGCAGTGCGGAAATCGGGGAATACGTGAATACGTGCATCTTGGAGTTCGGTAAGGGCACTTCTAGACATTTTAGGATTTTTATTTGTATGTCCCTATGTATGGACGACTTTTAGAAATGCTTAAATTCTTGTGTCGCTATTTAAATGCTTATTTAAATACGAAGAAGTCTGAGAACTCTACGAGTTCGAAGTTAGGGTCTTCGAACCCCTTCGTTTTTGTTGTCGTGCGGTCGAACATATTCCGAGTCATTCGTGGGTGAAAACTTTGTGGTTGGTCTCCTTAACCCAACCCCCCACATTTGTGTACCTCTCTGTCAACTCCATCGAGTTGCAGAGGGATGGATTCCTTTATTTGCGTGTCAAGCATGTAATGTTGTGATATGATTGAGTTATGCATTATTTGATATGAGATTGAATATATGCCACGAATTGCGTGTTGCTGTTGAATTGCGTTTCTTCATGCAGGGTGTTTTTATTGCTTAAAATGTCGAATTGTGTTTTCTTCATATTAAGCATGCTCTCTTATTTGATATGCGGGCAAGTAATCTTATGCGTCACTCTTTGAATATTGTAAGCGGAGAGCTGTTCATCGAGTGAGAGAGCTAGGCGAGTCGTTATGACGTTTTTGAGCCGTGACCCGGATAACTAAGGGTGCTAGGTCCCCTTTTGTTTACGGGAGATTGACTAGGCGTCGCAGTCAGAGGAACCGGCATCGTGCATATCTAGGGAGAAGCGAAAGATCCCAAGGCTACGGCTGGTATGTCAGTTGATGGATCTGTGTCTGCTTTCCGGAATAATGGTCGAGTCGAGAGAAAATGAGTAGCGAGTTGAGTCGAGTCTAGAGTGAGAGAGTTGAGTCACGTTCTGTGAATGATATGCATTGTTGTTGCTTATTACTGGTGAATTGTATAAACTGTGGTTGCTTATTGCTTTATGCTTTGGTTATCATGATCTGTTGAGAAGTTGACCCTTGCCAGTGGTTCTGTCAATTAATTATTGTAACCCAGATGGCGGGACAAGCAGAGGATTGGGACTGCAAGGAGGAGCAGCTGTAGATGGTTAACTAGCTTGGCTGTATGTAGAGTCTACTGGTAGTCTAGTAAGGAACGTATTGTGCCGACCGGCTATAGAATAATCGTCGTTGTTCAGTATTGTAATAAATATCTGTTATGTTTCAATACATGTATTGTTAAACGTGAATTGATGGATTAATTGAATGTGGTTATGTGATGTTTTGAATTACTTTCCGCCATGTTTCTAAAAGTCGCTGTGATGCTCTGACTGCTTCTTAAAGAACTTTTAAAAAAAAAAATAGGACCACATTTCTCGAAAACCCTACTAGCTGAGTATTCCACCTTTCAGAAATATGTTAACTGTTGTCAAGATACTGGCTTCGTAGCACTCCGGAAACGAGGTGTTACATTGACCATTTCACTATCCCAGTGGTTGCAAAAACAAATTTCACTGTCCTAGGATTGTATGTATGTTTTACAAATTCATAAAACTTGGCTAGCTGCCTCATCTAGGTGAGATCAAAACCTACCATGATTTAATGAGGAAAGATTCGACCAGTGACATCCTTTGGCCAAACCTCCTAGTACAACTAACAGATTGAACCTAGTAAGATTTAAAAGCAAGAGGACTATACACATGAAAAAGCAATCCTTAATTACAACTTATTTATTAAACTGCTACAAAGATCTGTTCTTGTCACGGTTTCACAAGTATATCCACCCTATGCATGATGTTGGAAGACATTGACTACAAATTTTGTTTTCTTCAGCATTATTATGAAAATTTCTCCAATTAAAAATATATTGAAGACATTCACAAATCTGTCCTCCTCCACATCCGTAGTATAATACCTTAAATGCTTTAAACAATCCTTGAATCGAAGTATAGTTGTGAGTCTTGAAAGTTGAAACAAGCAAATGGTATATCTAGGGTTGTAAACTGTCAAGCTTGGCTTTAGGTTCAATTTATAAATAAGTCAAGCTCAAGCTAAAAGCTCATGAGTTGTATACTTAATTTTTTATAAGCAAAAGGGTATAGAAAATAATTAAATAAAAGTTATATATTTGTACTACTTTGTGAATTGTAATTCTATCTAGAGAATTATAACTATCTAACTTCCATGTCCAGAGATTATTTCACTCTCTTTCTATTCATAGTTTTACATTATCTTCTAGCATGAAATCTATTAAATACTAGATTATTAACCTTAAAAATACTTTAAGAAGAGATTTGATAAATGGAAAGAAAATAGTCAAATTACAAACAAGCCAAACTTAAGCTTCACATTTTTATTCAAGTCAAACTCAAGCTTTCAATATGTCTTGTTTAAAGAAATGAGCCAAGCTTGAGCATTATCTTGTTTTCACAATTGAAGCCTAAGTTTGAAGTACACAAATTGACTCATTGGTTGTTACCCTAAACATCTTCAATCTGTGGAATACATTTCCTCTCCTTCATTTCATTTCAGTAAAGTTCACTTATGCATGTCTTTCCTACGTGACATAAGAATATACAAAGAAAAGTAACCATAGCATGCCATGTTTTAACTACAAATCCTTGCAAGTTTGAAACCAAAGATTTTCCAGTGATAATAACTAACCCATATTTAAGTATTGAGGGCTAGGTTGGAAGTTGGATCAATCGGATCTTTCCTACATCAAAGGCCTGGACTAATAGCAAGTCAAAGAACAACTTAAGTTGCTTGACACATGAGACAATTACCATAAACCTAAATGCGAGAATAAAATTTGCCTAAGCGTGCAACATTTGTCTTAGAGCTTGTAACCACTCAAATACTGAAACACAACTAAATATGATCTGTAACATTGATTAAGTGGACCGGTATAAACGAAAAAGCGATAAAAATTGTGATATACCAATTCAATGTAATCGATGAAAGGAAACAATGGCGAATGATATCTAACAGAGATCAAGGATGAGGAATAGATGAACTATTGTCACAGGTTCTTAGACTCAGGATCGAGAACCACAACCTTATTGACAAATCGAACCATATGTCGAGTCCCATGACGGGTTTCTTCAAGAGAATGCTTGCCTTAAGGAAGAAACTTTTGATCTTCGCCCACCGCTTGAAGACCTCGCACTGGCACTTCTTTTACTAGCACCATGATAGATTTTGATGAGGATCCATGCAACACATCACAACTCGTAGCCGAGTCCTCAAACCAAAGAATCACTCACTTCTCTAGATGCTATTATAATATGAGGCTATTTAACATAATAATTAAAGACCTACTGTGTTACTATTGAGCCGTATGAGTTCGAAAGCAGATATCTATTAACTTGACTCTATGTGTTTTATCATATTTAGGTACCTACTACCTAAATATGATGCTTCCATATCTGTCCTAATATTAACAAATGAAATGCTACCTATATCATTTTCAATTTTTCATAGTCCACTAACTGCTTTCACTTAGACTATCCCCGAGAAAAATTGACTGCAGAGTGAAAATGAGACTGTTATTATTAGAAAGAAAGGCCTATGCTTAGAGGGCAATGACTTTAATGGAAAAGAAAACATTTTTTTTCGGATATAAGAGGATGGGTTGCTTGTCTTTTGTAGGAGGGTACCACTTAGGAGTGAGTTAAGAACAGGTGAGGAATGAGGTATTCACAAGTAAAATTATCATAATTTGAAAGAACTCCAAAAAGAGTGTCCATTCTTTGCACAGAGTAACAGGTCAACACCACAAATACTGTGGAGGTGCCGGCGATGACGTAGTGGCTCATCATACAAAGTTAATACCATAAGAAGGAACATATAACCATGGTTTTAAATTGAAATTATATCAAAACCCTTTGTATTGTGAAAATTTACTGACAAATACTACTAACACAGTTATAATTGCAATTGGGTCATAGAAACTTAAAAACCTTCAGATTGCGAAAAGCCATACATATAATAAAAATAAATTGTATCCAACAAAATATCAAGAACTGATCAGAGCTTTTCTAAACACGATCCAAAATCTTAAAGAGGTTTAACAATGAAGTGAGAAAATAATGAGGAATTACCTCGTCATTGCCCAATGCTTTCAAACCAATGATGTTCAACACCTACATCCGCATACACGTAAACACGCAGTTAAAACGGTTGCAAGAGTTACTGAATGAAAGATCTGTAAAAAGAGAAGAGAAGAGAGAAAGGGAGAGACCTGGACTTGCGCAGAGGGAGAGGGGAACCGAGGGTGTCGGAGAGAGAGGCCATGGCGCACATAAGGGCGTAATCAGAATCATAAAGGTTAGCAAAGCGTTGGCTCAGAATCAATGAATGCATTTTGGGGTTTCTTCTTCGATTGCTCTGTCTCTGTGTTTTGATAAAAAAGAAAAGAAACTCAGAGAGAGAGACGGGTTAAAGAGCGGCGCGGCTGTGGTAAACTAGATTTGCTCACTGTATTTTTGAGCAGATACGGACCCGGTTTCACTGTAGTAATTGTAAGGGAACGTTCATGCTTTCCTCATCTCTCATTGGACAGAACACGTACTCGGTGGGGTCGCACCTTCTTTATTAAAAAACTTAAATAAGTAAAATTTATATTTGATTATTCAGAAAAAAATAGTATCTATCTACTTTTAATATAAGAATTTTGATACCATCTTTCACTGTCGGGAACAACAAATTTGAAGAAGAAATAAAAAATGAAAGATACAAAATTGCCCTTATTTTTGGACATGTGTCAAATTATTAGGAATGGGTAGTTTTGATTTTTCCATTGGTATCAAAATTCTTATATTAAAAGTAGATTTCCATCATCATCTTCTCCTTCTTTCATCTTTCACTGCCAGATTCAAAAAATTTGAATCTCTCTCTCTCCTTTCTTGCTTTGTCGCCTTCTCTCCCTCTAATCCCTTTCTCCAAAAAACCAACCCTAAACCTAAAAGAGAGGGATCAACCACAACCCTCTCCCTTTCTTTCCTTTTTTTCCTCCATCCCCTTCCTCTTTCAGAAAACGGATCTTGGGGATTTCCTCCCCAATTCAATCAAATCTTTCCTTTTCTTCCTTTAATCTCAAAAACCTGTCTACTCGGATGAAGAGAGGAGTAAAAGAAGACACCACAGAGCAAAAGCTGGCTCAAAAGCAACAGAAGAACACGAGAAAACAAAGCTCGCTCAGAAGCAACAAAAGAATACAGAGCTCTTCCTCTCCATTTCTACATGCTTCTTCTGCTCCTGCGAATCATGAACCAGCCAGCTTTGAAGGTATTTCCATGGAGTTAGTTTCCATTTGCTCTGTCATTAACAATGGCGAACATGAAGAAGCATAATTTATTGTTCCTTTTTTTTCTCCCTATTTTGAATCTGCTCTGTTTCTTCTTTTTAGGGTACGGTTTGCTGCAAATCACTTTCCAGAAAACTTTGAAGATATTTCCATCGATTTATTATCCATTTGCTCTGTCGTTAACAAGAGACAGCCCCTTCTCGACAATAAGCGTGCCAAGTTGATTGTCGACACAGGATTTCGACACCAACAATTCCACCATTGTCGATATCATGTTAATTATCGACCTCTTCAATTTGATCTTCTCAATTGTGGAATCTTCTATCGAATTAACTCAAATCAAATCACTTATCCATTTGCTCTGTCGTTAACAATGAGGAAGATGAAGGGACAAAATGATTGTCGACACCGTAGAGCAACAAGAGACAGCCCCTTCCAAGTTGATTGTCGACACAGGATTTCGACACCAACAATTCCACCATTGTCGATATCATGTTAATTGTCGACCTCTTCAATTTGATCTTCTCAATTGTGGAATCTTCTGTCGAATTAACTCAAATCACTTTCCAGAAAACTTTGAAGATATTTCCACCGATTTATTATCCATTTGCTCTGCCGTTAACAATGAGGAAGATGAAGGGACAAAATGATTGTCGACACCGTAGAGCAACAAGAGACAGCCCCTTCTCGACAATAAGCGTGCCATTGTCGAGAAGGGGTTAATTGTCGACCTCTTCAATTTGATCTTCTCAATTGTGGAATCTTCTATCGAATTAACTCAAATCACTTCTCAAGTTGATTGTTGACACAGCATTTCGACACCAACAATTCCACCATTGTCGACATCATGTTAATTGTCGACCTCTTCACTTTGATCCTCAATTGTGGAATCTTCTGTCGAATTAACTCAAATCACTTTCTAGAAAACTTTGAAGATATTTCCATCGATTTATTATCCATTTGCTCTGTCGTTAACAATGAGGAAGATGAAGGGACAAAATGATTGTCCACACCGTAGAGCAACAAGAGACAGCCCCTTCTCGACAATAAGCGTGCCATTGTCGAGAAGGGGTTAATTGTCGACCTCTTCAATTTGATCTCAATTGTGGAATCTTCTATCGAATTAACTCAAATCAAATCGCTTCTCAAGTTGCTTGTCGACACAGGATTTCGACACCAACAATTCCACCAATGTCGACATCATGTGAATTGTCGACCTCTTCACTTTGTTCTTCTCAATTGTGGAATCTTCTGTCGAATTAACTCAAATCACTTTCCAGAAAACTTTGAAGATATTTCCACTGATTTATTATCCATTTGCTCTGCCATTAACAATGAGGAAGATGAAGGGACAAAATGATTGTCGACACCGTAGAGCAACAAGAGACAGCCCCTTCTCGACAATAAGCGTGCCATTGTCGAGAAGGGGTTAATTTGTCGACCTCTTCAATTTGATCTTCTCAATTGTGGAATCTTCTATCGAATTAACTCAAATCACTTCTCAAGTTGATTGTCGACACAGGATTTCGACACCAACAATTCCGCCATTGTCGACATCATGTTAATTGTCGACCTCTTCACTTTGATCTTCTCAATTGCGGAATCTTATGTCGAATTAACTCAAATCACTTTCCAGAAAACTTTGAAGATATTTCCATCGATTTATTATCCATTTGCTCTGTCGTTAACAATGAGGAAGATGAAGGGACAAAATGATTGTCGACACCGTAGAGCAACAAGAGACAGCCCCTTCTCGACAATAAGCGTGCCATTGTCGAGAAGGGGTTAATTGTCGACCTCTTCAGTCACTCACTCACTCAGTCAACCCAATTCTCGATGGATTCGAGCCTTACTATTGTCTATTACAATGGCAGAATCACAACAAGTGCTGATGGTGTGGTTTTTGAATGCGACGTTCCAAAAATATTTAGGCTAAAGACATCCATCACCATTGAAGAACTCAAGTAAAGGATTCGGCAAAAGCTCGGAGCTGGATTACGTAGAGTAACAGATCTCTACTATCGATGCCATGTTTTGTTAGGTAGTAGGCGTGTTTAGTATATAAATATGACAGTTCTAAACGACGGCGATATACAAAGTATAAGGGAAACATTCAGTGATCATTCTAGCCATGGCCCAATAGAGTCGTATGCAGTGCTTGGAAGATCGATCGACGAGATCAATGCAGCATATCGTGCACCAAGAACAGTTGATGCGATCCTTGCAGCATGTCATCAACCATAGCCAAGGATTAGCACTGGTGACTATGTCATGTAATGTTGTGTTGTGTTATTGAATGAGTAGTTGCGTTTAATAAATAGTTGGGTTTGGTTTTTTTAATGTTGTAGTTGGGTGTTGTAGTTACATTTGATGATCATGTAATGTTGTTTTATTGTTGTTGAATGAGTAGTTGCGTTTTATAAATAGTCACGTTTAAGTTTGTTTTTATTATTTTGTATTTCTAAACTCACTAATAATAATAATAATAATAATAATAATAATAATTACATTCATCAAAAACAAATATTCACATAAAAAAATTACATAAAAATGCAACTACGCAGTGACCCTCCGCTATCCGAAGCACCGCCCGAAGGTAGTCACACATCTCATCTCCCTCCTATGCGTAATTAACGACCTGATGCAGCATGGCGGCAATTCTATCCAACCTGAGTATCGTACCAACACAATCCGCCTACAAATGACATAAATACATTATAGCAAATAATTAGATAATGTTACGAATGGACATAATATATACAGTTCAAGAACTTATTATTCCTTACTCGATGACACATAACATCATCATGTGGATCATGTGGAGCTTATGGAGGTATCAACAGTGGATGCGAGACCCTATAGTACCAATCCATGTATCTCTCGACGCACTCAGCTGGATGAGCGGCCTACCTCAATTGAAAGATGTATCTAATAGAGTACAGTGAGATGACATCCAATTAAGACTAATATCCTCACCGAGGGACATCGTGGTGGTCGCCGAGGAATGTCCTACTGCACTGAACCGTCGCAGCACTCTACAGCAAATGCGGCACTATGGTGTTCCCACACCAGATGTACCCTAAAAGAATGCCACATCGCTGAGTGGGCCACGCTTATAGGGCCACGATGTCCAACACACATCATCAATGGTCAGCGCATCTAGTGCTTGCCTGTATGGAAGCATCTTCCCCTGACCCCTCTTAGGTGTCCAGCAGTTAGCGCGTACACGCTCACCGGTGTAACCGTCAACAAGCTTCTGATCTACTATAGTAGTGGGAAAATACTCGTAGATCCACGCCTGTTACAAATAATAAGAACGAATCAGTTACGAAATTGTATTAGAGTTAAAACAATTGTAAATTTAATTTTCTTATTTAATAACACAGTGGTACCTGAAAGAGTGTCATGTAGCCCGCTAACCCATGGCACTCGAATCTACTGGCGTCGTCAAGATAATCGTTCAACTTGTATAGGGCTAAAGCTCCTCATGACCACTTCCCAACCTGGCCCAAGTGACGCACCAGCTCGAGATATCTACAGTCAATACAGGTGCTAGTCTTGTCCGTCAGAATAGTCATCCCGAGTAGCACCAGTTTGAACGCCCTCGCTGCCTTGTCTGTCCGACCCTCATCCCTCTGTCTATCATAAAGGACCTACAACCAAGATAAACTGACAGCGGCCCACCCATGGCCCGTAACCTCCGCCGAGGCCTCCGCATGTGATACCCCTAACAATGATCAGAAACAAATATAGCAATATATGTGTCCATATGAGTGGCTATGAACAGGTGCCTCGACCGGTGTGCCCGGTATGCATGACACATAATCCAACGTGATGGTCATCTCTCCGATCGAAGGTGGAACAAACTAGTTTCTGCGTGCCACCTCTCAAAGAACGCAGATTAGCGGCGAGTTGTGAATCATCTTGTAGTCGTAATACATCGTAGTTGAAAGACCAGCTCGATCAACATGCTCCTGTACTGCAAGTGGTAGTGGTTGACGATCCCTAAACCACTTCTGCCACTTTTTGCTTCCACCCGATCCTGCACACATAAAAATAAAAGATTTGTCATGAATTACACAATTAAAAAGAAAACCCTTAAATGTTTTAAGACAGTAAACAATAATTGCTTCTCCACTCCACAAGTGGTAAGCGATGTGGTCCCTAAATGATCTAAGCAGGGATGTATCAGAAGGGCCTCCAAGGAATGGTCTCTCCTCCGCCAAAGGCATCTATATGCATCTCAATCGTTCCTCGTGAGGAACCTCATGCCGATATCCCTCGTCTTTGAGGTTCCTCATGCGGAGGTTCTACGTACTGAGGTTCCTCGTATTGAGGTTGCTGTCTACGTCGTCTACCCCCTCTGCTCGGGCCACTCTGTCTACCGTCAACAAGTCTCCGATGGTGTGACACAGTCATGGCCTCCCGATGCTCTCGCGCAGCCGCTCTTGCGCACTCAACCTCCCGAGCAGTAGCCTCCATCTCAGCCTCCCTATAAGCCACCCAGCCCGCTCCTCTCATGTGTGGCATAACTGAAACAAAACAAAAAATTTAAAATCACAAAGTTAATTAAAAAAAGAAAAGGAAATATGGTATTTGGTATTTGCGAGTGCTTGAACAAACTCGCAAATATGGTATTTGCGAGTGGGAATCGCAAATACCTAATTTGTGAGTGAACACTAAATTTGCGAGTGAAAGATTGCTATTTGCAAGTAACCAGAGAAAAATTTCAAGTCTCTCAAATTAAAAATTGTGAGGGAAAGAATGAAAGTAAAAAAATCACTTTTGATAATTTTACCAGGGGTATAATAGTCAAGTCCCCCAAATGTTTTGCTGGGTGCCTTTAGCAATTACCTTCAACAAATTGCATTCTGCAGCTGGCCCATCGGCATTTTTGTTTGTCTTTTTTTTCTAAGAATTTATTGTTACTGAACTTTAGCTGCTAATCAAAATTATTTCATTTTCCGAAGAATTCATGCCAATTATTAATCATGATTTTTTTTTTTTGGGTTTAACTTGTAAAAATGAGCATGCCCTTTTTCATTAAAGTATAATTAGTTATCCATCTCAAATGACAAATTATAAATTTTGTAGTAGTTTGAAGATAATCATTTTGTTTTGTTTTAGGAAAAAAAAAAGTCAATCCTTGATTAGTTTTTCAGTTTCACTCTCCTAATTTGACTAGATTCCTTATTCCATTTCCAAGTCCATGGGATCAAAAGTCTATAAAGTAACCAAAACTATAAAACGATATTCAAGACAAATTAATTTGGAAGCCTTTATAGTTCCCCCCCTTTACAGAGGTTTTGACTCCACTATTGCGTTTAGAAAAAAAGGTCCTGACTATATACCAAAAAAAAAAAAAAGAAAGAAAAAAGTCTGAGTAATCCAGAATTCGGCCAAGAAATAAGTAAAGTCTGGCCTGTTAAACTTGGATAGCAATCGAATCCGTCCATTTAGATGAAGTGCGTTAACCACTCGCACCTAACATTTGGGTTAGAAGCCTTTATAGTTTTATCAAGTTTTTAAGTAATTTATCAAGGTGGTGTTGGAAGAGTTGATAACATAGCTCTTTCTCAACAACAACAAAAAAAAACCCGGGTTCGATTCATGAAAATGCCCATTTGAGAGGTAGTCTAATTTTGGGTGAAAAAAACCAAACGTCCCACTATCAACTCGGAGATAAGTCTCATGACGGGTCCAATGGAGCCAAGTGTGTGGGATTTTGTTGGGGATAAAGTCATATTTTCTTCAAGGTGAAGAGAGACATCGCTTTTAATCACCAGAAAGCTCGGTCACAATTTTAAACTTTTCCAGGTGAACTGGCCAGTAATTTTTCATAGCTAAAGCTCAAAGGATTGGCGACGGCATGATATGTTTTTATCGGAGAAACAATAAACTTGAGACAATTGAAGACCACACCACAAGCAAATTTCGGATATTCGAGAATTTAAACACTATTCATTTCCACTATCCAAAGCACGAATTCCTTTTCCCTCATCCTAGTTCCTTGTAGGAACCTTTTATGTCTGCTATAGAAAAGGCTAAAGTTACAGCAAAAACATTACATGATAAGAAGGCATCATCTGTATTCCTCGGGCAATCGGTAACCTGGCATGACTATTTTATCTGCAAACATTTTGCCAGTCTTTGGCATAACATGCCAGTGTAAAGTTAAGTTATATTCTTTACCACGCAAATTGCTTCCCTGGACACACAAAAAATGGCAAAATTAAGGCCTAAAGAAATCTCAAGCAATTCAGCTTAGACACAATATCCTTGTCGATAAAATGGCTTGAATTCTCTTTATGATAAAAAATTGGTTAACACTTCCTTTTATACAATGCGGAATCGACGACCTACGTATAAATTAATCAGAATTCTTTGGGCTTGAAAAAAAAAACAACAACTTTGCTGACAATTATTTGTTTGGTCAGAAGAGTCCTCCAAATATTTTGGTCTTGTATTGGTAATCATTTTCAAGATTTTTAGAACTAGAAATAGCGTAATGTGGATAGGCTCATTCCATAATAAAGACAGGTAAGTTTCCTATAAGGAATTGAGTGTGAGAGCCATATGAATTGAAAGATTCATGTTTGGTTCAGGAAGAGATCATAAGAGCTGTATACCTGATCAATGAAGCGGTATTTATTTGATGTGTGAATCCAAAACTTCGCATGCTCTTTAGAAGGAATGATACCATCCCACAGGGATATCTGTAAAATCAAAAATGGCATCTCAAGAGCCTAAGCAACATATGTGACACAACATATACGGAAGATGACAGAGAAGCAGCATAACATGCAATGACACAGCTATCTGAGTGACATGAAATCATGAAATAAACAAACATTGAAGCCGTCGTTCGAGATCCACCGACCCAGTTTTACCATGGCTTCCTTTTATTCTTTCTTTATAAAAAGGAGTTAGCAATTTAAGTGTTTATATTTCAAATGAAGTTGCAAACTAACTAACCACATCGTACCTGATTCAAGAAATTCTTTGGTGTTTCATATTCAACAGCTAAAAATACAAAAACCTGCAAGCATACAAAAGAAGCAAAACTAAGTTATGGACAGCCCCGAAATTCTAGCTCCCATACAGTTCAGAATAATTGATTAAAAATTAGGATCCCGTGGGTATGTAATATTACGTAGTTCCAACACCGGAAGTACAAGCTGTACGCAACAAAAAATGTAAAAGGCACGAATAGAAATATATATTTAACGAAATCAAACAAGATATAACCATAGGTAAGGCACCTTAAACATCAAAACATTAAGATGGGAGAAACCGAAGTACATATTAAATTGACAATGCGGCAAGCCATACAAAATTAGTTTTCATTCCTCCCCATCCAAATTCGATGTTTAACTTATCATAAGAGTATCTATACTTTTAGAAGGAAAATGCAAAAGAATGAAAAAAGCAAATTGAAGTCAAGAACCTGCTTTGTGTTCCACGTGAAAAGTGGATCAGAATCACTGATATATTTAGTGTCATGCTAACCTGCAAGAATAGAAAGGCTCTCGCTTCAGATTGAACAATAAATAAAGATGACATTTTAATATCAGAGAAAGGGATCCCAACAAGCTGGTATAAGACACAATATGGTATTCAGATCATAATGTGGTCAGTTTGAAATTTAGAGCATATGCAGAGAAATATATTTACAATACAAGTAATTATAAATGTTGCCATGAGGCCGCTTTAAAATTTCATTCTATGGACTAGAACCCGACATGATGTTTCCAATTATTTCTAGCTTTGAACTTGATCGGTTTCAACAACACATAAGTATCCCTTGTATGTTGTATCTGAAGCAATTACATAGAGAGCCCAATAATTTGAAAGCAATTTGATGATTTCTAATAGGTAACCTCCTTAGCAAGTTAGTAAGGGAGATAGTTAGAAGAAATAGTGCATGTTTCCCATAAATAAGAGGAGGGATCGAGAGAGAGGGATATCTTGTCATTTGAAAGAGAGTTGAGGTCTTTGGCTAGGGAGGCATAGACCCTCGAAGTTTTGCAATTATACTGTAATCAAGGAAATTCTTCACTAGCCTGTTCTAATAAAATTTCAGTTCCTACTTCCTATCAACTTCATGACTAGTTCATCAAAAAACATTCATTTCACAGACATACAGGTTAAAAATCAACAAATTAAATCATAAAATCTCTGAATAAGAAATCAAAGAATTTGAAATTTTATCAGACCCTATAAGTCATCATGATCACATATGTTGACCATTTCACTATCCCAGTGGTTGCAAAAACAAATTTCACTGTCCTATGATTGTATGTATGTTTTACAAATTCATAAAACTTGGCTAGCTACCTCATCTAGGTGAGATCAAAACCTACCATGATTTAATGAGGAAAGATTCGACCAGTGACATCCTTTGGCCAAACCTCCTAGTACAACTAACAGATTGAACCTAGTAAGATTTAAAAGCAAGAGGACTATACACATGAAAAAGCAATCCTTAAATAAAACTTATTTATTAAACTGCTACAAAGATCTGTTCTTGTCACGGTTTCACAAGTATATCCACCCTATGCATGATATTGGGAGACATTGACTACAAATTTTGTTTTCTTCAGCATTATTATGAAAATTTCTCCAATTAAAAATATATTGAAGACATTCACAAATCTGTTCTGTCCTCCTCCACATCCAGAGTATAATACCTTAAATGCTTTAAACAATCCTTGAATCAAGTATAGTTGATACCTTGAAAGTTGAAACAAGCAAATGGTATATCTAGGGTGTAAACTGTCAAGCTTGGCTTTAGGTTCAATTTATAAATAAGTCAAGCTCAAGCTAAAAGCTCATGAATTGTATACTTAATTTTTATAAGCAAAAGGGTATAGAAAATAATTAAATAAAAGTTATATATTTGTACTACTTTGTGAATTGTAATTCTATCTAGAGAATTATAACTATCTAACTTCCATGTCCAGAGATTATTTCACTCTCTTTCTATTCATAGTTTTACATTATCTTCTAGCATGAAATCTATTAAATACTAGATTATTAACCTTAAAAATACTTTAAGAAGTGATTTGATAAATGGAAAGAAAATAGTCAAATTACAAACAAGCCAAACTTAAGCTTCACATTTTTATTCAAGTCAAACTCAAGCTTTCAATATGTCTTGTTTAAAGAAATGAGCCAAGCTTGAGCATTATCTTGTTTTCACAATTGAAGCCTAAGTTTGAAGTACACAGCTTGACTCGACTGGTTGTTACCCCTAAACATCTTCAATCTGTGGAATACATTTACTCTCCTTCATTTCATTTCAGTAAAGTTCATGTAACACCTTACTTTCATTAGCTTGAAAATAGGATAATTAACATTAGGTACAGTAATCCCGAATATAAAATTTAAACTTAAAATCCAACATTAAGTTCAAATGTCATAAAACTAAAAACCCAAGTTCATACGTTTGGGACGTTACAACACCAATACATAAATTCTAAGAATTACAACTCCAAGGTGCTACTACAACTAATACAGTGAACAAAATACCGAGAGCACGCAACTGTCAATCACCTTTTGGTACCTGTACATCTGTAAAATAATTAAACAAGGAGTGGGGTGAGATAATAATCTCAGTGAATCCTCCCTCTGACTCCTCACCATCAACTCATGCAATTTATCATCAGTCAAGAATTTATATGACACGTTTATGCATGCAATGCATATCCTTACTATGAATTTCTAATTCATCTTTGGCTCGTGTTCATGGGTAGTGTTGTATGCTTACGTCCATACAACCCCATAAACACACTTTCGATATGGTGGTTAGACGTCTTAACCGTCCGAGGGCGTCCCACACGGCTAACTGTAACGACCCGTTTCCGGACCGCTACCGAGCTACACTAAAATTGTATGCGATGCGTTTTAAAACGGTACTCTTGTGCCCTTCAGAAAAATACGGTACTTTTTTTTTCCGCTAGTGCACATCAGAGTAATTGCAGCTTTTCGAAACATGGTGCAACTAAGACACAAGACTTAAATCCTAAATAAAACATACATAGATAATATATATATATACAAGTCGGAATGATAGTGTATGCAAAATACAGAGTAGTGAATGTACAAAGAAATACACCTATGGTATGACGACCTTCAAGAGAGCAATCATACCCTGGGGTACTTCCGGCAGACACCCACGCAGGGTCGCTCCAAAAGTGGAACCAGCAGTCTACCTGTAATAACAAAACATCACCCTACTAACCGTCACAACCTCAGACACAAAAGACATACAACAGTCATCCCAAAAAACATCTAATAGACATAATCAATCCACGACAAATAGAGATCGTCGTCCGGATCCTCGGCGAGGTCCTCCTCACCATCACCTCTTTGTCGGGTTCCTGCGTCCTCGCTATCGCCTGGGTAACCATCATGGATTGAAGGCACCACGGAAAAGGGTCAACTTCGACAAATCAAGATAATCAAGGCGTAAAGAAATAAGCAAACAACAATGTATATCATTCACCAAACGTGACTCGACGCTTCTCACTCTAGACTCGACTCAACTCGCGATCCATTTTCTCTCGACTCGACCATTATTCCTGAAGCGACGCAGATCCATCAACTGACATACCAGCCGTAGCCTTGGGATCTTTCGCTTCTCCCTAGATATGCAGTACCCGGTTCCTACGCTGCAACGTCTAGTCAATCTCCCGTAAACAAAAGGGGACCTAGCACCCTTAGTTATCCGGGTCACGGCTCAAAAACGTCAAAACGACTCGCCTAGCTCTCTCACTCGATGAACAGCTCTCCGCTTACAATATTCAAAGAGTGACGCATAAGATTACTTGCCCGCATATCAAATAAGAGAGCATGCTTAATATGAAGAAAACGCAATTCGACATTGATGTGCCAATTCGCAAGTGTACGAGTTTTGTCGTCAAGTAATAAAAATATCGATCCCACAGGGACTGCTTTTATACTAATTAAATTAATTCAAGAAATAGAAATTGTTGTTGTAAAAGAAATAAAATAAATTAAGAACAATGCAAGTGATGATTTTAATAATAATAATAATAAGGTTCTAGGACCGGGGATACCACAGTGATGCTCTGAAATCCTAAATGACTACTCTCTTATTAACGAATGAATACAATTGAAGGCAAGCATATCCGAAATTAGTAAAAGTACCCTCTCAGCATACAGAAACCGTGCTTAACCGATACAACTCCTACTCTCGTGGTAATTGAAATCGAATTAAACCCATTAAGAATTGTGATAACTTGTTTTACCCTCTTAGGACTAAAAACTACTCTCGTGATTTTAATCCTAAGTTCAGTTCCTCTGATTCCGATAACTAGGTTCACCTCTCGGTTCATCCCTAGGTATCTAATACATATGAACAAGTGGCCACCGAATTCATAAGAAATATTAACAATAATAAAAACGGAATCAAATTGCATTCAAAGTAATAAGAGAGTCTAACAATTAATTATTCAAGAGACATCAAAAGGCAAAGCCCCAAATCCTAGAACAAGGGAAACTACTCAAACATGATAGTCAAAATAGAATCCATTTAAAATAACATTCAAACCCGAAATTAAACGAGACGGAATGAGGGAGCTTCACGCTTTTCTTCTACTCCAGACGACAGCTTCTGGTTGTGCGACGCTCTCCTCTGGATGTTACGTTCTCATGCTTTTATAATGCCTCCACCCCCTTCCTAATGTTGGGCTATATTTATTTGTAGGCCTTCTTCTTTTTTTTTTCAAGGTTGCAGCGACCCTCTTTTAATTTGTGGACCTTTCTCTTTTCTAAACCAAGAGTGCAGCCCATATTTGTGTGTAGCTTTATCCTATTTTAATTTTAATAAAATATTGCACCCATTTGAAAAGTCCAAGGCTCTCTTCTTTGCTTCCAGCGTGGGGTCTTCCCTATTTTTAATCCAAGCTGCTTCCTTTTAGCACAAAAGAGCCAACACCAAGTATATTATTCAAATCAAATAAAATGCATAAATAACACGAATTAAAATAATTAAAGAGATTAAAATGCAATGCAAAACTAACGCTAAACTATATGCTAATTTGAACGCATCAAATTACCCCAAGCTTAGAATTTTGCTTGTCCTCAAGCAATTCTTTGTGGCCAAAGATGAAATGGAAAATAAGAGATGCAATGAGATAAGAAACCCGAGATAAAAGCAAGATCAAGCAATAGGCTAAAGGCTTACAAAGACAATAGAGATAATCAAAATCAAGTCCAATTAGAAACTTAGGCTCTCTGAAATCATGTCTCTCACTGATAGGGACACCCGCCTTACCACTCTCAAAGTGTTTAAAGGTTAAGACAATTCGCTCACATCCATCAAAGAAAGTGCTCTACCATAGGCTTGACTATTAACCAAATCTCAGCAAATTATTAATGAAAACACACAAGAATCAAAAGGTCTTTCAAAATGTTGTAACGTGGCCAAGAGATTTAACTTGTAAGGTGAGATAAAAACAAGAAAGGGGAAATTCAAGGGCTAACAACATAAACAATTAAAGCAACCCTTTTAAAGCAGAATAAGTGGAGCAATACATTTTTCCTTTTTCCTTTCAAAACCTTTTTATTTTGCTCCTCTTCTGTTTTTTTTTTCTTTTCTATTTTATTCTCCCTCATTTGAGATTTTTGCAGTAATTATTGGGGAGGAATTAAACAACAGAAGAGATCCCAAGATCAAGCATCAGCACAATTCAAAAGATTAAGCATCCAATTGCTCCCTTAAATATGCTCTAAAAGGTACCATAAAAATTTAACGGTGACATGGGTACCAAGAAAATTTTATTTCAATCAAGGCTCAAAAGGGGGCAACTAGAGGAAGCTTTCATTCAAAAATCAGAGGCTTGAAAACATGCCTAAAATGCCTTAATCATATTCAAGTGTGTAATCAAAAATTTTCAAGTTTTGAAAAGGTTTCAAGTCAAGTTCTAGAGAGCACAATCAAGATGGGCCTTTTCATACAAGGAGAAAGGGCATAAAAACATGATGAAGTACTAGCCCCAATTTAAGCTCAAGTCTCACATTTAGAAGTTAAAACCAGTGAGAAACATCAAATCAGAGTGCCACATGCTAATTCTCAACTTATCAAAAGATCATCCCTATGTATATTAAGAACACTACCTTTAAGCCCATCACAAGAGAAAATAATTGGGTTCCAAATCATTGCAATCTCAAATTTCAACAAAAATGTGGCACACATTGAATAATTAGGAGGACACCAAGGGAATTGGGGCATAAAATGATGCAAACAAAAACAAAAATTAACACAAGAAGAACAAAAACTAAAATGAGATGCAAGTCTAAATGCAAACCCTTACCCTGACTTAAAAACTTACATTGTCCCCAATGTAAGAAATTAAGATGAAGCAAGGATGAAAAGGATAGAACTCACCGAGAACTTGGGTTGCCTCCCAAGAAGCGCTTGTTTAAAGTCACTAGCTCGACCTTTTACAGAATTCACTCTTCTTCATTTGGATTGAGAAGGAAAGTGTCCCACCATTCTCAATGCTCATCCACTAGGTAATGCTTCAACCTCTGGCCATTCACCTTAAAAGTGCTTTTGTCTTCATTCCAAAGCTCCACTGTACCATAAGGAAACACCTTTTAACTTGGAATGGCCTGCACCACCGAGACCTCGGCTTCCCTGGGAAAAGCTTCAATCTGGAATTGAAGAGTAATACTAACTCTCCTCATGGAATTCTCTCTCATGAGGATGTGCTTGTCATGCCATCTTTTGGTCCTTTCTTTGTAAGTCTTGGTACTCTCATAGGCATCCAGTCTCAGCTCATCAAGCTCATTAAGTTGAAGTTTCCTCTTTTCTCCAGCAGTTTTCATATCAAAATTTAGAAGCTTAATTGCCCAATAAGCCTTATGCTCCACTCAACGGGCAAATGGCATGCCTACCCATAGCTCAACCGTAATGGTGTCATCCCAATGGGAGTTTTATAAGCTGTCCGGTCAGCCCAAAGAGAATCATCTAGCTTCAAAGACCAATCCTTCCTTGAGCTGGACACTGTTTTCTCCAAGATACTCTTGATCTCCCTGTTAGAAACTTCCACTTGGCCACTGGTTTGAGGATGGTAAGGTGTAGCAACTTTATGAGTAACTCCATATTTCTTCAGAAGGTTCTCAAATTGTTTTTCAATGAAATGTGAGCCTCCATCACTTATCACAGCTCTAGGAACTCCAAACCTCGGAAAGATAATTTTCTTGAACAATTTGACCACAGTCTTTGCATCATTGGTTGGGGATGGAATGGCCTCCACCCACTTGGAGACATAGTCAACTGCCACAAGAATGTATTTGTTGTTGCAAGAGGACGGGAAAGGTCCCATGTAGTCAATCCCCCAGACATCAAAAATCTCCACTTCAAGGATAGTGTTCAAAGGCATCTCATGTCTCTTGGAAATATTGCCCATTCTTTGACATGGGTCACATGAAAGCACAAACTTCCGGGCATCTCTGAAAATGTGAGGCCAATAGAACCCGACCTGGAGAACTTTGGCCCCTGTTTTAGAGGCACTAGCATGTCCTCCATAAGATGATGAATGACAACAAATTTCGTAATATCGTGAACCTCATCCTCTCGACACATCTCCTATAAACACCATCAAAGACATCTCCTCAGAACATAAGGCTCATCCTGGACATAATGTTTCAAGTCTGAGAAGAACTTCTTCTTTTGCTGATAAGTGAGCTCTGGCGGTAGAACTCCACACACCAAATAATTAACAAAGTCGGCATACCAAGGGGCATTCCCTTCTAAAACTGCAAGTAACTGCTCATCAGGGAATGAATCATCAATAGGCGAATCATCTTCCCCTTTTTTTGGATGCTCAAGTCTTGACAAGTGGTCAGCCACTAAGTTTTCGGTACCCTTCTTATCTAGTATCTCAAGATCGAACTCTTGCAAAAGAAGAATCCATCGGATGAGTCTAGGCTTGGCTTCCTTCTTGCTCATAAGGTATTTGAGTGCCGCAATAACTGTGTACACTATCACCTTCGAGCCCACTAGATAAGATCTGAACTTCTCAAAGGCAAAGACAACTGCTAGCAACTCCTTTTCTGTTGTGGCATAATTGGCCTGAGCCCCATCAAGTGTTTTGCTGGCATAGTAAATCGCATGCACTTTCTTGTCTTTCCTCTGGCCCAATACAGCTCCTACAGCATATTCACTGGCATCACACATGATCTCAAAGGGTAAGCTCCAGTCTGGTGGTTGCAAGATAGAGTCAGTAATTAGTGGCATCTTTCAACCTCGCAAAGAACTCAAACAAGCACTGTCAAAATTAAATGGGACATCCTTTACCAGGAGATTAGACAAGGGTTTAGCAATTTTGGAAAAATCCTTAATAAATCTCCGGTAAAAACCGGCATGTCCCAGAAAACTCCGCACTCCTTTAACATTCATAGGTGGAGGCAGTTTTTCAATCACTTCAATTTTTGCCTTGTCCACCTCAATACCTCGCCCGGACACCAAGTGCCCAAGCACAATACCTTCTTGTACCATAAAATGACACTTCTCCCAATTCAAGACAAGGTTGACTTCTTCACATCTCTGCAAAATCTTAGCCAAATTGGACAAGCAAGCATCAAAGTTAGTACCATATACGGAAAAATCATCCATGAAAACTTCCATGATACATTCAATAAAGTCAGAGAAAATTGCAGTCATGCATCTTTGAAAAGTAGCAGGGGCATTACAAAGACCAAAAGGCATCCTCCTATAGGCAAATGTGCCATAGGGGCAAGTAAAAGTGGTCTTCTCCTGGTCACTAGGATGGATGGGAATTTGGTGAAATCCTGAATAGCCATCTAAGTAACAAAAATGAGAATGCCTAGCTAGCCTCTCAAGCATTTGATCAATGAATGGTAGAGGAAAATGGTCCTTCCTTGTGGCATTGTTCAACTTCCTATAGTCTATACACATTCTCCAACCCATGACGGTCCTAGTGGGGATGAGTTCATTTTTTTTCATTTTGGACTACGGTTATCCCACCTTTCTTAGGAACCACATGCACGGGAATGACCCATTCACTATCAGAAATTGGGTAAATGACGCCAGCATCAAGCAATTTAAGCACTTCTTTCTTAACCACCTCTTTCATGTTAGGATTCAACCTACGTTGATGCTCAACGGATGGTTTATGGCTTGGTTCCATTAAAATCCTATGCATACAAAAGGAAGGATTTATACCTTTAATGTCCTCAATTGTGTAACCAATCACTTTTCTATGCATTCGAAGTACTCTAAGCAATTTTTCAGTCTCCAAAGCATTCAATTCGGCATTCACAATAACCGGATAAGAAGAGTTAGGACCAAGAAATTCATACCTTAAGGAGGAAGGGAGGGGTTTAAGTTCTACCTTTGGAGCTTTCTTCCCCCAATCCTCACCTTTGGCTTTTTGCTCAAGTTCTTCCTTTTTGGCTTCATGGGGTGGAAGCACCGTGCTAGTATCAAGCAGGCGGGCATACTCAGCAGTTTCATCCCATTCATCACATGAGCCTTCACCAATCAAGCATAATTCCAATGGATCTTTGGAATATGCTCTGCTAGATTCTTCCTTCACCACTTGGTGCAATAAATCAATCCTGCAACAAGAATCCTCAAAAGAAGGTTGTTTAATATATTTAAATAAATCAAATTCAACCTTTTCAACCCCCACAGTCAAAGATAATTTGCCATTCTTGACGTCAATAATGGCACCAGCGGTGGCCAAGAATGGTCTACCAAGAATAATGGGGATTTGTTTATCCTCATCCATTTCAAGCACAACAAAGTCAACAGGAATAAAGAACTTCCCCACTTTTATAGGAACATCCTCCAAGATGCCAGTGGGGTATTTGACGGATCGATCCGCCAATGTCAGTGAGAGTCTTGTAGGCTTTAATTCGCCTAGGCCCAGTTTCTCACATATGGAGAGAGGCATGAGACTCACACTAGCTCCTAGATCACAAAGAGCTTTTTCAAAATTGGTGTTGCCTATAGAAAATGGGATAGTGAAACTTCCCGGATCTTTTAGTTTAGGAGGCAACTTATTTTGAATTATGGCACTACATTCCTCAGTCAAAGCCACAGTCTCATCTTCCCCTAGCCTTCTTTTGTTAGACAAAATGTCCTTCAAAAATTTGGCATAAGTAGGCATTTGTTGCAAAGCCTCAGTGAAGGGGATATTAATGTGCAGCTTATTAAGAACCTCCAAAAATCTCCCATATTGCTTATCAAGTTTGGCTTTAACTAACCTTTGGGGAAAGTGGACCTGAGGTTGATAAGGTTTTGGAGGAGCATATGTAGACTCCACTTCTTTTCTTTTGCATCCAAGTTTGGTGTTTTAGTAGTTTCTACATCTACATCCTCTTTTTCCTTATCACTCTCCTTCCTAGGATTTGGGGCCTGTGTCTGCCTACCACTTCTGGTTGTTATGGCCTTAGCAGTCTCATTTGGGTTAACTTCAGGTTTTCCGGGAAATTTACCTTGAGGCCAACTAGAGGAGCTAGCTTGTTGGGCAATTTGGGTTTCTAACATCTTACTATGAATAGCCAAATTATCAACTTTAGATGTTAAATCCTTAATTGCTTCAGTTACAACTTTCCCATGTTGCCTAAACTCCTCATTTTGCTTTGTTTGAGACTCAACAAAATTTTCTAAAAGAGATTCAAGTTTAGACTTTTGTACCTGGGGTTGACCTGAAAAAGGTCTACCGTTACCTTGCCCAGCTTGGTCTTGGTTGTTTCGGTAGGAGAAATTCGGGTGATTCCTCCAACCAGGGTTGTATGTGGAAGAATAGGGATCATTCTGCTTCCTTTCACCAAAACCGCTAATAGCATCCACTTGCTCTTCCGGTTGCTCACCCCCAAATTGACAGTTCACAGTAGAGTGTCCAAGCATACCACAAAATTGACACATGATGTTAGAGGCACCTACTGCGCTGACGCTGGCTTTACTCTTCTCAAGTTTATCAAAGCGTTGGTTCAGAGCATCAAATTTAGCCATTATCAAGTCAACGCCTTCAACTTCAAATTTTCCACCAGAGATCTTTTTTGGGTTAACACTTCTTTCACCTCCCCATCTAGAATGATTAGTGGCAATATTTTCTATGATCGCAGAGGCTTCAATGAGTGACTTGTTCATAAATGCTCCATCAGCAGCGGAGTCCAAAGTCACCTTTGCAGGCTAGGTAAGACCGTTGTAGAATGTGTGGACAAGCAACCACTTAGGGAGTCCATGATGAGGACATGACTCTATATATGCCTTGTACCTTTCCCACCCTTCCGACAAGGATTCCCCCTCTTTTTGAGTGAAGGAGGTAATCTGAGCTCTGAGATGTGCAGTCTTGGAAGGTGGAAAGAATTTGTCAAGAAAGGTCTGCTCCAATTGAGCCCATGTGGTGATAGAATTAGCAGGTACCGTCTTCAACCAAGCCTTGGCTTTCCCGGTTAGAGATGACATGAACAACCTGAGACAAATGGCATCAATCTCAGCACCTTGAATTCTTATTGTATCACAGTTCTCTAGGAAAGTTTCAATATGCTCAGTTGGGTCTTCAGCAGGCAAACCACCAAATTGATTCTGTCTTATCATGGATAATAAGACAGGTGGTATGGTGAACTGGTGGTCAGCAATTTCAGGCCTTGCAATCCCAGACTGCAAGCCTCTAGCTGTAGGTGCAGCAAATTCTTTAAGTGGCCTAGTGTCATCATTGGCCGCCATGGTTGCAGCTTGTTGGTCAGTTTCAATTCTTTTTTGCTTTTGTTTTCTCCTTAGCAAGCGAAAGGTCCTCTCAATTTCAGGGTCAGCTTCAACTAAATGTTCACTGCTTCGAGTTATTCGCATTCAAGGAGAAAGTAACTGCATAATAAGGCAAATAGATCAAAGCACCAAAATAAAAACAAGAACAAAAATAAATAAATAAATAAAAATAAACAAAGCAACTACACTAAATTTTTTTATAAACAGGAATTAATTTAAAAAGCAATAAGACGCAAGTCCTAAGAACGGCGCCAAAACCTTGATGTGCCACTTCGCAAGTGTACGAGTTTTGTCGTCAAGTAATAAAAATATCGATCCCACAGGGACTGCTTTTATACTAATTAAATTAATTCAAGAAATAGAAATTGTTGTTGTAAAAGAAATAAAATAAATTAAGAACAATGCAAGTGATGATTTTAATAATAATAATAATAATGTTCTAGGACCGGGGATACCACAGTGATGCTCTGAAATCCTAAATGACTACTCTCTTATTAACGAATGAATACAATTGAAGGCAAGCATATCCGAAATTAGTAAAAGTACCCTCTCAGCATACAGAAACCGTGCTTAACCGATACAACTCCTACTCTCGTGGTAATTGAAATCGAATTAAACCCATTAAGAATTGTGATAACTTGTTTTACCCTCATAGGACTAAAAACTACTCTCGTGATTTTAATCCTAAGTTCAGTTCCTACAGTTCCGATAACTAGGTTCACCTCTCAGTTCATCCCTAGGTATCTAATACATATGAACAAGTGGCCACCGAATTCATAAGAAATATTAACAATAATAAAAACGGAATCAAATTGCATTCAAAGTAATAAGAGAGTCTAACAATTAATTATTCAAGAGACATCAAAAGGCAAAGCCCCAAATCCTAGAACAAGGGAAACTACTCAAACATGATAGTCAAAATAGAATCCATTTAAAATAACATTCAAACCCGAAATTAAACGAGACGGAATGAGGGAGCTTCACGCTTTTCTTCTACTCCATACGACAGCTTCTGGTTGTGCGACGCTCTCCTTTGGATGTTACGTTCTCATGCTTTTATAATGCCTCCACCCCCTTCCTAATGTTGGGCTATATTTATTTGTAGGCCTTCTTTTTTTTTTTTTTCAAGGTCATGACCTCTTTAATTTGTGGACCTTTCTCTTTTCTAAACCAAGAGTGCAGCCCATATTTGTGTGTAGCTTTATCCTATTTTAATTTTAATAAAATATTGCACCCATTTGAAAAGTCCAAGGCTCTCTTCTTTGCTTCCAGCTTGGGGTCTTCCCTATTTTTAATCCAAGCTGCTTCCTTTTAGCACAAAAGAGCCAACACCAAGTATATTATTCAAATCAAATAAAATGCATAAATAACACGAATTAAAATAATTAAAGAGATTAAAATGCAATGCAAAACTAACACTAAACTATATGCTAATTTGAACGCATCAGACATTTTAAGCAATAAAAACACCCTGCATGAAGAAACGCAATTCGACAGCAACACGCAATTCATGGCATATATTCAATCTCATATCAAATAATGCATAACTCAATCATATCACAACATTACATGCTCGACAAGCAAATCAAGGAATCCATCCCTCTGCAACTCAATGGAATTAACAGAGAGGAACATACAAGTGTGGGGGGTTGGGTTCAGGAGACCAACCGCAACAGCTTTTGCTCGCCCACGAAGACTCGGATAAATGTTCGACCTCACGACAACAAAACGAAGGGGTTCGAAGACCCTAACTTCGAACTCGTAGAGTTCTCAGACTTCTTCGTATTTAAATAAAGCAATTTAAATAACCAAAACAATAGCTTAAGCATATCCAAAGTTGTCCTTACACAGGGACATAAAATGAATCCTAAATGTCTAGAAGTGCCCTTACCGAACTCCAAGCTCGGCGTCTACGTGCTGTCCTCAATCGAGCTCGACAACGACCTCGACACGTACGGTTCTCAATCGACCTCGACACGTACCGTCCTCAATCTGGATCCCACTGCTCCCATGTCTCGGGTTCGCTCTCCCGTACACCTCGATTCCGTGCCGCACGATCTCGGGAATCACAATTCCTAATACCAGCACAACTTAGTACTATCTATGGGTTTCTAATAGCACTTAGCTCTCATTATCCCAATCTTAACTACAACCCAAACAAGCATTAAAACTCAAGAACTTAAACAAATACAACAAGAATTCCAGCATTACAAATTAATTCCTTTCTCTAAAATTTCATTAAAACTTCTTTCATACATATCACCATACAAGGCCATTTTTCCTAAGTACTAATTCAAGCTTAAAATCAAGTAGCATATTAAGCACAAATTAATCAAAATCTAAGTTTATGTTTTCTTAAAAAAAATATTTTCATCAGGGTCCAACAATTAAAATAAGACCATAACCAATTGTGTTAAAATTTAAATCATAAAAAGAGATCAATTTCCCTACATGCCATTTTGGTCCCTCAAAAATCCATTTTTGCACAGAAACTTATCTAACACTAAACTAATCATGCAACTTAATCCTAATTAGTCCTAAAATCATATTAAACACATAATCACATACTTCACACCTAATTAGACAATTGAATAGCAAGTTTCCTAAGACTCAAGAATAGGAAAGATCCAAAACTAACTTTGTTGTACTTGATTAAATTAAACTAGCCATGCTATTAGCACCTAAATAATTACTATGACACAATAACATATCTCATGCATGATTCAAGCGAGATTAAACATAATTTCCCTCTTACTCAAGGTTAGGTTTTTGATCAAATGCTCATGAAAGAGGTTATATGATGCTACAACAAATAAATCAACAACAAACAACAAGAAGAAGCAACATACAACAACATAGAACAAGAAATCAAAGCAAGCCAAGTGGTTAGGGTTTTGGGCGCTACTCATCAGAGAAAACAGAGGAAACAATTTGTTTTTCAAGCTCAAATAAATGGTTAGAAAGGTAGGTAATGTCATGAAGAAGAAAACCTATCGATATGACATGATTTGGAAGCATAGAAACTAGCTAAAATGGATGGAGGAAGTGGCGCTAAACAGTAGCATGAAGGGAGAGAAAATTCTGTTTGTCATACCTCAAATGATGATCGAGATGATGATATAGGTAGAGGAGATGATGAGAAACAAGATTGATGAAGAAGGTTTGTGCAAAAACTCGATGGAACCCAAGGTTTTTTTTCAATGGAGGTTTGGAGAGGAAGAGGAAACTTAGAGAAGAAGGAAGAAGAAAGAAGAAAAGAGAAAGTGAGGGTTTGAGGGGACTGATCGTGATATTTAGCTGGTGAGGGAAGGGGCATTATGGTCCTTTCTCCCTTAATTAACACTCAACAATAATTAATTAAAAGAAAACCATTTATAAAACCACAAATAAGTGACATATAAATACTAATTAACACTAAATAACGTTCGTAAAAATACGAGTGATACAGTCTCGGCACGAGGTCGACCAGGGTGCTTGTGCAAACGCACAAGGCTCTATCACGAGCTCGTGCACACGGTCTCCTCAGCTCGGTACGCGTCCTCAGCAGCTCGTGCACGCGGTCGATCTCTTCATAAGGTGTTACAATACTCTCCCTCTAAAAAAAATTTCGTCCTCGAAATTGCAAATAAGATACTTACCGCGGAAAAGTTCAGGGTACTGAGTCTTCATCTTCTCTTCCAGTTCCCAAGTCGCATCTCCGGTCTTCTGATCCCACACAACTTTGACAAGTTGGATCTCTTTGTTCCGCAACTGTTTGGCTTTCCGATCAACGATCCTTGCTGGTGATGCTTCGAAGGATAAGTCGTTCCTCAGTTGAATCACATCTGGTTCGATGACATGAGAGGGGTCGGAAATATATCTCCGCAGCTGTGAGACGTGAAAGACGTCATGAATGTTTGACAGGAAGGGTGGCAGGGAAATCTGATATGCCACTGGACCAATACGACGAAGTATCTGGTAAGGTCCAATAAATTTAGGGGTAAGTTTCTTGGATTTGATCGCTCGACCAACTCCAGTAGTGGGGGTGACTCTAAGAAATACATGCTCTCCTTCTTCGAACTCTAGCGGTCGACGTCCTTGGTCGGCATAACTCTTCTGTCGGCTCTGAGACGTTCGCATCCTATCTCTGATCAAACGGATCTTCTCAGTAGTCTGCTGGACCATATCTGGTCCCACAATAGAACTCTCGCCATCCTGGTACCAACAAAGAGGCGTCTGACACTTGCGTCCATACAGTGCTTCAAAAGGTGCCATTCCAATACTCGCATGGAAACTGTTATTGTAGGTGAACTCCACCAATGGTAAGACATCGTCCCAACTTCCTCGGTGATCTAATGTACACGCTCGCAACAAATCTTCAAGTGATTGGATAGTTCTCTCAGTCTGACCGTCGATTTGGGGATGATATGCCGAGCTAAGCTTGAGCTTGGTTCCCATCGCTTCTTGTAATTCCCTCCAAAAATGAGATGTGAACTTCGGATCTCGGTCCGACACGATTGAAGAGGGTATACGATGTAGTCGCACTATCTCCGCGATGTAAATCTCGGTCAGCTTTTCCACGTTGTACGTCGACCTCACTGGTAAGAAATGAGCAGATTTGGTCAATCGGTCGACGATCACCCAAATCGAATCATTCTTCTTCTGCGTCTTCGGCAAACCTACAACGAAATCCATGGAGATACTATCCCACTTCCATACTGGTACGTCAAGCGATTGTAGCATTCCCGCCGGTCGTTGGTGCTCCACCTTCGCTTTCTGACACGTTAAACATGAAGCTACGTACTCAGCCACTTGCTTCTTCATTCCGAACCACCAAAAATGCTTCTTCAAGTCTTGATACATCTTCGTAACTCCTGGATGAATACTAAAATTGCTCTTATGCGCTTCGTCAAGTATTAACTTTCTCAGCTCCGCTACGTTAGGTACACACACTCGGCCATTGCACCTTAAAATGTTGTCCGCTCCGAATTTGAATTCTGTCGCTTTCCCTTGCGCTATCAACTGTATCTTCTCTTGCAGAAGCTTGTCATGAACCTGCTGGTCTCTAATCTCGTCCAACAATCTGTTAGAAATGGTAAGCATACCAAATCTCAGCTTCCCCGGTGAAACTTCCACATTCAACTTCAAGTCTCGGAATTTCTCGAGCATTTCCAACTCCTTGATCATCATTGCTGAAGCTAGAACGCTCTTCCTACTCAACGCATCTGCTACTATATTAGCCTTTCCTGGATGATATTCCAATGTAAAGTCGTAGTCCTTGAGAAATTCTGTCCATCTTCGCTGACGCATGTTGAGCTCTTTCTGGTCGAACAGGTACTTCAAGCTCTTGTGATCGCTGAAAACAGTGAGAGTGCTCCCATAAAGGTAGTGCCTCCATATCTTGACGCCAAAAACCACCGATGCCACTCCAAATCGTGAGTAGGGTAGTTCCTCTCGTGAATCTTAAGTCGTCTTGAAGCATACGCTACCACTTTCCGGTCTTTGCATCGACGCACCCCAATCCCTGGTGTGACGATCGCGCAATAAACCTCGTAAGGCTCTTCTGGTTGAGGCAAAATCAACACAGGCGCTGTCATCAAAAGCTCCTTCAGTCTTTGAAAACTGGATTCACACTCCTCAGTCTAGGCAAAAGGTTGATCCTTCCTCGTGAGTCGTGTAAGAGGCGCGACAATCTTCGAAAAACCTTCAATGAATCTTCGATAATAGCCTGCTAAGCCAATAAAACTCCTGATATCAGTGACTGTCTTCGGCTGTTCCCACGCTAGCACAGCTTCAATCTTAGTTGGATCCACAGCTATCCCTTCTTTGGAAATCACATGTCCAAGAAAATTCACCTCTTCAAGCCAAAATTCACACTTCGAAAGGTTGGCATAGAGTTGCTTCTCTCGTAATATCTGCAATACTCGGCGTAAGTGCCCTTCGTGCTCTTCTCTGCTCTTCGAGTAGATCAATATGTCGTCGATGAACACTACTACAAACTGATCCAAAAACGAATGGAAAATCTTGTTCATGTAATCCATAAACACTGCTGGCGCATTTGTCACTTCAAACGGCATCACCAAGTACTCCTAATGACCGTATCTGGTCCTGAAAGCTGTTTTGGGGACATCTTCCTTCTTCACGCGAATCTGATGATAACCAGACTTCAAATCTATCTTGGAAAATATTGCAGCTCCACGTAATTGATCCATCAGATCGTCAATCTGTGATAACGGATACGGTTCTTCACAAGAACCTTGTTGAGCTCGCGGTAGTCCACGCACGCCTTGATCGCCCATCCTTCTTCTTGACCAACAACACCGAGCTCCCCGCGGTGACACGCTCGGTCGTATGAATTGCTTTGACTCCAAATGCTCAACTGGGACTTCGCTTCTTTCATCTCGGCGGGGACATCCGTATGGCGCTTTGGAAATCGATCTGTTCCTGGAATCAAATCGATGGAGAACTTCGACCTCTGCAGCCTGGTGGTAACCCTGGCACGTCTTCGAAAACGCCCACAAAGTCACACACCACCGAACATTCTTCACTTCAATCACGAGAAACTTCTAAACTAGCGGATACATGTATTCCCTAGTTCCTTCTCGCAAAGAAACTCCAATACGCTCAAAGAGAAAGATAATTGGAGACTCCATGGTCCAGGAAAATTACGGTTTTCAGACACAGTCAAGAGGACATAGTGGTGTGACAACCAATCCATCCCGAGGATGACATCTAAGCCTTTAAGAGGCAAACAAACCAAATTGACCACAAACCTTCTACTCGAATAACCACTACACAATTAAGACATGCAAGTGTTTGTGACTAAGGTTTTAGCAAATTGGGTTGTAACTACCAATTTGAGCAGTAGCGATCCGCAGTCAAGTTCAAATGGTCCACACAATCGAGGAAATAAAGGAATGGGTTGCACGAATCAAAGAGGACGGATAAGGATTTACCCTCAATCTCACATTCGCCTTGAATAAGATCATCAGCTTGCTCTGCTTCCTCGCCGCTCATGCAGAAGACTCTGCCTTTTTCTGTTTGGCGCTTCCCTTTGGCCTTTGCCGCAAGCATTGCGGTTCGACTTTAGGTGTGGGACAATCCTTGGCAAAATGCCTTGGCTTACAGATTGTAGCACACATCCTCCTTCCGAGTACGATTATTTGCATAATGTCCTGACTTTCCACAATCAAACAAATCACTTCTACGCCCGGTCGACCTCCACTTCTCGCTCCCTGGGTCATCGGACGATATTGTCCCCTGTTGTTGTTCCCCGAGGTCGGTTGTAAGGCTTCCTCTGCAGCTTGTTTCCTTCTCAGGCAAACCTCGCCGCACTCACGGGGTCTCATCGGTCGCCTACAATAGTTTTCTTCTTGTGGCTTTTACACCCTCTACCTCAACACAACGATCTATCAACTCCTCAGATTCCTCGATCCTCAATGACACCACCGACTTCGAATGTCAAATCTTAATCCTCGTTGGAACCTCTCACTTAACCATCCTTGGTCAGCTCGGTCACGAAATGGATGAAATACCTCGCCAGTGACTCAAACTTGGCTGCATACTCGGACACTGTCATACCGCCTTGTTGTAGTTGAAGAAACTCTTGATCCTTCTCAGCTCGTGCAGTATCTGGGAAGTATTTGTCCAAGAGCCTTCCACGAAAAAACTCCCACGTTATTTCGCGACGCTCCGCTTATCGCTGCTTGCTTCACTCCTTCCACCAATACTCTGCCTCCCGGCAGCAAGTAGGTGGCGTAGTCTACCTTCACGTTGTTTGGGCAATGGAGTGCCTCGAAGATCTTCTCGATCTCTTGCATCCAAAGATCGACTTTATCTGGGTTTGGCTCACCGTAGAACCGATTGGGTCATGCTTCCTAAAGTCCGCTAATCCTCTCGCCTCGGCATTAGCTCTGCTCTCTGTTGTTCTTTGCAAGTTTCTTTGGGTTAGCACGCCGTCTGTTGAGCCATCGCGTTAGGCGTTGAGTTGCGGCGGTGATTACTGAGCCATGGCCGCCACCATCTCGGTCATAGCTTGAATTGCTCGTTCCATGTCGACGTTCTCAGGTACAGCCGTCGTATCCCTACGAGGTGGCATTAGATTCCACAAAGTTCAAAACCTGTCAGAATCTCACAACAAGGATGTGTTAAGACACACTGTTTCAATCAAGAAACAATTCAAACAATTTTTCAAGCAATAAGTGCTTCACTTAATCAAACAGCAATCAATATAGTACAACTATGTACTCGACACACATATCCCGACACAGTGACCAGTCCAAATTTCCTATGCACAGCCCGGTCAGAACCGAACTGCTCTGATACCACCTTTGTAACGACCCGTTTCCGGACCACTACCGAGCTACACTAAAACTGTATGCGATGCGTTTTAAAACGGTACTCTTGTGCCCTTCAGAAAAATACGGTACTTTTTTTTTCCGCTAGTGCACATCAGAGTAATTGCAGCTTTTCGAAACATGGTGCAACTAAGACACAAGACTTAAATCCTAAATAAAACATACATAGATAATATATATATATATACAAGTCGGAATGATAGTGTATGCAAAATACAGAGTAGTGAATGTCCAAAGAAATACACCTATGGTATGACGACCTTGAAGAGAGCAATCATACCCTGGGGTACTTCCGGCAGACACCCACGCAGGGGGCTGCTCCAAAAGTGGAACCACCAGTCTACCCTGTAATAACAAAACATCACCCGGCCCAACTGGTCACAACCTCATACACAAAAGACATACAACAGTCATCCCAAAAAAAACATCTAATCGACATAATCAATCACGACAAATAGAGATCGTCGTCCGGATCCTCGACGAGGTCCTCCTCACCATCACCTGCTGTCGGGTTCCCTGCGTCCTCGCTATCGCTGGGTAACCATCATGGATTGAAGGCACCACGGAAAAGGTCAACTTCTCGACAAATCAAGATAATCAAGGCGTAAAGAAATAAGCAAACAACAATGTATATCATTCACCAAACGTGACTCGACCTTCTCACTCTAGACTCGACTCAACTCGCGATCCATTTTCTCTCGACTCGACCATTATTCTGGAAAGCAGACGCAGATCCATCAACTGACATACCAGCCGTAGCCTTGGGATCTTTCGCTTCTCCCTAGATATGCGATGCAGGTTCCTACGCTGCGACGTCTAGTCAATCTCCCGTAAACCAAAGGGGACCTAGCACCCTTAGTTATCCGGGTCACGGCTCAAAAACGTCAAAACGACTCGCCTAGCTCTCTCACTCGATGAACAGCTCTCCGCTTACAATATTCAAAGAGTGACGCATAAGATTACTTGCCCGCATATCAAATAAGAGAGCATGCTTAATATGAAGAAAACGCAATTCGACATTTTAAGCAATAAAAACACCCTGCATGAAGAAACGCAATTCGACAGCAACACGCAATTCATGGCATATATTCAATCTCATATCAAATAATGCATAACTCAATCATATCACAACATTACATGCTCGACAAGCAAATCAAGGAATCCATCCCTCTGCAACTCAATGGAATTAACAGAGAGGAACATACAAGTGTGGGGGGTTGGGTTCAGAGACCAACCGCAATGCTTTTGCTCGCCCACGAAGACTTCGGATAAATGTTCGACCTCACGACAACAAAGCGAAGGGGTTCAAGACCACAACTTCGAACTCGTAGAGTTCTCAGACTTCTTCGTATTTAAATAAAGCAATTTAAATAACCAAAACAATAGCTTAAGCATATCCAAAGTTGTCCTTACACAGGAACATAAAATGAATCCTAAATGTCTAGAAGTGCCCTTACCGAACTCCAAGCTCGACGTCTACGTGCTGTCCTCAATCGAGCTCGACAACGACCTCGACACGTACGGTTCTCAATCGACCTCGACACGTACCGTCCTCAATCTGGATCCCACTGCTCCCACGTCCTCGGGTTCGCTCTCCCGTACACCTCGATTCCGTGCCGCACGATCTCGGGAATCACAATTCCTAATACCAGCACAACTTAGTACTATCTATGGGTTTCTAATAGCACTTAGCTCTCATTATCCCAATCTTAACTACAACCCAAACAAGCATTAAAACTCAAGAACTTAAATAAATACAACAAGAATTCCAGCATTACAAATTAATTCCTTTCTCTAAAATTTTATTAAAACTTCTTTCATACATATCACCATACAAGGCCATTTTTCCTAAGTACTAATTCAAGCTTAAAATCAAGTAGCATATTAAGCACAAATTAATCAAAATCTAAGTTTATGTTTTCTTAAAAAAATATTTTCATCAGGGTCCAACAATTAAAATAAGACCATAACCAATTGTGTTAAAATTTAAATCATAAAAAGAGATCAATTTCCCTACATGCCATTTTGGTCCCTCAAAAATCCATTTTTCCACAAAAACTTATCTAACACTAAACTAATCATGCAACTTAATCCTAATTAGTCCTAAAATCATATTAAACACATAATCACATACTTCACACCTAATTAGACAATTGAATAGCAAGTTTCCTAAGACTCAAGAATAGGAAAGATCCAAAACTAACCTGTTGTACTTGATTAAATTAAACTAGCCATGCTATTAGCACCTAAATAATTACTATGACACAAGAACATATCTCATGCATGATTCAAGCGAGATTAAACATAATTTCCCTCTTACTCAAGGTTAGGTTTTTGATCAAATGCTCATGAAAGAGGTTATATGATGCTACAACAAATAAATCAACAACAAACAACAAGAAGAAGCAACATACAACAACATAGAACAAGAAATCAAAGCAAGCCAAGTGGTTAGGGTTTTGGGCGCTACCTCATCAGAGAAAAGCAGAGGAAACAATTTGTTTTTCAAGCTCAAATAAATGGTTAGAAAGGTAGGTAATGTCATGAAGAAGAAAACCTATCGATATGACATGATTTGGAAGCATAGAAACTAGCTAAAATGGAAGGAGGAAGTGGCGCTAAACAGTAGCATGAAGGGAGAGAAAATTCTGTTTGTCATACCTCAAACGATGATCGAGATGATGATATAGGTAGAGGAGATGATGAGAAACAAGATTGATGAAGAAGGTTTGTGCAAAAACTCGATGGAACCCAAGGTTTTTTTTCAATGGAGGTTTGGAGAGGAAGAGGAAACTTAGAGAAGAAGGAAGAAGAAAGAAGAAAAGAGAAAGTGAGGGTTTGAGGGGACTGATCGTGATATTTAGCTGGTGAGGGAAGGGGCATTATGGTCCTTTCTCTCTTAATTAACACTCAACAATAATTAATTAAAATAAAACCATTTATAAAACCACAAATAAGTGACATATAAATACTAATTAACACTAAATAACGTTCGTAAAAATACGAGTGATACAGTCTCGGCACGAGGTCGACCAGGGTGCTTGTGCAAACGCACAAGGCTCTATCACGAGCTCGTGCACACGGTCTCCTCAGCTCGGTACGCGTCCTCAGCAGCTCGTGCACGCGGTCGATCTCTTCATAAGGTGTTACACTAACCATATCGATCACCCCCTTTAGAGGTATCTTAGTGTCTTTTAGGGAATTTAATTCACCACTATATCCTTAAATGCATGCTTTAATCAAGATTAAGAATACAATTAGGTGCTACTCTAGCTTCATATAGAACTAAACATATTCATGTAAAAAGATACATTTCACTTTCAAATGAAAACATGTAACATGCTCAGTCAAGGAAAAATACTTCAAGACAAAACACATTTCCATTAGGGCTCCATGGAGCTCCCAATGGTCAAACATCCATCTCACAGTTTATGGGGGTTTTGGGTACAACATTAACCCCTATAAACTGTCCCAATAATACATGCATAGCAATTAATACTAAAAACTATACATCAAATAGGGATTTGGGGAACTTCCTAACTTAGGGTTCATGGGTTTTCTTCAAAGGGGACCCTAATGTGGGACTTATGGGTGCCCAACACCTAAGAGAAGGAAGAACTCACCAAAACTCCCAAGGTTCAAGTTCAAAAGCTGATGCTCAGCTCCTTCTTCACGTTCTTCCCCTTCTCCTTCAAGCTGGCCTTCTAGGGATTGTCTCCAACCTTCCAATCCAAGCATAAACACTCCCCAACTTGGATTCAAGCTAAGATTGAGGATGAATCTAGCATGAATCCTTGTTTTTCCCCTCTAATTTGTGAACCCTAAGTGTTTTCACCCCTTCTCCTTCTTCTCTCTGTCCACTCTCTCTCTCTCTAACCCTCTCTCTAACAATCGCGTTCTGTCCTTTTTCTGGTGAGTTTTTCTGATATACTGCAGCTATGAATCGATTCACAGCATAGGTGAATCGATTCACTCAGTGTAAAAATGGCAGGAATCGCAGTTTTAAGTGCAGGAATCGATTCCTGCAGTTCCCAGATTCGATTCACAGAGAACTGTCTTTTGTGAATCGATTCACGCTGCGATTCACAGAGGACCAACCTTTGTGAATCGATTCACTCTGCGATTCACTGCAAACCTAATCGAGTCCCAGCAAGCTCACATCCCTGAATCGATTCACAGGGGCCTGGGAATCGATTCACACTGGGCAAAATTTCACCAAACACAATTTTTTTCACATATTCAACTATGACAATCAATGAAAATATCACTTAGAGTTCATCTTTAAGCCATACTAAGCTTGTGCACACACAACAAACCAAGCTTAAGGAAATTTGGGGTGTTACACTACTACCCACCTTTAAAAAATTTTGTCCTCAAAATTGGATAAACTTACATACCTATTGAAAAAGTTGCGGATATTGGCTTCGCATCTCATCTTCAAGTTCCCAAGTGGCTTCTTCGGGAGTGGATCCGTCCCAGATCACCTTGACCAAAGGGATAGTCTTATTCTTGAGTGCCTTGGAAGCTCGGTCCACTATTTGGGCCGGTTCGGGCTGGTACGTACAATCTGATCTAAGTTGTATAGACTCATGATCTATGGAGTGGAATGGATCCGGAATGTATTTCTTAAGCTGAGACACATGAAAAATGTAACACCTTATGAAGAGATCGACCGCGTGCACGAGCTGCTGAGGTCGCGTACCGAGCTGAGGAGACCGCGTGCACGAGCTGCTGAGGTCGCTGCATCGAAATGAGGAGACCGCGCTGCACTAGTCAGCCGAGGACGCCTGCATCGAGCTGAGGAGACCGTGTGCACGAGCTCGTGATAGAGCCTTGTGCGTTTGCACAAGCACCCTGGTCGACCTCGTGCCAAGACTGTATCACTCGTATTTTTACGAACTTTATTTAGTGTTAATTAGTATTTATATGTCACTTATTTCTGGTTTTATAAATGGTTTTCTTTTAATTAATTATTGTTGAGTGTTAATTAAGGGAGAAAGGACCATAATGCCCCTTCCCTCACCAGCTAAATATCACGATCAGTCCCCTCAAACCCTCACTTTCTCTTTTCTTCTTTCTTCTTCCTTCTTCTTTAAGTTTCCTCTTCCTCTCCAAACCTCCATTGAAAAAAAACCTTGGGTTCCATCGAGTTTTTGCACAAACCTTCTTCATCAATCTTGTTTCTCATCATCTCCTCTACCTATATCATCATCTCGATCATCATTTGAGGTATGACAAATAGAATTTTCTCTCCCTTCATGCTACTGTTTAGCGCCACTTCCTCCTTCCATTTTATCTAGTTTCTATGCTTCCAAATCATGTCATATCGATAGGTTTTCTTCTTCATGACATTACCTACCTTTCTAACCATTTATTTGAGCTTGAAAAACAAATTGTTTCCTCTGTTTTCTACAGTAGGTAGCGCCCAAAACCCTAACCACTTGGCTTGCTTTGATTTCTTGTTCTATGTTGTTGTATGTTGCTTCTTCTTGTTGTTTGTTGTTGATTTATTTGTTGTAGCATCATATAACCTCTTTCATGAGCATTTGATCAAAAACCTAACCTTGAGTAAGAGGGAAATTATGTTTAATCTCGCTTGAATCATGCATGAGATATGTTATTGTGTCATAGTAATTATTTAGGTGCTAATAGCATGGCTAGTTTAATTTAATCAAGTACAACAGGTTAGTTTTGGATCTTTCCTATTCTTGAGTCTTAGGAAACTTGCTATTCAATTGTCTAATTAGGTGTGAAGTATGTGATTATGTGTTTAATATGATTTTAGGACTAATTAGGATTAAGTTGCATGATTAGTTTAGTGTTAGATAAGTTTTTGTGCAAAAATGGATTTTTGAGGGACCAAAATGGCATGTAGGGAAATTGATCTCTTTTTATGATTTAAATTTTAACACAATTAGTTATGGTCTTATTTTAATTGTTGGACCCTGATGAAAATATTTTTTTTAAGAAAACATAAACTTAGATTTTGATTAATTTGTGCTTAATATGCTACTTGATTTTAAGCTTGAATTAGTACTTAGGCAAAATGGCCTTGTATGGTGATATGTATGAAAGAAGTTTTTAATAAAATTTTAGAGAAAGGAATTAATTTGTAATGCTGGAATTCTTGTTGTATTTGTTTAAGTTCTTGAGTTTTAATGCTTGTTTGGGTTGTAGTTAAGATTGGGATAATGAGAGCTAAGTGCTATTAGAAACCCATAGATAGTACTAAGTTGTGCTGGTATTAGGAATTGTGATTCCCGAGATCGTGCGGCACGGAATCGAGGTGTACGGGAGAGCGAACCCGAGGACGTGGGAGCAGTGGGATCCAGATTGAGGACGGTACGTGTCGAGGTCGATTGAGAACCGTACGTGTCGAGGTCGTTGTCGAGCTCGATTGAGGACAGCACGTAGACGCCGAGCTTGGAGTTCGGTAAGGGCACTTCTAGACATTTAGGATTCATTTTATGTCCCTGTGAACTTTGGATATGCTTAAGCTATTGTTTTGGTTATTTAAATTGCTTTATTTAAATACGAAGAAGTCTGAGAACTCTACGAGTTCGAAGTTAGGGTCTTCGAACCCCTTCGTTTTGTTGTCGTGAGGTCGAACATTTATCCGAGTCTTCGTGGGCGAGCAAAAGTCAGTTATGTTGGTCTCTGAACCCAACCCCCACACTTGTATGTTCCTCTCGTTAATTCCATTGAGTTGCAGAGGATGGATTCCTTGATTTGCTTGTCGAGCATGTAATGTTGTGATATGATTGAGTTATGCATTATTTGATATGAGATTGAATATATGCCATGAATTGCGTGTTGCTGTCGAATTGCGTTTCTTCATGCAGGGTGTTTTTATTGCTTAAAATGTCGAATTGCGTTTTCTTCATATTAAGCATGCTCTCTTATTTGATATGCGGGCAAGTAATCTTATGCGTCACTCTTTGAATATTGTAAGCGGAGAGCTGTTCATCGAGTGAGAGAGCTAGGCGAGTCGTTTTGACGTTTTTGAGCCGTGACCCGGATAACTAAGGGTGCTAGGTCCCCTTTTGTTTACGGGAGATTGACTAGACGTCGCAGCGTAGGAACCGGGTACTGCATATCTAGGGAGAAGCGAAAGATCCCAAGGCTACGGCTGGTATGTCAGTTGATGGATCTGCGTCTGCTTTCCGGAATAATGGTCGAGTCGAGAGAAAATGGATCGCGAGTTGAGTCGAGTCTAGAGTGAGAAGGTCGAGTCACGTTTGGTGAATGATATACATTGTTGTTTGCTTATTTCTTTACGCCTTGATTATCTTGATTTGTCGAGAAGTTGACCCTTTTCCCGTGGTGCCTTCAATCCATGATGGTTACCCAGGCGATAGCGAGGACGCAGGGAACCCGACAGTAGGTGATGGTGAGGAGGACCTCGTCGAGGATCCGGACGACGATCTCTATTTGTCGTGATTGATTATGTCTATTAGATGTTTTTTTTTTGGGATGACTGTTGTATGTCTTTTGTGTACAGAGGTTGTGACCAGTTGGGCCGGGTGATGTTTTGTTATTACAGGGTAGACTGGTGGTTCCACTTTTGGAGCAGCCCCCTGCGTGGGTGTCTGCCGGAAGTACCCCAGGGTATGATTGCTCTCTTGAAGGTCGTCATACCATAGGTGTATTTCTTTGTACATTCACTACTCTGTATTTTGCATACACTATCATTCCGACTTGTATATATATATATATATATATATATATATATATATATATATATATATATATTATCTATGTATGTTTTATTTAGGATTTAAGTCTTGTGTCTTAGTTGCACCATGTTTCGAAAAGCTGCAATTACTCTGATGTGCACTAGCCAAAAAAAAAAGTACCATATTTTTCTGAAGGGCACAAGAGTACCGTTTTAAAACGCATCGCATACAGTTTTAGTGTAGCTCGGTAACGGTCCGGAAACGGGTCGTTACAAAGGTGGTATCAGAGCAGTTCGGTTCTGACCGGGCTGTGCATAGGAAATTTGGACTGGTCACTGTGTCGGGATATGTGTGTCGAGTACATAGTTGTACTATATTGATTGCTGTTTGATTAAGTGAAGCACTTATTGCTTGAAAAATTGTTTGAATTGTTTCTTAATTGAAACAGTGTGTCTTAACACATCCTTGTTGTGAGATTCTGACAGGTTTTGAACTTTGTGGAATCTAATGCCACCTCGTAGGGATACGACGGCTGTACCTGAGAACGTCGACATGGAACGAGCAATTCAAGCTATGACCGAGATGGCGGCGGCCATGGCTCAGTAATCAGCTGCTGCAACTCAACAGTCTAACGCGATGGCTCAACAGACGGCAGCGTTAACCCAAAGAAACTTGCAAAGAACAACAGAGAGCAGAGCGGAATCTTTGGCGAGAGGATTAGCAGACTTTAGGAAGCATGACCCACCGAAGTTCTACGGTGAGCCAAACCCAGATAAAGCTGATCTTTGGATGCAAGAGATCGAGAAGATCTTCGAGGCACTCCATTGCCCAAACAACGTGAAGGTAGACTACGCCACCTACTTGCCGGGAGACGGAGAGTATTGGTGGAAGGGAGTGAAGCAAGCACTGATAGCGGAACGTCGCGAAATAACGTGGGAGCTTTTTCGTGGAAGGTTCTTGGACAAATACTTCCCAGATACTGCACGAGCTGAGAAGGAGCAAGAGTTTCTTCAACTACTACAAGGCGGTATGACAGTTGTCCGAGTATGCACCAAGTTTGAGTCATCAAGTAGGTCTTTCAGTCCTTTTCGTGACCGAGCTGACCAAGGATGGTTAAGTGAGAGGTTCCAACGAGGATTAAGATTTGACATTCAGAAGTCGGTGGTGTCATTGAGGATCAGGAATCTACAGGAGTTGATAGATCGTTGTGTTGAGGTAGAGGGTGTAAGAAGCCACAAGGAGAAAAGCTGTAGGCGACCGATGAGACCCCAAAGTGCGGGCGAGGTTTGCACGTAAGGAAACAAGCTGCAGAGGAAGTCTTACAACCGACCTCGGGGAACAACAACAGGGACAATATCGTCCGATGACCCAGGAGCGAAGTGGAGGTCGATCGGGCGTAGAAGTGATTTGTTTCCGTTGTGGAAAGTCAGGACATTATGCAAATAACTGTACTCAGAAGGAGGATGTGTGCTACAACTGTAAGAAGCCAGGGCATTTTGCCAAGGATTGTCCCACACCTAAAGCTGAACCGGCAATGCTTGCGGCAAAGGCCAAAGGGATAGCTATGGATCCAACTAAGATTGAAGCTGTGCTAGCGTGGGAACAGCCGAAGACAGTCACTGATATCAGGAGTTTTGTTGGCTTAGCAGGCTATTATCGAAGATTCATTGAAGGTTTTTCGAAGATTGTCGCGCCTCTTACACGACTCACGAGGAAGGATCAACCTTTTGCCTGGACTGAGGAGTGTGAATCCAGTTTTCAAAGACTGAAGGAGCTTTTGACGACAGCGTCTGTGTTGATTTTGCCTCAACCAGAAGAGCCTTACGAGGTTTATTGCGATGCGTCACACCAGGGATTGGGGTGCGTGCTGATGCAGCACCGGAAAGTGGTAGTGTATGCTTCAAGACAGCTTAAGGTTCACGAGAGGAACTACCCTACTCACGATTTGGAGCTGGCATCGGTGGTTTTTGCGCTGAAGATATGGAGGCACTACCTTTATGGGAGCACTCTCACTGTTTTCAGCGATCACAAGAGCTTGAAGTACCTGTTCGACCAGAAAGAGCTCAACATGCGTCAGCGAAGATGGACAGAATTTCTCAAGGACTACGACTTTACATTGGAATATCATCCAGGAAAGGCTAATATAGTAGCAGATGCGTTGAGTAGGAAGAGCGTTCTAGCTTCAGCAATGATGATCAAGGAGTTGGAAATGCTCGAGAAATTCCGAGACTTGAAGTTGAATGTGGAAGTTTCACCGGGGAAGCTGAGATTTGGTATGCTTACCATTTCTAACAGATTGTTGGACGAGATCAGAGACCAGCAGGTTCATGACAAGCTTCTGCAAGAGAAGATACAGTTGATAGCGCAGCGAAAGCGACGAATTCAAAGTCGGAGCGGACAACATTTTAAGGTGCAATGGCCGAGTGTGTGTACCTAACGAGCGGAGCCGAGAAAGTTAATACTTGACGGCGCATAAGAGCAATTTTAGTATTCATCCAGGAGTTACGAAGATGTATCAAGACTTGAAGAAGCATTTTTGGTGGTCCGTAATGAAGAAGCAAGTGGTCGAGCACGTAGCTCGTGTTTAACGTGTCGAAGCGAAGGTGGAGCACCAACGACCGGCGGGAATGCTACAATCGCTGACGCATCAAGATGGAAGTGGGACAAGATCTCCATGGTTTTCGTTGTAGGTTTGCCGAAGACGCAGAAGAAGAATGATTCGATTTGGGTGATCGTCGACCGATTGACCAAATCTGCCATTTCTTACCGGAGGTCGACGTACAACGTGGAAAAGCTGACCGAGATTTACATCGCGGAGATAGTGCGACTACATGGTATACCCTCTTCAATCGTGTCGGACCGAGATCCGAAGTTCACATCTCATTTTTGAAGGGAATTGCAAGAAGCGATGGGAACCAAGCTCAAGCTTAGCTCGGCATATCATCCCCAAACCGACGGTCAGACTGAGAGAACTATCCAATCACTTGAAGATTTGTTGCGAGCGTGTACATTAGATCACCGAGGAAGTTGGGACGATGTCTTAACATTGGTGGAGTTCACCTACAATAATAGTTTCCATGCGAGTATTGGAATGGCACCTTTTGAAGCACTGTATGGACGCAAGTGTCAGACGCCTCTTTGTTGGTACCAGGATGGCGAGAGTTCTATTGTGGGACCAGATATGGTCCATCAGACAACTGAGAAGATCCGTTTGATCAGAGATAGGATGCGAACATCTCAGAGCCGACAGAAGAGTTACGCCGACCAAGGACGTCGACCGCTAGAGTTCGAAGAAGGAGAGCATGTATTTCTTAGAGTCACCCCCACTACTGGAGTTGGTCGAGCGATCAAATCCAAGAAACTTACCCCTAAATTTATTGGACCTTACCAGATTCTTCGTCGTATTGGTCCAGTGGCATATCAAATTGCCCTGCCACCTGTAACACCTGAGGACGAGATCGACATCGTATTAGGACGACGTATCGAGACCTCGACCAAGACCTTGTGTCGAGATCCCGTGCCAAGATCGTTTGCCGAGATCATTTGTCGAGCTGATGAGACCACGCGGCACTAGCCAGCCGAGCCGAGGAGGTCGGGTGTCGAGTTGATGAAGTCGCTGCATCGAAATGAGGAGGCCGTGTTTACTTAACTCGTGTTAGAGCCTCGCATGCTTGCACGAGCACCCTTGTCGACATCGTGTCGAGATGACACCTCGTATTCTTTCGAACGTTATTCAACGCTATTATTATATTGTTTGTAATTATTACATTGTCGGCTTGCCGCTGACCGGCCAGTAGAGGGTAATTATGAGAGGAACGATTAAACGGGTAGATGATTGATGGGATTGGCATCTTATAGCTGGAGTTACGATTATGCCCTTCCAAATTGTATTCACGATCGGTTTTCCCTCAAACACTCATTTCTCTTTTCTTCTTTCTTCTTCCTTTCTTTTGCTCTGTGTTTCGTTGTTTTCTTCAAAAACTTCCATCGACGAAACCGTGAGTTCCATCGAGATTCTGCACAAGCTTTCTTCATCAATTTTGTTCATCATCATCTTCTCGACCCATATCCCGCCTGCTCGACCATCATCTGAGGTAAGGGAGAAACAGATTTTTATCTTCTTCGTGTTACTGTTTAGCGCTATTTCTTCTTCCATTTTTAGCCAGTTTTATGCTTCCAAATCATGTCAAATTGATGGGTTTTCTTCTTCATAATATTACCTATCTTTCTAACCGATTAATTGGGCTTGTAAAACAAATTTCTTTCTCTGATTTCTGCAATCGGCAGTGCCCAGAAACCCCCATTTTTGGTTCGTTTTGATTTTTTTTGTTTTTCATTTGTTGCTTCTAGTTATTGTTGTTGTCGATCTATCTGTTGAAGCATCAGATAACCTTTTTCATGAACTTTGATCGAAATCCCTAACTTTGAGTTAGAGGAAAAATATATTTCAAGTTCTTGAGTTTTATATTTTCTGGGTTGTGGTTAAGTTTGGGATGAGAGCTAGATGTATTAGAAACCATAGATCGATCTAAGTTGTGTTTGTTTTAGGAAGTCGGATTCCCGAGATCGTGTGATTTCCGAATCGAGGTGTACGGGAAAGCGAATCCAAGGACGCGGAAGCAGCAGAATCCAGATCGAGGACTGTACGTGTCGAGGTCGACTGAGAAGTGTACGTGTCGAGGTCGATTGAGGACGGTACGTGTCGAAGTCGTTGTCGAGCTCGTTGAAGACAGCTGTGTCGAGGTCGTTGTCGAGCAAAGATTAACTTGAGTTCGGTAAGGCGCTTCACATTAATACTTTCGTAGTATGCTAGCGTAAGGGCATTTCATATTCTACGTGGTTATGTTATTGTGTATGGATTTCCGACTTGTGTCGAGCTTGAAATGTTGTGATATGATTGAGTTTTTGCATGTATTTAATATGTGATTGAATATATGTCGTGAATTGTGTATTGCATGTTGAATTGCGTTTCTTCATGTCGAGCTTGCTCTTTTATTTGACATGCGGTTGAATATCTTGTGTTTAACTCTTTGAATATCGTATGCGGCGAATTGTTCATCGAGTGAGCGAGCTAGGTGAGTCGGATGACGGTTGTGAGCCGTGACCGGGATAACTGAGGGTGCTAGGTCCCCTTTTTGTTTACGGGAGATTGACTAGACGTCGCCACGCTATGGGACCTGAGTTGACTGTCCTAGGGAGAGCGAGGATCCCAAGGCTTCGGCTGGACTTTCCGACATACGGTACGGCGTGTGCATTCCGGAAAATTATCGAGTCGAGAGAAAATGGATTTGCGAGTTGTGTCGAGTCTAGAGTGAGATGGTCGAGTCACGTGTGGTGATTGAGATATATTATTGCTGTTTGCTTATATCATTTATGTCGAGCTTATCTTGAATTGTCGAGAAGTTGACCCTTTCCCGTGGTGCCTTCAATCCATGACGGTTACCCAGGCGATGTCGAGGGCGCAGGGAACTCGACAGTAGATGATGCCGAGGAGGAGCTCGACGAGGACCCGAGTGACGACCTCTATCTGTCGTGATTGTTTATGTTGCTGGATGTATTTCTTTTGATGACTGTACCTTGTTTTCTTTTGGAGTATTATGTCGTGACCAGTTTGGGCAGTGTGTTTTGTTGTTTCAGGGTAGACTGGTGGTCTTACTTTTGGAGCAGCCCCCTGCGTGGGAGTCTGCCGGAAGTACCCCCAGGGTATGATTGCTCTTTTGAAGTCGTCGTACCTTAGGTGTATTTTCTTTGCACATTTGCTACTCTGTATTTTGTATACATTATTATTCCGAGTGATATATATATATATATGTGTATGTTATGCATGTATGTTTTATTAGAATTTAAGTCTTGTGTCTTAGTTGCACCATGTTTCGAAAAGCTGTAATTACTCTGATGTGCACGAGTTGGTTTTATAAAAAAAAATATATCGTATTTTTAAAAGGCACAAGAGTTTTGTTTTTAAAACACATCTCATATAGGTTTATGTTGAGCTTGGTGTGTTGAGCTCGGTAACTCGAGCTCGGTATATTGAGCTCGGTAGCGGTCCGGAAACGGGTCGTTACACTGTTGGTATCAGAGCAGTTCGGCTCGACCGAAATTTGCATAGGAATTTGACCGGTCACCGTGTCGGGTTATGTGTTGGGTACCTAGTTGTATTATGTTGATTCTTTGTTTGATTAAGTGAAGCACTTATTGCTTGAGAAATTGTTTGAACTGTTTCTTGATTGAAGCAAAGGTGTTTTAACACATCCTTGTTGTGAGATTCGACAGGTTTTGAACTTTGTGGAATCTAATGCCACCTCGTGAGGAATACGACATCCGCAACCGAGAACGCCGACATGGAACGAGCTATTCAAGCTATGACCGAGATGGCGGCAGCCATGGCTCAACAATCACCGCTACAACTCAACAGTTAACGCGATGGCTCAACAGACGGCAACGTTAACTCAAAAGAACTTACAAAGAACAAAGAACGAGCGTAACGAAATGTCAAGCGAGAGGATTGGCCGACTTCAGAAGCATGATCCACCGTTCTACGGTGAGCCAAATCCGGATAAAGTCGATCTTTGGATGCAAGAGATCGAGAAGATCTTTGAGGCACTTCATTGCCTTGACAACGTGAAGGTCGACTATGCCACCTACTTACCGCTAGGAGACGCAGAGTATCGTGGAGAGGAGTGAAGCAAACATTTATAGCGTAACATCGCGAGATGACCTGGGAGCTTTTTCGTGAAAGGTTCTTGGACAAGTACTTCCTGACATCGCACGAGCCGAGAAGGAGCAGGAATTTCTTCAATCGCAGCAAGGCAACTCGACAAAGGTCCGAGTATGTGGCCAAGTTCGAGTCGTTGGCGAGGTATTTCAGTCCATTTCGTGATCGAGTTGACCGTAGATGGTTAAGTGAGAGATTCCAACGGGATTGAGATTCGACATTCGTAAGTCAGAGTGTCGCTGAGGATCGTAAATCTCCAAGAGCCGATTGATCGATGTGTCGAGGTAGAAGGAGTAAGGAGCCACAAGAAGAAGACTGCTAGGGCGGACCAAGAGACCCCGTGAGTGCGGGCGTAGATTCGCACGTAAAGCGGAAACAACCGCAGAAGCCGTGACGACCGACCTCGTGGGAACGACAACAGGGACAAGATCGTCCGATGACCCAGGTACCGAGAAGTGGAGGTCGACCGTGTCGAGGTGACTTGCTACCGATGTGGAAAGCGGGACATTACGCGAGTAGTCTGTACTCGTAGGAGGAGGTGTGTTTCAACCGCAAGAAGCCAGGGCATTTTGCTAAGGATTGTCCTACACCTAAAGTCAACCGACTATGCTTGCGGCAAAAGCCAAAGGAAGCGTCAAGTGGCTAAAGGCGAGTTTTGTGCATGCGTCGCGAGGGAGCGGAGCGAGCTGAAGATCTTATCCAAGGTGATTGTGAGATGGAGGGTAAATCCTTATCCGTTCTCTTTGATTCGGGTGCAACCCATTCCTTTATTTCTTCTGATTGTGTGAACCATTTGAACTTGATCGTGATCGCTACCGCTTAAATTAGTAGTTACAACCCCAAATGCTAAAACCTTAGTCACAAACACCGCATGTCTTAATTGTGTAGTGATTATTCGTGAGTAGAAAGTTTGTGGTCAATTTGGTTTGTTTGCCTCTTAAGGGCTTAGATGTCATTCTCGGGATGGATTGGTGGTCACACCACCATGTCCTTTTGACCGTGCCCGTAAACCGTAATTTTTCCAGACCTTGGAGTCTCCAATTATCTTTCTGCCGAACGTATTGGAGTTTCTTTGAAAGAAGGAACTAGGGAATACATGTATCTGGCTAGTTCGGAAGTTTTCCAGCAGATCGACGTGAAGAATGTACCAGTGGTGTGTGACTTTGAGGACGTTTTTCCCGAAGACGTGCCAGGGTTACCACCAGTGCGAGAGGTCGAGTTCTCCATCGACCTGATTCCAGGAGCAGGACCGATTTCTAAAGCGCCATACAGGATGTCTCCTGCCGAGATGAAAGAACTGAAGTCCCAGATCGAACACTTGGAGTCGAAGCAATTCATACGACCGAGCGTGTCACCGTGGGGAGCTCCAGTGTTGTTGGTTAAGAAGAAGGATGGACGATCAAGACTGTGCGTGGACTATCGCGAGCTCAACAAGGTTACTGTGAAGAACCGTTATCCGTTACCACGTATTGACGACTTGATGGATCAACTTCGTGGAGCGGCGATCTTTTCCAAGATAGACTTGAAGTCGGGCTACCATCAGATTCGCGTGAAGGAGGGAGATGTCGCCAAAATAGCTTTCAGGACTAGATACGGTCACTACGAGTACTTGGTGATGCCGTTTGGAGTGACGAATGCGCCAGCTGTGTTTATGGACTACATGAACAGGATTTTCCATTCGTTTTTGGATCAGTTCGTTGTAGTGTTCATCGACGACATATTGATTTACTCGAGGAACCGAGAAGAGCACGCAGAACACCTATGTCGAGTACTGCAGATATTACGAGATAAGCAACTCTATGCCAACCTCGTCAAGTGTGAATTTTGGCTTGAAGAGGTGAATTTTCTTGGTCACGTGATTTCCAAAGAAGGGATAGTCGTGGATCCAACTAAGATTGAAGTCGTGTTAGCGTGGGAACAGCCAAGACTAAGCACGAGATCGAGTTTTGTCGCTTAGCAGATATTACCGAAGATTCATTGAAGGTTTCTCGAAGATTGTCGCGCCTCTTACACGATCGACGAGGAAGGATCAACCTTTGCTTGGACCGAGGAGTGTGAAGCCGCCAACGATCAAGGAGCTTTTGACGACAGCGCTTTGTCGATTTTGCCTCAACCCGAAGAGCCTTCGAGGTGTATTGTGATGCGTCACACCAGGGATTGGGATGCGTCCGATGCAACATCGGAAGGTGGTCGCGTATGCTTCAAGACACCTTAAGATTCACGAGAGGAACTACCCTACTCACGACTTGGAGCCGGGCAAAGCAGAGTTTTTGGCGCTCAAGATATGGAGACACTACCTTTACTGAGCACTTCATCGCTTTCAACGATCACAAGAGCTTGAAGTACTGCTCGACCGTAAAGAACTCAACATGCGCCAACAGTAGATGGACGTAATTTCAAGGACTACGACTTTACGCTGGAATACCATCCCTGAAGGCTAACGTAGTAGCAGATGCGTTGAGTAGGAAGAGCGTTTTAACCTCGGCAATGATGATCAAGGAGTTGGAGATGCTCGAGAAGTTCCGAGACTTGAAGTTGAGTGTCGAAGTTTCACCGGGGAAGCTGAGATTTGGTATGCTTACTATTTCTAACAGATTGTTGGACGAGATCCGAGACCAGCAAGTTCATGACGAGCTTCTGCAAGAGAAGATTCAGTTGATAGCGCAAGGGAAGGCGACAGAATTTCACGTCGGAGCGGACGACATCTTGAGGTGCAATGGCCGAGTGTGCGCATCTAACGATCCGAGCCGAGGAAGTTGATTCTCGACGGCGCATAAGAGCAACTTTAGTATTCATCCCTGAGTTACGAAGATGTATCAAGACTTGAAGAAGCATTTTTGGTGGTCCTGAATGAAGAAGCAAGTGGCCGAGCACGTAGCTCGTGTTTCGACGTGTCGTAAAGCGGGTGGAGCACCAACGACCGCGGGAATGCTACAATCGCTGACGCACTCAGTTTGGAAATAGGACAAGATTTCCATGGACTTCGCTGTAGGTTTGCCGAAGACGCAGAAGAAGAATGATTCGATTTGGGTGATCGTCGACCGATTGACCAAATCGCCATTTCTTACCAAAGGAGGTCGACATACAACGTGGAAAAGCCGACCGAGATCTACATCGCGAGATAGTACGACTTCATGGAATACCCTCTTCGATCGTGTCGGACCGAGATCCGAAGTTCACGCCTCATTTTGGAGGGAATTACAAGGAGCGATGGGAACCGAGCTCGACTTAGCTCGGCATATCATCCACGCATCGACGGCCGATCGAGAGAACGATCCAATCGCTTGAAGATTTGTTGCGAGCTTGTACGTTAGATCACCGAGGAAGTTGGGACGACGCCTTACCATTGGTGGAGTTCACCTACACAACAGCTTCCATGCGAGTATTGGAATGGCACCTTTGAAGCGCCAGATGGACGTAAATGTCGACGCCTCTTTGTTGGTACCAGGACGGCGAGCGAATCGTCAGAGGACCAGATATGATCCAGCAGACTACCGAGAAGATCCGCTTGATCGAGATCGGATGCGAACATCTCAAAGTCGATGTAAGAGTTATGCACACCAACGACGCCGACCACTCGAGTTCGAGGAAGGAGAACATGTATTTCTTAGAGTCACCCCCACTCATCGGAGTTGGTCGAGCGATCAAATCCAAGAAACTTACCCCTAAATTTATTGGACCTTACCGCATTCTTCGTCAGATTGGTCCAAAGGCATATCGATTGCCTTACCACCATTCTTGTCGAACATCCACGACGCTCTTTCACGCCTCACAATTACTAAGTATGTTTCCGACCCTTCTCATGTCATCGAACCGGATGTGATTCAACCGAAGGACGACCTATCTTTGAAGCGTTACAAAGAAGAATCGCTGATCTGGAAAGCCAAACAGCTATGAACAAAGAGATTCAACTTGTCAAAGTTGTGTGGGATCAAGACGGAGATGCAACTTGGGAGCTGGAGGAGAAGATGAAGACTCAAGACTCGAACTTTTCTCGAGGTAAGAATCTTATTTGCAATTTCGAGGACTAAATTTTTTTAGAGGGAGAGATTGTAACACCTGAGGACGAGATCGACATCGTATTAGGACGACGATCGAGACCTCTCGACCAAGACCTTGTGTCGAGATCCCGTACAAGATCGCTTGCCGAGATCATTTGTCGAAATGATGAGACCACGTGCACTAGGCCGAAATGAGGAGGTCGGGTGTCGAGTTGATGAAGTCGCGTACCGAGCTGAGGAGGCCGTGTTTACGAACTCGTGTTAGAGCCTCGTGCGTTTGCACGAGCACCCTTGTCGACATCGTGTCGAGATGACACCTCGTATTCTTTCGAACGTTATTCAGCGCTATTATTATATTGTTTGTAATTATTACATTGTCGGCTTGCCGTTGACCGACAGAGTATAGGGTAATTATGAGAGGAACGATTAAACGGGTAGATGATTGATGGGATTGGCATCTTATAGCTGGAGTTACGATTATGCCCTTCCAGCTGTATTCACGATCGGTTTTCCCTCAAACACTCATTTCTCTTTTCTTCTTTCTTCTTCCTTTCTTTTGCTCTGTGTTTCGTTGTTTTCTTCAAAAACTTCCATCGACGAAACCGTGAGTTCCATCGAGATTCTGCACAAGCTTTCTTCATCAATTTTGTTCATCATCATCTTCTCGACCCATATCCCGCCTGCTCGACCATCATCTGAGGTAAGGGAGAAACAGATTTTTATCTTCTTCGTGTTATCGCTTAGCTATTTCTTCTTCCATTTTTAGCCAGTTTTATGCTTCCAAATCATGTCAAATTGATGGGTTTTCTTCTTCATAATATTACCTATCTTTCTAACCGATTAATTGGGCTTGTAAAACAAATTTCTTTCTCTGATTTCTGCAATCGGCAGTGCCCAGAAACCCCCATTTTTGGTTCGTTTTGATTTTTTTTGTTTTTCATTTGTTGCTTCTAGTTATTGTTGTTGTCGATCTATCTGTTGAAGCATCAGATAACCTTTTTCATGAACTTTGATCGAAATCCCTAACTTTGAGTTAGAGGAAAAATATATTTCAAGTTCTTGAGTTTTATATTTTCTGGGTTGTGGTTAAGTTTGGGATGAGAGCTAGATGTATTAGAAACCATAGATCGATCTAAGTTGTGTTTGTTTTAGGAAGTCGGATTCCCGAGATCGTGTGATTTCCGAATCGAGGTGTACGGGAAAGCGAATCCAAGGACGCGAAAGCAACAGAATCCAGATCGAGGATCAGACGCGTGTCGAGGTCGACTGAGAAGTGTACGTGTCGAGGTCGATGGAGGACTCGTGACGCGGTCGAAGTCGCTGTCGAAGCTCGTTGAAGACAAACCGTGTCGAGGTCGTTGTCGAGCAGCATTAACTTGGAGTTCGGTAAGGGCGCTTCACATTAATACTTTCGTAGTATGCTAGCGTAAGGGCATTTCATATTCTACGTGGTTATGTTATTGTGTATGGATTTCCTGATTTGTGTCGAGCTTGAAATGTTGTGATATGATTGAGTTTTTGCATGTATTTAATATGTGATTGAATATATGTCGTGAATTGTGTATTGCATGTTGAATTGCGTTTCTTCATGTCGAGCTTGCTCTTTTATTTGACATGCGGTTGAATATCTTGTGTTTAACTCTTTGAATATCGTGATGCGCGAATTGTTCATCGAGTGAGCGAGCTAGGTGAGTCGTATGACGCTTTGAGCCGTGACCGGATAATCGAGGGTGCTAGGTCCCTTTTGTTTACTGAGATTGACTAGACGCCGCCACGCTATGGGACCCGAGTTGACTATCCTAGGGAGAGCGAGGATCCCAAGGCTTCGCTGGACCTTCCGACATACCAGACGGCGCGGTGCATTCCGGAAAATTATCGAGTCGAGAGAAAATGGATTTGCGAGTTGTGTCGAGTCTAGAGTGAGATGGTCGAGTCACGTGTGGTGATTGAGATATATTATTGCTGTTTGCTTATATCATTTATGTCGAGCTTATCTTGAATTGTCGAGAAGTTGACCCTTTCCCGTGGTGCCTTCAATCCATGACGGTTACCCAGGCGATGTCGAGGGCGCAGGGAACTCGACAGTAGATGATGCCGAGGAGGTGCTCGATGAGGACCCGAGTGACGACCTCTATCTGTCGTGATTGTTTATGTTGCTGGATGTATTTCTTTTGATGACTGTACCTTGTTTTCTTTTGGAGTATTATGTCGTGACCAGTTTGGGCAGTGTTGTTTTGTTGCTACAGGGTAGACTGGTGGTCTTACTTTTGGAGCAGCCCCCTGCGTGGGAGTCTGCCGGAAGTACCCCGTGGTATGATTGCTCTTTGAAGTCGCTGCACCTTAGGTGTATTTTCTTTGCACATTTGCTACTCAGATTTTGTATACATTATTATTCCGAGTGATATATATATATGTGTATGTTATGCATGTATGTTTTATTAGAATTTAAGTCTTGTGTCTTAGTTGCACCATGTTTCAAAAGTCAGAATTACTCTGATGTGCACGAGTTGGTTTTATAAAAAAAAATATATCGTATTTTTAAAAGGCACAAGAGTTTTGTTTTTAAAACACATCTCATATAGGTTTATGTTGAGCTTGGTGTGTTGAGCTCGGTAACTCGAGCTCGGTATATTGAGCTCGGTAGCGGTCCGAAAACGGGTCGTTACACCACCCTTCCTGTCAAACATTCATGACGTCTTTCACGTCTCACAGTTGCGGAGATATATTTCCGACCCCTCTCATGTCATCGAACCAGATGTGATTCAACTGAGGAACGACTTATCCTTCGAAGCATCACCAAAGAAGGATCGCTGATCGGAAAGCCAAACAGCTATGAACAAAGAGATCCAACTTGTCAAAGTCAGTGGGATCAAGACCGAGATGCGACTTGGGAACTGGAAGAGAAGATGAAGACTCAGTACCCTGAACTTTTCCGCGGTAAGTATCTTATTTGCAATTTCGAGGACGAAATTTTTTTTTTAGAGGGAGAGTATTGTAACACCTTATGAAGAGATCGATCGCGTGCACGAGCTGCTGAGGTCGCGTACCGAGCTGAGGAGACCGCATGCACTAGCTGCTGAGGTCGCGTACCGAGCTGAGGAGACCGCATGCACTAGCTGCTGAGGACGCGTACCGAGCTGAGGAGACCGTGTGCACGAGCTCGTGATAGAGCCTTGTGCGTTTGCACAAGCACCCTGGTCGACCTCGTGCCGAGACTGTATCACTCGTATTTTTACGAACGTTATTTAGTGTTAATTAGTATTTATATGTCACTTATTTCTGGTTTTATAAATGGTTTTCTTTTAATTAATTATTGTTGAGTGTTAATTAAGGGAGAAAGGACCATAATGCCCCTTCCCTCACCAGCTAAATATCACGATCAGTCCCCTCAAACCCTCACTTTCTCTTTTCTTCTTTCTTCTTCCTTCTTCTCTAAGTTTCCTCTTCCTCTCCAAACCTCCATTGAAAAAAAACCTTGGGTTCCATCGAGTTTTTGCACAAACCTTCTTCATCAATCTTGTTTCTCATCATCTCCTCTACCTATATCATCATCTCGATCATCATTTGAGGTATGACAAACAGAATTTTCTCTCCCTTCATGCTACTGTTTAGCGCCACTTCCTCCTTCCATTTTAGATAGTTTCTATGCTTCCAAATCATGTCATATCGATAGGTTTTCTTCTTCATGACATTACCTACCTTTCTAACCATTTATTTGAGCTTGAAAAACAAATTGTTTCCTCTGTTTTCTACAGTAGGTAGCGCCCAAAACCCTAACCACTTGGCTTGCTTTGATTTCTTGTTCTATGTTGTTGTATGTTGCTTCTTCTTGTTGTTTGTTGTTGATTTATTTGTTGTAGCATCATATAACCTCTTTCATGAGCATTTGATCAAAAACCTAACCTTGAGTAAGAGGGAAATTATGTTTAATCTCGCTTGAATCATGCATGAGATATGTTATTGTGTCATAGTAATTATTTAGGTGCTAATAGCATGGCTAGTTTAATTTAATCAAGTACAACAGGTTAGTTTTGGATCTTTCCTATTCTTGAGTCTTAGGAAACTTGCTATTCAATTGTCTAATTAGGTGTGAAGTATGTGATTATGTGTTTAATATGATTTTAGGACTACTTAGGATTAAGTTGCATGATTAGTTTAGTGTTAGATAAGTTTTTGTGCAAAAATGGATTTTTGAGGGACCAAAATGGCATGTAGGGAAATTGATCTCTTTTTATGATTTAAATTTTAACACAATTGGTTATGGTCTTATTTTAATTGTTGGACCCTGATGAAAATATTGTTTTTAAGAAAACATAAACTTAGATTTTGATTAATTTGTGCTTAATATGCTACTTGATTTTAAGCTTGAATTAGTACTTAGGAAAAATGGCCTTGTATGATGATATGTATGAAAGAAGTTTTTAATAAAATTTTAGAGAAAGGAATTAATTTGTAATGCTGGAATTCTTGTTGTATTTGTTTAAGTTCTTGAGTTTTAATGCTTGTTTGGTTTGTAGTTAAGATTGGGATAATGAGAGCTAAGTGCTATTAGAAACCCATAGATAGTACTAAGTTGTGCTGGTATTAGGAATTGTGATTCCCGAGATCGTGCGGCACGGAATCGAGGTGTACGGGAGAGCGAACCCGAGGACGTGGGAGCAGTGGGATCCAGATTGAGGACGGTACGTGTCGAGGTCGATTGAGAACCGTACGTGTCGAGGTCGTTGTCGAACTCGATTGAGGACAGCACGTAGACGCCGAGCTTGGAGTTCGGTAAGGGCACTTCTAGACATTTAGGATTCATTTTATGTCCCTGTGTAAGGACAACTTTGGATATGCTTAAGCTATTGTTTTGGTTATTTAAATTGCTTTATCTAAATACGAAGAAGTCTGAGAACTCTACGAGTTCGAAGTTAGGGTCTTCAAATCCCTTCGTTTTGTTGTCGTGTGGTCGAACATTTATCCGAGTCTTCGTGGGCGAGCAAAAGCTGTCACTTGTATGTTCCTCTCTGTTAATTCCATTGAGTTGCAGAGGGATGGATTCCTTGATTTGCTTGTCGAGCATGTAATGTTGTGATATGATTGAGTTATGCATTATTTGATATGAGATTGAATATATGCCATGAATTGCGTGTTGCTGTCGAATTGCGTTTCTTCATGCAGGGTGTTTTTATTGCTTAAAATGTCAAATTGCGTTTTCTTCATATTAAGCATGCTCTCTTATTTGATATGCGGGCAAGTAATCTTATGCGTCACTCTTTGAATATTGTAAGTGGAGAGTCGCTCATCGAGTGAGAGAGCTAGGCGAAGTCGCTTTGACGCTTTTGAGCCGTGACCCTGATAACTAAGGGTGCTAGGTCCCTTTGGTTTACGGGAGATTGACTAGACGCCGCAGTCAGAGGAACCGCATCGCATATCTAGGGAGAAGCGAAAGATCCCAAGGCTACGGCTGGTATGTCACTGATGGATCTGCGTCGCTTCCGTAATAATGGTCGAGTCGAGAAAATGGATCGCGAGTTGAGTCGAGTCTAGAGTGAGAAGGTCGAGTCACGCTTGGTGAATGATATACATTGTTGTTTGCTTATTTCTTTACGCCTTGATTATCTTGATTTGTCGAGAAGTTGACCTTTTCCCGTGGTGCCTTCAATCCATGATGGTTACCCAAAGGCGATAGCGAGGACGCAGGAACCCGACAAACAGTGATGGTGAGGAGGACCTCGTCGAGGATCCGGACGACGATCTCTATTTGTTGTGATTGATTATGTCTATTAGATGTTTTTTTTTTGGGATGACTGGTGTATGTCTTTTGTGTACAGAGGTTGTGGCCAGTTGGGGCGGGTGATATTTTGGTATTACAGGTAGACTGGTGGTTCCACTTTGGAGCAATGCGTGGGTGTTCTGCTAAGTACCCGAGGGTATGATTGCTCTCTTGAAGGTCGTCATACCATAGGTGTATTTCTTTGTACATTCACTACTCTGTATTTTGCATACACTATCATTCCGACTTGTATATATATATATATTATCTATGTATGTTTTATTTAGGATTTAAGTCTTGTGTCTTAGTTGCACCATGTTTCGAAAAGCTGCAATTACTCTGATGTGCGCTAGCGAAAAAAAAAAGTACCGTATTTTTCTGAAGGGCACAAGATTACCGTTTTAAAACGCATCGCATACAGTTTTAGTGTAGCTCGGTAGCGGTCCGGAAACGGGTCGTTACAAAAAACATTGTGGAGATTTGACAAAGAAGGAGGTAAGGCAATTTGGTATGCGACCGGACCAACTCGACTGAGGATTTGGAAAGGACCTACATACCGAGGGGTCAACTTTTTGGCCCGAAGAGCTCTACCAACGCCTATAGTGGGAGTGACTTTTAGGAATACATGTTCTCCTTCATCAAATTCAAGGGGTTTGAGCCTACGATCTGCATAACTTTTCGCTTACTGAGCGCCTTTATCTTCTCCCTAATCACACGAATCTTATCAGTGGTTTCCTGAACAAGGTCGGGGCCTAACAATTGTTTCTCTCCCACTTCGAACCAACATAGAGGAGTCCTATACTTGCGACCGTAGAGGGCCTCGTACGGTGCCATTCCTATGCTAGAGTGATAGTTGTTGTTGTATGAAAATTCAATTAATGACAAGTACTTGCTCCAACTACCGCCATCCTCTAAAACACAGGCTCTGAGCATATCCTCTAAGGTTTGAATGGTTCTCTCAGATTGACCATCTGTCTGGGGATGGTAGGCTGTACTAAGACTTAACCTCGTCCCTAAGGCTTGATGAAGTGCCTTCCAAAACAGAGAGGTGAACTTTGGATCCCTATCAGAGACAATGTTAGCTAGAACTCCGTGGAGTCTAACAATCTCTCTGATATAGATCTCAGCTAACCGGGCGGTTTTGTAAGTGGACTTTATGGGAAGAAAATGAGCAGATTTGGTTAATCTGTCCACTATGACCCATATAGAGTCATATCCTAACTGAGTGTAGGGTAACCCTCCCACGAAGTCCATTGCTATACTATCCCACTTCCACTCGGGAATTTCTAAGGGTTTGAGAAGACCTGAAGGCTTTTGGTGTTCTATCTTGGTTTTCTGACAAACCAAGCATTGAGCTACAAATTCTGCCACATCATTCCTCATGCCTGGCCACCAATACCTCTGTCTAAGGTCCTGGTACATCTTGGTGGAACCAGGGTGTATCGAGAATCCACTCTTGTGGGCTTCTCCTAGAACCTGATGTTTAATGGAATTATCCTTTGGTATGCATTCTCCGATGGAACAATAAAGTGCCATCCTCGCTTCGTAAAAATCAAGCGGTGCTTGCTAGACTCATTCTACATCTAAGCTCGGGCAAGTCTAATCTGCTCCCTAAAATTATAGGAAATTTCTAAATGGTAAAGCATGAGATCGTTTCACCGATGGGAAAATTCCAAGGTTAAGGTCCCTAAAGGACTCAAAGAACTCCATTTCTTTAATCACCAGTGAAACCACATGCAAGGACTTTCTACTCAAAGCATCAGCGACCACATTCGCTGTCTTGATGGTACTTCAAATCAAAGTTATAATCTTTTAGAACTCAACCCATCTTCTCTCGCCTCATGTTAAGTTCCTTCGATCAAAAAGGTATTTCAAGCTCTTATGATCACTAAACACTTCAAATTGGGCACCATACGATAGTGTTGCCAAATCTTTAGAGCAAAGACAATGGTCGCTAGCTCTAAGTCATGAGTAGGATAGTTCTCCTCACGGGCCTTAATCGCCTAGATGCGTAAGCTACAACTTGTCGATTCTGCATGAGAACACATCCTAACCCTTTCTTAGAGGCATCACTATAAACTTCAAATCCCAATGCTAGGTCGTGATAATCAAGACCGGGTAGAAGTCAACCCGATTTTAAGCTCTAGGAAACTATTCTCACACTCTTAGTCCACACAAATGGCTCCCCTTTTCGGGTTAACCTTGTCGTGGAAGTACCATCCGCGAAAATCCCTTAATAAACCTTCTGTAGTAACCGCTAATCCTAGAAAGCTCCTAACTTCGTGGATCGTGGTTGGTCGCTCCCAACTAAGGACTGCTTCTACTTTACTAGGATCAACCGACACTCCTCTTTAGAAATCACATGACCCGAAACTTAACTTCACTGAGCCAAAACTCACATTTCTCAGGTTTAGGAAAGAGGCTCTTTTCCCTAAGGGTACTTAAAACAATCCTAAGGTGTTCCTCATGCTCTCGAGGATCCTTAGAATAAACTAGGATATCGTCTATGAAGACCACTACAAACTTGTCAAGGAAGGGCCTAAAAATTCGGTTCATGTAGTCCATAAATACGGCTGGAGCATTGGTCAAACCAAAAGGCATAACCAAATACTCATAGTGCCCGTATCTAGTCCTAAATGTCGTCTTTGGGACATCCTCTACCTTAACTCTAATCTGGTGATAACCAGATCTTAGATCAATCTTAGAGAAAACCGAAGCTCCCCTAAGTTGATCTAACAAGTCATCTATTCTGGGCAAGGGGTACTTATTTTTCACTGTGATCTTATTGATTTTCCGAGAATCAATACATAACCTCATACTCCCGCCTTTCTTCTTCACCAAAAGGACAAAGCGCTCTAAGGTGACACACTAGGTCTAATAAACCGCTTAGCAATCAAATCTTCCAACTGTGTCTTTAATTCCCTTAACTCCAAGGGTGACATCCTATAAGGAGCTATGGAGATTGGTCCTGCTCGGAACCAGTTCTATGGAGAACTCAACTTCTCTCTCAGGTGGTAAGGTTGCTACCTCGCTAGGAAACACATCTAAGAATTCGCTCACTATAGGGATAGTATCCGTGCCTGGGCTAACCTCTACAGCTTGAAGAAAGTAAGATCATATATCCTGCAAGACCTTCCACTAGACAAAGGACTCAATAGAAGATCATTACTCTGTAACATGACTTGACTCTTCAATAATAGAGTGCACATTTGGAAACTCAATCGATTTACAGAAACAATTTAAAACAACTTGATGGGCGGAAAGCCAATCCATACCCAAGATAATGTCCATCCCTACCAGAGGTAGACACACGAGGTTTACTAAAAACATCCTCCCTTGAATTATGAGAGGACAATTCTCACATACTAAGGAAGTGGAAATGCTACCTTCGGCAGGTGTATACACTTGCAACGGAATTTGCAATGAGGTAAGACACAACCCTAACCTTTGAACACATGTACACGAGATAAAAGAATGTGTTGCTCCCGAATCAAACAAAACAACTAGAGGTTCATCCTGAAGGAAACAAGTACCTTTCATCAGATTTTCCGCTCCCTTTGCTTTCTGGGCATCCAGAGTAAAGACTCTCCCTTGGTTAGGATCACCAGGCTTGGCTCCTTTCCCTTTAGTGTATTGGGGGCACTCCTCGCCATGTGCCCTGGTTGGTGACAAACATAGCAAACATTCTTGCCCTTCATACACTCTCCTGATGCCTCTTCCCACAGCTTGAACATGCATGATAATTAGACTCGGAGGTTTGAGCCTGCTTCCTTGAAAAGGTTCCCTTTCGGTCTCATGTGTTGGGCGTTCTTATCTCAGATCCTTCTTTTTGTTCTTATCTTGCCACCTAGTTTGTCTATCCTCATACATCCTCTTCAAGCTTGCTTCACCACGTAGCTCGATGGACTACCTTGGCGAACTCGATGAATTCACCGTGAAATGCCGCTCGATGTCCGCCTCGGTCCCACTTGAACTACTTGATTTTCCAATATCATCCTGAGCAAATTGAGCAACAGATGAGTACCTTACTAACTCCTCAAACTTGTTCACATATTCAAACCGTAGATTTCCCTTGCTGAAGCCGGACTAATTCTCTATCCATCATATCCTTCACGATGCAGGAAGTACTTCTCCAAGAAGATCCTCTGAAAGTTCACCCATGTTAGTGGTGTCCCTTGAGCCACCATGTAAGCTCTCTGCCCTTTCCACCGGGCCAAAGATCCTCTATGAGCACATGAGTAGCTAGCTCGACCTTTTGCTCCTCGGTACAATGAACCACCCTAAAACTCTTCTCCACAGCCTCTAGCCAATGTTGGGATGCCATGGCTTCTACCTTTCCATTGAAGGTTGGTGGCTTCGTCTTGAGGAATTTGAGAAATTTCCGGTCCAATTCCTCCTCTTGCGGGGGAGGTTGGGCTTGGTACTGCAGTTGTTGGGCTAATTGAGCTGCAAGATTGTTGGTTGCAATACTCTGATTCTGGATAGCCTGCAATATCCCTTGCAGCCAAGCATTATCTTGTCCTGGCGGATCCGGAGGTATTTCAGCTCCTCCTGGTCTCCCGTGCCTTCCGTAACCTCAAGCCATAATTCGCATAGAATGCACCAAGCATTGAGTTGATCGTGCTCAATATCTCTTAGCATAATAAGTAGAAAGACAACAATGCACTCAAGAAATTCACGAAACTATTTCTAGTAATCCCTACAACCGATTAGAATCGAATCGCCTCGATACCATAATGTAACACCTTACTTTCATTAGCTTGAAAATAGGATAATTAACATTAGGTACAAGAATCCGAATATAAAATTTAAACTTAAAATCCAACATTAAGTTCAAATGTCATAAAACTAAAAACCCAAGTTCATACGTTTGGGGACGTTACAACACCAATACATAAATTCTAAGAATTACAACTCCAAGGTGCTACTACAACTAATACAAAGGAACAAAATGCCGAGAGCACGAATCACAATCACCTTTTGCTACCTGCATATCCAGAAATAATTAAACAAGGAGTGGGGTAAGATAATAATCTCGGTGAATCCTCCCTCCGACTCCTCACCATCAACTCATGCAATTTATCATCACCAAGAATTTATATGACACGCTTAGGCAATGCAATGCATATCCTTACTATGAATTTCTAATTCATCTTTAGCTCGTGTTCATGGGTAGTGTTGTATGCTTACGCCCATACAACCCCATAAACACACTTTCGATATGGTGGTTAGACGCCTTAACCGTCCGAGAAGCCCCACACACGGCTAACAATATCGATCACCCCTTTAGAGGTATCTTAGTGTCTTTTAGGAATTTAATTCACCACTATATCCTTAAATGCATGCTTTAATCAAGATTAAGAATACAATTAGGTGCTACTCTAGCTTCATATAGAACTAAACATATTCATGTAAAAGATACATTTCACTTTCAAATGAAAACATGTAACATGCTCACCAAGGAAAATACTTCAAGACAAAACACATTTCCATTAGGGCTCCATGGAGCTCCCAATGGTCAAACATCCATCTCACAGTTTATGGGGGTTTTGGGTACAACATTAACCCCTATAAACTGTCCCAATAATACATGCATAGCAATTAATACTAAAAACTATACATCAAATAGGGATTTGGGGAACTTCCTAGCTTAGGGTTCATGGGTTTTCTTCAAAGGGGACCCTAATGTGGGACTTATGGGTGCCCAACACCTAAGAGAAGGAAGAACTCACCAAAACTCCCAAGGTTCAAGTTCAAAAGCTGATGCTCAGCTCCTTCTTCACGTTCTTCCCCTTCTCCTTCAAGCTGGCCTTCTAGGGATTGTCTCCAACCTTCCAATCCAAGCATAAACACTCCCCAACTTGGATTCAAGCTAAGATTGAGGATGAATCTAGCATGAATCCTTGTTTTTCCCTCTAATTTGTGAACCCTAAGTGTTTTCACCCCTTCTCCTTCTTCTCTCTGTCGCACTCTCTCTCTCTAACCCTCTCTCTAACAATCGCGCTCGCCCTTTTTCTCACTGAGTGTTTCTAATATATCGGTTGTGAATCGATTCACAAGATAGGTGAATCGATTCACTCGAAAGGTAAAAATGGCAGAATCGCAGCTTTAAGTGCAGAATCGATTCCTGCAGTTCCCAGATTCGATTCACAGAGAACTGTCTTTTGTGAATCGATCCACGCTGCGATTCATAGAGGACCAACCTTTGTGAATCGATTCACTCTGCGATTCACTGCAAACCTAATCGAGTCCCAGCAAGCTCACATCCCTGAATCGATTCACAGGGGCCTGGGAATCGATTCACACTGGGAAAAATTTCACCAAACACAATTTTTTTCACATATTCAACTATGACAATCAATGAAAATATCACTTAGAGTTCATCTTTAAGCCATACTAAGCTTGTGCACACACAACAAACCAAGCTTAAGGAAATTTGGGGTGTTACAGTTCACTTATGCAGGTCTTTCCTACGTGACATAAGAATATACAAAGAAAAGTAACCATAGCATGCCATGTTTTAACTACAAATCCTTGCAAGTTTGAAACCAAAGATTTTCCAAAGTGATAATAACTAACCCATATTTAAGTATTGAGGGCTAGGTTGGAAGTTGGATCAATCGGATCTTTCCTACATCAAAGGCCTGGACTAATAGCAAGTCAAAGAACAATTTAAGTTGATTGACACATGAGACAATTACCATAAACCTAAATGCGTAATAAGTTGCCTAAGCGAACATTTGTGCCGAGCTTGTAACCACTCAAATACTAAACACAACTAAATATGATCCAGAACATTGATTAAGTGACCGGTATAAACGAAAAACTGATAAAAATTGTGACATACCAACTCAATGTAATCGATGAAAGGAACAATGGCAAATGATATCTAACAGAGATCAAGGATGAGAATAGATGAACTATTGTCACGAGGTTCTTAGACTCAGGATCGAGAACCACAACCTTATTGACAACCGAACCATGTGTCGAGTCCCATGACGGGTTTCTTCAAGAGAATGCTTGCCTTAAGGAAGAAGCTTTTGATCTTCGCCCACCGCTTGAAGACCTCAGACTGGCACTTCTTTTACTAGCACCATGATAGATTTTGATGAGGATCCATGCAACACATCACAAATCCGAGCCGAGTCCTCAAACCAAAGAATCACTCACTTCTCTGGATGCTATTATAATATGAGGCTATTTAGCATAATAATTAAAGACCTACTGTGTTACTATTGGAGCTGTATGAGTTCGTAAATGTATATCTATTAACAAATTTATGTGTTTTATCATATTTAGGTACCTACTACCTAAATATGATGCTTCCATATCTGTCCTAATATTAACAAATGAAATGCTACCTATATCATTTTCAATTTTTCATAGTCCACTAACTTCATTTCTCACTTAGACTATCCCCGAGAAAATTGATCACAGAATGAAAATGAGACGGTTATTATTAGAAAGAAAGGCCTATGCCGGGGGGGGCAACAGCTTTAATGGGAAAGAAAACATTTTATTTCCGTTATAAGAGGATGCGATGCTTGTCTTTTGTATGAGGGTACCACTTAGGAGTGAGTTAAGAACAGGTGAGGAATGAGGTATTCACAAGTAAAATTATCATAATTTGAAAGAACTCCAAAAAGAGTGTCCATTGCTGCACAGAGTAACAGGGTCAACACCACAAATACCTGTGGAGGTGCTGGCAGTAGACGTAGTGGCTCATCATACAGGTTAATACCATAAGAAGGAACATATAACCATGGTTTTAAATTGAAATTATATCAAAACCCTTTGTATTGTGAAAATTTACGGACAAATACTACTAACACAGTTATAATTGCAATTGGGTCATAGAAACTTAAAAAAACCTTCGTATTGCCGAAAAGCCATACATATAATAAAAAAGTTACTATCCATACACAGAAACACGCAGGTTAAAACGGTTGCAAGAGTTACTGAATGACAGATCTGTAAAAAAGAGAAGAGAAGAGAGAAAGGGAGAGACCTGGACTTGCGCAGAGGGAGAGGGGGAACTGAGGGTGTCGGAGAGAGAGGCCATGGCGCACATAAGGGCCAGAATCGTAACCGCAAAGGTTAGCAAAGCGTTCGCTCTGTAACCGAATGAATGCATTTTGGGGTTTCTTCTTCGATTGCTCTTTCTCTGTGTTTTGATAAAAAAGAAAAGAAACTCAGAGAGAGAGACGGGTTAAAGAGCGCTGGCCGTGGTAAACTAGATTTGCTCAATGTATTTTTGAGCAGATACGGACCCGGTTTCACTGTAGTAATTGTAAGGGAACGTTCGTGCTTTCCTCCTCTCTCATTGACGTAACACGTACTCGGTGAGGTCGCACCTTCTTTATTAAAAACTTAAATAAGTAAAATTTATATTTGATTATTCAGAAAAAATAGTATCTATCTACTTTTAATATAAGAATTTTGATACCATCTTTCACCTGTCAGAACAACAAATTTGAAGAAGAAATAAAAAATGAAAGATACAAAATTGCCCTTATTTTTGGACATGTGTCAAATTATTAGGAATGGGTAGTTTTGATTTTTTCAATGGTATCAAAATTCTTATATTAAAAGTAGATTTCCATCATCATCTTCTCCTTCTTTCATCTTTCACTGCCAGATTCAAAAAATTTGAATCTCTCTCTCTCCTTTCTTGCTTTGTCGCCTTCTCTCCCTCTAATCCCTTTCTCCAAAAAACCAACCCTAATCCTAAAAGAGAGGGATCAACCACAACCCTCTCCTTTCTTTCCTTTTTTTCCTCCATCCCCTCCCTCTTTCAGAAAACGGATCTTGGGGATTTCCTCCCCAATTCAATCAAATCTTTCCTTTTCTTCCTTTAATCTCAAAAACCTGTCTACTCGGATGAAGAGAGGACTAAAAGAAGACATCACAGAGCAAAAGCTGGCTCAAAAGCAACAGAAGAACACGAGAAAACAAAGCTCGCTCAGAAGCAACAAAAGAATACAGAGCTCTTCTTCTCCATTTCTACACGCTTCTTGTGCTCCTGCGAATCATGAACTAGCTAGCTTTGAAGGTATTTCCATGGAGTTAGTTTCCATTTGCTCTGTCATTAACAATGGCGAACATGAAGAAGCATAGTTTATTGTTCCTTTTTTTTCTCCCTATTTTGAATCTGCTCTGTTTCTTCTTTTTAGGGCACGGTTTGCTCCAAATCACTTTCCAGAAAACTTTGAAGATATTTCCATCGATTTATTATCCATTTGCTCTGTCGTAAACAATGAGGAAGATGAAGGGACAAAGTGATTGTCGACACCGTAGAGCAACAAGAGACAGCCCCTTCTCGACAATAAGCGTGCCAAGTTGATTGTCGACACAGGATTTCGACACCAACAATTCCACCATTGTCGATATCATGTTAATTGTCGACCTCTTCAATTTGATCTTCTCAATTGTGGAATCTTCTATCGAATTAACTCAAATCAAATCACTTATCCATTTGCTCTATCGTTAACAATGAGGAAGATGAAGGGAAAAAATGATTGTCGACACCGTAGAGCAACAAGAGACAGCCCCTTCCAAGTTGATTGTCGACACAGGATTTCGACACCAACAATTCCACCATTGTCGACATCTTGTTAATTGTCGGCCTCTTCAATTTGATCTTCTCAATCAGGAATCTTCTCGTCAATTAACTCAAATCACTTTCCGAAAACTTTGAAGATATTTCCACAGATTTATTATCCATTTGCTCTGCCGTTAACGATGAGGAAGATGAAGGGACAAAATGATTGTCGACACCGTAGAGCAACAGAGATACTCTTCTCGACAATAAGCGTGCCATTGTCGAGAAGGGGTTAATTGTCGACCTCTTCAATTTGATTTTCTCAATTGTGGAATCTTCTATCGAATTAACTCAAATCACTTCTCAAGTTGATTGTCGACACAGGATTTCGACACCAACAATTCCACCATTGTCGACATCATGTTAATTGTCGACCTCTTCACTTTGATCTTCTCAATTGTGGAATCTTCTAACGAATTAACTCAAATCACTTTCCAGAAAACTTTGAAGATATTTCCAGCAATTTATTATCCATTTGATCTGTCGTTAACAATGAGGAAGATGAAGGGACAAAATGATTGTCGACACCTTAGAGCAACAAGAGACAGCCCCTTCCAAGTTGATTGTCGACACAAGATTTCGACACCAACAATTCCACCATTGTCGATATCATGTTAATTGTCGACCTCTTCAATTTGATCTTCTCATTTGTGGAATCTTCTGTCGAATTAACTCAAATCACTTTCTAGAAAACTTTGAAGATATTTCCACCGATTTATTATCCATTTGCTCTGCTGTTAACAATGAGGAAGATGAAGGGACAAAATGATTGTCGACACCGTAGAGCAACAAGAGACAGCCCTTCTCGACAATAAGCGTGCCATTGTCGAGAAGGGGTTAATTGTCGACCTCTTCAATTTGATCCTCAATTGTGGAATCTTCTATCGAATTAACTCAAATTACTTCTCAAGTTGATTGTCGACACAGGATTTCGACACCAACAATTCCGCCATTGTCGACATCATGTTAATTGTCGACCTCTTCACTTTGATCTTCTCGACAATAAGCATGCCATTGTCGAGAAGGGGTTAATTGTCGACCTCTTCAGTCACTCACTCACTCAGTCAACCCAATTCTCGATGGATTCGAGCCTTACTATTGTCTATTACAATGGCAGAATCACAACAAGTGCTGATGGTGTGGTTTTTGAATGCGACGTTCCAAAAATGTTTAGGCTAAAGACATCTATCACCATTGAAGAACTCAAGTAAAGGATTCGGCAAAAGCTCGGAGCTGGATTACGTAGAGTGACAGATCTCTACTATCGATGCCATGTTTTGTTAGGTAGTAGGCGTGTTTAGTATATGAATATGACAGTTCTAAACGACGGCGATATACAAAGTATAAGGGAAACATTTAGTGATCATTCTAGCCATGGCCCAATAGAGTCGTATGCTGTGCTTGGAAGATCGATCGACGAGATCATTGCAGCATATCGTGCACCAAGAACAGTTGATGAGATCCTTGCAGCATGTCATCAACCATAGCCAAGGATTAGCACTGGTGACTATGTCATGTAATGTTGTGTTGTGTTGTTGATTGAGTAGTTGCGTTTAATAAATAGTTGGGTTTGGTTTTTTTAATGTTGTTGTTGTGTGTTGTAGGTACATTTGATGATCATGTAATGTTGTTTTGTTGTTGTTGAATGAGTAGTTGCGCTTATAAATAGTCACGTTTAAGTTTGTTTTTATTATTTTGTATTTCTAAATTCAGTAATAATAATAATAATAATAATAATAATAATAATAATAATAATAATAATAATAATAATTACATTCATCAAAAACAAATATTCACATAAAAAAATTACATAAAAATGCAACTACGCAGTTGACCTCCGCTTATCCGAAGCACCGCTCAAGGTAGTCACACATTTCATCTCCCTCCTATGCGTAATTAACGACTGATGCAAAGATGGCGGCAATTCTATCCAACCTGAGTATCACACCAACACAATCCGCCTACAAATGACATAAATACATTATAGCAAATAATTAGATAATGTTACGAATGGACATAATATATACAGTTCAAGAACTTATTATTCCTTACTCGATAACACATAACATCATCATGTGGATCATGTGGAGCTTATGGAGGTATCAACAGTGGATGCGAGACCCTATAGTACCAATCCATGTATCTCTCGACGCACTCAGCTGGATGAGCGGCCTACCTCAACTGAAAGATGTATCTAATAGAGTACAGGTGAGATGACATCCAATTAAGACTAATATCCTCACCGTAGGGACGCCATGGTGGTGTTGAGGAATGTCCTACCAGACTGAACCGTCGCAGCATTCTACAGCAAGTACGGCACTATGGTGTTCCCACACCAGATGTACCCCGAAAAGAATGCCACATCAGTGAGTGGGCAGCGCTGCCTATAGGGGGCCACGATGTCCAACACACATCATCAGTGGTCAGCGCATCTAGTGCTTGCCTGTATGGAAGCATCTTCCCCTGGCCCCTCTTAGGTGTCCAAAGCGCAAGCAGACACGCTCACCGGTAACCGCCAACAAGCTTCGATCTACTATAGTAGTGGGAAAATACTCGTAGATCCACGCCGTTACAAATAATAATAACGAATCGATTCTGAAATTGTATTAGAGTTAAAACAATTGTAAATTTAATTTTCTTATTTAATAACACGTGGTACCTGAAAGAGTGTCATGTAGCCCGCTAACCCTTGGCACTCGAATCATCAAGGCGTCGTCAAGATAATCGTGACAACATGTATAGGGCTAAAGCTCCTCATGACCACCGCCCAACCTGCCCAAGTGACGCACTGTACCGAGATATCTACGCCAATACAAAGCTAGTCTTGTCCGTCGAATAGTCATCCCGAGTAGCACCGGTTTGAACGCCCTCGCTGCCTTGTCTATCCGACCTCATCCCTCATCTATCATAAAGGACCTACACCAAGATAAATCGACAATGCCCACCCATGGCCCGTAACCTCCGCCGAGGCCTCCGCATGTGATACCCCTAACAATGATCAGAAACAAATATAGCAATATATGTGTCCATATGAGTGGCTATGAACAGGTGCCTCGGCCGGTGTGCCCGGTATGCATGACACATAATCCAACGTGATGGTCATCTCTCCGACCGGAAGGTGGAACAAGCTAGTTCTGCGTGCCACCTCTCAAAGAAACGCAGCTAGCGGCGAAGTTGTGAGTCATCTTGTAGTCAGTAATACATCGAGTTGAAAGACCACTCGATCAACATGCTCCTATATCGCGGTGGTAGTGGTCGACGATCCCTAAACCACTTCGCCACTTTTTGCTTCCACCCGATCCTGCACACATAAAAATAAAAGATTTGTCATGAATTACACAATTAAAAAGAAAACCCTTAAATGTTTTAAGACAAGAAACAATAATTACTTCTCCACTCCACAAGTGGTAGCGATGTGGTCCCTAAATGATCTAAGCAATGATGTATCGGAAGGTCCTCCAAGAAATGGTCTCTCCTGCGCCAAAGTGCATCTATATGCATCTCAATCGGTTCCTCGTGAGGAACCTCATGCCGATATCCCTCGTCTTTGAGGTTCCTCATGCGGAAGTTCTACGTCTTGAGGTTCCTCGTATTGAGGTTCTTTGTCACGCTGCCTACCCCCTCTGCCGCCACTCTGTCTCACCGTCAACAAGTCTCCGATGGTGTGACACAGTCATGGCCTCCGATGCTCTCGCGCAGCCGCTCTTGCGCACTCAACCTCCCGAGCGGTAGCCTCCATCTCGGCCTCCCTATAAGCCACCCACGCTTCCTCTCATGTGTGGCATAATCAAACAAAACAAAAAATTTAAAATCACAAAGTTAATTAAAAAAAGAAAAGGAAATATGGTATTTGGTATTTGCGAGTGCTTGAACAAACTCGCAAATATGGTATTTGCGAGTGGGAATCGCAAATACCTAATTTGTGAGTGAACACTAAATTTGCGAGTGAAAGATTGCTATTTGCAAGTAACCAGAGAAAAATTTCAAGTCTCTGAAATTAAAAAATTGTGAGGGAAAGAATGAAAGTAAAAAAAAATCACTTTTGATAATTTTACCAGGGGTATAATAGTCAAGTCCCCCAAATGTTTTGCTGGGTGCCTTTAGCAATTACCTTCAACAAATTGCATTCTGCAGCTGGCCCATCGGCATTTTTGTTTGTCTTTTTTTTTTAAGAATTTATTGTTACTGAACTTTAGATGCTAATCAGAATTATTTCATTTTCCGAAGAATTCATGCCAATTATTAATCATGATTTTTTTTTGGGTTTAACTTGTAAAAATGAGCATGCCCTTTTTCATTAAAGTATAATTAGTTATCCATCTCAAATGACAAATTATAAATTTTGTAGTAGTTTGAAGATAATCATTTTGTTTTGTTTTAGGAAAAAAAAAAAGTCAATCCTTGATTAGTTTTTCAGTTTCACTCTCCTAATTTGACTAGATTCCTTATTCCATTTCCAAGTCCATGGGATCAAAAGGCTATAAAGTAACCAAAACTATAAAACGATATTCAAGATAAATTATTTTGGAAGCCTTTATAGTTCCCCCCCCCTTTTACAGAGGTTTTGACTCCACTATTGCGTTTAGAAAAAAAGGTCCTGACTATATACCAAAAAAAAAAAAGAAAGAAAAAAGTCTGAGTAATCCAAAATTCGGCCGAGAAATAAGTAAAGTCTGGCCTGTTAAACTTGGATAGCAATCGAATCCGTCCATTTAGATGAAGTGCGTTAACCACTCGCACCTAACATTTGGGTTAGAAGCCTTTATAGTTTTATCAAGTTTTTAAGTAATTTATCAAGGTGGTGTTGGAAGAGTTGATAACATAGCTCTTTCTCAACAACAACAAAAAAACCCAGGTTCGATTCATGAAAATGCCCATTTGAGAGGTAGTCTAATTTTGGGTGTAAAAAACCAAACGTCCCACTATCAACTCGGAGATAAGTCTCATGACGGGTCCAAAGGAGCCAAGTTTGTGGGATTTTGTTGTGGGGGGGGATAAAGCTGTTATTTTCTTCAAGGTGAAGAGAGACATCGCTTTTAATCACCAGAAAGCTCGGTCACAATTTTAAACTTTTCCAGGTGAACTGGCCAGTAATTTTTCATAGCTAAACCTCAAAGGATTGGCGACGGCATGATATGTTTTTATCGGAGAAACAATAAACTTGAGACAATTGAAGACCACACCACAAGCAAATTTCGGATATTTGAGAATTTAAACACTATTCATTTCCACTATCCAAAGCACGAATTCCTTTTCCCTCATCCTAGTTCCTTGTAGGAACCTTTTATGTCTGCTATAGAAAAGGCTAAAGTTACAAAGAAAAACATTACATGACAAGAAGGCATCATCTGTATTCCTCGGGTAATCGGTAACCTGGCATGACTATTTTATCTGCAAACATTTTGCCAGTCTTTGGCATAACATGCCAGTGCAAAGTTAAGTTATATTCTTTACCACGCAAATTGCTTCCCTGGACACACAAAAAATGGCAAAATTAAGGCCTAAAGAAATCTCAAGCAATTCAGCTTAGACACAATATCCTTGTCGATAAAATGGCTTGAATTCTCTTTACGATAAAAAATTGGTTAACACCTCCTTTTATACAATGTGGAATCGACGACCTATGTATAAATTAATCAGAATTCTTTGGACTTGAAAAAAAAAAAACAACTTTGCTGACAATTATTTGTTTGGTCAGAAGAGTCCTCCAAATATTTTGGTCTTGTATTGGTAATCATTTTCAAGATTTTTAGAACTAGAAATAGAGTAATGAGGATAGGCTCATTCCATAATAAAGACAGGTAAGTTTCCTATAAGGAATTGAGTGTGAGAGCCATATGAATTGAAAGATTCATGTTTGGTTCAGGAAGAGATCATAAGAGCTGTATACCTGATCAATGAAGCGGTATTTATTTGATGTGTGAATCCAAAACTTCGCATGCTCTTTAGAAGGAATGATACCATCCCACAGGGATATCTCAGAAATCAAAAATGGCATCTCAAGAGCCTAAGCAACATATGTGACACAACATATACGGAAGATGACAGAGAAGCGACATAACATGCAATGACACAATATCGAGTGACATGAAATCATGAAATAAACAAACATTGAAGCCGCTGCTCGAGATCCACCGACCCAGTTTACCATGGCTTCCTTTTATTCTTTCTTTATAAAAAGGAGTTGGCAATTTAAGTGTTTATATTTCAAATGAAGATGCAAACTAACTAACCACATCGTACCTGATTCAAGAAATTCTTTGGTGTTTCATATTCGGCACTAAAAATACAAAAACACTGAGCATACAAAAGAAGCAAAACTAAGTTATGGACAGCCCAAATTCTAGCTCCCATACAGCTCGTAATAATTGATTAAAAATTAGGATCCCGGGTATGTAATATTACGTAGTTCCAACACCTAAGTACAAGTCAGACGCAACAAAAAATGTAAAAGGCAAGAATAGAAATATATAGTTAACGAAATCAAACAAGATATAACAATAGGTAAGGCACCTTAAACATCAAAACATTAAGATGGGAGAAACCAAGTACATATTAAATTGACAATGTGGCAAGCCATGCAAAATTAGTTTTCATTCCTCCCCATCCAGTCGATGTTTAACTTCTTTGTTAAGAGTATCTATACTTTTAGAAGGAAAATGCAAAAGAATGAAAAAGCAAATTGAAGTCAAGAACCTGCTTTGTGTTCCACGTGAAAAGTGGACTCAGAATCACTGATATATTCGATGTCATGCTAACTCGCAAGAATAGAAAGGCTCTCGCTTCAGATTGAACAATAAATAAAGATGGCATTTTAATATCAGAGAAAGGGATCCCAACAAGCTGGTATAAGACACAATATGGTATTCAGATCATAATGTGGTCAGTTTGAAATTTAGAGCATATGCAGAGAAATATATTTACAATACAAGTAATTATAAATGTTGCCATGAGGCCAGTTTAAAATTTCATTCTATGGACTAGAACTTGATGATGTTTCCAATTATTTCTAGCTTTGAACTTGACCGGTTTCAACAACACATAAGTATCCCTTGTATGTTGTATCTGAAGCAATTACATAGAGAGCCCAATAATTTGAAAGCAATTTGATGATTTTTAATAGGTAACCTCCTTAGCAAGTTAGTAAGGGAGATAGTTAGAAGAAATAGTGCATGTTTCCCATAAATAAGAGGAGGGATCGAGAGAGAGGGATATCTTGTCATTTGAAAGAGAGTTGAGGTCTTTGGCTAGGGAGGCATAGACCTCGAAGTTTTGCAATTATCAGTAATCAAGGAAATTCTTCACTAGCCTTTGTTCTAATAAAATTTCAGTTCCTACTTCCTATCAACTTCATGACTAGTTCATCAAAAACATTCATTTCACGCAGACATACAAAGTTAAAAAAAAATCAACAAATTAAATCATAAAATCTCTGAATAAGAAATCAAAGAATTTGAAATTTTATCGGACCCTATAAGTCATCATGATCACATATGTTGACCATTTCACTATCCCGAGTGGTTGCAAAAACAAATTTCACTGTCCTAGGATTGTATGTATGTTTTACAAATTCGTAAAACTTGGCTAGCTGCCTCATCTAGCCGAGATCAAAACCTACCATGATTTAATGAGGAAAGATTCGACCAGGTGACATCCTTTGGCCAAACCTCCTAGTACAACTAATGATTGAACCTAGTAAGATTTAAAAGCAAAGAGGACTATACACATGAAAAAGCAATCCTTAAATAAAACTTATTTATTAAAGCGCTACAAAGATCTGTTCTTGTCACGGTTTCACAAGTATATCCACCCTATGCATGATGTTGGAAGACATTGACTACAAATTTTGTTTTCTTGACATTATTATGAAAATTTCTCCAATTAAAAATATATTGAAGACATTCACAAATACATTCTGTCCTCCTCCACATCCGTAGTATAATACCTTAAATGCTTTAAACAATCCTTGAATCAAGTATAGTTGTGAGTCTTGAAAGTTGAAACAAGCAAATGGTATATCTAGGGGTGTAAAACTGTCAAGCTTGGCTTTAGGTTCAATTTATAAATAAGTCAAGCTCAAGCTAAAAGCTCATGAATTGTATACTTAATTTTTTTATAAGCAAAAGGGTATAGAAAATAATTAAATAAAAGTTATATATTTGTACTACTTTGTGAATTATAATTCTATCTAGAGAATTATAACTATCTAACTTCCATGTCCAGAGATTATTTCACTCTCTTTCTATTCATAGTTTTACATTATCTTCTAGCATGAAATCTATTAAATACTAGATTATTAACCTTAAAAATACTTTAAGAAGAGATTTGATAAATGGAAAGAAAATAGTCAAATTACAAACAAGCCAAACTTAAGCTTCACATTTTTATTCAAGTCAAACTCAAGCTTTCAATTTGTCTTGTTTAAAGAAATGAGCCAAGCTTGAGCATTATCTTGTTTTCACAATTGAAGCCTAAGTTTGAAGTACACAGCTTGACTCGACTGGTTGTTACCCCTAAACATCTTCAATCTGTGGAATACATTTACTCTCCTTCATTTCATTTCAAGAAAGTTCACTTATGCGAGGTCTTTCCTACGTGACATAAGAATATACAAAGAAAAGTAACCATAGCATGCCATGTTTTAACTACAAATCCTTGCAAGTTTGAAACCAAAGATTTTCCAGTGATAATAACTAACCCATATTTAAGTATTGAGGGCTAGGTTGGAAGTTGGATCAATCGGATCTTTCCTACATCAAAGGCCTGGACTAATAGCTAGTCGGAACAACTTAAGTTGCTTGACACATGAGACAATTACCATAAACCTAAATGCGAATAAGCTGCCTAAGCAGCAACATTTGTGCCGAGCTTGTAACCACTCAAATACGAAACACAACTAAATATGATCTGTAAAATTGATTAAGTGACCGGTATAAACGAAAAAACTGATAAAAATTGTGATATACCAACTCAATGTAATCGATGAAAGGAAAACAAGCGCGAATGATATCTAACAGAGATCAAGGATGAGGAATAGATGAACTATTGTCACAGGTTCTTAGACTCGGGCGAGAACCACAACCTTATTGACAAAGTGAACCATGTGTCGAGTCCCATGACGGGTTTCTTCAAGAGAATGCTTGCCTTAAGGAAGAAGCCTTTGATCTTCGTCCCACCGCTTGAAGACCTCGAGTGGCACTTCTTTTACTAGCACCATGATAGATTTTGATGAGGATCCATGCAACACATCACAACTCGTAGGTGAGTCCTCAAACCAGCAATCACTCACTTCTTTGGATGCTATTATAATATGAGGCTATTTAACATAATAATTAAAGACCTACTTACGTGTTACTATTGGAGTGTATGAGTTCGAAAGCAGATATCCATTATGACTCTATGTGTTTTATCATATTTAGGTACCTACTACCTAAATATGATGCTTCCATATATGTCCTAATATTAACAAATGAAATGCTACCTATATCATTTTCAATTTTTCATAGTCCACTAACTTCTGTTTCTCACTTAGACTATCCCCCGAGAAAAATTGACTGCAGAATGAAAATGAGACGGTTATTATTAGAAAGAAAGGCCTATGCCGGGGGGGGGAACAGCTTTAATGGGAAAGAAAACATTTTATTTCCGTTATAAGAGGATGCGATGCTTGTCTTTTGTACGAGGGTACTGTTGCGAGTCCCACATCGGGTGGTTAACGAGCCTGGCCATTGCTTATATAACTTGGTAGACCACCCCCTCATAAGCCGGTTTTGAGGGGACTTTTCGGATGCCTGAATTCTAACATGGTATCAGTTGTTTAACTGCTCTGCGATTTGCAATTTGCATCTGCGATGAACTCTCTGTCTCCTTCGTTCGCCATTTTCGTTCTCACCGATTCTTGATTCTCATCATCTGCATGTGTGTTCTTGATCGGTGAAATCATCTATGGCTTCTTCTGCTTCCGCTGCTTCTATTTCTTCAACTACGATCCCTTCCACCGTTGAATCTAACTCTGTTCAAGATTTCTCAAATCCCTATTTCGTTCATCCGAACGAAAATCCTTCAGCGAAGATTGTTACAGCAGTTCTTGATGGTTCCAATTACCATGGCTGGGCTCAAGCCATGTTGATGGTATTCGATATGAAGAACAAATTAGGGTTCGTGGATGGCACCATTCCAAAGCCTGCTGAACAAGATCCGAATTATAGTCGGTGGAAACGTTGCAACAATTTAATCCGTTCATGGATCAATCATGTCGTTACGCCGGAAATTGCAACTAGCGTCATATGGCTCACGCAAGCCTCTGATGTCTGGAATGCGCTTCGTAATAGGTTTTCTCAGGGTGACTATGTTCGAATTCTTCAATTACATGGTGACCTCTATTCTTTGAAGCAAGGTGATCTCTCAGTTACCAATTATTTCACCAAAATCAAGATTCTCTGGGACGAATTATGCAATTTCCGCCCAATTCCATCTTGTGATGTTTCTGCAACTGGTGTGTGTAAACCGGTTCTAGCCTTCAAGAAATATCGTGAAATTGATAGTGTTTTGCGCTTCCTCCAAGGGTTAAATGATCAATATAATCAAGCCCGATCTCAATTACTCATGCTTGATCCTCTGCCTAATCTTGATAAAGTTTTCTCTGTGATTTTGCAACAAGACAGGCATCTGAACATAGGCATTCTTCCAAATCCTCCTGCTGTGCTTGCAGTTCAATCTTCTTCTTCTTCTCAAGGTCGCGGTAGAGGTTTTTCTAAACCACCTTCCTTCAAGCAAGGCTCAGCCAGACAATGCACACATTGTGGCCGCACCAATCATACTGTCGACACCTGTTTTGCTAAACACGGGTTTCCTTCTGGATGGAAGTCCAAGAAAGCAGTTAATCAAATTTCTGCATTTTCTGTAGACACTACTGATGCAAATGTTTCTGATGCACTTTCTGGTCTTAGCAAGGATCAAGTTGCTGCCTTAATTGCTATGCTTCCGAATGCTAAACCAACTGCCACTGCTGCAAGTGCTAATTTGGTCAGTTCTCATCACATTTCTTCTCAGCCTTCCTCAGGTAATGCCTCATGGCTCTTAGATTCTGGCGCTACAGATCATTTCACCTGCTCTCTAGATTGGTTTTCTTCATTTCACCCTATCAAACCAATTTCTGTTGCATTACCTAATGGTAAATCAGCCATGGCATTATACAGGGGTACAATCATTTTAACAGACTCATTAATATTGCATAATGTTTTGTATGTTGAACATTTCTCTGTCAACATCATTTCTGTTGCTAAACTGACCAAAACCCTTGATTGCAAGGCTGTTTTTACCCATAATCTGTGTTCTCTGCAGATGAATACATGCCTGAGGATGATTGGTACTGCTAAGGAATTTCAAGGTCTTTATTACCTGGTAGTTCCTGAGCATTCTGTTTCTGAGTCTGTTTCCAAGTTAAACAATGTATCTACAACTGTAAGTCATATATCTCCTCAAGATGTGTGGCATTATAGACTAGGTCACCCCTCTTCATGGTGTTACAAATTTCTTCAACGTTCTCATTGTAATATTTCCACATATATCAATAAACCTTGTGATCATTGTCATTTTGCAAAACAAAAACATTTGTCCTTTAATTCCAAAGACAACCTTGATTGAATCAGTTTTGATTTAGTTCATGTTGATATTTGGGGTCCTTATGGTACTCCTCTATTCAAGGTCATAAATACTTCTTAACCATAGTTGATGAAAAATCCAAATACACTTGGCTTAGGCTCATGAAAAGTAAAGCTGAAACTAGACAAATTCTTATTGATTTTATTGCATTCATTGAAAATCAATTTCATAAAGTCATTAAAACCATTAGGAGTGATAATGGTCTTGAGTTTTCTATGCCCTCTTTTTTTAATTCTAAAGGCATTATTCATCAAAAATCTTGTGTTGAGACACCCCAACAAAATGGGGTGGTTGAAAGAAAACATCAACACATTCTCAATATAGCAAGGTCATTAATGTTTCAATCACATCTTCCTCTTGGTTTTTGGTCTTTTGCATTCACACATGCTGTCCATATTCTGAATATGTTACCATCCCCAAATCTGAATAATTCTTCCCCTCATTTTCATCTATACAATTCAGATCCTGATTTCACACACCTTAGAGTATTTGGCACACTTTGTTTTGCTTCCACTCTTCATGCTCACAGAACCAAATTTCAATCTAGAGCCAAGAAATGCATCAATCTTGGTCATTCCTTTGGCACCAAAGGTTTCTTACTTTTTGATTTACATACTAGAGAGTCGTTTATATCTAGGCATGTGATTTTTTATGAAACCATTTTTCCTTATCATCAACAAACACTTCCTCCTTCACCATTGATTCTGCTTTTTCAATTCCCTCCTCTTCCCGATGTTACTCTTGGTTCAAATATCCCTACTTCTCGGCCTTGTTCAAATCCTCAAATGTCAAATTCATTAATAATGACCTTGTCTCAAATGCCGGGTGATGCTTCGCTTCGTCCCGATTAACAATTCTGCAGAATCTGAGAATGCCTCGGTTTCTAAGTCTGCGAGATCTGCATCTGCTTTGACTTCTAATTAGTGCGGATCACTCAACTCCGTTTGACTCGATGGTAATAATTACGCTCCTATGTCATCTTCTATTGCTGCACCTATTATTCCACATGTACCAACTCGGGTCTCTACTAGAATCAAGTCCTGCTCCTCGATATCTCGGTGACTACAAGTGTAATGTTCTTAATTCTATGTGCGATGCAGATCATGCTTCGTGCACACCACCCTCTCACCGATTTTACATCTTTTAAACACTTATCTTCTCCACATATTGCCTATCTACTTTCTGTTTCCACCGTCCCTGAGCCAAGGACTTATAACCAAGTCAGAAATATGCTTGTTGGAGAGATGCCATGGATAAGGAAATTTCTGCATTAGAAAGTAACAAGACATGGATTCTCACCGAGTCGCCTCTTGGAAAGAAACCTATTGGCTCAAAATGGGTTTACAAAATTAAAAGAAAATCTGATGGGAGCATAGAAAGGTACAAGGCTCGTTTGGTGGCCAAGGGTTACACACAACTAGAAGGTGTGGATTATGGTGAGACTTTTTCTCCCGTAGTTAAGCTCACTACCGTCAGATTAGTTCTTGCTTTGGCTGCCGCTAAGAATCGGTTCTTACATCAACTTGATGTAAATAATGCATTTTTGTATGGTGATCTATTTGAGGATGTATACATGACAATCCCTCCTGGTTTTAATACTCCAAAATCTGGTTTGGTCTGCAAGCTTCAAAAATCCCTTTATGGATTAAAACAAGCAAGTAGGCAATGGAATGCAAAGCTTATCACTGCTTCTAATATCTTTGGGTTTTCATCACCATCTTCGGATTACTCAATGTTTGTTAAGAGACAACTTGATCAGATCACTATTCTTTTGGTCTATGTGGACGATATTGTTCTAACCGCAATAACTTGGTGAAATTACTGCAGTGAAGTCCTTTTTGGATCAAGAGCTCAAAATAAAGGATCTAGGATCTCTCAAATTCTTCCTAGGCTTGGAAGTAGCAAGATCAAAGTCCTGGAATAGTCCTTTCTCAAAGGAAATATGCATTGGAACTGATTGATGATGCTTTGGATTACTAGGTTGCAAACCGATTTGATTCCTATGATTCCTAATTGTAAACTGTCGATTCTACAGATGATTTGTTGGCTGATCCCACAAGCTATAAAAGGCTTATTGGTAGGCTCATCTACCTTACCAACACTCGCCCACACTTTTGTTTTTCTGTGCATAAAGTCAAGCCGGATATTGCCAATGCTCCTCAGTCTCACTATGATGCTGCACTACATATTCTTAAGTATGTCAAAGGCTGTCCAGGAAAGGGTCTTTTTTTTTCCTCAGCATCTGATTTGAAACTAACTAGTTTTAGTGACTCGGATTGGGCAGCATGCCCTGAAACAAGGAGATCTATCACAGGATTTTCTGTTTTTCTTGGTTCTTCCTTGATTTCTTGGAAATCTAAGAAGCAACCAACCATTTCTAGAAGCTCTTCTGAGGTTGAATATAGAGCCCTCACAAATACAGCTTGTGAAATCCAATGGCTTCTATACTTACTCACTGATTTGCACCACTCGGTTACATTACCAGTGTGAAGAAGATTTCCTTCTTAAACATGGCTGGGTTTCGATGATGACAAGATTGCTGATCAAAAAGAAGAAAAGCCTCCGATAGATCAAGTCAAAGATTCTACAGAATTATTTAATTATGTATTTTCAATTCTCTGTAAGTATGGTTCGTATCTTTGACATATTACAAACTGTGATTATATAACTTAGATATGCTCAAGCAAATCATTTCTTAAGTTTAAAACTTAATCTAAGTTATTTTCAAAGTTAAGTGTTGAAATAAACCTTTTGAAATCTTAAGAAAAACATTTTTCAGTTGCAGCAATCGATTACCTCAAAGATGTAATCGGTTACATATATACTCGGTGATATGGAAAAACATTTTTTGTTGTTGTAGCAATCGATTACCTAAAATGTGTAATCGATTACCTAAAGTCCCGGTGATGTGGATGTAATCGATTTCCTAAAATGTGTAATCGATTACAGCAACTAAATTTTTGAATATCTGATTTTCAACGTACACATGTAATCGATTACCACAACGACGTAATCGATTACCACTGCTTCAAAATCAAATTTTCTGAAACGTTATGATTTCAAATGGTATGTTTTGGTCCCTGGAAAGGTGCCAAACGATCACCTTGCTTCAGACATGATCTGATGTGTATATATATACCTTTCTTGTACATCAGAACACACAGAACTTTCATTCTTTCAATCATAAGAGTTCAATATCATTTTACAAGTTCTAAACCTTCAAAACTTTCTTGCCTAGAACTTAGATACTATTTTCATATTCTGAAAAAGTTCTTGAGCACTAAAGTTGTATAGTTACAAAGTGATATTGATCTGATACAGCCATATGCTTTACCATTCTTCACAGTTATTAAACTCATCCTTGTGTTGAGTTTTGGTTTGAAAAGATAGTGGGGTGCTATCTTGTTGTATAGAGATTGTTAGGGAGCCTTGGGGTGAGGCTTGCTTGTAACAAGAATTTCTATCATAGTGGATTGCTCTGCAGGTGTCAGAAGAACTGGATGTACCCAAGTGGTTAGGGGAACCAGTATAAATTCTTGTGTCTCAATCTTCTTCCTTATCCTTTTACTTTTGTATATCAATCAAATTCTATCTATTTGTCCATAAAACAAAAGAACGAGAAAAATCTCTAAAAGTTACTCGAAAAGTGTTCAACCTAATTCACCCCCCCTCTTAGGTTGTATACCAGACTTACAATTGGTATCGAGGCGAGTTAAGGTAACCTCGCTCCTTCGATCCATGGCTTCCATGACAACAATCCTACTTTTAGAGATGGTGGCGATAACAACAAGCCTCCATGTTTCGTTGGAGAACACTATGACTTGGAAGATTCGCATGCAATCCTATCTTGAAGCACAAGGAGAAGAAATATGGGATCTTTGTAGAGAATGGTCCTTATGTGCCTACAATAGTCATCAACAATGAAGTGCAAGATAAAGTCAAAGCGCATGGATGAGATGATGACAAGAAGAAAGTGCTCTATGACAAAAAGGCCAAGAACATTCTACAGTCAGCATTAGGTATGGATGAATTCTTTCGCATCTCACATTGTAAAACTGCTAAAGAGATTTGGGATACTCTAGAAGTAACCCATGAAGGAACAAGAGAAGTAAAGAGATCTAAAGCGAATACTTTATCACAAGAGTATGAAATGTTTAGAATGCAGCCTGGTGAATCAATCCTTGATTTGCAAAAGAGATTCTCTCATTTGACAAATCACTTAATGGCTCTTGGAAAGACCTTTACCAATGATGAGTTGAATCTTAAGATTCTTCGATCATTGACTTCGGCAATGGCAACCAAAGGTTCTGACAATTTCGAAAAGAAAAGTCCATCAAAAATGACCTGCGGCATTATTTGGAAAACTCCAAGAACATGAATTGGAACTTGGAAGATTGGAAGAGGCGAAGTCAAAGAGAAGAAGAACAAAAGCATTGCCTTAAAGGTTGAAACCAGAAAACAACATGAAGAAGAAAGCATTGAAGATGAGAACATCACTCTCCTGGTAAAAAGGTTTGGAAAATTTCTTAAGAAAGACCAAAATATTAAATTTGATAACAAAAAGAATTTTTTCAAGAAAAGGGATGCATCCACTTCAAATCAGAACTTCACATGTTTTGAATGCGGTAAGGAAGGACATATGAAAGCGTAATGTCCTAATCGACAAAGAAGAAGTACTTCAAAGGGAAAAAGGAATTCAAATCCAAAAAGGCCTACATTGCATGGAATGACAATGAAGTAAGCACATCCTCCGATTCAGAAAGTGGAGAATCTGAAGTCAAAGCACTAATGGCATCACATCACTCAGATGATGAACAAGAGGTTAGTTCTTCTATGTCTAATGAAAAACCATCTTATATAGAATTCTGAGAATGCATTTCATGAGTTACATGAAGAATGTTTGATACTTTCTAGAACAATTTCGAAACAAAAGAAATTAATTTTAGAACTAGAAAGAAGTTCAAATGACACATGTGTGGAGTCAGAAAATGTCAAAAATTCTGTATGTAATAAATGTTTAAAATATGAATCTAAGATTGTTGGTCTAAACCAAGTGATCAAGAGATATGAAAAAGGTCAAGTTGGTTTAGAAGAAGTGCTTAGTAGACAAAGGTATTCAAACAACAAACATGGTCTTGGTTTTTCAAATTTTCAAACACCAAGCTCTAACAAAACTATATTTGTCAAAGCAAGCACAACTACCAACAACTCAGAATCATCTAAATTGCATATTGGAAACTCTTCTAAAGTAAACTCTGGAAATGTGGTTAAGAATGGAAATCATTCAATTTCTAGAAATGTAAAAAGAAACAAGTCTAGTAGTTCTATCACTAGTCATATTTATAAGCATTGTGATTCTTTGTATGTCAAAGGCCATACCCCCGATGCTTGCTACATAAGAAACTTTGGAGTTCCTTATGGAGAATTCATATGGGTAAGGAAAGGCATTAACCCATCAGGACCCAAATCACTTTGGGTACCTAACATACATTAAATCTGTTTTGTAGAAATGCACAAAGACCAAGAACACATGGTATCTTGATAGTGGTCGTTCTAGGCACATGGTAGTGATTGTACAAAGTTTACATCTCTGAAGCTGAAATCTAAAGGATGTGTCACATATGGAGATAACAATAGAGGAAAGATTCTTGGGATTGGAAAGATTGGAGCTTCTCCCTTCACAACTATTGATGATGTCTTATATGTCGAAGGTTTGAAGCACAATTTGATTAGCATAAGTGTAACGACCCGTTTCCGGACCGCTACCGAGCTCAATATACCGAGCTCGAGTTACCGAGCTCAACACACCAAGCTCAACATAAACCTATATGAGATGTGTTTTAAAAACAAAACTCTTGTGCCTTTTAAAAATACGATATATTTTTTTTTTTAAAACCAACTCGTGCACATCAGAGTAATTCTGACTTTCGAAACATGGTGCAACTAAGACACAAGACTTAAATTCTAATAAAACATACATGCATAACATACACATATATATATCACTCGAAATAATAATGTATACAAAATACAGAGTAGCAAATGTGTAAAGAAAATACACCTAAGGTACGACGACTTCAAAAGAGTAATCATACCACAGGGTACTTCCTGAACTCCCCCGCAGGGGGCTGCACCAAAAGTAAGCCCACCAGTCTACCCTGTAGCAACAAAAACAACACTGCCCAAACTGGTCACGACCTCGAACACAAAAGAAAAACAAGTACAGTCCTCAGAAAAACAAACATCCAACAAATCAACAATCACGACAGATAGAGGTCGTCACTCGGGTCCTCGTCGAGATCCTCCTCGGCATCATCTCTTTGCCGAGTTCCTGCACCCTCGACATCGCTGGGTAACCGTCATGGATTGAAGGCACCACGGAAAGGTCAACTTCTCAATAATTCAAGATAAGCTCGACATAAAAATATAAGCAAACAAAGAAGTATAACATTCACCGACGTGACTCGACCATCTCACTCTAAACTCGACACAACTCACAAATCCATTTTCTCTCGACTCGACAATTTTCCGAATGCACACGCTGCGTCAGATGTCGGAAAGTCCAGCCAAAGCCTTGGGATCCTCGCTCTCCCTAGGGCCGATAACTCAGGTCCGTGGCGTGGCGGCGTCTAGTCAATCTCCGTAAACAAAAAGGGGACCTAGCACCCTCGATTATCCGGTCACGGCTCAAAAGCGTCATACGACTCACCTAGCTCGCTCACTCGATGAACAATTAGCGCATACGATATTCAAAGAGTTAAACACAAGATATTCAACCGCATGTCAAATAAAAGAGCAAGCTCGACATGAAGAAACGCAATTCAACATGCAATACACACTTCACGACATATATTCAATCACATATTAAATACATGCAAAAACTCAATCATATCACAACATTTCAGCTCGACACAAATCAGGAAATCCATACACAATAACATAACCACATAGGATATGAAATGCCCTTACGCTAGCATACTACGAAAATATTAATGTGAAGCGCCCTTACGAACTCCAAGTTAATCTTTGCCGACAACGACCTCGACACGGTGTCTTCAAAGAGCTCGACAACCACTTCTCTTACTTGATCTCGACACGGCTGTCTTCAACGAACTCGACAACGACTTCGACACGTACGCTTCAGTCTGGATTCTGCTGCATCCGCGTCCTTGGATTCGCTTTCCGTACACCTCGATTCGGAAATCACTCGATCTCGAATCAGACTTCCTAAAACAAACACAACTCAGATCGATCTATAGGTTCCAATACATCTAACTCTCTCTTCCCCAAACTCAACCACAACCCAGAAAAATATAAAACTCAAGAACTGAAAGATATTTTTCCTCTAACACAAAGTTAGGGATTTCGATCAAAATTTCATGAAAAAGTTATCTGATGCTTCAACAGAAAGATCGACAACAACAATAATCAGAAGCAACGAATGAGAAACAAGAAAATCGAAATGAACCAAAAATGGAGGTTTCTGGGCACTGCCGATTGCAGAAAATCAGAGAAAGAAATTTGTTTTACAAGCCCAATTAATCGGTTAAAAAGATAGGTAATATTGTGAAGAAGAAAACCCATCAATTTGACATGATTTGGAAGCATAAAACTGGTTAAAAATGGAAGAAGAATTAGCGCTAAACAGTAGCACGAAGAAGATAAAAATATGTTCTTCATACCTCAACGGTGATGGTCGATCAGACAAGATATGGGTCGAGAAGTTGATGATGAACAAGATTGATGAAGAAATCTTGTGCAGAATCTCGATGGAACTCACGGTTTCGTCGATGGAGATTTTTAAAGAAAACAACGAAACACAGAGCAGAAGGAAGGAAGAAGAAAGAAGAAAAGAGAAATGAGTGTGAGGGAATCGGTCGTGGTATACAGCTGGCGAGAAAGGGGTATAAACGTAACTCCAGCTATAAGATGCCAATCCCATCAATCATCTACCCGTTATAATTACAAACAATATAATAATAACGCTGAGTAACGTTCGAAATAATACGAGGTATCATCTCGACACGATGTCGACAAGAGTGCTCGTGCAAACGTACAAGGTTCTAACACGAGTTCGTGAACGCGGTCTCCTCAGCTCGACTTGCGTCCTCATCAGCGATGCAGCGACTTCATCAACTCGACACGCCGACCTCCTCATTTCGGCGGCTAGTGCACGTGGTCTCATCACTCGACAATAGATCTCGTGAAGCGATCTAGTCACGGGATCTCGACACAAGGTCTTGGTCGAGGTCTCGATACGTCGTCTAATCCGATGTCGATCTCGTCCTCAGGTGTTACAATCTCTCCCTCTAAAAAAATTTCGTCCTCGAAATTGCAAATAAGATTCTTACCTCAGAAAAGTTCAGGGTAATGAGTCTTCATCTTCTCCTCCAGCTCCCAAGTCGCATCACCCGTCTTTTGATCCCACACAACTTTGACAAGTTGAATCTCTTTGTTCCGAATCGCTTGGCTTTTCCGATCAACGATCCTTCTTTGGTGACGCTTCAAAAGATAGGTCGTCCTTGATTGAATCACATCCGTTCGATGACATGAGAAGGGTCGGAAACATACTTCGCAATTGTGAGGCGTGGAAGGCGTCGTGGATGTTCGACAAGAATGGTGGCAATGCAATCGATATGCCACCGACCAATACGACGAAGAATCTGGTAAGGTCCAATGAATTTAGGGTAAGTTTCTTGGATTTGATCGCTCGACCAACTCCGATGAGTGGGGTGACTCTAAGAAATACATGTTCTCCTTCCTCGAACTCGAGTGGTCGGCGTCGTTGGTCCGCATAACTCTTACATCGACTTTGAGATGTTCGCATCCGCTCTCGATCAAGCGGATCTTCTCGGTGATCTGCTGGATCATATCTGGTCCTCTGACGATTCGCTCGCCGTCCTCGTACCAACAAAGAGGCGTCTGACATTTCCGTCCATACAGCGCTTCAAAAGGTGCCATCCCAATACTCGCATGGAAACTGTTGTTGTATGTGAACTCCACCAATGGTAAGACGTCGTCCCAACTTCCTCGGTGATCTAACGTACAAGCTCGCAACAAATCTTCAAGCGATTGGATCGTTCTCTCGATCGGCCGTCGATGCGTGGATGATATGCCGAGCTAAGCTCGAGCTTCGGTTCCCATCGCTCCTTGCAATTCCCTCCAAAATGAGGCGTGAACTTTGATCTCGGTCCGACACGATCGAAGAGGGTATTCCATGAAGTCGTACTATCTCCGCGATGTAGATCTCGGTCGACTTTTCCACGTTGTATGTCGACCTCACCGGCAAGAAATGAGCGATTTGGTCAATCGGTCGACGATCACCCAAATCGAATCATTCTTCTTCTGCGTCTTCGGCAAACCTACAACGAAGTCCATGGAAATACTGTCCCATTTCCATCTTTGATGCGTCAGCGATTGTAGCATTCCTGCGGTCGTTGGTGCTCCACCTTCGCTTCGACACGCCAAACATGAAGCTACGTGACGGCCACTTGCTTCTTCATTCCTGACCACCAAAAATGCTTCTTCAAGTCTTGATACATCTTCGTAACTCGGGATGAATACTAAAGTTGCTCTTATGCGCGCTTCGTCGAGAATCAACTTCCTCGGCTCGGATCGTTAGGCACGCACACTCGGCCATTGCACCTCAAGATGTCGTCGCTCAGGCACGAAGTCTGTCGCCTTCCTTGCGCTATCAATCAATCTTCTCTTGCGAAGCTCGTCATGAACTTGCTGGTCTCGGATCTCGCCCAACAATCATTAGAAATGGTAAGCATACCAAATCTCGACTTCCCGGTGAAACTTCGACACTCGACTTCAAGTCTCGGAACTTCTCGAGCATCTCCAACTCCTTGATCATCATTACCGAGGTTAAAACGCTCTTTCTGCTCAACGCATGCGCTACTACGTTAGCCTTACGGGATGGTATTCCAACGTAAAGTCGTAGTCCTTGAGAAATTCTGTCCATCTACGTTGGCGCATGTTGAGTTCATACGGTCGAACAGTGCTTCAAGCTCTTGTGATCGCTGAAAGCGATGAAGTGCTCCCGTAAAGGTAGTGCCTCCATATCTTCAGCGCAAAAACTACTGCTGCTAGCTCCAAGTCGTGAGTAGGGTAGTTCCTCTCGTGAATCTTAAGCTGTCTTGAAGCATATGCGACCACCTTCCGATGTTGCATCAGCACGCATCCCAATCCCTGGTGTGACGCATCACAATACACCTCGAAAGGCTCTTCTGGTTGAGGCAAAATCAGCACAGGCGCTGTCGTCAAAAGCTCCTTCAGTCGTTGAAAACTGGCTTCACATTCCTCGGTCCAAGCAAAAGGTTGATCCTTCCTCGTTAGTCGTGTAAGAGGCGCGACAATCTTCGAGAAACCTTCAATGAATCTTCGGTAATAGCCTGCTAAGCCGACAAAACTCCTGATCTCGTTTCGCCTTCTTGGTGTTCCCACGCTAGCACCGCCTCAATCTTAGTTGGATCCACAGCTATCCCTTCTCTGGAAATCACGTGACCAAGAAAATTCACCTCTTCAAGCCAAAATTCACACTTCGACAGGTTGGCATAGAGTTGCTTATCTCGTAATATCTGCGATTACTCGACATAGGTGTTCTGCGTGCTCTTCTCGGTTCCTCGAGTAAATCAATATGTCGTCGATGAACACTACAACGAATCGATCCAAAAGCGAATGGAAAATCCTGTTCATGTAGTCCATAAACACACCCGGCGCGTCGTCACTCCAAACGGCATCACCAAATACTCGTAGTGACCGTATCTAGTCCTGAAAATTTGTTTGGCAACATCTTCCTCCTTCACGCGAATCGATGGTAGCCCGACTTCAAGTCTATCTTGGAAAGATCGCCGCTCCACGAGTTGGTCCATCAAGTCGTCAATGCGTGGTAACGGATAACGGTTCTTCACGGTAACCTTGTTGAGCTCGCGATAGTCCACGCACGGCCTTGATCGTCCATCCGTCTTCTTAACCAACAACACGGAGCTCCCCACGGTGACACGCTCGGTCGTATGAATTGCTTCGACTCCAAGTGTTCGATCTGGGACTTGACTCTTTCATCTCGGCAGGAGACATCACATGCGGCGCTTTGAAATCGGTCTGTTCCTGGAATCGGTCGATGGAGAACTCGACCTCTGCGTCTTTGGTGGTAATCCTGGCACGCGTCTTCGAAAAGCGTCCTCAAAATCACACACCACTGGAACATTCTTCACGTCGATCTGCCGGAAAACTTCCGAACTAGCTAGATACATGTATTCCCTAGTTCCTTCTTTCAAAGAAACTCCAATACGTTCGCGTAAAGATAATTGGAGACTCCAAGGTCTGGAAAAATTACGGTTTTACGGGCACAGTCCAAAAGGACATGGTGGTGGGACAACCAATCCATCCCGAGGATAACATCTAAGCCCTTAAGAGGCAAACAAACCAAATTGACCACAAACTTTCTACTCAATAATCACTACACAATTAAGACATGCGGTGTTTGTGACTAAGGTTTTAGCGGTGGGGTTGTAACTACTAATTTAAGCGGTAAAGCGATCCACAGTCGAGCTCAAATGGTTCACACAATCGGAAGAAATGAAGGAATGGGTTGCACAGAATCAAAAAGAACGGATAAGGATTTACCCTCGATCTCACATTCACCTTGGATAAGATCTTCACTGCGTTAGACTTCCTCGCCACTCATGCGTAAAACTCGCCTTTAGCCACTGACGCTTCCCTTTGGCCTTTGCCGCAAGCATAGTCGGTTCGACTTTAGGTGTAGGACAATCCTTAGCAAAATGCCCTGGCTTCTTGCAATTGAAACACACCTCCTCCCTCGAGTACGATTACTCGCGTAATGTCCCGCTTTCCACATCGGTAGCAAATCACCTCGACACCGGTCCGACCTCCACTCCTCGGTACTTGGGTCATCGGACGATCTGTCCTGTTGTTGTTCCCGAGGTCGGTCGTAAGGCCTCTTCTGCGGTGGTTTCCCTTTACGTGCAAATCTCTCCCGCACTCTGGGGTCTCACCGTCGCCCACAGCTCTTCTTCTTGTGGCTCCTCACTCCTTCTACCTCGACACATCGATCAATCGACTCTTGGAGATTTCGATCCTCAGCGACACTCTTGACTTGAATGTCGAATCTCAATCCCGTTGGAATCTCTCACTCAACCATCTCTGGTCAACTTGGTCACGAAATGGACTGAAATACCTCGCCAACGATTCGAATTTGGCGCATACTCGGACATCGTCGAGTTGCCTTCTTTGCGATTGAAGAAATTCCCGCTCCTTCTCGGCTCGTGCGATGTCAGGAAGTACTTGTCCAAAAACTTTTCACGAAAAAGCTCCCAGGTCATCTCGCGATGTTACGCTATAAACGTTGCTTCACTCCTCTCCACCAATACTCTGCGTCTCTAGCGATAAGTAGGTGGCATAGTCGACCTTCACGTTGTCAGAGGCAATGAAGTGCCTCAAAGATCTTCTCGATCTCTTGCATCCAAAGATCGACTTTATCCGGATTTGGCTCACCGTAGAACTTCGGTGGATCATGCTTCTTGAAGTCCGCCAATCCTCTCGCTTGACATTTCGTTACGCTCGTTCTTTGTTCTTTGCAAGTTCTGCTGAGTTAACGCCGCCGTCTGTTGAGCCATCGCGTTAACTGTTGAGTTCTGCGGTGATTGTTGAGCCATGGCTGCCGCCATCTCGGTCATAGCTTGAATAGCTCGTTCCATGTCGGCGTTCTCGGTTGCGGATGTCGTATTCCTACGAGGTGGCATTAGATTCCACAAAGTTCAAAACCACTGTCAGAATCTCACACAAGGATGTGTTAAAACACACCGCTTCAATCAAGAAACAGTTCAAACAATTTCTCAAGCAATAAGTGCTTCACTTAATCAAGCGAGAATCAACACAAAACAACTAGGTACCCAACACATAACCCGACACGGTGACCGGTCAAATCTCCTATGCACAACTTCGGTCGAACCGAATCGCTCGATACCAACAATGTAACGACCGTTTCGGCCCGCTACCGAGCTCAATATACCGAGCTCGAGTTCCCGAGCTCAACACACCAAGCTCAACATAAACCTATATGAGATGTGTTTTAAAAACAAAACTCTTGTGCCTTTTAAAAATACGATATATTTTTTTTTTTAAAACCAACTCGTGCACATCAGAGTAATTACAGCTTTTCGAAACATGGTGCAACTAAGACACAAGACTTAAATTCTAATAAAACATACATGCATAACATACACATATATATATCACTCGAAATAATAATGTATACAAAATACAGAGTAGCAAATGTGTAAAGAAAATACACCTAAATGCAGCGACTTCAAAAGAGTAATCATCCCCTGGGGGTACTTCCGGCAGACTCCCACGCAGGGGGCTGCTCCAAAAGTAAGACCACCAGTCTACCCTGTAGCAACAAAAACAACACTGCCCAAACTGGTCACGACCTCGAACACAAAAGAAAAACAAGTACAGTCCTCAGAAAAACAAACATCCAACAAATCAACAATCACGACAGATAGAGGTCGTCACTCGGGTCCTCGTCGAGATCCTCCTCGGCATCATCTACTGTCGAGTTCCCTGCGCCCTCGACATCGCCTGGGTAACCGTCATGGATTGAAGGCACCACGGGAAAGGGTCAACTTCTCAACAATTCAAGATAAGCTCGACATAAAAATATAAGCAAACAGCAAAGTATAACATTCACCGACGTGACTCGACCATCTCACTCTAAACTCGACACAACTCACAAATCCATTTTCTCTCGACTCGACAATTTTCCGGAATGCACACGCCGTACCGTATGTCGGAAAGTCCAGCCGAAGCCTTGGGATCCTCGCTCTCCCTAGGGCCGGTCAACTCAGGTCCGTGGCGTGGCGGCGTCTAGTCAATCTCCGTAAACAAAAGGGGACCTAGCACCCTCGATTATCCGGTCACGGCTCAGAAGCCTCATACGACTCACCTAGCTCGCTCACTCGATGAACAATTCGCCGCATACGATATTCAAAGAGTTAAACACAAGATATTCAACCGCATGTCAAATAAAAGAGCAAGCTCGACATGAAGAAACGCAATTCAACATGCAATACACACTTCACGACATATATTCAATCACATATTAAATACATGCAAAACTCAATCATATCACAACATTTCAGCTCGACACAAATCAGGAAATCCATACACAATAACATAACCACATAGGATATGAAATGCCCTTACGCTAGCATACTACGAAAATATTAATGTGAAGCGCCCTTACCGAACTCCAAGTTAATGCTGCTCGACAACGACCTCGACACAGCTGTCTTCAAAGAGCTCGACAACGACTTCTCTTACTCGATCTCGACACGGCTGTCTTCAACGAACTCGACAACGACTTCGACACGTACGCTTCAGTCTGGATTCTGCTGCATCCGCGTCCTTGGATTCGCTTTCCCGTACACCTCGATTCGGAAATCACTCGATCTCGGAAATCAGACTTCCTAAAACAAACACAACTCAGATCGATCTATAGGTTTCCAATACATCTAACTCTCTCTTCCCCAAACTCAACCACAACCCAGAAAAATATAATACTCAAGAACTGAAATATATTTTTCCTCTAACACTAAGTTAGGGATTTCGATCAAAATTTCATGAAAAAGTTATCTGATGCTTCACAGAAAGATCGACAACAACAATAATCAGAAGCAACGAATGAGAAACAAGAAAATCGAAATGAACCAAAAATGGAGGTTTCGGGCACCGATTGCGAGAAAATCGAGAGAAAGAAATTTGTTTTACAAGCCCAATTAATCGGTTAAAAGATAGGTAATATTGTGAAGAAGAAAACCCATCAATTTGACATGATTTGGAAGCATAAAGCGGTTAAAAATGGAAGAAGAATTAGCGCTAAACAAGAGCACGAAGAAGATAAAAATCTGTTCTTCATACCTCAGCGGTGATGGTCGATCGGACAAGATATGGGTCGAGAAGTTGATGATGAACAAGATTGATGAAGAAATCTTGTGCGAATCTCGATGGAACTCACGGTTTAAATCGATGGAGATTTTTAAAGAAAACAACGAAACACAGGCGAGAAGGAAGGAAGAAGAAAGAAGAAAAGAGAAATGAGTGTGAGGGAATCGGTCGTGGTATACGGTGGCGAGAAAGGGGTATAAACGTAACTCCAGCTATAAGATGCCAATCCCATCAATCATCTACCCGTTAACTCGTTCCTCTCATGATTACCCTACTCTGTCGGTCAGCGGCAAGCCGACAATGTAATAATTACAAACAATATAATAATAACTTGAGTAACGTTCGAAATAATACGAGGTATCATCTCGACCACGATGTCGACAAGAGTGCTCGTGCAAGCGTACAAGGTTCTAACACGAGTTCGTGAACGCGGTCTCCTCATTTCGACTTGCGTCCTCATCGGCTCGATGCAGCGACTTCATCAACTCGACACGCGACCTCCTCATTTCGGCTAGTGCACGTGGTCTCATCAGCTCGACAATAGATCTCGGCAAACGATCTAGTCACGGGATCTCGACACAAGGTCTTGGTCGAGGTCTCGATACGTCGTCCTAATACGATGTCGATCTCATCCTCAGGTGTTACAATAAGTCAACTCTGCGATAAAGGATTCAGAGTAAACTTCATCAAGGAAAAATGTATCATTGAAAATGAAGCCTCTCCTGAAGAGAAGTTAGTGGGAAATAGAATCGACAACTCCTATAAGGTATGTCTAGATGATTTATCTTTGAAGATTAAATGTCTAGTGGTAAACAATAATGATGCATGGCTTTGGCACAAAAGAATAGCACATATTCACATGGAACATTTGAATAAGCTTGTCAAACATGATCTTGTTATTGGATTACCCAAAATGAAATTTGTCAAAGATAGATTATGTGACGCATGCCAAAAGGGGAAACAAACAAAATCCTCTTTCAAACCAAAGAATGTGGTATCAACTACAAGACCACTTCAGTTGATTCACATGGATCTTTTTGGTCCCTCAAGAACTAGAAGCTTTGGAGGTAATGTTTATGCTTTAGTTATTGTTGATGATTTTCAAGATATTCTTGGACTCTATTTTTAGCACAAAAAGGTGATGCATTTAAGGCGTTCAAGAAATATGCAAAACAAGTGCAAAATGAAAAATCTATGAAGATTGTGTCAATTAGAAGTGATCATGGTGGGGAGTTCCAAAATGCTCTTTTTGAGAGTGCATGAAGAACATGGAATCACTCACTACTTCTCGGCTCAAGGACTCCTCAACAAAATGGCGTGGCGAGAAAGAAAGAATCGATCTCTAATTGAACTGGCTAGAACAATGCTCGGTGATTCAAGTCTACCAAAGTACTTACAGGCGAGATGCGATTAGTACAGCTTGCTATGTTACAAATCGAGTTAATATAAGGCCAATCTTGAAAAAGACTCCTTATGAACTATATAAGGGAAGAAAGCCAAACATCTCACATCTTCATGTCTTTGGATGCAAATGCTTTGTACTCAACAATGACAAAGACAACCTAGGTAAGGTCGAAGAGAAATCGTGAAGGTATATTTCTTGGCTATTCTCTTTCAAGTAAAGCCTATAGAATTTATAATAAAAGAACCTTAGTTATAGAAGAATCTATGCATGTTTCCTTTGATGAAACTAACCCAACTGTAGAGAAAGGTTCTTGTGACGATGATGATGATATAATGGAAGCATCTACAAAAGACAATACTAAAGATCTTTGAGTCGAATTATCTAAGGAAGACTCTAACAAAGAAAAACAAATTAATTCAATCAATCACCAAGGCGACAATCTTCAACAAGAGCGAGAATTATCACGATCTACCTCGTGAATGGAGAATTCATCGGGATCATCCTCTTGACAAAGTAGTTGGTGATATTGAATCAGGAGTAAAAACAAGATTAAATCTGAAGGAAGCTTGTCTATACATGGCTTTTGTCTCTCAAATAGAACCTTCAAAGATAAATGAAGCTCTTGAAGGCGATCAATGGATTCTTGCCATGCAAGAAGAGTTAAACCAATTTGAAAGGAATCAAGTTTGGGAACTTGTCCACTGAACCACAAGACAAACACATCATTGGTACAAAATGGGTGTTTAAGAACAAACTTGATGAAAATGGGATAATTATTGAAACAAGGCAAGGTTGGTTGCTCAAGGCTATAATCAAGAGGAAGGAATTGATTTTGAAGAGACATTCGCTCTGTTGCAAGGTTAGAAGCTATCGTTTATTACTTGGTTATGCTTGCTCTTTAGATTTTCAATTATTTCAAATGGATGTCAAAAGTGCCTTCTTGAATGGATACATAAATGAGGAAGTTTATGTCAAACAACCTCCTGGGTTTGAAGATTTCAAAAACCCCTCACATGTATTCAAATTAAAGAAAGCTCTTTATGGCTTAAAACAAGCTCCTAGGGCTTGGTATGACAGACTTAGTCAATTCTTAAGTGAAAAAGGATTTGAAAAAGGTAAGGTAGATACTACTCTGTTCATCAAGAGAATTAAGGATCACACTCTATTGGCCCATATTTATGTTGATGACATCATTTTCGGATCAACCAATAAAGATTTGTGTGAAGAGTTCTCAATGATGATGCAAGGAGAATTTGAAATGTCCATGATGGGAAAGCTGAATTATTTTCTTGGACTTCAAATCAAGCAAACTAAGAATGGTATCTTCATCAATCAATCAAAATATTGTAAAGAACTGTTAAAAAGGTTTGACATGGATAACTGCAAAGAGATTGCAACTCCTATGGGATCTGGTACTTATATTGATCAAGATGAGTCAGGTTTATCAGTAGACATCAAGAAATATCGAGGTATGATTGGTTCATTATTATACTTAATCGCGATCGTCACGACATTATGTTTAGTGTATGTCTCGTGCTCGATTTCAAGTCAATCCAAAAGAATCTCATCTTTCTTGATAAAGAGAATCATGAAGTATCTGAAAGGAACAACAAATGTTGGCCTATGGTACCCCAAAGGTAGTATTTGCTCTTTAGTTGGTTATTGATTCTGATTATGCAGGGTGCAAAACTGATCGAAAAAGTACTAGTGGCACATGCCATATGCTTGGAAATGCTTTAATATCCTGGTCTTGCAAGAAACAAGCAAGTGTTGCTCTCAAGATCTTTGAAGCGAGAATATATTGCAGCTGGAAGTTGTTGTGCTCAAAGTCTTTGGCTAAAACAACAACTATGTGATTATGGAATCAATCTTGGATGCATTCCTTTAAGGTGTGACAACACAAGTGCTATAAATATATCAAAGAATCCTGTTATGCACTCTCGTACCAAGCATATAGACATTCGACATCATTTTCTACGAGATCATGTTCTAAAAGGAGACGTGGAGATTACATTTGTTGATACTCATGCTCAATTAGCTGACATCTTCACAAAGCCATTAGCCAAAGAACCCTTCTTCAAAATAAGAAGAGAACTTGGCATTTTGGATGAAAAGGATATATGAGACCAACACATTTGGTGACAGGTTCTTTCATTTAACTTATATGTTTTATTATGTCATACTAGTGTATGTATGTCTTTTTACTCATAAATCTATGTGCTATATTATATTTATGCTACTTTTTCTTCTTTTTGATGATGTCAAAAGGGGGAGAAAGGAAAGGAAATATTATTTGTATGTCTTGTATTTTACTAACTTTTCAGGTTTCCCAACTCCAATACAAAGGGGGAGATATACAAGACAGGGAGCTTTTAGTTATGGCTGTTAATAAGATTAGTGTTTGTCATCATCAAAAAGGGGGAGATTGTGAAGAAGATTTCCTTCTTAAACATGGCTGGGTTTCGATGATGACAAGATTGCTGATCAAAAAGAAGAAAAGCCTCCGATAGATCAAGTCAAAGATTCTACAGAATTATTTAATTATGTATTTTCAATTCTCTGTAAGTATGGTTCGTATCTTTGACATATTACAAATTGTGATTATATAACTTAGATATGCTCAAGCAAATCATTTCTTAAGTTTAAAACTTAATCTAAGTTATTTTCAAAGTTAAGTGTTGAAATAAACCTTTTGAAATCTTAAGAAAAACATTTTTTGATTCTGTGATCGATTACCTCAAAGATGTAATCGGTTACATATATACTCGGTGATATGGAAAAACATTTTTTTGTTGTAGCAATCGATTACCTAAAATGTGTAATCGATTACCTAAAGTCCATTGATGTGGATGTAATCGATTTCCTAAAATGTGTAATCGACATAAAGAACTAAATTTTTGAATATCTGATTTTCAACGTACACATGTAATCGATTACCACAACGACGTAATCGATTACCACTGCTTCAAAATCAAATTTTCTGAAACGTTATGATTTCAAATGGTATGTTTTGGTCCCTGGAAAGGTGCCAAACGATCACCTTGCTTCAGACATGATCTGATGTGTATATATATACCTTTCTTGTACATCAGAACACACAGAACTTTCATTCTTTCAATCATAAGAGTTCAATATCATTTTACAAGTTCTAAACCTTCAAAACTTTCTTGCCTAGAACTTAGATACTATTTTCATATTCTGAAAAAGTTCTTGAGCACTAAAGTTGTATAGTTACAAAGTGATATTGATCTGATACAGCCATATGCTTTACCATTCTTCACAGTTTATTTATATTGTGATAATCAATCGGCTATCAAGATTGCCCAAAATCCTACGTTCCATGAAAGAATAAAGCACATAGAGATTGATTGCCATCTTATTCGAGAGAAGGTTCAAAATGGCACCATTCACCTGATGCCTATTGCTTCTAAGGATCAATTGGCAGACATACACACCAAGGCTCTTCCTTCTCCTCTGTTTTCTGCACTTCTTTCCAAGCTGAACATGATGGACATTCATGATCCCGACTTGAAACTGTTAGAGTAGCTAATATCTTTTATTTGTACAGCTCATTTATAATTATTATTGTATTTAGCATAGTGTTAATTACTAGTCACAATTTGTAGTTAGTTTCTTGCATTTGCTAGAGTTAGTTTCTTGCATTGATTAGTTAGTTGCTCAATGTAACGATTGCAATGTATAAAAGGGAATTGATCCCTCATTAATAAGATGAGTTCATTTTACAGAGAAATATTTCCTCTAACATGTACCACTTAGGAGTGAGTTAAGAACAGGTGAGGAATGAGGTATTCACAAGTAAAATTATCATAATTTGAAAGAACTCCAAAAAGAGTGTCCATTCTTTGCCGCAGAGTAACAAGGTCAACACCACAAATACTGTGGAAGTCTTTGGCGATGAAGCGTAGTGGCTCATCATACTGAGGTTAATACCATAAGAAGGAACATATAACCATGGTTTTAAATTGAAATTATATCAAAACCCTTTGTATTGTGAAAATTTACGGACAAATACTACTAACACAGTTATAATTGCAATTGGGTCATAGAAACTTAAAAAAACCTTCGTATTGCCGAAAAGCCATACATATAATAAAAATAAATTGTATCCAACAAAATATCAAGAACTGATCAGAGCTTATCTAAACACGATCCAAAATCTTAAAGAGGTTTAACAATGAAGTGAGAAAATAACGAGGAATTACCTCGTCATTGCCGTTGGGCTGGCTCAAAAGCAACAAAAGAATACAGAGCTCTTCTTCTCCATTTCTACACGCTTCTTCTGCTCCTGCGAATCATGAACCAGCCAGCTTTGAAGGTATTTCCAGGGAGTTAGTTTCCATTTGCTCTGTCGTTAACAATGGCGAACATGAAGAAGCATAGTTTATTGTTCCTTTTTTTTCTCCCTATTTTGAATCTGCTCTGTTTCTTCTTTTTAGGGCACGGTTTGCTGCAAATCACTTTCCAGAAAACTTTGAAGATATTTCCATCGATTTATTATCCATTTGCTCTGTCGTTAACAATGAGGAAGATGAAGGGACAAAGTGATTGTTGACACCGTAGAGCAACAAGAGACAGCCCCTTCTCGACAATAAGCATGCCAAGTTGATTGTCGACACAGGATTTCGACACCAACAATTCCACCATTGTCGATATCATGTTAATTGTCGACCTCTTCAATTTGATCTTCTCAATTGTGGAATCTTCTATCGAATTAACTCAAATCAAATCACTTATCCATTTGCTCTGTTGAAGATGAAGGGACAAAATGATTGTTGACACCGTAGAGCAACAAGAGACAGCCCCTTCCAAGTTGATTGTCGACACAGGATTTCGACACCAACAATTCCACCATTGTCGACATCATGTTAATTGTCGACCTCTTCAATTTGATCTTCTCAATTGTGGAATCTTTTGTCGAATTAACTCAAATCACTTTCCAGAAAACTTTGAAGATATTTACACCGATTTATTATCCATTTGCTCTGCCGTTAACAATGAGGAAGATGAAGGGACAAAATGATTGTCGACACCGTAGAGCAACAAAGATACCCTTCGACAATAAGCGTGCCATTGTCGAGAAGGGGTTAATTGTCGACCTCTTCAATTTGATCTTCTCAATTGTGGAATCTTCTATCGAATTAACTCAAATCAAATCACTTCTCAAGTTGATCGTCGACACAGGATTTCGACACCAACAATTCCACCATTGTCGACATCATGTTAATTGTCGACCTCTTCACTTTAATCTTTTCAATTGTGGAATCTTCTGTCGAATTAACTCAAATCACTTTCCAGAAAACTTTGAAGATATTTCCATCGATTTATTATCCATTTGCTCTGTCGTTAACAATGAGGAAGATGAAGGGACAAAATGATTGTTGACACCGTAGAGCAACAAGAGACAGCCCCTTCCGAGTTGATTATCGACACAGGATTTCGACACCAACAATTTCACCATTGTCGACATCATTGAGAAGATTATTGTAGAGGGGACAAAATGATTGTCGACATCGTAGAGCAACAAGAGACAGCCCCTTCTCGACAATAAGTGTGTTATTGTCGTGAAGGGGTTAATTGTCGACCTCTTCAATTTGATCCTCTCAATTGTGGAATCTTCTATCGAATTAACTCAAATTAAATCACTTCTCAAGTTGATTGTCGACACAGGATTTCGACACCAACAATTCCACCATTGTCGACATCATGTTAATTGTCGACCTCTTCACTTTGATCTTCTCAATTGTGGAATCTTCTGTCGAATTAACTCAAATCACTTTCCAGAAAACTTTGAAGATATTTCAACTTGAAGAGGTCGACAATTAACATGATGTCGAAAATGGTGGAATTGTTGGTGTCGAAATCCTGTGTCGACAATCAACTTGGAAGGGGCTGTCTCTTGTTGCTCTACGGTGTCGACAATCATTTTGTTCCTTCATCTTCCTCATTGTTAACGACAGAGCAAATGGATGATAAATCGATGGAAATATCTTCAAAGTTTTCTAGAAAGTGATTTGAGTTAATTCGATAGAAGATTCCACAATTGAAAACAGCAAAGTGAAGAGGTCGACAATTAACCCCTTCTCGACAATGGCACGCTTATTGTCGAGAAAAGGCTGTCTCTTGTTGCTCTACGGTGTCGACAATTATTTTGTCCCTTCATCTTCCTCATTGTTAACGACAGAGCAAATGGATAATAAATCGACGGAAATATCTTCGAAGTTTTCTGGAGTGATTTGAGTTAATTCGACAGAAGATTCCACAATTGAGAAGATCAAATTGAAGATCAAATTGAAGGGGTTAATTGTCGACCTCTTCAAATTGATCTTCTCAATTGTGGAATCTTCTATCGAATTAACTCAAATCAAATCACTTCTCAAGTTGATTGTCGACACAGGATTTCGACACCAACAATTCCACCATTGTCGACATCATGTTAATTGTCGTCCTCTTCACTTTGATCTTCTCAATTGTGGAATCTTTTGTCGAATTAACTCAAATCACTTTCCAGAAAACTTTGAAGATATTTCCATCAATTTATCATCCATTTGCTCTATCGTTAACAATGGGTTAATTGTCGACCTCTTCAATTTGATCTTCTCAATTGTGGAATCTTCTATCGAATTAACTCAAATCAAATCACTTCTCAAGTGGATTGTCGACACAGGATTTCGATACCAACAATTCCACCATTGTCGACATCATGTTAATTGTCATCCCCTTCACTTTGATCTTCTCAATTGTGGAATCTTCTGTCGAATTAACTCAAATCACTTTCCATAAAACTTTGAAGATATTTCCATCGATTTATCATCCATTTGCTCTGTCGTTAACAATGAGGTCGTTAACAATGAGGAAAATGAAGGGACAAAATGATTGTCGACACCGTAGAGCAACAAGAGACAGCCCCTTCCAAGTTGATTATCGACACAGGATTTCGACACCAACAATTCCACCATTGTCGACATCATGTTAATTGTCATCCCCTTCACTTTGATCTTCTCAATTGTGGAATCTTCTGTCGAATTAACTCAAATCACTTTCCAGAAAACTTTGAAGATATTTCCATCGATTTATCATCCATTTGCTCTGTCGTTAACAATGAGGTCGTTAACAATGAGGAAAATGAAACGACAAAATGATTGTCGACACCGTAGAGCAACAAGAGACAGCCCCTTCCAAGTTGATTATCGACACAGGATTTCGACACCAACAATTCCACCATTGTCGACATCATGTTAATTGTCGTCCTCTTCACTTTGATCTTCTCAATTGTGGAATCTTCTTTCGAATTAACTCAAATCACTTTCCAGAAAACTTTGAAGATATTTCCATCGATTTATCATCCATTTGCTCTGTCGTTAACAATGGGTTAATTGTCGACCTCTTCAATTTGATCTTCTCAATTGTGGAATCTTCTATCGAATTAACTCAAATCAAATCACTTCTCAAGTGGATTGTCGACACAGGATTTCGACACCAACAATTCCACCATTGTCGACATCATGTTAATTGTCATCCCCTTCACTTTGATCTTCTCAATTGTGGAATCTTCTGTCGAATTAACTCAAATCACTTTCCAGAAAACTTTGAAGATATTTCCATCGATTTATTATCCATTTGCTCTGTCGTTAACAATGAGGAAGATGAAGGGACAAAATGATTGTCGACACCGTAGAGCAACAAGAGATAGCCCCTTCTCGACAATAAGCGTGCCATTGTCGAGAAGGGGTTAATTGTCGACCTCTTCAGTCACTCACTCACTCAGTCAACCCAATTCTCGATGGATTCGAGCCTTACTATTGTCTATTACAATGGCAGAATCACAACAAGTGCTGATGGTGTGGTTTTTGAATGCGGCGGTGCAAAAAGAAGTAGGCTAAAGACATCCATCACCATTGAAGAACTCAAGTAAAGGATTAGGCAAAAGCTCGAGCTGGATTACGTAGAGTGACAGATCTACTATCGATGCCATGTTTTGTTAGGTAGTAGGCGTGTTTAGTATATGAATATGACAGTTCTAAACTACGGCGATATACAAAGTATAAGGGAAACATTCAGTGATCATTCTAGCCATGGCCCAATAGAGTCGTATGCTGTGCTTGAAAGATCGATCGACGAGATCATTGCAGCATATCGTGCACCAAGAACAGTTGATGAGATCCTTGCAGCATGTCATCAACCATAGCCAAGGATTAGCACTGGTGACTATGTCATGTAATGTTGTGTTGTGTTGTTGAATGAGTAGTTGCGTTTAATAAATAGTTGGGTTTGGTTTTTTTAATGTTGTAGTTGGGTGTTGTAGTTACATTTGATGATCATGTAATGTTGTTTTGTTGTTGTTGAATGAGTAGTTGCGTTTTATAAATAGTCACGTTTAAGTTTGTTTTTATTATTTTGTATTTCTAAACTCACTAATAATAATAATAATAATAATAATAATAATAATAATAATAATAATAATAATTACATTCATCAAAAACAAATATTCACATAAAAAAATTACATAAAAATGCAACTACGCAGTGACCCTCCGCTATCCGAAGCACCGCCCGAAGGTAGTCACACATCTCATCTCCCTCCTATGCGTAATTAACGACCTGATGCAGCATGGCGGCAATTCTATCCAACCTGAGTATCGCACCAACACAATCCGCCTACAAATGACATAAATACATTATAGCAAATAATTAGATAATGTTACGAATGGACATAATATATACAGTTCAAGAACTTATTATTCCTTACTCGATAACACATAACATCATCATGTGGATCATGTGGAGCTTATGGAGGTATCAACAGTGGATGCGAGACCCTATAGTACCAATCCATGTATCTCTCGGCCTTTTCAATTTGGATGAGCGGCCTACCTCAACCGAAAGATGTATCTAATAGAGTACTGGTGAGATGACATCCAATTAAGACTAATATCCTCGGTAGGGACGTCGTGGTGGCTGTCGAGGAATGTCCTACATGCACTGAATCGTCGCATACCCTCTCTGCAAATGCGGCACTATGGTGTTCCCACACCAGATGTACCCCGAAAAGAATGCCACATCAGCGATTGGCAGCGCTGCCTATAGGGGGCCACGATGTCCAACACACATCATCAGTGGTCAGCGCATCTAGTGCTTGCCTGTATGGAAGCATCTTCCCCTGACCCCTCTTAGGTGTCCAGCAGTTAGCGCGTACACGCTCACCGGTGTAACCGTCAACAAGCTTCTGATCTACTATAGTAGTGGGAAAATACTCGTAGATCCACGCCTGTTACAAATAATAATAACGAATCAGTTACGAAATTGTATTAGAGTTAAAACAATTGTAAATTTAATTTTCTTATTTAATAACACAGTGGTACCTGAAAGAGTGTCATGTAGCCCGCTAACCCATGGCACTCGAATCTACTGGCGTCGTCAAGATAATCGTACAACTTGTATAGGGCTAAAGCTCCTCATGACCACTGTCCAACCTGGCCCAAGTGACGCCACTCGAGATATCTACGGTCAATACAGTGCTAGTCTTGTCGTCGAGAATAGTCATCCCGAGTAGCACCGGTTTGAGCGCCCTCATTTGCCTTGTCTGTCCAGGCCACTCATCCCTCTCTGTTTATCATAAAGGACCTACACCAAGATAAATCGACTGCCCACCCATGGCCGTAACCTCCGCCGAGGCCTCCGCATGTGATACCCCTAACAATGACTGTAAAACAAATATAGCAATATATGTGTCCATATGAGTGGCTATGAACAGGGTGCCTCTGACCGGTGTGCCCAGTATGCATGACACATAATCCAACGTGATGGTCATCTCTCCGACTGGAAGGTGGAACAAGCTAGTTTCTGCGTGCCACCTCTCAGCAAACGCAGTTAGCAGCGAGTTGTGAATCATCTTGTAGTTGTAATACATCAGAGTTGAAAGACCAGCTCGATCAACATGCTCCTGTACTGCAGGTGGTAGTGGCTGACGATCCCTAAACCACTTCTGCCACTTTTTGCTTCCACCCGATCCTGCACACATAAAAATAAAAGATTTGTCATGAATTACACAATTAAAAAGAAAACCCTTAAATGTTTTAAGACAGTAAACAATAATTACTTCTCCACTCCACAAGTGGTAAGCGATGTGGTCCCTAAATGATCTAAGCAGCGATGTATCAGAAGGTCCTCCAAGAAATGGTCTCTCCTCTGCCAGTGCATCTATATGCATCTCAACTGGTTCCTCGTGAGGAACCTCATGCTGATATCCCTCGTGCTGAGGTTCCTCATGCGGAGGTTCTACGTACTGAGGTTCCTCGTATTGAGGTTGCTGTCTACGTCGTCTACCCCCTCTGCTCGGGCCACTCTGTCTACCGTCAACAAGTCTCCGATGGTGTGACACAGTCATGGCCTCCCGATGCTCTCGCGCAGCCGCTCTTGCGCACTCAACCTCCCGAGCAGTAGCCTCCATCTCAGCCTCCCTATAAGCCACCCGGCCCGCTCCTCTCATGTGTGGCATAACCAAACAAAACAAAAATTTAAAATCACAAAGTTAATTAAAAAGAAAAGGAAATATGGTATTTGGTATTTGCTAGTGCTTGAACAAACTCATGAAATATGGTATTTGCGAGTGGGAATCGCAAATACCTAATTTGTGAGTGAACACTAAATTTGCGAGTGAAAGATTGCTATTTGCAAGTAACCAGAGAAAAATTTCAAGTCTCTGAAATTAAAAAATTGTGAGGGAAAGAATGAAAGTAAAAAAAAAAAATCACTTTTGATAATTTTACCAGGGGTATAATAGTCAAGTCCCCCAAATGTTTTGCTGGGTGCCTTTAGCAATTACCTTCAACAAATTGCATTCTGCAGCTGGCCCATCGGCATTTTTGTTTGTCTTTTTTTTTTAAGAATTTATTGTTACTGAACTTTAGCTGCTAATCAGAATTATTTCATTTTCCGAAGAATTCATGCCAATTATTAATCATTTTTTTTTTGGGTTTAACTTGTAAAAATGAGCATGCCCTTTTTCATTAAAGTATAATTAGTTATCCATCTCAAATGACAAATTATAAATTTTGTAGTAGTTTGAAGATAATCATTTTGTTTTGTTTTAGGAAAAAAAAAAGTCAATCCTTGATTAGTTTTTCAGTTTCACTCTCCTAATTTGACTAGATTCCTTATTCCATTTCCAAGTCCATGGGATCAAAAGGCTATAAAGTAACCAAAACTATAAAACGATATTCAAGATAAATTATTTTGGAAGCCTTTATAGTTCCCCCCCCCCTTATACAGAGGTTTTGACTCCACTATTGCGTTTAGAAAAAAAGGTCCTGACTATATACCAAAAAAAAAAAGAAAGAAAGAAAGAAAAAAGTCTGAGTAATCCAGAATTCGGCCGAGAAATAAGTAAAGTCTGGCCTGTTAAACTTGGATAGCAATCGAATCCGTCCATTTAGATGAAGTGCGTTAACCACTCGCACCTAACATTTGGGTTGGAAGCCTTTATAGTTTTATCAAGTTTTTAAGTAATTTATCAAGGTGGTGTTGGAAGAGTTGATAACATAGCTCTTTCTCAACAACAACAAAAAAAAACCCGGGTTCGATTCATGAAAATGCCCATTTGAGAGGTAGTCTAATTTTGGGTGTAAAACCAAACGTCCACTATCAACTCGGAGATAAGTCTCTTGCGGGGTCCAAAGGAGCCAAGTTTGTGGGATTTTGTTGTGGGGGGGATAAAGCTGTTATTTTCTTCAAGGTGAAGAGAGACATCGCTTTTAATCACCAGAAAGCTCCGTCACAATTTTAAACTTTTCCAGGTGAACTGGCCAGTAATTTTTCATAGCTAAAGCTCAAAGGATTGGCGACGACATGATATGTTTTTATCGGAGAAACAATAAACTTGAGACAATTGAAGACCACACCACAAGCAAATTTCGGATATTCGAGAATTTAAACACTATTCATTTCCACTATCCAAAGCACGAATTCCATTTCCCTCATCCTAGTTCCTTGTAGGAACCTTTTATGTCTGCTATAGAAAAGGCTAAAGTTGCAGCAAAAACATTACATGACAAGAAGGCATCATCTGTATTCCTCGGGCAATCGGTAACCTGCGTCATGACCAGATTGATACCCCCAAGTTACCTACTCTTGCAGCATTTATTGAGAGCTTTCTACATCCATAAAGAACGCGTCAATCGGACACCTGTTGCTCAAGTCATGATAAAAATAGTGACAGGGTGTTCACGCGAACGTATTTAACGTCTACGACCTAACTTTTGTTCCCAATCTACTCGAAACTTTCCCAAACTCATAATTTGGGTTCCTAAACACTAAAAATACCCAAGTATACTTAAGAACTTGTAAACACACTTGTGGTTAGTCAAATAAGTCAAGTCAGGGTTAGTGTTAACCTAGGGTTAAACTATGTTTAACACTCAAGGTTAGGATTAGGATATTTAGGGATGTTACAGGCTCTTTTTACCGAGTCCTTACTCGATGTGAAGTTATTCTCTTTTAACTCACCCTTTCATCACCGACTCTTTTTATCTTTATCTTGTTTTGTTAAAAACAAGTTTGTAAAAACTGCTTTTCCAGCGTCCGGTTTATTTCCAGCGTCCGATACACAAACTATTTTGAAAAATCTGTGTTCTAAGTATTTTTAACTTAAAGTTTGCGAAAAGTTTTCAACACAATTCAACCCCCCTTCTTGTGTTCACGTTCAGTTGGTATCAGAGCTCGGCCTCTTGGTTGAGCACTTAACAGTGTTAAGAGTAAAGATCCTACTGTGAACATGTCTGCTGAAGGTGGTCATATGAACCGTCCTCCTCTATTCAATGGAGAAAAATTTGATTACTGGAAAGATAAGATAAAAGCATTCTTTGAGGCACAAAATCTTGATTTGTGGGATATAGTTGAAAGTGGATACATTTCTACTTGATGCCCTTGGTGTTGCAATACCTAGGAAAAAGCTGGGTGATGATCGAGAAAAAGAGATATCAAACCAATCGAAGGCTAGATTTATCCTCATCTGTGCTATGTGAGAAAGAGAATATGATAAATGTGGTAAGTTTGATCTTGCCAAAGAAATGGGACTCTCTTGTTTTGTCTTATGAGGTTACGCCAAGTAAGAGAAACAAAGGCTAGCATGATGGTTCGCCAGTATGAGCTATTCAAAATGGAAGATGAAGAAAACATTGAAACTATGTTTGGAAGGTTCCAAACACTTGTTCATGGGTTGCAGGCCCTTGGAAAAAGTTATACTACACCTGACCATGTGAGGAAGATCTTGAGAAGTTTGACTAAGCAGTGGAGACCCAAAGTCACTGCTATTCAAGAAGCAAAAGATCTAAATGTCCTTCGGCTTGAAGATCTTATAAGTTCTCTGAAAGCTCATGAACTTGAGCTAAATAAAGAAGAACCTACCAAGAAGAGTAAGTCTATTGCTTTAAGAGTTAATCAACATAAACCTAGTACTTCTAAAGCCTTTCAGGCTGAAGAAGAAGAATCAGATGATGAAGCTTCAGAAGGAGATTATGATGGATCAGACGATGAGCTAGCATTCATATCTAAGAAGATCCAGAGAATGTGGAAGAAGAGAAACTTCATAAGGAGGTTTCAGAAGAAAGATACAAAGGACAAAAAGGAAAGCAAAGACAAGGACAAAGCCCAAGTCATTTGCTATGAATGTAAGAAGCCTGGACATTTCAAGTCCGAGTGTCCAAATCTTAAGGAAAAGTCCACAAGAAGCTCCTTCAAGAAAAAGAAGAAAGGTCTCATGGCAACATGGGAAGATCTTGACTTATCCTCCTCTAAGGAAGATAAAGAAGAAGAAGCTCACATTGCTCTCATTGCAGACACTGATCTTGATTCAGAAGAAGAAGTTGAAGAGGTAATAATATATGACTCTTACTCTGAACTTCAACTTGCATTTGATGATCTGTTAAAGGATTCTGCCACTCTCTCTATTGAGTATAAGAATTTGAAAAAGAAATTTTTAAAACTATCACAAGATTTTCATTCTTTATACAATGAAAACTCTGTACTCAATGAAGAGAACCAGAAGCTGAAAACTGAAAATCAGCGTCTGGTGGATAACCAGTGTCTGGAAGCCAACAAGCAACCAGAAACTGAGAGCTCTCAAGTTAAAGCTTTGTAGTTACAGGCAATCCTAACTGTAAATCAAATGACTATGAACATGCATTTCAAAAGTTTCTTGCAGAGAGTGTAACTCGAAGCAAGCAAGCTTCTATGATTTGGGGTGTCAGTAAAACGACAACTCATGGTCTTGGTTATATATTAGATAAACCTCCTTTAGAAAATGATTCAGCATCTGATGACACCAATGATCATAGTGAATACTTGCATTGTACTTACTGTAATAAATCTGGTCATTTGAAAAATGCGTGTACTGTGTTTACAACTAAGAAGGACAAGTATCCTTCAAGAACTAACAAGAAAGGACCCAAAAAGATATGGGTACCTAAAGATAAAATAGTCTATGTTGCAGACTTGCTTAGCAACAAAGTCAACACACCTATCTTGGTACTTAGACTGTGGATGCTCGCGTCACATGACGGGAGAAAAGCATATGTTCCAAGAACTAAGACCTAAAGAAGCTGGATTCGTTGGCTTTGGAGGAAACCAGAAAGGTAAAATAGTTAGAATTGGTCGCATAGGTAAAGGCTCTCTTCCTTCTATTGATAATGTTTTATATGTTGAAGGACTGAAACATAATCTATTGAGCATAAGTCAATTATGTGACAATGGTTATAAGGTTGTCTTTACAGAAAATAGATGTTCAGTAAAAAGCAAAAATGATGGATTTATATTCTTTACAGCAAAGAGGAAACAAAACATTTATAAAGTTGATCTTTCTGAACTTGCAAAACAAGATGTCAAATGTCTTATGTCTGTTGAAGATGAACAATGGATTTGGCACAAAAGATTGGGTCATGCCAATTTGAGGTTAATCTCAAAATTAAACAAGCACAATCTTGTTAGAGGCTTACCAAATCTTAAGTTCTAATCTGATGCCCTGTGTGAGGCTTGTCAAGGAGGAAAACAAATTAAAACTTCCTTTCATTTAAAAAATGTTGTTTCAACCTCTAGACTACTTGAACTTTTACATCTTGATCTTTTTGGTCCCACAAGGACAGCCTCTTTAACTAGAAAGAAATATGGATTAGTCATTGTTGATGATTTTACTAGATGGACATGGGTTAAATTCCTTGCCCACAAGGATGAGTCTTTTAAAGTATTTACTGTATTCTGCAAATCAGTTCAAAATGGAAAAGGCATCTGTATTTCTTCTATTAAAAGTGATCATGGGGGAGAATTTAAAAATGAAAACTTTCAAAAATTTTGTGAAGAAAATGGCATCTCCCACAACTTCTCCTCTCCTAGAACACCTCAACAAAATGGTGTTGTAGAGAGGAAAAATAGGTCCCTCCAGGAAATGGCCAGGACCATGATCAATGAAGCTGATATTGTGAAACATTTTTGGGCAGAAGCAGTAAACACAGCTTGTTATATTCAAATAGAATTCTTATAAGACTTATTTTGAATAAGACTCCTTATGAATTGTGGAAAGGTAGAAAACCAAACATTTCTTACTTTCATCCTTTTGGTTGTATTTGTTATATTTTGAATACTAAAGATCAGCTTGGTAAGTTTGATTCCAAGGCTGACAAAGGAATATTTTTGGGATACTCTGAAAGATCTAAAGCTTTTAGAATATACAACAAAGAAACTTTGACAGTTGAAGAGTCCATTCATGTTCCATTCATGTCAAGTTTGATGATAAGAAGGCTGACACTGCTATGTCAGAGCTAGATGAGTTATTTTCAGAATTAAACCTCGGTGACAAGTCAGACGGTGAACGTGCATCTTCATCATCCGATGGTGACAAGAAGAAGAATTCTACTCAAGCAGATGCTAAAGCAAGAAAAAACTGGAAGTACAAAACCAATCATCCAAAAGATCAAATCATAGGAGAACCTGATGATAAAGTACGAACCAGATCCTCTTTCAAGGAGCATGCTGATTTTGCACTTCTCTCTGAAATGGAACCTAAGATGATTGATCAAGCATTGGAAGATTAAGGGTGGATTCTAGCAATGCAAGATGAGCTAAATCAGTTCCAAAGAAATGATGTATGGAAGCTAGTCACTCTACCAGAAGATAAGCAAGCTATTGGTACTAAATGGGTATTTAGAAATAAGCTTGATGAAGATGGTAAAGCTGTGAGAAATAAAGCAAGGTTAGTTGCTCAAGGTTACTCACAAGAAGAAGGTATTGATTTCACTGAAACTTTTGCACCTGTTGCAAGACTAGAAGCTATTCGCATTCTACTTTCATTTGCAGTACATCATGAGATAACTCTATATCAAATGGATGTGAAAAGTGCTTTTCTAAATGGTTTTATAACTGAGAAAGTTTATGTTAAACAACCTCCTGGTTTTGAAGATATTGAATTTCCAGAACATGTTTTTAAACTTAAAAAGGCTCTATATGGTCTTAAGCAAGCTCCCAAAGCATGGTATGATAGACTAAGTTCCTTTTTAATTGAAAATGGATTTACAAGAGATTTAGTTGACACTACTCTTTTCAGAAAATCTTCTAACAAGCATTTCATACTTGTTCAAATCTATGTTGATGATATCACTTTTGGAGCCACTAATGAAAGCCTTTGCAAAGAATTTTCTAAGCTTATGCAGGCTGAATTTGAGATGAGCATGATGGGAGAATTAAAGTTTTTCCTTGGAATACAAATCAAGCAATGCAGTGATGGTATCTATATACATCAAAGCAAATATATCAAAGAATTATTGAAGAAATTCAGGATGCTGGATTGCAAGCCTATGTGTACACCTATGCATCCTACCTGCACTCTTAGTAAAGATGAAATTGGTAAGAAGGTAGATCAGAAAATGTACAGAGGTATGATTGGATCTCTACTTTATCTTACGGCTTCAAGACCTGACATTATGTTCAGTGTCTGCCTGTGTGCTAGATTTCAATCAAATCCTAGAGAATCACACCTGACTGCTGTTAAAAGAATATTCAGATATTTGCAAGGAACTACTAATCTTGGTTTGCTTTATAAGAAATCAAAAGATTACAAATTAGTAGGTTTCTGTGATGCTGAATTTTCTGGAGACCGAATTGAAAGAAAGAGCACAAGTGGAGGCTGCCAGTTCCTTGGAGCTAATCTTGTGTCTTGGTCAAGCAAAAGACAAAGCACTATTGCACTCTCAACAGCAGAAGCTGAATACATCTCAGCAGCAAGTTGCAGTTCTCAACTTCTGTGGATGAAGTATCAACTTGAAGACTATTTGATAAAAGAGAGTAACATTCCTATCTTTTGTGATAATACATCTGCCATTTGTCTTACTAAAAATCCTATATTGCATTCTAGAGCAAAGCACATTGAGATTAAACATCATTTTATAAGAGACTATGTTCAGAAGGGGACAATTGAAATCAAATTTGTAGACACTGATCAACAGTGGGCTGATATTCTTACAAAACCCCTTGCTGAAGATAGATTCAATTTTATAAGAAGAAATTTAAATTTCCATCTTATAAAAGAATGATTAATCTCAGTGTCTTATGATAGATATCATTTGAGCATCTGGTATGACATCATCATCATACGAGTAAGCATTTTTATATGCCAACTGCATCATAACTCAGCATCCGATGAATCAGCGATGAGCATCCGAAACACACACGTGGTAAGCTTGTGTGGAACTTAAGTGTCTCATCACACCTAATCTGAGTCATGATTATTTACGTTTTCAATAAAATCTTTTACTTCATTTTGGCAACTGCATTTAATGAAAAGTGGTATCTTTATTTTAATTTCTTTTTAAATTTATTTTTATTACTCGGATAATGAAGAAGTTTTTGAAAAGTAACTGTACCAATTACAAAACCCTCCCACTACTCCTTCTTTTTCGCTCCACAATCACTCGCTCTGTTTTCTGTCGAAAAAACAGTTTTTTTTCTCTTCTCTTCGTGACTGTTCTGAAACCCTAAACCTCCATTTCTCTATCTCTCAACTGCAATCATGTTTGGTGTAACAACCTCTGAGTATACTTCTATTTACGACACCATGGCTGAAGGAAAGGTTCTGTTGGAAAATCGAATTGATTTAAAGAACTTCAAACTCTATGGCTTCGATTTCTACAGTGATTTCAAGGCAATGGGTTGGGAACACTACTTCTTTTGGAAACAGGTTGAGGTTCTAGTTACTGCTATCAAGGAATTTTGGGGTAATGCTCGTTTACACCAAGGTGGTATCTTTGAAGGAACTGTGAGAGGCTACAAGTTCATTTTTACCATTACCAACATTTCTGAAGTCACTGGTTGTCCCTGTGAAGGTATCGTTTACTACACAGATTGGGCTGATGCATTTCATGGTCTTGAGATAGTCAATGAGGATTTGTTTGAGAATTATAAACGGCTGAAAGAATCTGGTGAAACCCCTACTACAAAGCATTTGAAGAGTCATTACAGAGTTCTTCACAAGATAATCACTAAGAGCGTCTGGTTGAAGGCTGGTTCTAGTGACATAGTCAACTATGAACAGAAGTTCATTATGAGGCACTACATGGCTGGTCACAAGGTAAACCTGCCAAGATTGATCTACAACAACCTGATTAATGCACTGGTTAATTCGAGGAAAGGTGTTGCTGACAAGAAAAACACCTACAAGTGCATTCCTTATGGTGTTCTTCTCACTAAGATGATGGCCAAGAATCTGGTTGTAAACAAGCTGACTGCTTTGCCAGATCAAGAAAAGGTGAAGTATTTTGGCACTGAGAGTGTTGTGATTCCTGACACCTTTGGAGTTAACAGCTTGGTCAGAATGAAATTGATCACTGGTGAACAGATGAAGAAGGTGAAAAAGGAACAGGGAGTAGAATCTGGTCCCTCTCTTAGCAAGAAGTCTACTACTGATAAAACCACCAGAAGCTCAGTAACTGGTGTGAAAAGGACTTTTGATTCTCCAGAAGAGGAGACAAGAAGCAAGAAGCAGAAGCTGGCTCCTGCACCTAAAAGAAAGACTGAATCAGAAGATGAGGATCGCATTCTCATCAGTCAGATTCTGAGGAAAAAGCCAAAAGCTGAGAAACAAGTTTCAGCGTTCGGTGCACAGAAGAAGGCAATTCAATGTCTGCCTCCACCGCCCCTGAGCAGTGAAGAGATTGGTCGAGCGATGCGAGCTTGAACCAAAGGTACTGAATTTTACTGATGATTCTGTATCTATTTTTGAAACTAATAATACCATTCCTGCTCCACCTATATCTGTTGCACAACCATCAACCATTCAAACCCGTGCACAAAAAGCCAAAAACACAACCATTTCCATAGCCCCTAAACAACCTATCCAAACACAGACCAATACTCTCACCATCTCCTCACCTCAAACCTCCACATATACCTCCCTCACTTCATACATTTCCAAACTTCATTCTCATCCTTTTAACCTCCTTTTCAAAGTCCCTCCATTTAATCCTTTCAAACCCTATATTCCCCCCAAGTACAATATCACAGTAGTGACACCAAAAACTACTGCCCTAATTCCAAAGAAACCTGTCTCTCTTGACATTAGACCAAAATTTGTTAGATATGAGTCATATAACTCTATCTATAATCACCCATCTCTATGGCACTTGAAGACCTTCACCTCTGGAGTTTCAAGACTGGAGATACCCCCTCCAATGAATGTTGTCTTCAAGGATGGCAAAGACAATGTTGAGATGTCCTTTAAAGGAAGGCTGAGACCCAAACCAAACAGCTGGGTTATTCCCTTTTCTGTTGATGTACCAAGGTTCTTGCCCCAGAATGACCTCTTACATTAGAGGAATGTGGTAGGTGGATCACAGAAGCTGAAGCCTGTATGATGGCTCATTGTTATGAGCAGAAAAGGCTTGAAGTTATTAGCGAATATAGAGACCCATCATCTGTCTCTATAAAGATTGTTCCAGATAGGCAAAGGTGGTTACCTTAGTCTATTCCTGGAAAAAAAAAGGAAGCTGCAACTGGTAAAATGCCATTCAATAAGATAGGCCCTAAGGAATATGAGAAAGCTCCCAGAGACTACAAGGTCAAGGAGTTCACCCAGCTTCTGGTAAAGAAAATTTCTGAAGATCATGCCAGAAGGTACTATCTGAGTGCTCTGAAGAAAGATCAATGGAGTACTGGATCTTCCAACTGTTGTAATGCAGAGAAGGCAACAATCCAACAATCTCTACTGTTGGTATCATCAAGAAGGTACCTGAATCCAATCTTGGAACTGCTTATTTTGATGATATGTTCATGTGTTCTGTGATTAGACCGCTCAACTTGGTGAAGCTATATGCTCCATGGGATCTAGTCTGGAAACACTTTCACATTGGATTTGACTGGATGCAATGGACTGCGTCTTGGAAAGACAAAGCCATTATGCCTTGTTTTGAGCCCCTGACTATTGACAAAGATGACAGAAAAATTTTGAGGAGACTATTTATTGCTGAAAATGAAGGCCTCAACTTCTCCTTTGATGCCCTAAGTGTCTTCTTAGGCAATATGTTTGGAGAAGCTGCTGCTGAACAATTTGATGGGTATGCCAGAGACATGCTTCAACACAGAGAAATGATCTTCAATTATCTTCTGTTTCCTGATATTGTTGAGCAAAGAAATGAAGCCCTATATGAGTCTGAAAGAAGAAAACTTGGAATTATTATCAAATGGTTTCCACCAGGAGATAATTATTTCCAATGGGCAAAGGATAGGAAAAAGATAAAATCTGATTTGTCTCAAACTGTTCTTAAAATCCATAAGAAGATGAATTCAGAAGCTGCAGGTATTGCTACTATGCCAGAAGCTGAATCTGCTCCCTCCACATCTTCAGTGGAAATGGTTACAATTCCTAAGGAGGAATTTGAAACCATGAAGGCAACCTGTTTGAAAGTTCCTGAGCTTGAAATGCAGCTGAAACTCATCATGGAACGAATCAACCTGCTACCTCAAAACCCTTAAACTTTGTTTTGTTTTAAATTTTTTTTTGGTACTGAGTGATATTACTTAATTTTTGGTACAATTATATTGTGAATTTATTACTCAAATTTTTCTTCTATTTTGGTTTTTGACTATGATGTGTTTTTACACTCTTTTTGTCTGATGACAAAAGGGAGAGTAAAAGAAAGGCTTGATAAACGCTAAGATAAACTCGCTAAGGATAGATATACATGCTGAAAAGAAAGGCTTGATGAACGCTAAGATAAATACGCTAAGGATAGATATACATGCTAATCAATCATTCATAACATCATTTCAGCATCCGATCTCAGCATCTTTTATTGCTATACTTATCTAAGTTGTTGAACTCAGGGGGAGACCCTTAAAACTCTTATTTGAAACTTAAAATTATTCATTAACCTTGGATATTTGTCATCATCAAAAAGGGAGAGATTGTTGGAATCTAAACGATTGAGAAGTTTGGACCCTCATTAATTTTGATGATAACAAAGTATTCACAAGAGAACAATTTATGTCCTAACAATTCTTGAAGTGTACAGATACTAATATTACATATACTTCTAAGCCACTTAAGCAAGAAGGAAGAAGTTCACAAGAGAAGGATACACTCCATGTGTCAGCATCCGGCTCATCCTAGTATACTGTCTTCGTGGGCGTCTGGAATTATCTTTTTGTGACACAAGGCTTATCCATTTGCTACGAGCGTCCGACCTTCCTGTTCTGAGCGAGCGTCTGAACTTCATTTTAAATCACGTGATGGTCTCGTAGTTGCTCTTCCTCTCAGAAGCTTCTGGAACGGATTTCGAATTTGATCTTATGCGCTAAAATTGTTGTACGAGGTATCAAAGGTGACACCTTTAGCTAAAGACAAAAATCGTACAAGCATTTGTGAAAAGCAAGGTAGTACGAAAACGGTAATGTGTACTACTGAGATATTCTCTGGAAAGGAAGAAAAAGACAGCTTTTTTTTGAAATCACCTCACTCAATGGAAAGGAGCCATTTTTACTATAACGGTAATATCCTTTAGAACTCCTATAAATACCCCATGGTATCCATTGAATAAACTGTCTAAACTCTACAAGAGAATATTGCTTCTCTTACTGAAAACAAGCACTGTTGCTACACACTACAAAGAGTCAATACTCTGAAAGCACTGCTTCTGTGATCAATCAAGTTTCGCGCGAAGTCTCTGGACTACAAAAACTGAACTCAGCGTCCAACACTTTCTTTTAGAAAGCATTTCTGTATTGAGCTTAATCTTTTATCCTCTCTGTGAAAGTTATTTCTGCTTGTATTCAACTTACTTGTAAAAGTTGTTTTGGCCTAGTTAAAGCTGTACCCTCAAAGGCTCGAATGTACTGAGTCGTTTTGAGAAGTTGAGAGTATTGTCAAGTTTGTGACAGTAGAATACTCTTAAGGTTTTTGTAATCAGTTGATTATAGTGGAAAATCCTTCAGGAACGAAGGGACTAGACGTAGCTACCAGTTTGGTAGTGAACTAGTATAAATCTCTGTGTCTCTTGCTTTACTGCTTTCCATTTATCTTTATCTTGTTCTGTTAAAAACAAGTTTTCACAAACTGTTTTTCCAGCGTCCGATACACAAACTGTTTTGAAAAACATGTGTTCTAAGTATTTTTAACTTAAAGTTTGCGAAAAGTTTTCAACACAATTCAACCCCCCTTCTTGTGTTCACGTTCAATATATTTTATGCTAGTTTATATTAGAGTAGAAATTTTCCCTATTTTCCTTCACCAATAAAAAAAAACCTCTCCTATTTTTTTTTTGTCTTATTCAGCCCAATACATCGGTGATCAATTACATTACATTAAAGCTCATTCCCTAATAATCTCTTCTCTAACCTTATGGCGGAAATTTCCTGTGCTGCAACATGGAAACAAAAACTAACCAGTGAAGGAGGGGCAAAGATGAGAAACTAACCAAGAAACATCCTATGACTTTCATAGAATTGATTTTAACAAACGCAAAAGCTACAAATAGTAGCTTCAGCAAGAATTGATTTTTCAATTTGAAGCCAAACATCTTTTTTATTCTGTCAAATTGCTTTTGATCTTGCAAACTCACGTTTGGTTCACTTCACCGTGGAACCAAACAGATGCGTATTCGGAGATGGTTTTGATACTTGTTATGTGGTTGTTAAGTTTTGTAGGCACTGTCTTGTAGGAAATTTAGTGCCTAGAAACTCCATCTACTAGTGGAGTGATAGAAAAAACCATCTTTGTAACATCATTATCATCGGCAACCTTGACCTTGGTAACAATCTGAAATTTCAACTTGTATTGATGTTGTATTGATCAGTGAGCCCTAACATTAGCAACAACTCCAAAATTTAGCATTCGCTCTTTCAGTTCTGTTAAATTTGTATGTGAGAGTCTTTCATACAATGACTGATATCTTATCTCCTTGAGAAACAATAAGGATTTGTAATAAATTTTTTGACCAATACAAAAGTACACAAAAATATGTGACAACATACTTGAGTATCCATTAAGGTCATTTTGTTATTAAAAAAAAAGGTCATTTCTATGGATAAGGACAATTTTCCTTTTGAACCAGCCACATGTCAAAGCCTTAGCACCCTAACCAAACTAATTAATTTAAAAACTTTATATTTTTTGAATTTTAATTTTCCTTTTTATTTATTATGTTTAGTACAATTTTTGTAGTGTACATGAAATTAAATCGATTTATGAACATATTTATATGACATGGCCAAGTTTGGAGTTTGATACTGTTATATTTCAAAGTAAAATATAAATAAAAAAATCTTAGGAAAAAAAGAGTCTATCAATTTTATAGTATACAATAGATATAGCAGTAGAATAATATTTAATAATAATTTATAGAACTAATTATTAAAATAATTACTTGTTATAATTTCCAAACAAATACGTGAATAATAAAAAAATAGATACATGTACAAAAAAATAGATACTAAAAGACCTTTTTTTTTCTTTTATTTGATTTGATAATTATTTTAAAAAATTATTAATGTTATTATTAATTTATATTATTATTATTATTATTATTATTATTATTATTATTATTATTATTATAGCAATAATATAAATTTGGATTACAGAAAAATTGGAATAAAAAATGAATAATTAAAAAATGGACCCCTTTTTGTGATTTTGTCCTTTTAATATGTGGTTTGTTTTATCATCATTTTTTTTCCCCCTTCTTCAACATAATTATTGGGGAAAACACTAGAAGGCCAAAAAGACAGCGTTATGAGATGGAAGCGGCAAAGGGTACTGTGAAAGCTGTGGCTCTCATAATCGGAGATAACAACGTTAGAGGTTCTCTTCAGTTTGTTCAGCACCCCAATGGTTCTCTCTCTCTCTCTCTCTCTCTCTATGATTTTGTTTATTCAGCTAGCTAGTGATGCAGCATCTCTATTTGTTTCATTGTAAGTAATTGTGATTGTGATTATGTAGGGAATACACATGTAACAGGAAGGGTAACAGGGTTGTCCCCAGGTCTTCATGGCTTCCATATTCATGCTCTTGGTGACACCACCAATGGCTGCAACTCCACTGGTTGGTTTTCACTTTTCTCTTTATTCAATATTATATCACCAATGTTATCTTCATATTGTACAATTCAATTCTTTTCACACACAACTATCTTCATATTGGTTGCTATGATAAGGATTAGTAGCAATTATAAAAGGAAGACTAACAAGAATCCGGATGAACTTGGTTTTGAGATTTTTTTTTATTATTAATTATTGTAAAAATAATTTATAGCTATTCTGCTTGTATATATTTATACAGAAAATGGTAGGAGTAGCCTGTAAAATATTGAAAAATAAGAAATAAAATAAAAACAATGTGATCCTTTTTGTAATTATTGATGAAAGTAGGAATTAAAAACAAAATGTTTTCTTAAACCAACCAAAGTTAAGTCATTGTTGAGTTAACTTATTTTATATTGAAATTAGGATTGTCTCCGCCACCATGTTACGATCGGAATTGCAGCCGCATCACCCGAATTTGACTACAATTTTCCGTAATAACAAGGAACGCGAGACACGACCGCAACTTAAAACCTTGATTCAAATTGATTTATAAGTAATTCAATTATAGAACTTTTGAAATAAAGTATTTTTTTAAATTAATTAAAACCAAACATTTGAAGGAAAAGAAGTAGTCCTTTTTTTTCTTTAAAATTAATCTAAGCTAAACAGGCAAGTGTTTCAATTCATTTTTGGCTTTGACTTCTTTGCCTTAGGACCTCACTTCAATCCACTCAAGAAGGATCATGGAGCTCCTACAGATGATGAGCGCCATGCTGGTGATTTGGGTAACATTGTTGCAGGCCCTGATGGTATTACTATTACCCGCTTTCTTTTGCCATATTTATTTTTGATATTCTGACAGTTTGTATGTGTTATCTCCTGGGAAATCTCCCTAAGAGTTTTCTGTTTTGCAGGAGTAGCTGAGATTTCTATCAGAGATGGAAATGTAAATAATTGAACTTTGGCTAGTTTCATTCTCTTTATGCTTTTAGAATCATCTCACTTGTTCTGATTTACTTATCTTCACAATTAAATCAATCATGTGTCCTAATGAGCTTGTATTTTGTTCATTTGGTTGATACTTGATATTTTCATTTATGAACTTTGAATGTAGTTTAACTGGAATTTGGATCCAGAAGTACTTAACTTACTTCTTTCTCACTTTCAATATGTAGATTCCACTAAGTGGGGTTCATTCCATACTTGGGAGGGCTGTTGTTGTGCATGCTGATCCTGATGATCTTGGAAGGGGTAAGATTTTAAAATGTTGGTCACAGAATGGATGAACTAACTTGTTTGATTGGGTTTCCTCCTCTTTCCACTTTGAAATATAGCTTTTCTTTTCCCCTATTCATATTGCTTGTATACTATAATTCATTGGTGTAATTTTTCGGTGAAAAATACACCTTCATATTTTATATCACTTAGCTTGGATGCATATTTTTCCTCCTTATATCTAATGCTTATTTTTTAGTATTAATATCTTCTGTCACTTAGGAAATACAAATGCTTTCTATCAAGTTTTAACTGCTCTGATAAGATTAGTTATTTACTAATCTATTCACTATCTAGCATTGTGCTTCAAAGTTCAGATGATTCAGCTCTTTCAGTTCTTTATATCTTTCGTTTAGTGCTCTGCATTGTCGTCTTAATTTACTGCAGCATTGCCATAATAACCATAATAAGTCATGAAGCTCTAGTCATTGCTTGTTTGCACATATATGTGCATGTTTTGGTATGTGAACCTCAAACATGAGTTGCTTTGTAGTCTGTGAAATATACACTTATTTTGTATTTATGCTTCAACACAATGTTCGTGACAAGTAAATAGGCAGCTTAGTCTCTGGAATTATCCTTTACTCACAGTGTAATCTTCGAATTAAATTATAAGTATGAATTAGTTCTTGAATTTACAAAACTGTATCAAGTTAGTTTGTTTTAGGGACTGAATTGAGACACAAAAAGGACTAAGATGATACAAGTTTTATTAATCCAAGGACCAACTTGTACATATAAATAAGTTTTAGTGACTGAACTGCAAATGGAGAGTAATTCTAATGACTAAGTGGCCTATTTACTCATAAAAATATGTGACATGTTATTTCAAGCAAAGTTGTCTCAACATTCTACCTTGAGCTTCCAGACTGACCACCTTGGAAATGTATGTATTTATGGAGATAATCTTCTGTGCTATAAGATGTGGAAATTGGTTGTATGCAATCAAATCCTCTTCCCCACCCCCCCCCCCTCTCTCCAAAAAAAATGTTTTCTTGTTTTTTATCTAGATTATTTGAGGAAAATGCTCATTAAGTATCCTCAGCCTACAATTTTTTATTGATGCACTACACTAGTAAAAGCTGAAGATTTTTTTGTTAACATACAAAAATAATAAAGAAAGGGCTGCTCAATGCACGAGGCTCCCACCTGGTGGAGTCTAGGGAGGGTAGATGATAGAGCAGATGAGAAAATTAATTGTAATTGAGAGAAGGGAATGGAATCTGTATTGATAATCAAGAGAAATTCAATGTCATACAAGAGAAAAACAACCAGAGCTACACTCCTCAGAGGAGAGAAATTCGCTCTCTGTCCAACCACTAGGGTCCTAACTGAATTCACAAGTCATGAATGCCACGATCTCCACTCTTCTTTTCACTTTATTGGAATATCCTAACTAACTGCCCACTAGGCAGCTCTCTTCTTCTTACATTCATAGACCTTCCAAACCATGGGCTTGCTTGGTTTAAGGCCCATTAGCGAATTTGCTTCAGTAGCTACAGTAGGCCCTAACACAGTATTTCTATCAGTAGTTGTACGTAGCCTTACCCCCGTAAGGAATAATAAATAAAATCAATCAAAGAGGAATATAAGCAGCAATGGAATGATTGATAGCTATATAAAGCAAATTTTTTCCTGCGTGAAAAGGATTGGAATATTTTATACATAGAAGCACCACAATATATCTGCATTTTAAGTAAAGAGGATTAGAGGACTGAAGCCAAAGTTACCTGGTATTCCCTTTGAATTTTCCACAATTAATATTTAAGTATTATGAATGTATATAATCCACGGATGACTCTTTGTCCATTTTATTTTGTTGTATCACCACACACAAAAATGTTAAATAAATTAACTGATTCCCCTTTAACATCTTTAGTGGTGTGATCGTGCTACTTTTGTTTGAGCTTAAGGAGTAGAGAATAGAGCTGTGCTTTATTTCTAGGCATCTTGGTGAAGGGGGAAATTCTTGGAAGAGAGACCTCTCTTTCTTTTCATTTGTTTCTATCAATCTCTCATTTTCTCCTCTCTGGTTTCTTAACAACAATTTTCACTGCTTTGTTTTTGTATCTTATCACCATTTTATGATTTTTTTTTTTTTTTTTTTAAATAATGAAACAGGTGGACATGAACTCAGCAAGACTACTGGGAATGCAGGTGCAAGAGTAGCATGTGGTAATACTTCTGTTATTCAAATTGTTTCTGGATAGAAAATTGCTATTAATAGATCATGATCTACTCTAGAAGTTAGATCCATTGCATACATAATTTGTTAGTAGCTTAGTGCCTCCATGATCTGAATTTTTTCTTGACAAAATATTAAATTGGTAGGATCATAGAAACACAGTTTGGGCCTGGATGATAGAAACTCCTTGACTCAAACCATGATAAGTTATGAGTGAATCATCAGTCCTTGAAATTGTAGGGTGCAGTCAATTTAATTCCTGAAATTACTAATATTTCAAAATTGTCTCTAAAATTGAAAATATTTAATCATATTGATCTTTTTGAATCGGTCAATTATGTCCCTAAAATTGTGTGGCAATTGAAAATTTTCAAATTCATGAATCATTTTGAAATTCGTTAATTTCAGAGACCAAGTTGACAGTGCCTTATAATTTGAAGAACTAAATTAGTGATTCACTCGATGAGTTATTATCTATTATATAGTTGTTGAAGGGTTTGTACATATGATCTTTCTCATGTACATAGCATTGCAATAAGTAAATGAAGTAGGTTAAGCTCAGTATGATAAGAAAGGTAGCATGTCATATCATAAAGCTGAGTTTAGTTTAACATGGCCTGCTGCTTCTTGCTTTATATGTTGAAGCCTGACAATTGCTGGTTGTTGACCAGGTATCATTGGGCTCCAGTCATCTGTTTAAGATAGTTGGACCGAAGATGATTGATATATTCATAGATGGTGTATAATGTCTGTTGATTTTTCTATGAAATTACAATCATGCTGTAACTACATTTATAGCAACTCTAATGACTAGTTAAAAAGTTCTTCTACACTGTTAGGTAGTACCCACTTCTTTAAGATTAAGTGACGTTTAAGATTTTTTTCACAAGAACTAAGAAAAAATAATAAATAACTTAATGAGTGAAACAATTTTACTAAATTGTCTTTATTAACCATTGCGCATTAACTATTGTCATAAATGCATAATAGAGTATAATTACTTGAGAATGATGTATACAACATTTATTTTGGGGTAAAATTGGGAGGAAAAAATAATATTGCATTGAATAAATAAAATGACGCTTAATATGAAAAAAAAAAAAAAAATCTCCTAAAACGACTATTAATCTGAAATAGAGTTAGTAATATTCTGTTTGTTTTCAACTTAACGCTTTGTTTGGGATGGAGGGTTTAAAATAAGCTCTCCTCCTATTTGGGAGTTTTTAGAAAAGGAAGGATTTGGCCATTTTTTAAAAACCCCTCAATGCCCTCCTCTAGTACTTTTTTTTTTACCGGATCCCCCATATTGGGCATTTACGTCCCTTGCAAATAAGATGAGGGTAGGGGCAGATCTTCTTTATGACAGGAAGGAGTCTTGGCTCCTTTAACTTCTTCTTTTTTCTTTCATTAATATATACATATTGTAGTATAAGTATTAGGTTATATATATTTTTCATGCCATATCTACTGTGAGTATCTACTTAGGCTTAGTGGTCAGCCTTGATTTTGCAACTCCCAAGACCAGGGATCAAATTTGTAGTTGCATTTTTTAGCTTTTTGTGTGTCCATTGTATTTCTATGTGCAAAAATTACACCAAAAGTTGGCCTAGCTTTGATGCGAACCGCGTACTTCCACTTAAAAAAGAGAAAATATACCACTGGGCTGCTAAATCAATTTTCAAACATTGGTGAAATATTAGTACATATATATTGCTTAACTATCTGCCCCCCTAAAACAGTCCAGTCAAGATCCGCCACTGGGTGAGGACTTACCCTCCCTTTCCTCTCGTCTTCCCTTCCCTCCTCTCCCTCCAAAATACAAGTTTTAGCCAAGGTAGCCTTGGTTTGCCTGCCCTTAAGTAGGTGAGGACTAGGGAAGATTTGTTATGCTTGTTTTGTACGTATAAGTCATAATGCAACAAAAGATTATAATTAAGGTAATTCATGGGCTGGAAATCCCTACCTTAGGCACAATATTCCAATGTCAAACATGAGTAAAGTTGTTTGACCTATGATGTTAAGTAGGGACCTTCCTTTAAAGAATCTATTTGTATTGTACAGGCTAACTGTTGACTAGAGTGCCTGAGAGACAAGGGAGGGCCATAAGCTGTAAGTGTAACTAAGCTCCGACTGAGGATTAGTCTTATAGCCAACTCAAATGGTCGAAACTTGTGGGGATACCTTGGAGCGTCACTGGACAGCCAAAGACCCTAATTACGGTAGTTTAAAAAAGCGCTTGGGAGACATTGTTCACCAAAGAATTTCTTTTTAATTCGTTCATTGTTCAACATTTCAAAAAGAACACAAAACACTACGGTTAATTTAATATCACCCTATAAGCCCGTCTGGTGACGATTGCGAGGGTGGGGAAGTGTCTCATGTGGTCTAGGTGGACCGATGCTTGAAAACCACTCAACTCCAATGATGACAAACGCTAAGATGGTGACCTGATCGATGTTGATTCTATAAAAACAAGAGAAAACGAATATAAGTTGAGTTTTGAGGCACTCATTCGTTTTTTTTTTTTTTTTGAACTGCTACCGATTAGGTCTTCATCTCAATTGTGAGAATGAGAAAAATACCATGAGCTTCTACTTAGAGGGGACAACGTCAGTCGTTGTTGGGGTTTCGAACGATTTTCAAGCATTAGTCCACCGAAGACCACATGTGACACTTTCCCACCCTAAAAGCTCGTCTCATCTTCAAGGTTTTTTTTTTTTCAGAATTTTCAAGGCTTTGTTCATAGCACATATTTCCAAAATGTGTTATAAAGGTCATTTTTTTACGGGACGTGTTATGAAGGTCTTATTATTGTACTCCTCTTTTAATTGTTGTCCTTTCAACCTTTTTTTTGCTGGATTACTTGCTTTAAGATTTTATCTTCTCATACAATTTTCAGGTCATTTATAAATATTCCTTGAGAATAATACTGGACTACTTGTGCTACAAGTTACAACTTTACACCTATAAAAAAAAAAAAAACTTTACACATACGAAAAATAAAAATAATCATAAATCTGCTTGATTTTTCGTTAGTAAGACAATATATGATAATCAATAACACAAAATAAGGTTTTTTTTTGACAGAGAGACAAAATAAGTTTGTGTTAGTAATTTATTTTTTAAATATATATATCTTTGAACACAATAAATTCATGTAATTGACCTTAAATGGTGAAACAAAGGCTTTTGTGTATTAAATTTGACTTAAAAATGAGGAGTGTATTTGAAAGGACAAAATATGGAATTTATTTAAAGATAAAGTTAAAAAAATTAACATCATATTTTATTATATGAAAATATTCATAATAATTTCAATTAGTGAATTTTCAATCAATGATTTTATACGGTGCCCTCTAAAATGAGTCAAATCCAGACTTGTATAATTAACATGTTTGAAATGATAACACTGGTGAATGCTACGGTGAGCGCCCTTCCCATGTCGCTCACCTCGAGCGACTACATACGACCATTGATCAAGGGAAGTTCCACAAATCCTATGATGCACCATCAACACCTAATCCCTTTGTCTCTTGTCCTCCCTCGCCTTCTCTCTCCTTTGTTTTCTATCATTCCATCGCACAAGGGGCCGGTTGCCACTGTCAAGACCGCGTCAACGCCCTCCGCCACAAGATGTTGTCGCTCCTTCGTCGCCTAAGCCTCCACACCAGAAGTCAAAGATATGTTACTCTAGTTTCACAACCCAAAACTACATTTTCGTAACCCAAATGTCCATCATAACAACTCCAAATTCTCCTCATCGTTCCACTAGCATCTGCCTCCATTGCAATTTTGCAACCAGAGGCATAGATCTGTCACTCAAGTTTCGCAACCCAAATCTCTTAAGGAACAGTTCTCCGTGACGATGACCACAATTTTCTTTACGGGGGCTAAGATCTTGTTCCTTCTGAGGTGGAGGTCATCGGTGATGGTGGGAGAAGAGGGAGTAAGGGCTGTGGAATAGGTGGAGGGAGCGGGACAAGGTGGGGGCAATAGCCACTGACACAGACAAACAAGCATCGAGCCATAATAAACACCATCTCCTTCCCATCAAACCTCTGAAATAAACCGTTAACCAACACACACCTTCAACCTCAAAACCTCGACCTTCAACTCAACTCCAATCACCAAATGCCTCCCACACAACCCCTACAGCCACACCACTATCACATGAGAACTGCCACGACAAGCACATCTCCACAGTTGTGTGTGTGTGTGAGAGAGAGAGAGAGAGAGAGAGAGAATGGCATGAAAAAACAATTGAGTATTGACAATGTATGGTAAGATCCATGAAACTTTACAATCCAACGACTATTACAGGGTTGATCGCGCTAGCATTTGCCTGATAACACAAGTCTACATGAGAAACAATGACGCCACTCAGACTGACACATCATTTACAGAGGAAAGCAAAAGTGCTTTCAGTCTCTTCTACTGCTGTGTTTCGGTATGTTAAAATGACCAGATTTAGTGATAGGAAGAGGTGCGCATATGGGGGCAGGCATGGAGGAGCCTTTATGTCAAAATACGCTAAAATACGCTACAAGAAAAATCTATCATGTGGATGAAAAGTCATGCTTCACTCCTTCAGCAAGGCGAAAAGCAAGAGTAGCTTTATTTACAACGAAGGAGTAAGACAATACACAAATTAGAGTGTGAATCCTCAAGTAATCAAATGAAACTAACATAAAGCAGTCACAATGTTGCTGTGTTACATTGAATTCAAAAGGCGAAACCGGCCGGGAACACCGAACACTGTCATTAGACTGTGGCCAATGATTAAACGCAGCGTGAAAGTTGTACCAGTATACAATAGCTTCAGCAGAGGGCACTTGGACAAGAACACAGTTCTATCTCTAGCCTCTCAACCAAGTATTCCTGTAAGATGAATTGTCTCGCAGAGAAGCATCATGGGGCTTGTACTCCATAACATAGCTGTGAGGAAGCTTTAAGTGACGCTTAATTGAATCTCTCAAAGCCATTACAGCCTGTATTGAGAAAGCAGGAATATTATTAAGGACAAGCATGAAAATACATTTGTGCACACACAAATGGGGTCAGTGATAATGCCAACCTGGTGATCAGATGCATTGCGATTCCAGACACTCAATATATCCTCATTGAAACGAATGCTTAGTACTGCACCACATATGTTATCCCCATAATCCAATTGGTCACCCACCAAGGCAAGAACCTGCACTTAGCAATGTAATATTATTACAAATTTCATGTCTACAGCAATAAAGGACAGAAATATAATTATAATCGAGGGTCCAGATCATGAAATCAAATCCACCAAGCAAGAGAAATTCCAAATGGCAATTTGGTTGGTTCTTATCTAGCCATCATAAATAAATAAACTTATAAACAGAGCAAGAAGGAATTTAGATAAACAAAATCAGGTGGAAACCAAATAAAAATCATATCATTTGTTAAATCGACATTACATCTTTTATGTTAACTTCCAAAGACCCAACATTATTCACCAAGGCAAAATCAACACCATTTTGCACAGATGATCTAGTTTTAGCTGTATCCCAGTATACAGTGAGAAGTCTTTATCTTATCCATTGTATGGTTTATAATGGGTAGAGTATCTGCTATATTCAGAAAAGTATTTTAAACAAAATAGAGGGCCCTCGTGATTCAAGAAACGAGTCATGTAGAACAATAAACGCAGAATTCTTTCCACTTCTTTCTCGATCCATTAGCCTTTACATTGAGCAGAATAGTCCTGCTTTTCAATTGAGAAAGAAGATATATTTTGAAACAACCACTTATGCAATAAAGTCTTTAACAACCAAAAAGGAAATCTAAATTCTTCCTTATACATAAAACTTCAAATCCCATTTACATCATTCTTTTCATATATGCACTTATGCAGAAAATAGTTTCTATGAAAATAAAATAAACTCACCTAAATTGGTGAATACAATTACTCCCTAAATCCATTTTCAACAATGCATCCTCCTCAAGTTATCAAGGACACAAACTTTCTTTGATAGACAATTATTAATTAGTTGACACCATAAAATGAAGAGGAAATCTTTTTGTGGAAAATAAAAGTAATGTAGTTTGCACAAACTCAAGGGATGGGAAAAATTAATTAAGGCATAGCTACTCAAAATAGACAAAAAATCTAGGGACAAAAACAAAGCCCCACCATCCCCAGGTGATTCTAAATGGATTAGGAGGTGCAAGTGGTTCCATATTGACTCAAAAAATACATTGGTTGCTTTCGATTTAATCTTATCGAGCACAGAGTTAGACTAAAGATCTATGACACAAAAAACTTGAAGTCTCCTTCTAAATGTATATTACACAGCAAAATAAGGGAGAAACATAACAAAACAAAAAGAAAACTTGTTCATGGCAGCCTTGGGTCAATGTTTTTCTTATGGTAAAATCAGAAATTGATTAAATCATCACTCAACATCCCACAAATCTTCCACACAAACGCAGGCCCAGCTGGTTCAATAATATATAGTTCAGTTCACATTAGTCTCCCACCCACATATCTGCAAGAACTAGAATTCTTCATTTTTGAACTCATGTATTTTAATTTTCATTTTTTCAGAATCCGATTACAAAAGGCTTTAAAAACCTTTCGCCATCCCAAATTTAAAGACACATCTGTTTAGTTGAAACCTTGTCAACCTCAAATCAATGCACTGTGAACAGCCCCATATGGAACAATTCAGAGACAATTTTCTAAATTATAAATTATAAATCGGAATCTGAAACTAGGTTATTAAGATATCAACAACAAAATCATTTGATGCCCATAAAGGATTTTAATTACTTGACTATTGTGTAATTTTAATGGAAAATTTAGATATCAACAACAACAACCACGGAGGATCATCCTACTCAGTATCAATCCACATCATTGGGATCTATTAAAACCAAATTTTCAGTGAAACTATTTAGTGCAAGTACAAATTTGAATAATCATTCAATAAATTGAAGTGTTAACATTTTCCATTATCATGCCAGACATTTTATCAATAGACAAAACAAGCCTCAGAAGAAAATATTTTCACTTACCAGGTCCTCCCAAAAACGACCTGAGACAACTTTTTTGAATCGTATAATCCATTTCCCACCATTGCAGTTAGCAGAGTCCTTCAAAAAAGGTCATGCAGTGAGTCATAGCAAATTAAAAGATGTTAAAGGACACACCTCTCCTTTCCTCCCTCCAAAGCAGAACAACTCATAAATTCTCAACACCAAAAAAGTGCAACTTCAGCTAGGGCCATTAAGTATCTACCTCCCACAAAGGACGAATCCCTTCTTTGAAAAGGTGCAAATCTGTTGGACTAGGCAAAGAAGAAGGACGAGCAAGATGGCAATAGCAGACCCAAAATCCTTCAACCTATTAACACAAACAATTGCCGCGGTAAGAAAATTAACAATGAAGTATGAACCAATATTCAAAAAAAAGCCCCCATATAATAAACACCTTACCGTACTGAACTCAACTATCTTCTTTATGTTGTCCTCATATGATGTTTGATTTCGAACTCCAGGTGTGCGACGCGTGTACCAAAATACAAATTTGTTCTGCTCACAGAAATCGCCAATACAAAATAAATGAACCAAAATGTCAAATTGCACTGATCGCCTCCAGGGAGGAGAAAAGAGAGAGGGAAATAAAAATAATCCACCATGACAATCAATAAGAATGTCAAATCATAAAGAGCCTGAATCTACACAACAGGGCATAACCATCTTAACATATCTGCTTCAAAGAAGAACCCAATACAGCAAAGATCAACTCTTCCAAATTACAATCATTTCTAAGGTCAAATTGAAAGATTCTAGGAGGCATGGTGATATATCAAAGCAACCTGCTCTAAATCAAAACCTTAACAAAAACAATCCTAAATCTTAATTTCTTTACCATCTTCCCTGGCGAATAACAGATGCCCACAACCCAAAATCTTCCAATTTGGTCATTAATTGCACCTCAGCGTGTCTATTAGTTAATATTAAGGGGAAAACCCAATAAACTGATTATCTATCTTAACACCCTCAAAGCATATCATGACTATATAATCGGTGGTGAAAGCAACTACAAAATGGATCTATAAAATAAACGAGTGCAAATTTCAGCTATGCCCTAAAGTTTACTATGAAGTCCCAAAATTTTAAAAATAAAAAATAAAAATAAACACTCCTAAGTATCAATCAAAGCCAAAATTGAAACGACATAGATTCGGCTCAAAGTCAAAATTGCCCTAAAAAATAGCCATAATCATTAGTAATCGGGTTTTTGTACTGTTTGATAGATTTTAGTTGTGATAAAAATGGGAGTGGGAGAGAGGAACCTTTAGAGGGTGAAGACCAGCTTTGAGTTCACGTGCTTGTCGCTCTTCGGCTTCTTTGTTATTGTAGGCATCAGTTGCAAATTGAGAAGAAGAATCTACGATTTGGTGGGCATTTTCGGGGTTATTGTAGTTGTTGTTCTCCGATTCCTTCTTCTCCGCTATGAAATCCATTACCGCTTCCTTAAACCCTAATCCCTTTTTCACCCTTTCCGTGTTCAGTGCTGAGGTTCGGAGAAAAGAGAGAGGAAGAGAGCGCAATGGGTTGTTTTGCTTTAATATATGTAGGTGCAGACAGCAGACAATAGACAATTATTATAACTTTAATTTTAATTTTAATTTATTTATGTATGTATTTACTATTAATTTACTATGTATTAATGTGAGAAAATTTAAAACAATGGGGATAGGAAAAAAATGAAACAGAGAAAAAAGAAGGGACAAATACTGTTTTAACTAGTGCGTGTATCCGTGATGTACAGAGAAATTATGTTTGAGGTAAAGTAATATTGCATAACAAAAAATGCAACCACTAAAATTTGAAAACTGATTGATTAACAATGTTACACAGTGCTTGATAAGAACTACACTCTTGCATTTTATTCACCTCAGTGTTAGTGTTGTTGTGGATGGGAGCAATGTAGACCCCCCAAGATTATGGGATATAGTCGGTAACCGGTAACACAATTAGCAAGTCAATTATATAGTTATATAGAAGCGAGTATTATTTTCAACATATTTATTTTAGTGTACTTATGTTAGCATAATTCAAAAGAAACACAACAAAATTTATTTCAGTTTTATTAGAAAAATTTTAGATAAAAATGAGGAGTTTACATCCTATCCATGGCTATACAGAAACAAAATATGCAATTTTAAAGAATTTCTTCAAATTTTTGTCCAAAAAAAAAAAGAATTTCTTCAAATTAGCTTGTTGGATATATTATATAATGTGCAGCAAGTACGCAATATCTACTAAAAAGCTTTCTTTCAATTTATATTACCAGAGGTGAAGGAAATAATTTTGAATACTTTTTTTATTGCTAACCTTCGTCTTTTTCCAAGTTGTGTTGATTCTAGTGTAAAGGAAGTTGATGATGACATATCAAAGGAAGTTTGCAAGGCAACCAATGTGCTTGAAGATTTGACTTCAAAGAAAATGCCCCATGTTTTGGTTACTTGCTTGGATTCCTAAGAGTATGTACATTCTAACTTTAGATTTAATGACATGCTTGGTAAGTTGCATGAGTCTTGTTATTCTTCTCCATGTGTTGGATTTGATAGTTTGCTTACATTGTATGACTCTTGTCATCTTAATAATTCTAGTTTAAGTAATAGTTGCCCCAAAGTTTCTTTTGATACATTGAAGTATGATGCAATCAATCCAACTTATTTTCCTAAGCTTACTTTGAGAGTTATGAGCCAAGACTTAAATGAATTTATTGATAAATGTGTTGTTACATTTTACAGTGATAATTTGGTTCATGAAAATATTTTTGAGGGATATGTTGGATTTCTTAAAACCAAGAAGCATGTTTTGAATGAAAAACACTTTATGTCAAATAAATTTAGCACCCTTGATTTTATTATGAGCACTAAAGGATTACATGTGGAATTAATTGATGGGTTCACTACTACACGTCTTCTTACTCTACCTATTTTTGCAAAACCTTGTAAGCTTCAATATGATGCTCCTAATATGTTTGAGGAAGTTGATTTGCTTCCAAAGAATCAATCATTTGTGTGTGATAAGGTGAATATCCATGAGACTCAACGTGTTTTTGAGTCTTTGCAAAGAAAGAGTGTTTTCACCTTTGTCACAAAGTCTAATCCAAGAAACGTAAATATGATCATTAATGTCAACTGCAAGAGGTATTACTTTGTCCTTACCTTTAAATTTTCTTGGCTTGGCTATGATGGTGTTGGGATGTTGCTTCTATAAGATAGAAATGTGTTTCACCCACTTGCTACATATAGTGGTTTTTCTCAATTTCCATTTGACCCCAGCGGAAGGGTTAACGTTGTTCTTCATGTCATTGATTTGCGCTTTTCTTCATGTAGGCTATGATGGAGCTAAATTCGAGGTCGAATTTCTTCCAAGAAAGAGGGGATGATATGAACCTAAAAGGAGCTAATACGAAGAAAAGCAAGGAAAAACTCAAGTCATGACTTTAGAATAATTTTTGGTTTATATATTAGTTTAAATTTGGTTGTATTTTGTTTTTAGTTTGAATTGTAATAAGGGATTAAATTCCTTAGTAGAATCGTATTAGGAGTATGCTTTTTAATTAGGATTATTATGTTTGGCATTGGAGTATGTTTGTGTTTGTGTGTATGCACCTATGGCTTAGGCACCATGGTGTGTAGCTTAGGCATAACCCTAGGTATTTAAGCAACTTTATGAGCTTCATTTTACAACTTTGAATGAAATATAATACACTTTTAGTGTGAGGATAGAGAGATGCTCTCTAGGGTTCTTGGATGAACCAAATTAGAATATTATCAAGAGTCTCTTACTCTTGTGGCGATTCATCATGATCTTATCATTCCCTTGTAGAATGTGGTGATCATTCTTTCATCTTCTTATCTATTCCATTTTCTTATTTATTTTTCCTTTTTATTTGTTATTTTGATTCAAGAAATCACTTGGTTAGATCCTAGGTTTATATGGATTCATCATGAACCATATCACTTTTGAATCCCCTAAATCCTGGTTCTATCCATTTCATTTATTATTATTATTATTATTATTATTATTATTATTATTATTATTATTATCCAATTTTCAATGCTCACACTAAAACTATTAACTCGTTTGGTTGTTCGCGATTAATATTTTTTTCTCTTTAAATTAATCCCTTGTTTGGTCATTCAAAGATTTTAAATCTAAGGAAAACATAAAGAACTAGGATGCTAAAATTGACTGAGAGACTAAAACTAAGTTTGGTCATGCATACTTATTTGTCTCGTTTATCTTATGGGTCTATCAATTAATTGTAGTACGATCGCTAGTCAATTAACCGATTATTAACATGCAGATAGTAGCTAATCCTAACATGTGATAAATGCAATATGATAAAACTAATCGAAATAACAATATTGAAATTGAATAAAACTAGTACTAAAGCTAAGACATAGTAAAGGGTTCTTTAGAGTACAAGATCCCCCCTAAGACCTTAGAAAAGAGTTTATCTACTCATGTTTGTGATAAAAGCAGTAATCAAAGTAGGATTCATCATTACACGCGTATTTATAGAAAATTACTGGTCACAGGAGCTCTCCGCAGCAAAACAATGTCAAAACTGGTCACGGGAACTCTCCAGCAGCAAAACAATGTCAAAAAGTAAGGGTTGCACGCGTATTTATAGAAAATGGAAAGTGCTGACACGCAAAACCACATGCATGACTGTGCACCGCCCCGTTGCACGAGCGTGCAACTTCATTTACAGGCATGCAGGCTATGCACGACCCAATACGAAACGGTGATCCAATTTCCTTGCATCATTTTGCATGGTCGTGCAACCTTATATAGAGGCGTGCATTCATGGACGGGCTGATACGAGGTGAGAACCTGAAATTCTTACACAGTCGTGTAGAGCCTTGCACAACCGTGCTTCGAGCCTGGTTGCAAAATTCAGCAAGGGAAAACGTTGCACGACCGTGCAGAGGGGTTTACAGGGCTATGCAACAACTCTATATCTCCAAAACTCTGCCATTTTGCTCCAAAAGCTCGCCTTTTTCATTCTTTTTATAAAGTTCACATTTTCTGCACAAAATAGTGCAAATTATCATATAATCCATGCAAAAGCTCAATAATTCTTTAAAAATAACCCTTGAAAAGTGCACTATTTTGGGTTTATCATATTACATATCAGCACATGATGACAAAAGTATTCAAGGATAAGCTAGGAAAGATTTTTGAAGTGTATATTAATGATATGATCGTCAAAAAGGAAAAAGGCAAGACTCATGATGAAGACATGGAAGAAGTATTCGGACAGTTAAGGAAACACAACGTACGGTTAAACCCAACTAATTATGTATTCATGGTAGGAGCTGGGAAATTCCTTGGCTTCATGTTGACATAAAGGGGAATAGAGGCAAACTCGGACAAGTGTCAAGCGGTGGCAGCACTAAGTAAGTTTATGTCATGCTCAACACACAGAACCATACTATTGTATGGCCTGTTAGATAAAGGAAAGGATTTAGAATAGACGTCAGAGTGTGAGGTGGAATTCCAAAACCTAAAGGAATACTTGGCAACTCTGCCAATCTTATGTAGCCCAGGTCCCAGAGTTACTTTATACTTGTACTTATCCATTTTTGACGAAGGCACTAACACGGTGTTGGTGAAAGAAACCCTAGAGGGCCAAATACTGGTGAACTTCGTCAAAAAAATGTTATAGGGACTTAAGACAAGGTATCAATGAATTGAGAAGGCGATATTCAATGATTCAGTGACTCGACCATTAACTCATTAACCCAATATCCCAACTAAGTCAATGACTTGGTCTAAGGTGGGGAGACCTCAATAGGTCTCTCCTTGTGGGAGAACACTAAATACCATCAAATTCATTTCATCTCCATGATAATACTCTACATCTTCTGCACTATATCCCTCCCTTAACTCCCTCCACACTCTTATATCCGAGAAAGGACCCCTTTGTCCCCCGCGAACCATCTTGCCCCTTTTACCTACTCGAAGCTTCACCCCTTTAATGACAACGAAAGCCAACAAGCTCTCACTCTATAGCTTCCACTGCGAGAGCACTGTTCACGTCCCCCTGAAACCAAAAATAGGAATTACTGTCAATAAAAATAGAAAGAGACCAAGAGAGAGGGAGGAGTCATAACCTCCCTTGTCGTTGTCATAGATGCAGCGTCCTTCCACTAACACATAGCAGACCCGCAAACACCCGCTACAATCCACAAGCCAGAACCGCGAAACGAAGGCCCCTCGTCATCGCCTTTGAGCTGCATCCATGAATCAGCCATCTTCTCCCCTCTTTGCAAAGATGATTCACACAATGGAGTCGCACTTCTCTAGGCTTACCACTGTGTGTCACGTCCCGTGGCAGAGGGTGATAGTTTAAGATTCAATGGTTGTGGATTTTGGAATTTTGAGATTTTGCAGATTCTAGCTAACGGGTTGGGATGGCAAAGCATGGAACTCTTCATGCTTTTCGGCAAAGGGGGTGCACAGTGCTGATAGTGACTCGAAGATGACATCACTGGAAATGACGAGTATGAGGTTTCTTTAGATCTCATGAGTATGAGTGTATACAGTGATATGATTAGAGGAGATGGAAGCAATGGAAACGACGAGTTTCACGTCGGCGACACCACCCTTGTCGACTTGGATTCATGGGTCAAGTTACTGTCCAGTGTGGAGTTACAAAGAAAGTGGACAGTGAAGAGAAAATATGATATGGACAGTGCATGATAAGATCGAGTGGAGTTGTTTGATCTAACAACCACGATACGTATGCACGGTGAGAGACCTATTGAGGTCTCATACTTTAGATCGAGCCCCAAGTCAATAACCTGATCCAAGTTTTATAACATTACTTTGAAAAAGCTAGCGCATCAAAATTGACCCTTTAAAAGACAAAATTAACTATATATTATCTCTAAAATTAAAATATGGTTACATGTGTAAAAGAGAAAGATCTCTTAGCATGGAAACCACAAGGTTCTCTTTAAAGAACTTATTCCCAAACCAACTCTAGTTTTCTACTCTACATCTCCATCTCCCATGGGCCATGACAATAATAATAATAATTGGATTCCATTAACGAGTGCTTAGAATTTTATCAAAAAAATATATATAATATTTAATCTATTTGACAGTTTAAAAAATTATATTCATTAATAAATATTTTTTATTTTTAATTCTTTAACAAATAATCTTAGAACACTCATTAATATTTTTTATATATTATTAAAATTGGTAACATGTTGAATTTTTTTTTTTATCAATAAGAAAACAATAACATGTTGAAATTGATTACATGGTAGAATTATTATTTTATTAAAAGAAAAAAAAAACCAACGGCTCTTCAAAACACACACGAGGCACACTTGGGATAGGTGAGAGAAAGCGATTTGTAAGTATCTGAATGTTGGGGAGAGAGAAAGAGAGAGAGCCATAAATACATTCATCATTCCAATTACGAGCTGGAAAGGTTGGTTCCTCTTTGTTTAGCACCAAACCAAACCAAATCGAACCCACTTCTCCAACCGCCACCGCCACAATCCCAAACAAACAAACAAACAAACAGCGAATCAATCATCACCAAAGAAATTCACAACGCAAAACACCAAAAGGCAAAAACCCTTCTCTCTCTAATTTTTCTTTATTTTCCCGTTTTACCCTTCCGTTCGTCTCGTATTTACCATCCGTTCCCTTCTTCATCCATGGCTGCTTCGCTTCTTCTCCTCTGCATAACCGGGCTTTCTTTTCTTCAATCCGCGTCCGCGTCTTCTTCCTCCGCGTGCATCCCCGAGCCTCCTACGTTTCTCTATAATCTTCAATCTCAGTGCCCAATCACGATCCAATCGAATCCACCGCTTCAGGTAGCTCTTTCTTTTCCTCGATGTTCTTCCCTGATTCCAAAATTTATGTGTGGTTTTCATGATTTGAATTAATTAGCTCGTTACTTTTTATTTTGATTTTTTTTTGGTTATTTCTTTTAAATTAAATTTTGGATATTTAGATTTATTGGATTCTGTTTCAACTTTGATTATGTGAAAATGGAGAATCATCGGGTTTCACTTTTTTTTTTTTGGGAAATTTTTTGATTTCGTTAAATTGGGAGTAACATAAAAATTAAGAAGGAAAGACATGTTGGGATAGTTTCCTGTAATTTCTTACATTTGGGGGTTTTTTGAAACTGTGTTTCTATTTTCTAGCAAACAATTGAATTCACTGAACTGTCCTTTCCTTGGACCTTGAAGATTTGTGTTTCCACTTTAGAGGATAGCCATCACCATGCTTTATTGCTTGGACACAATTATTGAACTATTTTACTATTTGTGTTTTTTGTCTGAATTGGTATATCAGGGATTCAGGGTCAGTTTTGTTGGACCCTCTGGGATCAAACCAGAGGTTGGCTAGTTCTAGAAACAACCACTTTAGAGAAATGATTTTTGTGAGTTTAAGTTTGAGGATTTAATTAAAGCCTTACTTGGAACCATTTTATGGCAGATAGAATGCTTTTAACATCTATTATCTTCTCTAGCATCTTCTGAACCACTTGATGTGACAAGTGAAAACTATTGGAGTTCTCTTTTCTAGGAAAAAAAGGGTTTCCTGTGATATTGTTTGAATGATTATATTTTTGTGAAGAAAATAGGTAATAATTTGATGATTTCAATCGAGTCATTTGCACTGTAACTGTAGTCCCAAATAATGTCTTCAATTTAGTTCAGCTTGTTGTCAAACCATTAGGTATGCTCGTCACCTGGTCAGTGTGCCATGGTTAACCAAAATTGTATGTACTGCAAAACTTTGCACTGACCAAGGGAAGACTAACCTGAAATTTCACCAGTTTGTGATCCAGTTATATTTAAATAATATGTCTTTTTGCTTTATTTTATGAAAATTGTTAATTGTTTTTTAGTAAAGTGCCCTGTGTAATGCCCCGACTCTAATCAGAGCATTACTCAGGAAACTTAAGATTAATCAAGTAAAGATAAATCAGAACCTTCCAGATAATCAAAGAAAATGGAATAAACTAAGACCTATTGAATATGAGCATGAAACTTAAGGAGTGCGCATTTCAAAAATTTCATTAACTTCCCCTAAGGGTTTTCAACAACTAATTACAATAAGACTCCAAAAAGGACTACGACTCTATATGTGATCCGGTACCGAGACATCCGAGAGTCTCACTTTAATACAAGGTCGAGCATCCCAAAGTGCTCTCTAATCCCCCTCAATATGTGAGTACCTGAAAACAATGCCCCAACATAGTGAGTTATGAAACTCAGTAACATAGACTATAATTAAAAACATTTTACCGTTGTTTTCAGCTATATGTGGTGTGCTACGTATAGAAAACTCCTCTCAGATAGGCACAATTATGTACACCCAAGTCAGATCATATATCACATCAAATTGTAAGAAAATTAGGCATGCATATTACAATCCCCACCATAGGGTAAGGTTCAAAACAATGTAACTATGTCACCAAGAGCTAACTAAGTATACACCTTTTGTCCCTTGGATTATCCACACTTATGATTTCTAGGTACCTCCTACATTATATTTTTATTCATTTTACTCTCAACATCAATAGATCAATACATGCATTTGTAAAAATTACAATTACATAATCAGTTCTTACCATAGGGTAAGATATAAAACAATAGGGCAACAACACTTATAATTAGCTCAGCCTACACCTTCATCACTTGAGTACTATATCATCACATAGTCTTAATTAACTTAGAGTGACCTAGGAAGACTCCTAGTTGTCCTAAGCATTAAGGTTCAAGCTATGACAAGCTTCAAAGGAGCCTAGCCAATTATAAGCTTCATTGATACTATTTCAACACTTAGGAATGAATAAAAATTAAATTCTGTAGAAAAACAGTGTATGAATCGATTCACCAGTTTGCAATTCGATTCACGGAACCAAAATAATGGCCTGGGAGCCTTTTGTGAATCGATTCATGCCCTTGTGAATCGATTCATACAGATCAAAATGCAGAGAAAACACGTTTTGACAGCAGAAATTGCAATTTAACACCCAAAAACACCTCAACCAATTCCTACTCATCACTCCCAATCATTCCAAAATCAAGCATTAACTTAATACATTGACAATCATTCCATTGCACATATTCCACAACCCAAGAACAACAATGCAATTTAATCCACAAATTTGAAATCAAATTCAAATTAGGAACAAATCACATAATCACATACACTTATCAATTTATCCAACCAACCTACATACATCCTTTATAACATCAATAGAATTGCAAGTCACCAAGACTTACACTCCCAAACATTTTTAAACAAACACGTAAATGTAGGATTTTGGGGCAACTCATAAAAATGCTCATGAATCCATTCAATGTTCTCACAAGCTCAAAAATCAACTATTAAATCCAACCAGAACAAACCAGAAAATAGAACCCTAGCACACCCTAAATTGGGAGTTTTGAGAGGGGAATCTATGTTACCTTAAGGCATCCTCATGATTGATGATGAAACCCCCAATTTGCAACCTTTGAGCACAACACCAAGCTTGAGTCCTTGACTCTACTCCATAGGAGTTTGACCCTAAGCCCTAGCTCCAAATCCTTCTTCTTCTTATTCAATCAAACCTTGATTGGAGTTTGGATCCTCCTTCTTTCTTCCATTTCTCTTTTCTTTTTGCTCTTCTCTTTTCTGTTCGAGCGCCTCTCTCTCTCTTTGTGTTTCGCTCGGTCTTGCGCTCTCCTTCCTCTCCACGGCATGGTGGTGCGCCACCACCACCTCTCACGCCAGCTCCCTCTTCTCCTTTTTCCTCGCGCGCCCTCTCCCTTTCTCCCCTTTCTCTTTTCTTTCTCTGTTTCTTCTTTTCTTTCTCTCTCAGATCGCGCGTGTGTGTGAAATAGGGAGAAAGGAAATGCGCTAAGGTGGAGAATAAGGGAAGTGTGGTGTACGGTGGGGTAAAAGGCATATGTTTGATAAAATTTGGCTAATAAACATCAATAGAATTGCAAGTCACCAAGACTTACACTCCCAAACATTTTTAAACAAACACGTAAATGTAGGATTTTGGGGCAACTCATAAAAATGCTCATGAATCCATTCAATGTTCTCACAAGCTCAAAAATCAACTATTAAATCCAACCAGAACAAACCAGAAAATAGAACCCTAGCACACCCTAAATTGGGAGTTTTGAGAGGGGAATCTATGTTACCTTAGGGCTTCCTCAAGATTGATGATGAAAACCCCCCAATTTGCAACCTTTGAGCTCAACACCAAGCTTGAATCGTTGATTCTACTCCATGGGAGTTTGAACCCAAGCCCTAGCTGCAAATCTTTCTTCTTCTTCTTCAATCAAACCTTGACTGGAGTTTGGATCCTCCTTCTTTCTTCCATTTCCCTTTCCTTTCTCCTCTTCTCTTTTCTGTTCGAGCGCTCTCTCTCTCTTTGTGTTTCTGTTCGGTCTTGCGCTCTCCTTCCTCTCCACGGCGCATGGTGGTGCGCCACCACCACCTCCTCGCCGCCGCGGCTCCCCCCTCTTCTCCTTTTTCCTCGCGCGCCCTCTCCCTTTCTCCCCTTTCTCTTTTCTTTCTCTGTTTCTTCTTTTCTTTCTCTCTCAGATCGCGCGTGTGTGTGAAATAGGGAGAAAGGAAATGCGCTAAGGTGGAGAATAAGGGAAGTGTGGTGTACGGTGGGGTAAAAGGCATATGTTTGATAAAATTTGGCTAATAAACATCAATAGAATTGCAAGTCACCAAGACTTACACTCCCAAACATTTTTAAACAAACACGTAAATGTAGGATTTTGGGGCAACTCATAAAAATGCTCATGAATCCATTCAATGTTCTCACAAGCTCAAAAATCAACTATTAAATCCAACCAGAACAAACCAGAAAATAGAACCCTAGCACACCCTAAATTGGGAGTTTTGAGAGGGGAATCTATGTTACCTTAGGGCTTCCTCAAGATTGATGATGAAAACCCCCCAATTTGCAACCTTTGAGCTCAACACCAAGCTTGAATCGTTGATTCTACTCCATGGGAGTTTGAACCCAAGCCCTAGCTGCAAATCTTTCTTCTTCTTCTTCAATCAAACCTTGACTGGAGTTTGGATCCTCCTTCTTTCTTCCATTTCCCTTTCCTTTCTCCTCTTCTCTTTTCTGTTCGAGCGCTCTCTCTCTCTCTTTGTGTTTCTGTTCGGTCTTGCGCTCTCCTTCCTCTCCACGGCGCATGGTGGTGCGCCACCACCACCTCCTCGCCGCCGCGGCTCCCCCCTCTTCTCCTTTTTCCTCGCGCGCCCTCTCCCTTTCTCCCCTTTCTCTTTTCTTTCTCTGTTTCTTCTTTTCTTTCTCTCTCAGATCGCGCGTGTGTGTGAAATAGGGAGAAAGGAAATGCGCTAAGGTGGAGAATAAGGGAAGTGTGGTGTACGGTGGGGTAAAAGGCATATGTTTGATAAAATTTGGCTAATAAGCCCCTTTTTAATATTATAATTTACTCTTTGGTCCTCACGAGAACCTTAGGTAAATTAATCAATTAAAAACTACTCATGAATAAGTAGTCCCTCCTTTTCTTAATCCTTGGGAAAAATTACTATTTTACCCCTAGGTTCCAACTTTGCTTTTAAATTACTAGATTAAAGGCTATTAACCTCGTTAATCCTTAGGGATTAAATCTCCTTTTCCACGTAGTGTCTCTAATTACTAAGCTTAGGGAAAGTTGGGATGTTACACCTTGCCCGCTACTACGGTGGCATTTATGTTGTTGATCTTGAAAATTGTAATGATGATGAAAGGGACAATAACACCCTAAGAATAAAATAGAAATGCTTTCTCTAATATCTGTTCTCCTAAAACCATAAAACTAAGGAACGGGATTGTATAATACCTCCACTGCTGTTATTCTCTTCATTGGGTAGCTGGCCAACCAAAGAGCCATTCATGCTCTTCCTTCCTAGAGTGGCTGTTTATGAACCACACATTACCCATGTACTTTTCACTTTTTAGTTCTCACAGCATTGGACATTGTTTATTGACTTATTCCATTCACCATGTCATCCTTTTTTGACATAGAAAATAATTCTTTTGTGGGACTAAAGCCTTTTTTTTGTGAGTATGGGTGCTGCAGGCGTTGGATACATCTATATATGCCAAAAGTATTCTTCTGGTCCCCCTCCTTTTCTTTCCTATAATTTTCATTTCGGTGTGGCTCCCGTATGTGCCAACATGAGTTGATAGCTTGAAGTTTCGTTTTAATGGATTTAGGAAGAAAGGGAGAACATAGATGAAGGGGAGAGAACTGATAGAAGGAGAGAGTTTTCCCGGAAGAAAGAGTGAGACATGCGGGCAGCCTAGTTAATTTGGGTGCACATTTTGGTGAAGAAGGTAACGACTAAATGAAGTAGACCAACAGCTTAACTTAAGACACAAAGTTTAACATAGTTAAGCCAACAGTGAACCATAGGCCTGCTTCCACAAATGAAATCAAGAGAAAATTCACTCTGAAAAATACTCAAATCCCTACCCCAATACACCCAATGCCTAACTAAGAAAAAATATTATGAATTAACTTTGCCATTTAAATCACAGAGACTATATAAATTCCTTATTAGGCCGCACTGCAGATTTATTGGGTTAGTTCACATATTGGGTCAAGCCTAAAGGCCTGGGAGGTCTCTGTTAGGATATGGATAAGGAGAAGTTAGTTAATGACAGTTATGAGTTAATTGGTTAGTTAGAGGCTTATCATGTATAAGTAGGAGGATACAAGCATAGAGAGACTTAATAACCAGATTTGTAAATGGTGAGCAGTGGCTCTGTTGTCGAATGGGAAACCCTTGGAGGAGAAATCTCTCTCTTATTCTTCCTCATTTTCTCAATAAAATAGTTCTTTCTTTTCAATTCAATTTCTGGGATCCTAACAACCTCCTTTTTATGTGCTTAGCATGGAACTGCCATTGTGAGTTTGATGTTACAACTTGATCTAAAACCCTAAGCTATTAGGTTTGTGGGCAATTTCACTTATACGGTCCTCAATCAATCCGTTCCTTTCTAATATGGGATTTCCTCACTTGTACTTGAATTTCCAAAGGACCTTTTAGCGATGGGAAAGTGGTGGGTAAAGATTTTCATTCTTTGTTTGTTTTGTAATGATAGCTTCCCAAGAAGTTAATCAGAAAAGGAAAATGTTGTCTTAAATATTATATGAGGGGGGACTTGAGTTTGTAATTACCCTTGATTCTTGATTGCAAAATAATTTGGCTGGATGTAAAAAGTATTTTAGAATGTATTGAAAGTGGCAATAATTTTTCCATTGAATGGTAATAGCTTTATTTGAAAATTGAAATCCTTTGAATTTTAAACTATTTGGCTTTTTATTGAGTTCAAGAAAATGGTCACTTTTTAGTGACTGAAGTGGCGATATTAAAGAAGAGAAAGGGACAGATCTGGTTTGGAACTGTGTATGTTTTTGGTTCATTTTGTTGTAGAAATGAAAGATGACTAGCTGAGCTTTTTCTTTTCTTTTAATGCGGCATGCTTGGCTTATCTCTCATTTTTCTATAATTCTTAAGCCTAATGTAATTCTTTCTGACTGTACGATATATGCCATGGTTTTGTTGTTATATGTAGACAGCCTGTACCATGTCTATCCTTTTTTTTATTTTGAAGATGTTGGGGAGCTGATACCCCCCAGTTTTGTCATTACATTTTTGTGATTTTGAGTTTAACCTCATAATTTGAGCAAATAGTTGCGTAGATTTAGCGACTTAATTATGTTTTGCTGACTTATACCAATTTGCATATTCTGATAGCAAAATATTTAATTTTTCATTTGACTTATTCAGGTGGATGCAAATGTCATAGAAGAAGTTCTATCTGGCAGAAAGAGGATTGAGTATATTTCTATACTCTTTTATGCTTCCTGGTGCCCATTTTCACGCAGAATGCTTCATAAATTTGAAATTCTTAGTTCCATGTTTCCTCAGATAGAACATTTGGTTCTTGAGCAATCATCAGCTTTGCCAAGGTTTTTAAGCGATCCCAGCTTCTATTTTTAAGTTTCTGGATAAGAATTGTTATGAACTCAATTTCTTTTGCTATATGCTATATTTGCTTGGTTTGGAGATATACTGGTGCAGCAATATCTGAGCTTCCTATTGGTTAGGCTAATGTCATTAAGTAATTTTAAATACATTGTTTCCTTTTCTACTATGTATTTTGTAAATGAATTTGCAATTCAGCAGAAACTATGTCACTATTCAGTTAGCTACCATTATAAATGTCTGTTGATGTCTACATCTGTTTTGCATTGCAGCTTATATTCAAAATATGGAATCCATAGCTTGCCTGCAATATTACTGGTGAACCAGACATCAAGGTTGAGATATCATGGTCCAAACAATCTTCTCTCACTTTTGGAATTTTATGAGAGAAACACAAGTAAGCATATCCTGAATCTTGTTTGTAAATTTGCATTGCATTATCTAAGACAGCCATTTTCTAGAGTAACAGCTCACGTTAAGTATAAGAAACTTGACTGATAATAACATCATCGTGTAACCTTATACCTCCATTTACCCGTGTGCCTGTCTCAGGATTTGAAGCAACTAGTAATATTTTTATTGGCCAACTAAGCAGCAGCATGACAAGTGATGAAAATTCTATTCCAAAGTCACTGATGGGTTTGTCACTCAAAGAAACATCAAGAAGGGAACCCTACCTAGTATTCTCTGTGCTGTTTCTCTGTTTGAGGATACTTGTTTTTGTATTTCCCAAGATTGTATCGCGTCTCCGAGCATTCTGGGTATCCTGTATTCCTCATCTGAACATGCAAATATTTGGCGAGACAAGCCAAGTGATGGGACGTGTGCTTCAAGTGATTGATGTCAGGAGGATTTGGACAAAGCTAGGACTATGCAAGACCAGGAATTTTCATGAAAGGGCAAGGAGTGCCCGGGTTTGGGCTTCATCTCTGGCTTCTGTTTCCCTGGGTGAGTCGTCATCAGCTAGGCCATCAGGTTTGAATTAACAACCATGTGATGTCATTATGAGGGTAGTTTAAGAGTTTCTTTTTATCAGATAATATCCTCAAGCTGCAGGTGAAGCTTGACAGCACATAGTGTTCTCTCTCTCTCTCTCTGTAATTTTATTGTTAGAGCTAATAGCCATATGTTGATATGTGTTTTGAGTTGGGTTTTGGCAGGAAGCGAACAGGCATGTAAATTTGAGAACTGTTTTCCTTTTGTGTAAATTAGTTGTTTCTGAATGAAAATTATATACACACATATTGTAATATGAGCATCCTTCCAAGACCCCATCCCCTTCTCACACACACACAGTAATTTGAAGCACAACCAACACCATTGTTTCCCAAGTCAAAAAAGAAACCTCTCAGGTATTATCTATCTACTAAACTAAAACGTGTAAATAAATAGTCCACAATTAGTTCATGAAATACAGTGTCGGTTGTATTTGTCTTTGAATGATGGAAATTACATTCGTGATCCTTAAATATGCATTACTTGTTAAACTAGTCTCTAGTGTTGCTCAACATTTGAGACATGAGGACTGATTTGACAAAAGAAGTGCACGATCAGGGACCTTAAGCTTAATTTACATCATTCAGGATTAGTTCAACTATTTACTAAAGAAAAATCCTTTCCAAAACAGGATTTACGTGTTTGTCTTTGAAGGCAACCAAAACAACATACGATACTGTCTTTTGGTTGTGTTTGAGTGTGCATCTCTTTGGTTGTAGAAACTAGGTCGTTGCAATGTTTCAATTTCAGGGTTTTGCGGGAGAAGTGTCTTATAGAACCTTTTTCATTGAATTAGCTGGTTAGTAGATATCTACAACTTTCTCATTGCTTATTACTTTAGGCTAGCCGAGGACTACAAAAACGTTGCACAAGCACGATTTACTTTTTAATAATAAAGAAGTGATGAAAAAATAACTGTTCTATGTTGTCCAGAAAGAAATTCGTTGAGCCGTTATTTCCTTTTTGTCGGGCTGCAATGCGCACTTACAATTATACACATACACACAAGGATTTCTGTTGGCGTATTCATATACGTTTTAATAATTTTGTTCTTATAAATGGTGAATCAATGCATTGGTTTAACAATTAATTCAGAGAAAGGATCTATTAGAAATCACAGCATTTGATGCATTAGTTATTTCAAAAGCAATATTTTTAATAAAAATTAAACATTTACCTTCAACTAGCAAATATCTTATGCATCACATGGTCTTATTAAAATTAAAAAATATGGGTTAAAAAATATTAAAAGCATAAAATATTTAAAATTTTAAATGAGGTATAGGGAATAATTATTTCAAATTAGGTGAAGGAATAAATTATAGGAGAAAACTTGGGTGCAATTGATTACATCTTGTTTTTATCTACTCTATACACAAAATGTATATTCCACGTCACCTCGAAAACCAGGCAACTGCCATTTGCGTTTTTTGGAATTGGTATTGTGATGTATAAGAGAGAGAAAAAACAGCAAAAAATAGTACCGACAAGATATAAGTAACTGCACCTAAGTTTTATCCTAAATTATAAATGAAATGTCATGGATATTCTTCGATAAGTGAATATTATAAGATAATTTGAATTTAGTCTACAAGGTCCCGTTGTTTGTTGGTCAAGCAATGAGATGATGTTAGGAGATTTGGTCAAGGAATAAAATAGACATTGGAAGAATTTTGTCCTATCCCTCCCGTTCTCCCCTCGCGTCAGCATCCACCACTCCTTCCTCATCCCCCTTCCCCTTCTCTTCCCTTTCCTTCCTTGAGCCCCTCCCCCAGTATATATGTTTTCTTTCCTTTTATATCTCCTCTGATCTACAACAGCCACTGTAGTTTCTTGCTAAAGCGTCGCCACCATAGTTATTCCATAACCCTGCAATCTCGCGAAATAGCATCTCGAAATAGCATCGCAAAAAAGCTGTTGCTCACCCAATCTCATTGTCCTCATTGTTGCTATCCACCATCCCTTTCCATTTAGCAACCACACTTTCCATTGGTTCTTTGATACGAGTCGTGGGCCAAATTCGGGGGTCAGAGGCGCTACTGGGCAAAAAGATGGAGTGGGCCAAATGAGGAAGTTGGCCAAGTTCACATCAGTGGAAAAGAGCTCATAGAGCACCGCAGTGGTTAAAAGATTATGAGTAGCTGAGTCATTAGAGGCAACTTTGGCATGATCTATTGGTTTCCATTCAGTTATAACACCTCATCAATTTACCACAATCATTTCACTAGATTCCTTTTTTTGTTATAATCAAATAGGACACCTGGATGTTAGATCCGAAAAATAAGGAAACGAGACGTAGCAAATGACTGTATTAATACGCCAAATGAAATTCAATGAAACAGTGAAGTAATATTTTAGAAAAATCTCCCTTCTATTTGGAGTTGTTCCTACTCGAAAGGAACCCTTCTATTTTGTTCCCTTAACCTCTATCAACATGGGTGCTTTCATCCAGTCCTCATGCCTCCGAAACCTGACAAAGGAGATGGCTCGGCTGAGCTTTTGGCTGCCATTCGTGCCCTTAAGCAGCAGGTTTCCTCTCTATCCACATAGGTTGAAACGCCGTGCCACCACCAACACTCATCCTCTTCCTCAAAATCTCCAGTCACCGCACCACCTCCAAACACTTTCAAACCACCCAAAATCACCTTGTTACCATTTGATGGATCTGAACCTCTGGATTGGATATTCCAAGCAGAGCAGTACTTTGAAATTTATCAAATCTCTGCTTCTCAGCGCATGCAGCTAGTACCATTTTTCAGGCAAGGACTGCTTTAGCTTGGTTCAAATGGTTACATTGTAACCATCAGGTATCCACCTGGGAAGCTTTCACAGCCACTCTTGAGATTCGATTTGGCCCCCTGCATTCGCAAATCATCAAACATTGTTGTTTAAGTTGCAACTAACTGGGTCAGTAGCTGAGTATCAACATCAATTTGAGTGTCTATCTAATCAGGTTAATGGTTTACCTGCTAAAGCTCTCATGAATTGCTTCATTTCTGCGTTAAAAACTGAGATCTAGAATGAAATTTCGCTCCATCACCCATACTCGATGTACCACGCCATTGGTTTGGCTAAACTACTCGAAGCCAAATTCCAAGCCGCTAAAGCTGTGGGTTCCCATTTTCAGCGGCCCTAACCACCAAAACTGCTTTGGACCTTGGTACCCCCTTCAAGCCCGAGCTCCCCAACCCAGCGTTTGACCTATGTTGAACAACAAGATCGCCGTGCTAAGGGCCTCTGCTTTAATTGCGATGAGAAATTTGCTCCGAAACGCCACTGCAAGGCCAAACAGTTCTTGTTGTTACTGCCAGAAAATCCACCAGACATAGCAGAAAACCTTCTCTTGATGGATTCTACCATGTTGATCCTGACCCTGAGGAACCATATGTTGATGCTGCTCCTGCCCCCTCTAATGTAGCGGCGCATTTCCAGTTATCTCAAGCCACCCTTCGTGGTCTCCTTTTCCCTATACTCTTCGAATTCATGGCCGGATCAATGAACTCTCAGTCACGCTTTTGATCGATTCGGGCTGCTCCCATAACATTATGCAACCACGTATTGCAACCTTTCTCAACCTTCCCATCGTCGCCAATGAGCCTTTCTCTGTGATTGTGGGCAATGGGGAATCTATTAATTGTTCGAGCAGTTGCGAGGGTGTACCGGTAATGCTTTTTGACCACATCTTCCATATTCCTTTTTATATACTGCCTATTCATGGAACCGATCTGGTATTGGGTGTCCAATGGCTTCGGACATTGGGCAAGTTTTGGTCGGACTAATTCCATTCCAGCCATTGAGTTTACTTACAATGACACCCCGTTATACTTACTGGCTCAAACTCCTCTATTCCTTCTCAAGCCTCATTTTCCCAAATTTTCTAGTTTCTCTTCATTGATTCAGTCGCCTCCATACATACCTTAACCATTACCCTTGAACCTGGAAATATACCACCTGACCTCCCTTTTGATGCTGATTCACTGGATCCTCCCTCTCCTCCATCCTACACGATTATGCCTCTGTTTTCCACACACCCCAGGGCCTACCACTGAACCATGCCCAAGACCATCACATCCACTTGCTTCTGGGAACTGCTCTTATCAACGTTCGACCATACCGTTATCCACAATGTCAACGACAAACCATTACAGATATGATCTAGGAGATGCTTGCGGATGGGATTATCAAACTAAGTACCAGTCATTTTTCCTCACCAGTGCTGTTGGTCAAGAAGAAAGACAACTCCTGGAGGTTTTGTGGTGACTACCGTGCCTTAAATGGCGTCACATGGCTCTAAGGTGTTCTCTAAACTGGACCTTTGATCGGGTTATCACCAAGTCAGGTTGGCAGCGGACGATACGTTTAAGATAGCATTTCGTACCACGGATGGCCACTTTGAATTCTTGGTAATGTCGTTTGGGCTAAGCAACGCCCCCTCTACTTTCCAGGTAGCCATGAACAATGTTTTTTGTGATTTTCTGCGCAAGTTCGTGCTGGTTTTCTTTGATGATATCCTAATTTACAACCAGGATTAGTCATCTCACTTAGTCCATCTTCAACAGGTCCTGCACCTCCTAACTCAGCACCAGTTTTATGTCAAAATCTCTAAGTGCCTCTTTGGAGTGCCACATATTGACTACTTGGGTCATGTTATTTCCCAAGATGGCTTGCCGTGGATCCCCTGAAACTTCAAGTTGTCACGTCTTGGCCTACACCTCATTCCATTGCCACTTTGTGTGGGTTTTTAGGCCTCACGGGGTATTGCCGCAAATTCGTCAAAGGTTATGCTGCAATTGTAGGGCCCCTTATAGACTTAATAAAGAAGAATGCCTTCACTTGGTCACCTCAGGCCCAGTAGGCATTTAAAGCCCTCAAACTGGCCATGATGACACTCCCAGTTTTGGCCCTGCCAAGCTTCTCTATGGTGTTCGATGTCACGACTGATGCCTCTGCTTTTGCTGTTGGAACTGTGTTATCTCAGGCGGGTTATCCCTTAGCATACTTCAGCAAGAAATTGTGTTCACACATGCAAGTGGCCTCAGCATACAACCGTGAAATGTTTGCCATCACATTCGTGGTTAAGAAATGGCATCACTTCCTTCTGGGTTGCCACTTTCGAATTTTCACTGATTAACAAAGCCTCCACAGCTTGCTTTCTTAGACAATTCAGACACCGATGCAACAAAAGTCGCTTACTAAGTTGCTAGGCTTTGATTACAAAATCTTTTATACACCGGGGCACACTATGTTGTCGCTAATGCCTTGTCTAGGACCACTGAGGCCCCTGAAGCCGTGCTCCTCTCAGTCACGGCTTGTCAACCACAACTCTTTTATCAGCTCTGTCACTTCTATAACACCCATCCTGCAAGCCAATCTTTATTTGCGTAATTTCAGACAACTACTGCATCTCCTCAATTTTTTGTGCAGCAGGGCATTTTATACTTCAAGGGTTGAATTTTATACCTGCTGACACGGAACTGTGGCCTAAACTGTTGGAAGAATTCCATTCATTTTCGGTTGGGGACCATTCTGGCGTACGTGGCACCTTAGCTCGCTTAAAAGCGGCTTTTGCTTGGCCTCACATGGCCAAAGAGGTGAAGGCATTTATCCGCAGTTGTCATACATACCAAACATCGAAGTATTCCACTTAAAAGCCCTATGGCTTACTCTGGCCTCTTCTCATATCATCACGAATTTGGACTGACATCTTTATGGACTTCATTACACATCTACCTCCCCCTCATGGAAAATCTGTCATCTGGGTAGTAGTGGATCGTCTTTCGAAGTTTGCCCATTTCATTGCTATGCCCCCTTAGTTCTCTGCTTGGCACTTGGCCTCTATCTTCTTGGCAGAGATATACGGGCTACACAATATGCCATGCACCAATATTAGCGATCGCGATAGGGTTTTTGTTAGCAAATTTTTGAAGGAATTATTTCAACTCAATGGCACGAAACTTACCTACAGTAGTGCCTACAACCCATAGAGTGATGGCCAAACAGAGGTCACAAATCAGATTCTTGAAACATTTCTGCGTTGCTATGTTGCTGATGAGCCTCACCTCTGGGTTACATTCCTTCTCCTTCCGAGTACTGGTATAACTCCTCCTTCCAATCTGCGCTGCGGATGTCCCCCTTTGAAGCGGTGTATGGCCGTCCTCCTCCGAACACGCTTTCTTATGTCATAGGGTCGACCTACGTAGCTTCTCTGGATGAGTCATTGTCTCAGTATTACCAGCTTTTGACCTAGATCAGAGAGAACTTCGCCAAAGCCTAGTTGTGGATGCGCTCCCAGGCTAACGCTCATTGCCAAGATCGCATCTTCAAGGTGGGTGACTGGGTGTTGTTATGCCTACAGCCCTACCAACAGCGCACTGTACGAGGCCGCAACTCCCCGAAGCTCATGAGACGCTACTTAGGCCCTTTCCCGATCAGCCGCGTTATTGGTTCAGTCGCTTATGAGCTCTCTTTGCCCTCAGAGGCCATGATCCATCTGGTTTTTAATGTCTCTAAGTTGAAGTCGTATTATGGCCCTCTGCCTTTGGCGATTACTCCTCTGTCTCCTTCGATTAAGGGCACCAGAATTGACTTAACCCCTCTCAAAATTATGGGCAATGGAGTCTTACGAACTGCTACGGGGGAAAATGTAACACCCCACTAAGCGCATACCGGTCTTTGACCCTCTACAACGGTGAGTATGTTACTCATAGGACTCCTCCCCCTCCTCAAGAGGAGTTTTTGCCCTATGGAGCATTTGAACCCATGTCCAGAGGGTTTAAAGACAATGGGAAGCATCCTCCCATCACCACAAGACCAAGGATGCTTCCCATTGTCTTTAAACCCTCTGGACATAGGTTCGAATTCTCCATAAGGAAAAAACTCATCTTAAGGGGGGGAGGAGTCCTATGAGTAACATGCTCACCTTTGCAGAAGGCCGATATGCGCTTGGTGGGGTGTTACAATAAAAGGCGCCTTTTATTGTAACACCCACCCTTTATCCCATATTAATTGATGGTTCTGGAATGGCGTGTCACTCACAGGACTTCTCCACCCTTTTAGTGGAGTTTTTGCCTCACGGGATTTTCAAACCCACACCCAAAGGGTTTAAAGGTCATGAGAACCCACTCCCCATCTGTGACGCCTGAGGCTGACGAGGGCGGGGAGTGATCGCCGGTGCATTGAGCACGGACAAAGAAGCGGCTCCTGGCATGCTTCTAGGCTAGGGAACACGTGAATGAACCGAATTTACACCGGAATGAGAGGGATCCTGAGGCTGTGCAGGTATGGGACTGCACGGTTGAAGGATGACTTAAAAGAATTAATTGGTACTACCTATACCAACAAGATGCATCTTCTTTTCGGGAGCCCGGAACATAAGAACTTCATAGTTAAGCGTGCTTGACTTGGAGCACTCTTGGGATGGGTGACCTTCTGGGAAGTTTTTCAGAAAGCGTGTGAGTGAGGACAAAGCACGCTGAAAAGACCTGTGTTGGTTTGTGGGGATAGTCGGTAATCCTGAAAGTAGTCCAGGCCGTTACAAATGGTATCAGAGCGGACCTCTCCCAGTACGGTGTGGTTCGGGGGGCGAACCATGCGAAGTGGTGGGCATGTGGCGCTGAGGTCGGCGAGGCGAGTGATCGCCCGGTGCATTGAGCGCGGACAAAGAAGCGGCTCCTGGCATGCTTCTAGGCTGGGGACACGTGAATGAACCGAATTTACCGGAATGAGAGGGATCCCGAGGTCGCGGTATGGGAGTGCACGGTTGAAGGATGACTTAAAAGAATTAATTGGTACTACCTATACCAACAAGATGCATCTTCTTTTCGGGAGCCCGGAACATAAGAACTTCATAGTTAAGCGTGCTTGACTTGGAGCACTCTTGGGATGGGTGACCTTACGGAAGTTTTTGAGCGTGTGAGTGAGGACAAAGCACGCTGAAAAGACCTGTGTTGGTTTGTGGGGACAGTCGGTAATCCTGAAAGTAGTCCAGGCCGTTACACCATCACCACTTGGACGCGGGTTTGAGTCCCCCATGAGGCAAAAACTTCACTAAAGGGAGTGGAGAAGTCTTGTGAGTGATACGCCATTCCAGAACCATCAATTAATATGGGATGAAGGGTGGGTGTTACAAAAACATTAGTTATTAGTTTAGTGGAAGGTTCTTCCAGAACTCAAACCCACTTGGGAAAACAGAGATGAACTGTTTGAGAGCTACCTTAATCTGAACCTTGAGGAAAAGGTTCCCCTAAACACGGGGAGTGTTTATACGAGTTGTGGGCCGAATTCGCGAGTCAGAGGCACAACAAGGCAAAAGGATGTAGTTGGGCCAAGTTCATGCCAGAGAAAAGAGCTCGTAAAGCACCGCAGTGGTTAAAAGATTATGAGTAGCTGAGTCACTAGAGGCAACTTTGGCATGATCTATTGGTTTCCATTCAGTTATAACACCTTATCAATTTACCACAATCATTTCACTGGATTCCTTTTTCTGTTATAATCAAATAGGACACCTGGATGTTGGATCCGAAAAATAAGGAAATGAGACGTAGCAAATGATTGTATTAATATGGCAAATGAAATTCATTGAAACAACGAACTAATATTTCAGAAAAATCTCCCTTCTCTCTGGAGCTGTTCCTGCTCGAAAGGAACCCTTCTATTCCATTCCCTTAACCGCTATCATTCTTCTGATGTGTTAACCGACACCTCAAACCATTGCTGAAGTTCTGAGCAACCATGCCAGATCCGTGCATCTCTCGGCCCACACCATCATTAAAACCCACCATGGAAACCCACACTCCTACTTGCGAACCCCCAAAAGAACTAAATGAAAACTTAGCAGAGAGAATGTGGTTCTGTGAGGGAGAAGGGATGGGTGGTGAATGGGGTAAAGGGATTAGAGAGAGATGGTGGAGTTAGTGGACAAGGTCAGAAGAGGTGGGGATGGTGTCAAAGCTACAACTTTTAAGACCAAATGCTTATGCTAAAACACTGGAAAAGGCAGATTTTGGAAAAATGGAAAAAGAGAAGAAATTTTCGCGATCGTATCTGTTCCATAATTCTAGAGACTAGCCTTCGGAATATGTCGCCAACAAGAGGTAGCATGATCCTAGCATGAGGCAACAAAATCAATTTGCATCCATTAAGCTTAAAAGTTCTGCAGGACTTGCCATAGAGGGAACTATCCCATAAAGTCTAATATACACTTGCACTAATAGCAAAAAAGACAATATTTCCATTAAAATTCCAGAATCGATTAGGTTGAATGCTGCAATCATCAAGGACCACTATTTTCATAGTAAACAAAATCTATTTTATTTTAGGGATGAAATGGGTTGAGGAAGGGATGATGGCTCGCAAAGGAGGGAATGGGAGGGGAGGATGAGAGGGGGTGAGGTGGTGGCGGACAGAGGGGGAGGGGATGTGGAAGGGAAGAAAGTTGGTGGTGATGTAGGGCTAATGTGATAGATGGTATTTAATGTGTAATAAGTTATGCATATGACATCTGATGAGTTGGAAATCTATTAGTCACATAATCACTAAACTTATCGAAGTCAGGCAGAAGGATTGTGAATGGTTTATTTCTCAATTTTTTTTTTGGGGGAGGGAGGGGGCAAAAGAACTATGTTTTGAAATCAGGAGACTAAAACCGACAATTTCCTATTTAAAAGGACTAAAAACATATTTGACCAAAATAAAATTTATGAATGAACAAGAAGGACATGTAGAAATGTTTAACAAAAACAAAAATAATTTAGTTAAATCGATGTATACATAATGATGCCATGTATGAGGACATATACAGGGGATCAATTACTCCACGAATAGTTTTCATCTTGAGAAGTTGGCTCGAGAGTCCATGTTCCATCAATGCCATTTTTTCCCATTTGTTTTATATACTGGATATTTACCATAGAACACCCTCAATCGACTCCGATAATGGTCAATCTCTTATTAGGATAGTCTTGCAAGTAAAACATAATTCTACAACACTAGAGAACTGCCCTAGGTCATAGGTCATTGTGGGACTATGCACAAGGCTACATCTGCAAGGTATTCATTAGACTATATTCTCTGATTCTCATGGATTTAGATTCCCCGTTGTTAAGGGAGCACATGTTCACACAATCACTGAATTTGTACCATTGGATTTCGCTCAGTTTTTTATTTCAAGAGAACAATGCAATTAAAAGATTAATCTAACGGTGGAGATTTGGTGACTGTGTGACTACGTGCTCCCTAGATAGCGAGGAATCCAAATCCATTTCTCACATACCAATTGCGACTCAATTCATTCCGTAAAATCCAATTTTATATATATATATATATATATATATATATATATATATATATATATATATATATATATATGGGACATATCTAATGAAAGGATCTACTCTTACCCTGACCCCTTTTATATCTTTACTAACATAATCCCCTAATTCTTAGGATCTTATCAATAACTAATTCCCTTTATCTGTTCCGACTTTATCTTTTCTTATCACCCATATATCTGTTCCTTCTTTATCTCTTCTTATCACCTCCTCATCTCTCGGACCAGGAGTCCTAACATTGCCATCCCCTTGAAAAACAACCTTGTCCTCAAGGTTGGAAGTAGTTTATATTGCTCTTCTTGCATCTGGGAGAAACATTAACTTGCTTGAGAACCAAATAGAGATGAGCTTGTTAAGAGAACTGAAGTTGGGCAGCAGCCCAGTTTGGATTTCCCAAACCTTTCCTCTGTCGAATATAAATTGATCAAACCATAGAATATGAGGGAGCACCTCCAGCAATAACCATAAGCAGTAACTTCCATAGGAAAATGGAATTCTCCTGGGTCCCATTGTCTGATCAAAACTGATGAATACAAAGACACCCATTTAGCAGTAGACTCATAGTCTCCAATCCTTTCATGCCCATATTTCCTTGCTATTTCAACCAAAGTTGTTGCCAAAAATTCATTCCTACCAATACAAGATCCCTGGTCACAAGCTCTCGGCACGACTAATGAGCAAATTTCCCATAAAGGCTTAATACCTTCACAAGTAATGAACCATTCAATCATTGTGCTGCCATCACACTTACTCTCGCTGCAAATAAGTACTACTTCATTAGGCTTCTCATTCATCTCTTTTAAAATATGGTCAGTCAAGACAAACACATCCCCTTTACTTTTCTTTTGAATCCATGAGACAGGATCATTTTGATCCCCTAGGAGGCCACCAATGGTATCTTGAACAATTATTGTATGGAATGAAGCATCACTTGCAATATTGCTAGCAGCAGCATAATGGACATTCTCCGACAATGTGGTCCAGCATAGGTGTAGCAGAGACGACTCTGGCCACTCAAGAAGAACTTCATCTGGAAAGGCTGCCCATATAAGTGCATGTTTTCTTGACCGGGAAACTTCATAAGCTCTATCCTCTAAGATATCAAACCTCACTTGATAACCAATCTCGAAGTGAGGGCAAGGTTGAATTAAAAGAGAAAAAGTTCCTCATGTTCTCGAATAGGAAGTACCTTGGCCCGACGTAATCAGCAAAGGCGAAAAATTCCTCCTGCTGGGTGTAACACCAAGTGCATTGGTTACCCCTATTCTGGCATGGAGACCCCCCATTAATGAAATCCACTCCCCTTGGTGTGGGTGAACCATTTATTTCCTTCTTATCCATTGAACCCACTAATTCTGCAGATGACAAACAAGCTTGGTGTGGGATTGGGCCCGATGAATTTAATTCCTGAGTCCAGATGCTCTCATTTAAAGAAACCCCGACCAAAAGTTTTAGCCCAGCCCAACTAAACACCTCTCCCAACAAACTGAATTTAGTATGGGCCAAGCCCATTAGATCTGAAATTGGGTGAGTTGAATTCGGGCGAGTTGGAGACAGCTGGTGCCCACTAAAGTGCATAATTACTGGAGTGGCTGGCTCAGATTGGAACACGTGGCGCACAATAATTGGTTGAGGATGCTTCACATGGATTGTGTTGCTCTTGGACGGTGAGGATTCAATATCACATTGGCGGTGCAGATGGGATGGAGGGAATGCCTTATGGGGTGATGAGTGAAGAACAGGTGGCGCAGATGGGCTGTGAGAGGTCCGAAGCAGATCCATCGGCGGAGGATTCTTCTCTTCAGTGAACAGTGGTGCTATTGGCAGATTCCCTGATGAAGGCATGGCAGACAAGAAAAGATCTGGCGGCTCCGGTAGAATCTTGGTCAGGTCAGTTCGTTCCTGCGATTTCAACGACAAAAGCTTGGTCGGGTCAGGTGGGTCGGGCGACAGAGGCGGATCTGAAGGCAACACAGGATCTGGTCGCGAGCTGACAGAAGATGACCCAAACGACGATAGTGGCTTCAAATTGGATCCTTGGAAGTGAACTGTGTTGGACTTGTGCCGGTTTTCAATTAATAAGCCCAAACCAAGCAAACCGGGTCGATCCGAATGATTTGACCTGCCTTCTTTAATCCTCTTCTCTACATCGTCATTTTTGTTCTCCTGTTTCTTCTCCGTCTCAGTCAAAGGCTTGACGAAATCGGACTCAGATTCCGATTCACTGTGGTCAGCTCCTTCGACACCACCATCGACAGTCACTTTGATCACCTCTAACAATGGTTCCTCTCTAATTACCTCCACGTTCAATGGATCTGGATCTGGATTTTCCAGCATCAACTTCTCCATCGCTTTGTTGGGACTCCGACAATCCTTCAGCTTAGCGAACTCAGAGAGCATAGATTGGCGAAATTCCTCCAATATCAGATTCAAGGAACTCTTAAACGTCTTCACGAAATTCTCCATCGTCGTCATCCTGACTTCCAACGCATCAAGTCTCTCATCCATTTGTGGTGGCCTGAACAAGTCGTTCACCGTCAATTTACACTAGTTCTGTCTCGTTATCCGGCAGGTCGGACCAATGATAGAACCCGTAATTCAATAATCGAAATAACTAAGCTTTATTGATAAATATGGGACTTATTAGCCCAATTACAGCAACAACATAAAATAAACCAGAGTCTAAGACTCCTAACCAGAGCAAGATGCTCCTACCAGAGAGATGCTCTCCTAACAATCAATTACTAAAAACATGAATGAAAATCTACTCCTACACTGACCCCTTTTATATCTTTACTAACTAACATAATCCCCTAATTCTTAGGATCTTATCAATAACTAATTCCCCTTATCTGTTCTGACTTTATCTCTTCTTATCACCCATATATTTGTTCCTTCTTTATCTCTTCTTATCACCTCCTCATCTCTCCGACCAGGAGTCCTAACAATAATCACTTCCCTGGTTGACATTTGCATTGCCGTTGACACTAGCCTCTGGTTCTTGCATCTGAATCCTCTGCTTAATATTGAGCCTCTACCGTATTAAAAATTGCAGCCGTTGCTGGAAAATATACGTGGCATTGGGGTTAAGGAAAAATCGATGCTTATTGCTGATGATTTTTGTTATGAGTTTCAGAGATAAAGAAGAGAGGTTGTTCATCGATTATGCCTAATGCCTGCCTTACACCTTCAAGCTATTTGATGAAAAGCATGGTCCAAAGGGCCAAGGGAAAACTTTGAATGCAGCAACTGCCAAGCCTAGCAAAGATAGAAAGCAAAGGCCAGAAGTTGACATTCATGTGGGTCAACATTTTCAACACCCAGAATGTGGTCAGCTTGAGTAGGAGTGTAAAGGTTTCTAGTGTCTAGCCTGACTTTTCCAAAGAGAAGGAGAAGTTGAGGCCTTCTTGGATGTTAGTTTGACAAATATAGGCTATTTGGAGGCCAAGACAAACATAGAAGGAGAGGAAACTAGTCTTTTAGGTTGATGTTAAGTATTCTATTTCCCAAATTCTGGTGCAAATTGTAATACTACCACACGCAATGATTAGCAACTTGCTGTTGTGTAATGCTACCATCTCCAGATTGTAATACTCAGTTCTTACACATTATAATGATTTGGTGTAGTTAACTGATGGCTTGCCTTATTGGAGCCCTAAAAAATCAAAAAATGGATATACTTAGGTTTGATTTTGTGTTAATTATTAAGTGAAGAAAAATAAGGGAAAGAAAACTGTGATACTCCCTGTCATACTCCATGTCCACCCTTGAGGAAAAACTATTAATTTTACTCCCTCATCTGATCTGTTAATGCTGCCATAATTGTTCTGTTTTATTCAGACAACTTCCTTTTATGAGTACATTTTTACAAATTAACTTATGTTCATTTCATCTCTTTTTCGGGTATTCGTCGCTAAGAAATTAACTGAGCTTTTGTTGTATGCTAGGCTTGTGACTAATTTGATAATTTGATAATCTTATTTCTTAAGAATGACAAATGATAGAGCAATTATTGGTGTATTTCTGATATGTAATTTTTTGGACCACAACAATTAAAAAGTTTCTTTTTGTGTTCTTATTGACAAGAGTCACAAGCACAAAGTGTTATTTATAAATTATAACAGTCACAGCTAACCTGTAAGCCTGTCTCATTGATGCTAACAGCTAACCATCTTGGAGAGAAGAAAAAAATAAAATTCTTTTCACTTGAAATGTGTATTATATAAAGGACCGAGTCTTTTATTGGTATAGTTTAGATTACTTGAATATTGGAGTACCAAAAAAAAAAAAAAAAGATTACTTGAATTTTGAACTTTAATTTTCTGCTAAAAGAACTCAAGACCGTGACTTATATAATTGATATTGCCCATTTTTATTTTGTTATTGATGAGGAAATAACCATCAATATCATCTCGCAGATGGTAATTTTTTTTTTTTTTAAAAAAAAAAGGGGGAGTCAGCAAATCAAGCTTTTTATTTCAATCCTTGGTTATTGGTCGGGTGGATCAGCTCATCTCGTTGATGCAAGTGGTCAATTCCCTCAAGTATTGGACCTATTATTTTCTATTGGGCTATTGTTTTCTGTTAGTTTCTTGGGCCTCTGTTTCCTCTGCATTAGCCCATCACTGCTTTTGTTATTAGTTCTGTTATTAATTAGTTAATATTGTTATTAGTTAGTTAATCTTTCTGTTAGTTTGTTTCGTGATTATCCTTCCTTTTCTCTATTGTAATCTCTCCAAGTTGGTTCTATATAATGACCAACATTGTATTCAATTTTATCTCAGTTCAATAATATGAAGTATTTCTCAGTATTCTCTGCTGCGATTCTCTGGTAACATGGTATCAGATGAAATAAACACCATCAAACACCTTCTTGATTTCTTTTCTTGCAAATTCTTTCTGCGTATCTCTTCTCTTCTGTTTCAATGGCGGAATCATCTTCTGAGAGCACTACCACGGAAGAGGTCTCACAGGTTCTTCCCCAACGTCTTGAAGAACCACAAAATCCTCTAAGTCCCTACTACGTCCATCCGAGTGAGAACACTAGTGCGATCTTGGTTTCTCCACCAATCAATGGCACCAATTTCCATTCCTGGAGCAGAGCGATGAAGCGTGCTCTCCTCACCAAAAACAAATTCAAGTTTGTAGATGGAACCCTAATTCAACCTTTGTTCACCGATCGTCTCTTCGATGCTTGGGAAAGGTGTAACAACATTGTCGTATCCTGGATTACACGAACCCTCACTTCTCAGATTCAGCAAAGTACCATTTACATCGATAATGCCCGTGACCTTTGGCTGGATCTTCAAGATCGATGCTCTAAGGGAAATCACTTCAGGATGTCTGACATTCTTTAGGAGATTCACTCAATTCGGCAAGGCAATCAGAGTGTATCATCATTCTTCACAGATCTGAAGACCTTATGGGATGAACTTGCATCGGTACACCCTTCTCCTTTATGTGCATGTGATTCCCCTTGTTCTTGCAAATATAAATACTTTGGTCAGGAGTTTTAGGGAAAAAAGAATATGTTATATGCTTCTTAAAAGGGTTAAATTACAGCTATAACCCTGTTAAGACCCAAATCTTGCTCCTTGATCCTTTATCACCCATTAATCGGGTCTTCTCCTTGGTTATGCAACAAGAAAGAAATTCTGGATCTCCTTCTATTATTGATAATTCTGTTCTGGCTGCCACTACTAATAATTCTTGGAAAAACAACAATTGAAATGCTTAACCTAATTCTAGAGGAATTGGCTATAAAGATGGAAGAGGAAGAGGCCGAAACAATGGCAAACTCTGCAACTTTTGCAATAGGCCCAACCATACATACTATTGAGACATGCTTCTTTAAGCATGGCTTCCCTCTTGGATATAAGCCCAGAATTTCAAATTCTGCTACTGCTAATCCGGTTGAATCTCCTCCTCAACACAATCCAGCCACCACTAACAACAATTCTGTTATGCCTGTGCACCTCACAAATGATGATTACAAGCAACTAATGAATATGCTACATGGTTCCAAGAATGAGCAAACCAATAACACTAATCCTGCTACCAATATTTAGAATATTGATGCTCCTTCTACCAATCACATTATATCTCAATTCAATCAAGGATGTATCTTTTCTAACCTTTAAAAGGTTTGGATCTTGGATTCTGGTTCCACTGATCATGTATCTCCTTTTTTGTTCTTGTTTTCCTCATATCATAGTATCAACCCTTTATCTGTTAAACTGCCAAACGGCAGCATAGTTTATGCTAAGAATGCTGGCATCATTCATATTTCTTTTCACATTACATTGCATAATGTTCTACATATCCCTGAATTTACCTTTAACATCATTTCAGTTCATAACTCTCGGCCTCTTCACATTGTGAACTCACTTTTTCCTCTAACAATTGTCTCATATAGGACCTTCAATACAAGAGGATGATTGGTCAAGCATAAGCTTTTCATAGCCTCTATCTGCTACATGATTGCCACATTGCTAAAACTGTTTCTGCTGCACATAACACTGCACTGTCTCTGCCTAATACTTGTACTAAATCTGTTTCTGCTTGTAATAAACCTGTCACTTGTAATTCTGTTTCTCCTTCTGCATTTGATATATAGCATTACCGATTAGGACATCCTTCTGCTTCTATTCTTGATCAGATTTGTAAGCATTTTCCATATATCAAATATAATAAACAAATTGTTTGTGACAGTTGTCATATGGAAAAACAGTCTCGATTACCATTTTCTGACAGCAATACTCTTACTAAGCATCCTTTTGAACTTGTACATATGGACATTTGGGGACCTGTTAATGTTGTTTCTTTTTCTAGACATCAATACTTTTTAACTATAGTTGATGATTTCTCTAGACATACTTGGGTTTATTTATTAAAAGCCAAATCTGAAACTAGGTCTTGTATTTTTCAGTTCTTCAAACTTGTTGAAACCCAATTTCATACTAAGATAAAATCTATTCGACCTGATAATGGTTTGGAATTTCAAATGACTGCCTTCTATAATGAAAATGACATTTTACATCAAACATCATGTGATGAGACTCCTCAACAAAACTCCAAAGTTGTGAGAAAGCATAGGCACATTCTTAACACTACTAGAGCTTTACTTTTTCACTCAAAACTCCCTAAAATTTGCTGGTCCTTTGCTGTGTGTCATGTTGTCTATTTGATTAATCGCTTGCCTTCTATAGTTTTATAGCATAAATCTCCTTTTGAACTTCTTTATAATGTTGCACCTATTTTCCCTGATCTAAAAGTATTTGGTTGCTTGGCCTATGCATCTACTTTAACTCAAAATAGGACTAAACTTGATAGTCATGCTAGAAAATGTCTCTTTTTGGGCTATAAAACAGGGATCAAGGGTTATGTTTTATTTGATCTTCATCTTAAATCCATATTCATCTCAAGGCATGTTGTATTCTATGAGCATTTATTTCCATATAGTTCTCTCACTAAACCGGTTGACACACATCAACCTATCACTGAAGCCGATTTGGATTCATTATGGATTGATATTCCATCTTACAACCCACAAGCACATGCCAAATCACCTATTGCTCATGAACACAACACTACCGAACCCCCTGATATAACACATGCTGCTGACCTACAAAGATCTAGCAGAACCAGAAAGGCACCTGCATACCTGCAGGATTTTCACTGCCATCACACAACAGCCTCTGATTTCTCTACCAAATCAGGTGTACTCTATCCCTTATCTTCCTTTTTAAAGTACTCTCAATTATCTACTGCTCATAAATCTTACACTTTTGCTATTTCTTCTGCTCATGAGCCTAAAGCCTATAAACAAGCTATCAAATCTAATAATTGGATTGATGCCATGCAATGTGAATTAGAAGCCTTAACTCAAAACAATACCTGGATTATCACAGAATTACCTCCTGGAAAAATACCTATAAGTTGCAAATGGGTATACAAGATAAAATTTAAAGCTGATGGTTCTGTAGAATGTTATAAAGCTAGATTAGTTGCCAGGGGTTTTAATCAAATTGAAGGAATTGATTATTTTGAAACTTTCTCACCCGTAGCTAAAATGACCACCATTAGACTCCTTTTGGCTATGGCTTCCTCTCAACATTGGCATTTACATCAATTGGATGTACATAATGGTTTCCTTCATGGCAATCTTGATGAAGAAGTGTATATGGAATTACCCCAAGGAATTGTCTCCACTAAGCCTAATCAAGTTTGTAAGTTGAATAAATCCATTTATGGTCTTAAACAAGCAAGTAGGCAATGGTTTGCCAAATTGTCTACTTCCTTATTATCTAATGGCTTTACTCAATCTGCTTCCGATTATTCCTTATTTTTAAAACATACTTCCAACTCTATTACTGTGATATTAGTTTATGTAGATGATCTCATTGTTGCAGGAAATAATCCAACAGAAATTACTCAAGTTAAAACTTTTCTGCACTCACAGTTTCGGATTAAAGACTTGGGACCTCTAAAATACTTCCTTGGCTTGGAAATAGCAACCTCACAACAAGGAATCCACTTGTGCCAAAGAAAGTACACTCTTGATATCTCTCAGATATGGGATTACTTGCTTCCAAACCTGCCTCTACCCCCATGTCCAAAGACACAAAATTACAAAAACAGGGTGGGCTGCCTCATCCCGATCCAGCAGCCTACAGAAGATTAGTGGGCAGACTCCTTTACCTCACTCAAACCAGATCGGATATAACCTTTTCTGTCCAGCAGCTGAGTCAATTTCTCAGTTGTCTTACCACCTTGCATCAACAAGGCCGGAATAACCTTTCCTGCATCATCATCTTTGTAGCTGAAAGCCTTTTCAGATTCAGATTAGGCTAGTTGTGTTGACACTAGGAAGTCCACAACCGGTTTTTATGTATTCCTTGGCACCCCCCTTATTTCATGGCGCACTAAGAAGCAAACAACCGTCTCTAAATCATCCTCAGAGGCTGAATACAGAGCCCTTGCTGACACTGTCAAAGAGCTGTAATGGCTAACCTTCCTTCTTCAAGAATTCAAGCAACCTTTCATTTCTCCCGCATTACTATATTGTGACAATCGTTTAGCTCAATATATTGCGGCCAATCCAATGTTGCATGAACGGACTAAGCATATAGACATAGATTGTCATATAGTCCGGGAAAAATTACAGTCCAAGCTTTTTCATTTGCTGGTCATCTCTACCATTGATCAGTTGGCCGATTTGTTTACCAAGCCTCTCAATCCAACACCCTTTAACAGACTTCTTGGCAAGCTTGGAGTGCTTAATATCCACTCCTCATCTTGAGGGGGTATTGGACCTATTATTTTCTATTGGGCTATTGTTTTCTGTTAGTTTCTTGGGCCTCTGTTTCCTCTGAATTAGCCCATCACTGCTTCTGTTATTAGTTTTGTTATTAGTTACTTAATCTTTCAGTTAGTTTGTTTCGTGATTACCCTTCCTTTTCTCTATTGTAATCTCTCCAAGTTGGTTCTATATAATGACTAACATTGTATTCAATTTTATCTCAGTTCAATAATATGAAATATTTCTCAGTATTCTCTAATGCGATTCTCTGGTAACATCAAGTGTTGTTAAACAGAATGCAAACTGCAAAGGGTAGAATTGCCGATTGGGATGGGTGTGACGGTCAGCAGAAAGTGAAGGCCAGGGCAATGCGTCCATGGCACAGAGATTATTAGGATAGCTCTGTTGCTCCTTTCTTTGATTTTTGTTATTTTGCTTTCTTTTTGGGGATTATTAAGATAGCTGATGGGAAAAATCCTTATGGCGAGGACTGTGAGGGGAACCGATGGTGGTAGAGGTTGGAAGAAGACGGTTGAGGAAGAAGACGGTATGGGTTCACGAATGAAATTGGGAGAAAGTCACGTGAGTCACTTATTGAGAGGTTTAAATCTCAGCCATATATTTAGATCAAATGGCTAATAACGAGTCTTATCACTCTCACATAAAAACACCTCTCTCACTAGATATGCCCCCATATATATATGAGGAGGGATCAAATGACTCTAGGAAAAACTATTGTCTAAGTTACACCGCTTCATAACTTACTATAGACATTGAATTTTATCAACTCAACTGTTGAATACAATGATATTACATTAACGATCATGCATACCAAATTTTATATAAATCGGACATTCGTAGCTATGTAATCATATGTTCAACATTTTACTTGTATTTTGAAAAGTATATTATACGTTGAATTAAATTTATTTGACGAAGAATCAAATATTTTTAAAATTTTATGGAATTGATCTACTTAATAAGAGTTTTTAATTTGACGGTTCGATTAGTGAAATTCAATGTCTATTGAGAGTTATTAAGCGGAGTAACACTGACAAGAGTTACTCCTAGAGTCATTTGATCCCTCCTACATATATATATATATATAGACACACACACACACACACACACTAGAACGTGACCCGTGCATCGCACGGGTGTTATGTGTCTTTTTTTTTTAATATAAATGTCATTGTTATAGTGGTAGTTGATGATATTACTGACCTAATTTAAAGAGTTTTAATATTATATTTTGACAATTATTGGTTAATTTAGCTTTTATGAAAGTGATGTTTTCTATATAGGAGATAGGATTTTAGACATGTGTCATAATTAATTTGACAAAACTTAAGCATAAAAATCTTTCTACTTGAGGATAAACACAATGCCTAAAAGCACTACAAGTAAACGCTAGGATACCGACAACCTATTACCGACGGCCTAAGACCGTCGCCAAAAAATCGGCCTTTCAGAGGGCTTTAGTCGTCGAACGCCCAATTCGTCATAAGCTGAACTTTACCGACGGCCTACACCGTCGGTAAAGTTTAGCATAAGACGGGTTACCTTTACCGACGACTAAAGCCGTCGGAAACCCCAGTTTCTAGGCGACGGGTTCTAACCGTCGGTAATTGGCCGTCGATATCTGTGCTGTTTGTAAAGTTCCCGGTTATTTTTCAAATACCGATGGTCCTAGACCGTTGGTAATCATGACGATCAATTGAGTCAACGAGTGTACCGACGGGCTTAGCCGTCGGTAAAGCCGCTTCCGACCGATGTGATTACTGATGGGTTTAAGCCATCGGTATGTTAAATTATGTCGTCGGTAATCTCCTGATACGGCCAGAGGTTAACATTTCTTCCCCATTCGCTAGCAGAATAGTCTTCTCTTCCCTCTTCCACCACCACGCTGCCCTCCACCGCACTTCTGCCTCCCTTGAGCCTTCACTTCCTCCCCTTACCGTTATTCCTCTCTCGCACAGTACTCCCAGCTCGCACCTCCGTTTCTCCCTCTCTCGCGGCCACACTCCCGCCGTGGTTCTGCTTCTGCTAGCCTCACCGTCCCTGTAGCTGTTGGTTGCCACCACGTCACCATCACGTTGGAACAGCTCAACCACTGTGCCGTTTACCCAAGCCACCACCGTCTTTCTACCTCTTAGTTTCCCCTTAGTGAGTTATCTTCATCCTTTATTTTTCCCCAAATTAATTTCTAAAATCCTAGCTTCAAATTGAAATCCCAATTCATAAAAATCCAGCATCAGGTCGAATCTTTCTCACATCCCGCATCTAGCTGAAGGAGGAACAAGGAAGAAGAAGCTGGGAAGAAGGGAAAGAAGCTGACCTGTTTGCAGCTGAAAAAGAAGTTTAAGAGTCCAAGAATCCAAGGTGAGTGTTCAAATATTACATGAGAATGTTGCTCCTTAAGTTATTCCATGGACGAACTTGAATTATTATCAATACAAATACATACTAAAGTTTGAGTAAAATTGGATTGAATCTGCATGAGTTGTCCTGTTGAAATTTGGATTAAATCTTGAAGCTGTTATTCTGATGACTCTGATTGAATGAATGTAATCTAACCGGTGTTCTGCCTTGAAATGTTGTTTTGCAACCAACCAGAATTAAGAAACAGAAAGTTTGATTCATCAATCTTCACCAATTAATAAACACAACATGCTTCTTGAATAGGACTTGATATAATTACTGCATCATATAACTTCCAATCAGAAATTAGTAAAGTTTTTTTATGATTGTTGATTGCAAACTATTACTGATGTTGTGTGATGCTACTGTCATGTGTCATGTGATGTTGTGGAGACATTGATTTATTGGTTCTGGTTTTTCTCAAAAGGGAGTTATGATTCTTTGATTGGTTTTTGGTGGAGTCTACTTCTTCTGCTTTCAATTGGATTACTACTTAAGCTATATAGGGATAATACCCATTTTGGTCCCTAAAGTTTGTCACTCGTATCAACTTAGTCCCCAACTTTATCGAAATTACTAAGTAGTCCCTGAAATTTGAAAACGTGTATCAGTTACGTCCCTCCGTCAATTTAGCAGAGACTAAATTGACATTAAGTTATAAATCATAAGGACCTATTTGCTAATAAATGACTAAATTGAAGGACTATTTTGGAATCTGTTAACAGAAAAAACTGACGGAGGGACGTAACTGATACACATTTTCAAATTCCAGGGGACTACTTAGTAATTTTGATAAAGTTGGGGACCAAGTTGATACGAGTGACAAACTTCAGGGACCAAATTGGATATTATCCCTTTCTTATATTAATAGTACTATGGCTTATAAAAAAAAAGATCTGACTTTAGACTCCATAGTGAAATTTTAGCTTTGCTTAGTTCTTTCAACTCCTCATTATTGGTTGTATTTGGGTTGCTGTTTCCCCAAGTTTTATTATTTCTTTGGCATTGGTTTGCTTAGAAAGTTGCAATAGATGCTAGTTAAAAGTAAAAGCTGACAAACTAGTGTTGCTTGAGCGCAAGAATGCATGAATAATTTTGTTTTACTGCATAATTTGTCATCTTGCGGCTTTGAGTCAAAATTGTGAGCTCAAAATCGAACTTAAGAAGAGGTCTTGGTAAATTGGAATTTTTTTTTGATTATATAACTGGATTACTACTTTGGTAAATTGGAAGAAAGTTAGCGTGAGAAACGGATCCTCAAACCTGAACTTAGTAACTTGGAGAGGAGTGGCACAATGGAAATCATGTGTTTTTTCCTTTTTGTTTTGATGTTTAATGGTTGTGTTGAGTTTAATGTCCATAGGATTTGTTGGTAGCACTCTTGTTTTGATGATCACATTGTGTTTGGTTGGGTTGACAAGATTGTTTTTAAGATCATGTGTTAAGCTAATTAGTGGAATGTATGTGTTATATTAATTGTGTGTTGTTGGGCTCCTTGCTTTGCAATTACTAATTACATTTAATTGTGGTCCTGGGAATTTTAAGATTGGGTTGGAAGCCATACTTATGAGTGGGATTGGGTCATTCATATATGTTTTTTATGTTTATAGTATTTAATTGAAATTTTTTCTGTGTGCCCTCTTTGTTTTTTTGGTTTTTAAATTGTCATAATAGTATTTGCTATATATGGTAGCTTGTTAGTTTAACCTTTCTATTGTTTTTTCAGTATTTTTTGTCACACTGCTCCGAGACCGCCACTGGCATCGAAGGACACAGACGTTGTACTTCTCCTTAGCACTCTCTTGTTCTGAGAATTAGATATGCACTCTCTTCAAATGTCGGTTCCTTTTGGGTGGAAAAGGATTAGCTGTTGAACCCCACACCGACATTTTTCTTTGATTTCCTTCATAGTTCTCTCCACAGAGGGAATTTTGAAGTGATGTATGTTTTGGTTAACAAATATACGTGAGTGAGTACTTTTGTATTCCTTACCTATATTTGAGAGTCTAGGAATGGGTTATGATCACGAATTGGTCAGTGTCACACCTCGATTTTGTGAAAACTTGATCATACATGGTTGGTGATTTCATGCTTTAAATTGTATGTTATAAGGTTTAGGGTTATTAGTGATTTCGTGCATTAAATTGTATGTTATAGAATTATTTTGTTGTTAGTGATTTCGTGCTTTAAATAGTATTATTGAATATTTTTCTATCATGCTTTGATACTTGAAATGCCAGTCTTTTTGGGTGGAAAAGAGTTGGCTGTTGACCCCCACACCGACATACATCTTTGATTTCCTTCATTGATCTCTCCACAGAGGGAATTTTGAAGTGATGTATGTTTTGGCTAACAAATATACATGAGTGAGTACTTTTGTATTCCTTACCTCTATTTGAGAGTCTAGGAAGGGGTTATGATCACGAATTGGTCAGTGTCATACCCCGAGTACGAAGTGTTTAGTAAAGTGATTAATGCTGATAATTCCATGTTTGCTTAGGCTTCATGATCCTTTTAGAGATCAAGTATGTAACGACCCGTTTCCGGACCGCCACCGAGCTCAATATACCGAGCTCGAGTTACCGAGCTCAACACACCGAGCTCAACATAAACCTATATGAGATGTGTTTTAAAAACAAAACTCTTGTGCCTTTTAAAAATACGATATATTTTTTTTTTTATAAAACCAACTCGTGCACATCAGAGTAATTCTGACTTTTCAAACATGGTGCAACTAAGACACAAGACTTAAATTCTAATAAAACATACATGCATAACATACATATATATATCCCTGGAAATAAGAATGTATCCAAAATACAGAGTAGAAAATGTGCAAAGAAAATACACCTAAGGTACGACGACTTCAAAAGAGCAATCATACCACCTGGGGTACTTCCGAGACTCCCACGCAGGGGTCGCTTCCAAAAGTAAGACCACCACTACCCTGAAACAACAAAACACATCGCCTAAACTGGTCACGACCTCGGAACACAAAAGAAAAACAAGTACAGTCATCAAAGAAATACGTCGAACAAACATAATCAATCCACGACAAGTAGAGGTCGTCACTCGGGTCCTCGTCGAGCTCCTCCTCGGCATCATCTATCGCCGAGTTCCTGCGCCCTCGACATCGCTGGGTAACCGTCATGGATTGAAGGCACCACGGAAATGGTCAACTTCTCAACAATTTAAGATAAGCTCGACATAAAGGATATAAGCAAACAAAGAATAATATATCTCAATCACCACACGTGACTCGACCATCTCACTCTAGACTCGACACAACTCTTATTCCTAATATCGTGCAGTCCATCCCCAAATCGACATAATAGGTAAACGGCAGTCCAACCCCAAACCGATACCATGCATTAATCAGCAGTCCAACCCCAAACCGATAATGCGACGCCTAGCCAATCCACCATAAACAAAAAGGGGACCTAGCACCCTCGCTATCTGGGTCCGGCTCAAAACGTCATACGACTCCTAGCTCTCTCTCACTGATGATTAGCTCGCCGCATGTCAAAGAGTAACACAACTTACTTGATCACATATCAAATAAAGAGAGCATGCTTAACATGAAGAAAACACAATTCGACATTTAAGCAATAAAACATTCTGCATGAAGAAACGCACTGACAAAGAATACACCATTCACAACATATATTCAATCACATATCAAATACATGCAAAACTCAATCATATTACAACATTCCAATCTCGACACCAATCAAGGAGTCCATACATAAATATAACAATAAAAATAAAGTCTTACAGATATCAAGAACGGTCCCGTACGCTAACATACTACGAAAGTATTAATGTGAAGCGCCCTTACCGAACTCCAAGTTAATGCTGCTCGACAACGATCTCGACACAGCTGTCTTCAACGAGCTCGACAACGACTTCTACACGTACCGTCCTCAATCGACCTCGACACGTACGCTTCTCAGTCGACCTCGACACGTACAGTTCTCGATCTGGATCCCACTGCTTCCACTTCCTTGGATTCGCTTTCCCGTACACCTCGATTCGGAAATCACACGATCTCGGGAATCAGACTTCCTAAAACAAACACAACTCAGCTCGATCTATGGGTTCTAATACACTTAGCTCTCTTCCCAAACTTAACCACAACCCAGAAAATATTAAAAACTCAAGAACTGAAATATATTTTTCCTCCAACACAAAGTTAGGGATTTCGATCAAAAGTTCATGAAAAAAAGTTATCTGATGCTTCAACAGATAGATCGACAACAACAATAACCAGAAGCAACAACGAAAAATAAGAAATCGAAATAAACCGAAAATGAAGGTTTCTGGGCACTGCCGATTTCAGAAAAACAGGGAAAGAAAATTTGTTTTACAAGCCCAATTAATCGGTTAGAAAGATAGGTAATATCGTGAAGAAGAAAACCCATCAATTTGACATGATTTGGAAGCATAAAACTGGCTAAAAATGGAAAGGAAAGTAGCGCTAAACAGTAGCACAGAGGAAAAGAAAAATCTGTTCTTCATACCTCAATGGTGATGGTCGAACAGGCGAGATCTGTCGAGAAGATGATGATGAACAAGATTGATGAAGAAAGCTTGTGCAGAATCTCGATGGAACTCACGGTTTCGTCGATGGAAGTTCTGAAGAAAACAACGAAACTCAGAGCAGAAGGAAGGAAGAAGAAAGAAGAAAAGAAAAAGAATGAGTGTTTGAGGGAATCGGTCGTGGTATACAGCTGGAAGGGCATAATCGTAACTCCAGCTATAAGATGCCAATCCCATCAATCATCTACCCGTTAAATCGTTCCTCTCATAATTACCTTCTACTCTGTCGGTCAACGGTCTAGACACGCGACGAGAACGGTCAAGCCGACAATATAATTATTACAAACAATATAATAATAACGCTGAATAACGTTCGAAAGAATACGAGGTGTCATCTCGACACGATGTCGACTAGGGTGCTCGTGCAAGCGCACAAGGTTCTAACACGAGTTCGTGAACACGGCCTCCTCAGCTCGGTACGCGACTTCATCAACTCGACACCCGATCTCCTCAGTTCAGCAGCTAGTGCACGTGGTCTCCTAAGCTCGGCAAAAGACCTCGGCAAACGATCTTGGCACGGGATCTCGACACAAGGTCTTGGTCGAGGTCTCGATACGTCGTCCTAATACGATGTCGATCTCGTCCTCAGGTGTTACAAAGTACACCCCGACAATATATTATACATATGCTAGATTGGCCCTGGGTAGGAGGAAGAAATCAAGTATACTACTCACAACTACTCCACTACATTCACTGGATAAACATTGAGTCACCAGTAATTAATTTTCCAGTGAAAGTTTGGCCTTCCCAAGTGCTTCCTTCGCTGCAATTTGCTTTGCACATCTCTCTGTACTTCTTTCCCTTGCCACTTCTGCTTGTCTAATTCTATCCTTTAAGAGGATGTCAACTTCCAACCTGTTTCTTATTAAATGACCAAGTCGATTTTCTACTTCTATCATCTCTACTTTTGAGTTTTAGTGAATCATTTGCTTTGCATCCTTCTTTATATGTGAATCGTGCATAGAAAATTAACTTAACTATTATACGAAAATTGTTATGTTAATTATTGATGAAATGAATGTTTGATTATTGTTATTAGTATCGGAGAAAAGCCTTAGCTTCCCGTTGGAGGTTCAATATATTATTGAGTGCATGTACTCTTTTAGGGTACCACGTGTTCATTGTATATTGAACCTTGAATTGTCCAAGTCGGACAGTTTAGGAAAAAACTTTTACTTTACTCGTATAATAGTTGTTGCTTAATTCTCGTATCTTTATATTTGATGAAATTTCGGTTCGATTCATTTTCTTTTGTTCTCTGGGTGCATACTTAATCCCGGTATTCATAACTACGATCATTTAGTGTACTCAGAGGCCAATGGGAAATGCTGCTAAAATTTTGTCAAGTATAAGATTTGAGAATTAAGGAAGCACAATTATACGAGTTCTGAAAAAGTTTTTCCTCGAATAGGATAGGGTCATACCATTTAAAGAAAGAGAGCGGTTGTAAGAACGTCGTGCTGTTGAAATTATCATTTTTTTTTAACATGTAGAAGATGGAATTTTTTCCTTCGAGTCGTAGTTGGATGTACGATAGGTTGTATCCAGGGAGAGGGGGTTTGAAACAATCTTTTTGCAATGGAGTTAATCACTTTGTCCAAGCCACAATGGCACATGAAGATTTCATAATTAATTGAGGGATTAGATGTCCGTGACTTAATTGCGATTGCAGAAGGATTAAGAGCCCAAGTGAGGTCATGTATCACCTGCAGAGAGTTGGATTTAGGCCTAATTACTGGATTTGGACTAGACATAGTGAAGAGTTGCCTCGGGTTGATTTAGGGGTTGACGATAATTGCACAGGTGCTTCAAGCAGTTGCGTAGATACAAGATATGGTGAGCAAATTGAATTGATGCAAGATATGGTTTGTGATGCATTGTGGGTCAACGTATCATTTGAGGAGCAACAGTATGATGACACAGATGAACTTCCAAATGAGACAACACAAAAATTTTATAATCTCTTGTTAGAAACAAATAAGCCGTTGTTTGAAGGATCTGCAGACTCTAAGTTATCAATGTGTGTGAGGCTTTTAGCTCTTAAGTCCAACTGTGGTGCTATGGATGTGTGCTTGGATCTCGTAACGAAAATGATGTTGGACTCGTCACCTATCAAAGATGGTTTGCCAAAAAGTTATTACGAGGTTAAAAGCTTGTGTCCAAGTTGGGGTTGGAATCTAAAAGGATAGATTGTTGTGTGAGAGGGTGTATGTTATATTACGACAATGAGTTCAGTAAAAATGATGGCGCGCTGGTTGAATGCAAATTTTGTGGTGAGCCAAGGTATATTTCACACACTGATAATGGGAAGGGTAGACAAAAACCAGTTCCAGTGAAGGCAATGTTTTATTTGCCAATTATTCCAAGGCTGCAGAGAATGTTTGCATCAACACAGACTGCAGACAAAATGACGTGGCGCTATGAGAATAAAAGCACTTCAGGTATGTTGCGCCACCCATCTGATGGTGAAGCTTGGAAGCACTTTTATCGTGTACATCCCAAATTTGCAGCAGATCCACGTAATGTACGACTTGGCTTACGCTCTGATGGTTTTACCCCGTATGTTCAATCAACGGCGAAACCTTATTCTTGCTGGCCAGTTATTGTTACCCCATACAATCTTCCTCCGGAAATGTGCATGTTTAAGCCTTATATGTTCTTGACTTATATTATACCGGGTCCAGATAATCCAAAAGATGGTATTGACATCTATTTACAGCCTCTCATTGACGATCTCAAAAGGTTGTGGAATGGCGTTTTGACTTATGATATTGCACGAAAGAAGAATTTTACAATGAGGACAGCTCTGATGTGGACCATTAATGACTTCCCTACATATGACATGTTGTCTGGTTGGGGTACTCATGGTGAAATGGCATGTCCCTATTGCATGGAGCATACAAAGGCCTTTACCTTAAAATTCGGGGGGAAGAGTTCTTGGTTTGACTCACATCGCAGATTTTTACCAGTGATCATCCATTTAGACGGAATAAGTAAAGGGAAATCGTGCATACAAACAGATATAAAACGCAGCGGAAAATTAAAATTTCCCTTCCAATTATCCTTGCGAATGATCATGATTCAGGGATTGTGCAATTTACCTCTTGTAGCGCAGTCCGTTGATGACGAAAGCTTGAGTCGAGCACGAACGTTGTACAGATGATAATGCCTCTACGTAGTCCACACGAACAGACTTCGAACGGGAGCGGCCATCGTCTACGGTGCTAGCTGACGAACGGAACCAGTCACGAACGCACACACTATCTCTTGTACAGCTAGGTTAGAAATTATGTAAGCAGGACTTCAGCTTAAGTGTTCTATTTATAGAACCACTTAAGACTAACCTAGCGCATCGTAGCTTACCATGTGCTGCGTTACTCTTGACTTACGTTGGTGCGTCATAAGAGCGTACCACTGAATAAAATAAGTCTTACTCATTTATATTTTATCTTCCATTAATCTGTTCTTACGTGTGTCACCCTGTAGGTTCCCGCAACATTGGCAATACTATTAAATCACTATTTAATATTATAAACAGAGAGCGGTGTCTAGCAACACATCACTGCTACCCAAGTAACGAGAATGTCAATGTTTTGACGTAACCTTTCCGTGATAATGATCATGTGTATAATTACCCTTTTGCCCCTATATCTGAATCGAACACAAGGCATAGTGTGTGTCACCCTTGTATAGTTCAACATTATATTCCTTGATACCCAAGCAGACTTAGTAACAACAAATAAGAGCAATATCTCAGATAGACTTATTTTAGCATGGCCATGCATTTTACAGTCATACTCTATCAAGGGGCCCACAGATATTACTCCTGCTATGTAGGAGGGGCAAATCTCATCTAGGTCACTCATGTCCCTCTACATGACTCGTGGAGTGCCCAGTTGACCGACTTTGTAATTGTCATGTTACAGACAAAACAAAACACTCGACTCCTCATGTAGGGACCATAGTGGTTTCAGGTGAAAGGGTGGCATACACCACTATCACTATGATGGCAATAAAAAACGCACTATGTAGTATTCTCATGGCGGGTCAATCCAGTACACAATTACCCTAATGTGTACCTATGCGGTGACTTGATATCTCATATCTATAACCTGTGAGATGAGGTTATCAGTCAGCACACATAATAGTCTTGATATATTATTATTGCCCTTAAGAATAATAATACTCGACTATGGATGTTTAAGAGTAAGTTCTATAGTATCTCACAACCGAGTTGTCTACTCGATGTTCTATTAAAATCGAACTTTTACTCAAGGGCTTTATTACATTAAAACAAACATAATAACTGAAATGTCTCATATAATAGATAAATAGCATGATACACATTATAAGTTCAAAAGGAAAATATTGGCCTCTAGGGCTTACACCAACAATAAGAACGCCTTCAAGAAAGGGGAAGTTGAATTAGATGGTCCGCCCCCAAGGTTGACATCCTAACAAATTTAGAGCAGAGTTATGGATCTGCCAAAAATCACAGATTATGGTGAATTGGATCGATTTGAAGGAAATGGACAATAACATAATTGGACTAAAAGAAGTATTTTTTGGGATCTGCCATATTGGAAAGATAATTTATTGAGACATAACATTGATGTTATGCACATTGAGAAGAACTTTTTTGACAATATTTTTCTCACAGTGATGAACATTAGAGGAAAAACGAAAGACAATGATAAGGCCACACAAGACTTACCACTTTACTGTAGGCGAAAGGACTTCAATTTGATGACTCGGTCGGATGGGAAAACCCTGAAACCCAAAGCCTGTTACTCTTTAACTGCTGAGGAAGTAAGGTCAGTCTGTCGGTGGATAAAAGAACTTCGAATGCCAGACGGTTATTCTTCTAATTTGACAAGATGTGTCGATGTGAAGAAAAGAATCATGATTGGGATGAAAAGCCATGATTGCCATGTATTCATGGAGTGTTTACTTCCTATTGCATTTAGTTCCTTGCCGTCAAATGTTTTAAATCTACTGATTGAACTCAGCCAATTTTTTAAAGACTTGTGTTCTGCGACATTGAGAGAGGATGATATTATAAAGATGGAGCAGAACATATCAGTCATTCTTTGTAAGTTGGAGAGAATATTTCCCCCTGTAGTACCCTAATTTTGTCCGGCTTTTTTTTATTTTATTTTATTATTTATTTTAATTGGTAGTAGTAGTAATAATAAATAAAATAATATTTTTTGTTTTTATAATAAAAGAGATTAAAAACGAGAAGAAAAGAATGGATAAAAAAAGGATTTTTATTTGAGAAGGGGTGTGCAAAAAGTAAAACTGGGTGGTGCAAACAGCAATGAACCAAGCTGGTGGCCAAGCCCAAGCCCACGGCGCCCCAGCCATGCCCTCGCACACCCCCTCTTTTTTTATTTCCCACACCTCTACATCTCATTTTCTCCCTTCAGCCGCGCCGTTCCCCCCATCTTCGTCCCCCTTCTATCTCTCCATCTCTCTCTTCATCATCCTCCTTCTTCTCCACCATTCATGCCTTCTCCTCCATCATTTCTCTCCCTCTCTTGACCTAACCCTAACCCCCCACTCTCATCTCTCTCATCTTACCCCAACCTTAGGAATCCATGACCGCCACGACCTCTCCCTCAAATCTCTCCTTCCCTTTCCTTCTTCATCGTTTGGTTTCCTTTTTCAAAAACAGATTTCGAAGATCCTCTCTCAAATTCCCTTCTATCTCTCTTTTCTTCATCTGATCTCCTCTTAATCCTAATTTCTCATCACCCAGCCGCGGCTACACCAAACTCACTTAACCCTAAACCTCATGACCGCAACGCCCTCATCTCCAAACCCTAACCTATCAAAACCGAATCGAATCCACATGATTCAGTCAAGAGATGCACGTGATTAAAGGAAAGAAGAACCGTGAAGATCTCCACAAAAAATCAGGGAGTATTTAACTTTTATTTCTTATCTTTGTTTCCTTTTTAATGTTTGGATTCAGTTACTGATTCGATTTTCTTTATGTTCGCAGGGCTATAAAATCCAAGGCATGCAAGGCAAATCGGGGGGAGGACCCTAAGAGAAAACAGAGAGCAGAAAAGAGAGCAAAACTAGATCCAGAAAATAACATAAAGAGAAGGAGAAGCAGAACAAGCAGAGAAGAAGAAGGCCAAAAAAAAACCGTGAGGCCCTAGAACTAAATTAAACACTACTAGTTTTAGGTTCCTTTTGAATCTCCTCCTTTGATTTCTGTAAGTTTTCTGGGGAGCCACAAACCCAGGTCTATTCCTCTTCGTTTTCATTTTCTTGTATTTTTTTGCATTGGTTTTGTATGAACTGAGAAGTATATGATCGTTGTTGTTATTATTGTTGTTGTTATTGCTGTTGCTGCCATTGTTATTGTTGTTGTCATCGTGTTTGTTGCTGTTGACGTTAGTATCTACGGTTCCACGGTTTAGATTAGAATTAAGTTTAGGGTTTGGCCTTCCAATGGCGCCAAACCCTAAATAGGGATCAATTTGCATATATGTAGTTAAGAGGGGCATAAATGCAAAAAAGTTTTTTTCTTTGAAATTCCGTTCCATATATACACGTTTTAGGGTTTGGTCTTCCAATGGGGCCAAATCCTTAGTAGGGACCGATTTGCAAATTTTCTATTAAAAAGGGTATAAAAGCAAAATAAAAAATTTCTATTTCTTTATTTATACATTCTTTTGATTAAATAAATAAGTTAATATTTTTTATTTGTTTAATTTAATTTTATCTTTTAATCTGTTTTTGTAAAAAAAAAATATTCTTTCTTTTAAGTAGATTTTTCTTTTTATCCTTTTTACCTCTTAATGACTAAGTAATTAAGGTTTTGCTTTTATTTAAAATAATAGAAAAGGTAATTTTATGTCTATTATATTTATTTAGGGGAGTTGATTCCTATGTTCAGGTCAGAATCATAAGTAGAGTCCAATTTTCACTTCAGCAAGTATATTTATAGACATAAAATAAAGAAATTTCACTTTTGGGAAATAAATCATTTAAGGCAAATAATCTCTACGAATAATCAAAGGGTACCATTGTAAATGGGCGTTTTAGGGGTGCTAAAACCTTCTCTATACGTAACCAACTCTCGAGCTCAAAATCTGGTTCAAAAACCTTCCTTTTTTATTAAATTCAAAAATATCCAAAAAATAGGTTTTCCAATGTTTTCCTATGAAAATAAAATATTGGTGGCGGCTCCATTTTAATTTTCAGGGTGGTTGTCACAGCTGGCGACTCCACTGGGGACTTTAGAGAGTTAGGCCCTATGATTGTTTATATGATTTGTTTGCCTTATTAAATGAATTATTCCCTTTTTGTTTTTATTCCTATTCGTTCATTTGTTTATATGTTTGTATACTTGAATCCTAGGATAGAAAACATGCATTTAAAAAATATATTTCTCTATTTTTTATTTGTGATTCATTCTCTTTCATTTGTTTTTTTTCTTTCTTGTAAATATTATGTATGTCTATGCATTTGAAACCTTAGGGTAGAAGACATGTATATATATTGTTTTATTTATTTTGCAGCGGGTAGTTTTAAGTTTGCTCCTTCACACACTTCACTTTATACACTTTATTTACACACACTATGAGTGGGTGCCCTATACCCGGGCCCGAGTGAACCTTAAATTAGGAGAAGCTGTGTAATGGGTGCTCTGCTGGACGTACGGCCAATAGGTTCCTATGAAAGCCTCACCTAGAGTTTGGCTCCATTTGAGAAAAAACCATCCTTTAATAATATACTTATTATTGGTGGTAACATTTTCAAATGGGACCCTTGGCTCTAGGGACCTTTTAGATTAGTAACTTAAATCCACCCAATGGAAAGACACTTATGTGGACCATAGACTCTTTTTAAGGAGCTACCGGCCCATATCACGAAAGGAGCATACCTTATCCCATTTTCCACGTGACAAAAGTCGTATGACCTAAGATCTTAGGAAATACCGGCCTACATCACAAGGGGCACACTCTGCCCGTTTTTCCTTCATCCATTTATTTTCCATTTACATTTCAAAAATTGTGAAAGATAATAAATGATATTTTTCTTTAAAAAAATATTATTTGTTATTCTTCTTTGCAAAAAAAAATAAACATAGTTTCAAAAAAAATTTCCCTTCTCATAAAAAATAAATCTTCAAAAAATGCATTTTCACTTTTTTAGCAACGTCATTGCATTCATTTTATTTTTGTAAAAAAAAAATTAATAAAAAATGTTTCTCTATTATCCATCATATTATTTTGCATAAAATATACATAAAAAAAATTCATGACATGCATAATCATGGCATCTTCATAACATGGCTCATTTTCTCCTCAACAGAAAAATAGATATAAATAAGCTTTCCCTGCATCCTTACCGCACTCGAGCCCAATCTAGACTCATGGACTTGTTGGAACAGAATCAACAAGCGATGAGAGAAGAACTCGACCGAATCAATGGTAAGATGAACAAGATATTTGACCTTCTGCAGAACTTGGATCCAAAATTGACCACTGATAAGAACCATTCCATCAGCATTAATGAGTATCGAGAGGCTTCCAATGGCCCATTAGAAGACCCCCTAGATCAGAAGAGACTCCAAATTATGGAAGATAGGCTGAAAGCCATTGAAGGGGAAAATCATATTGGGTTCAAAGCTTCAGAAGTATGCTTGGTCCTAGACGTGGTGATTCCTCCAAAATTCAAAGTTCCTGAGTTCGTCAAGTATGAAGGCTTAACTTATCCAAAAAGTCACCTCATCATGTACTGCCGGAAGATGGCCTCCTGCTCCAGTAATGATAAGCTCGTAATCCACTTCTTCCAAGAGAGTCTTACCGGGGCATCCCTATGCTGGTATATGCAGTTAGAGCGGGGCAAAATCAGCTCATGGAATGATTTGACTAAAGCTTTCATCAAACAATATAAATACAATATGGACATGGCTCCTGGCCGTTCCCAGTTGCAAACCATGGTAAAAGGGGGCAATGAAAGCTTCAAAGAGTATGCCCAAAGATGGAGAGGAATTGCGGCCCAAGTGGAACCTCCGCTATCTGAGAAAGAGATGGTTACCACATTCACTGACACACTTCAACACCCCTTTTATGATTTGATGATGGGAAATATATGTTCAAGCTTCTCAGACCTAATCATTGTCGGGGAAAGAGTAGAAGCAGGGATAACAAACGGAAGGATTGGCAACCTCAATTGAGAATTGTTGAGGCTTTGAAATACAAAGTGCAAGATCTGATCAACGCCAAGGGGTTGGACTTCAAGAAAGATAACTCTGTTTACTTTTTACGCTTTGCCCGAAGCCCTGGGGCATATCCTGTAAAGGGCTCATTATGTTCTCATCTTTTCAGTTCATCAATAAAACCGCAATTTGAATTTTTTTTTTAATTTATCTCATAGAATAAAGGTAAAGCAAATGCACAAATTATCAAAAGTTAAGTTTTGTGAATATGTGAGCAATGAGATTTTGAGATGAAGTTTGGCCCTTTTTCTTTATCCAAATACTTATCCCTTGCTATCCCTTTTAAGCCTAAGACGAAGTTCTCTTTCAAATACCCTGAATAAGGATCGTCCATACAATGAAGAATAGCACAAGTCTCCGATCAACTTTGTCTTTTCAGAAAGAAGAAGAGCAAAGTAAGCAATAAGGTATCAAAGACAATTCAAAAAATGTCAAAAACGTATCAAAGACACCTGCGAAGATCAAAAAGGAAACCGCAACGGCGAAACAAATGTGCTAGCAACCAATGAAGTGCATCTTTAGACTAAAAATCCTTATTCCCATAAACCCTTAAATACCTTTTAAGCCTGAAATATCTTTTTTTCATAGCCCTTAACCCTTGGCCACGTTACAACCCTAATAAAGTCCATTCTGATTAAAGTCAAATTGCTCATATTTTCCTAAAACTTGATTTTTGAAAGAGGAGATCCATATAAACTCCTCAGTGCAGTTGCTTTACCTAAAAAAAAAGAATATAGAATAAAATGCTCGCTAGGCTGAAAACCCGAAAGGGCGGTCTAGGCAGAAGTTAGAGCGACCCGCTAGGTTGAAAACTCGTAAAGAGTGGCCTAGGCAAAAGTTAGGGTCAACATTTCCACCTAGATTGGACCTCACAGATCTAAACATAAACCAAGAAACTGGGGGCAAGAGCTGAACCCATCATCTACAAGCTTCGCATTCTAGATTTCGTTCTAGTTTCAGAACTACACAAGATGATCTGTCTCTCAACATAGATCTTTCCTGTCATGGCTGGACGAAAGCCAAAAGGACACAAAAAAGTCTCTATGGATCAAAGTTGTCAATCTAATCCTCCCAAGAGCATTCATAGCATGGAAGGAACATTCAAGAATCCACAAAGATAGACAGAATAAACTATCAAGGGGCAAATATGCAAACCTGGTGCAGTACAAAGTCAACCATTCGGACAAGCAATCTGACAGAAAGTTATCATCCCACGAGTCTAGGGGCAGAGTCCTCAAAGGAATTCAGGGAAATCAAAAAAATCTTTCAAAGCAAAATAATATTCATGCATGGCATACCGTTCATGGCATTTTGCATAATCATTAATACCTTTGGGTACCCGACCCACCTTCAAAATCATTTCTCTAAAAAGCAAAACAATATTCATGCATAGCATATCATTCATTGCATCTGGCATGATCATCAATACTTCTGGGCCTCAGACCCACCTTCAAAATCATCTCTCTAAAAAAAAAAAAATTCATTTCATGCATAGCATACCATTCATTGCATCCTGCATGACTATCAAAGTTTTTGGGTCCATTGACCCACCCTCTCAAATATTACATACAATTGGTCTGTTGTTACTTAGTAAGAACTAGTACTCAGCCTACCCAATCTCTTTATTAGCATGAGTTAGGAACCTGTCCTACACCTTGCTGGGAATCTGACCCACCAACTTGGGAATATGACCCAAGCTTTTAGTCGGGAACCTGACCCGCGTCTCGAATCTTCCTAAATCATGGAGATCGATCCAAACCTTTTAACAAGAGTTAGGAATCTGACCTATATCTTGTCGGGAATCTGACCCAAACTGTTTCGAGTGACAGAGAAGCTCATACACTGGACGTTCACCTGTAATAGGAAAACCAGTCCGTACTTTAGCAAGAGTTAGATTCTGACCTACATCTTGCCGGGAATCTGACCCGAACCTATATTGAGTAACAGAAAAACTCATAGCACGGACATTCCTTAAAGTAAGGTAGTCAATCCGTACCTTTTGGCAAGAGTTAAGAACCTGACTTACCCTTATTGGGAATCTGACCCAAACTCGTGCCGAGTGACGAAGAAGCTCGCACCCTAAACTTTCCCTAAGTAGGGAAGTAATAAATACCATAGATGTGAGGGTTAGGAATCAGACCTACGCCTTACCGAGAATTCACTAGGAATCAAACCTAGAATCCCTTACCAATTTTGTAAGAGCTAGGAACCAAACCTATGTCTTACCGAGAATTCACTGGGAATCAGACCTAGAGTCTCAAAGCAAAGTCGGGAGCCAATCTCGCATCCTCAAACAATTTCGTTCTAGATAAAATTAGAGTCTGTTATCCTTAATTACCTTTTACAACGAATGCACGAAGACCTTCGAGTAAAATGTAATTAAGGAGAGGCAGTTGTAGTACCCTAATTTTATCCGGCCTTTTTTATTTTATTTTATTATTTATTTTAATTGGTAGTAGTAGAAATAATAAATAAAATAATATTTTTTGTTTTTATAATAAAAGAGATTAAAAATGAGACGAAAAGAATGGATTAAAAAAAAGGATTTTTATTTGAGAAGGGGTGTGCAAAAAGTAAAACTGGGTGGTGCAAACAGTAATGAACCAAGCTGGTGGCCCAGCCCAAGCCCACGGCGCCCCAGCCATGCCCTTGCACACCCCCTCTTTTTTTATTTCCTACAACTCTGCATCTCATTTTCTCCCTTCAGCCGCGCCGTTCCCCCCATCTTCGTCCCCCCTTCTATCTCTCCATCTCTTTCTTCATCATCCTCCTTCTCCTCAACCATTCACGCCTTCTCCTCCACCATTTCTCTCCCTCACTTGACCTAACCCTAACGCCCCCATTCTCATCTCTCTCATCTTACCCCAACCCTAGGAATCCATGACCGCCACGGCCTCTCCCTCAAATCTCTCCTTCCCTTTCCTTCTTCATCGTTTGGTTTTCTTTTCAAAAACAGATTTCGAAGATCCTCTCTTAAATTCCCTTATGTCTCTCTTTTCTTCATCTGATCTCCTCTTAACCCTAATTTCTCATCACCCAGCCGCGGCCACACCAAACTCACTTAACCCTAAACCTCATGACCGCAACACCCTCATCTCCAAACCCTAACCTATCAAAAACGAATCGAATCCACATGATTCAGTCAAGAGATGCGCGTGATTAAAGGAAAGAAGAACTGTGAAGATCTCCACAAAAATCAGGCTTTTATTTCTTATCTTTGTATCCTTTTTAATGTTTGGATTCAGTTACTGATTTGATTTTGTTTATGTTCGCAGGGCTATAAAATCCAAGGCATGCAAGGCAATCCGGGGGGAGGACCCTAAGAGAAAACCGAGAGCAGAAAAGAGAGCAAAACCAGATCCAGAAAATAACATAAAGAGAAGGAGAAGCAGAACAAGCAGAGAAGAAGAAGGCCAAAAAAACCGTGAGGCCCTAGAACTAAATTAAACACTACTAGTTTTAGGTTCCTTTTGAATCTCCTCCTTTGATTTCTGTAAGTTTTCTGGGGAGCCACAAACCCAGGTCTATTCCTCTTCGTTTTCATTTTCTTGTATTTTTTGCATTGGTTTTGTATGAACCGAGAAGTATATGATCGTTGTTGTTATTATTGTTGTTGTTATTCTTTATTCTTTGCCATTGTTATTGCCGTTGTCATCGTGTTTGTTCTTTGTTGGCGTTAGTATCTCTGATTCCACGGTTTAGATTAGAATTAGGTTTAGGGTTTGGCCTTCCAATGGCGCCAAACCCTAAATAGGGATCAATTTGCAAATATGTAGTTAAGAGGGGCATAAATGCAAAAAAGGTTTTTTCTTTGAAATTCTGTTCCATATATACACGTTTTAGGGTTTGGTCTTCCAACGGGGCCAAATCCTTAGTAGGGACCGATTTGCAAATTTTCTATTAAAAAGGATATAAAAGCAAAATAAAAAAATTCTATTTCTTTATTTATACATTCTTTTGATTAAATAAATAAGTTAATATTTTTTATTTGTTTAATTTAATTTTATCTTTTAATCTGTTTTTGCAAAAAAAAATATTCTTTCTTTTAAGTAGATTTTTCTTTTTATCCTTTTTACCTCTTAATGACTAAGTAATTAAGGTTTTGCTTTTATTTAAAATAATAGAAAAGGTAATTTTATGTCTATTATATTTATTTAGGGGAGTTGATTCCTATGTTCAGGTCAGAATCATAAGTAGAGTCCAATTTTCACTTCAGCAAGTATATTTATAGACATAAAATAAACAAATTTCACTTTTGGGAAATAAATCATTTAAGGCAAACAATCTCTACGAATAATCAAAGGGTACCATTGTAAATGGGCGTTTTAGGGGTGCTAAAACCTTCTCTATACGTAACCAACTCCCGAGCTCAAAATCTGGTTCAAAAACCTTCCTTTTTTATTAAATTCAAAAATATCCAAAAAATAGGTTTTCCAATGTTTTCCTATGAAAATAAAATATTGGTGGCGGCTCCATTTTAATTTTCAGGGTGGTTGTCGCAGCTGGCGACTCCACTGGGGACTTTAGAGAGTTAGGCCCTATGATTGTTTATATGATTTGTTTGCCTTATTAAATGAATTATTCCCTTTTTGTTTTTATTCCTATTCGTTCATTTGTATATATGTTTGTATACTTGAATCCTAGGATAGAAAACATGCATTTAAAAAATATATTTCTCTATTTTTTATTTGTGATTCATTCTCTTTCATTTGTTTTTTTTTCTTTCTTGTAAATATTATGTATGTCTATGCATTTGAAACCTTAGGGTAGAAGACATGTATATATATTGTTTTATTTATTTTGCAGCGGGTAGTTTTAAGTTTGCTCCTTCACACACTTCACTTTATACACTTTATTTACACACACTATGAGTGGGTGCCCTATACCCGGGCCCGAGTGAACCTTAAATTAGGAGAAGCTGTGTAATGGGTGCTCTGCTGGACGTACGGCCAATAGGTTCCTATGAAAGCCTCACCTAGAGTTTGGCTCCATTTGAGAAAAAACCATCCTTTAATAATATACTTATTATTGGTGGTAACATTTTCAAATGGGACCCTTGGCTCTAGGGACCTTTTAGATTAGTAACTTAAATCCACTCAATGGAAAGACACTTATGTGGACCATAGACTCTTTTTAAGGAGCTACCGGCCCATATCACGAAAGGAGCATACCTTATCCCATTTTCCACGTGACAAAAGTCGTATGACCTAAGATCTTAGGAAATACCGGCCTACATCACAAGGGGCACAATCTGCCCGTTTTTCCTTCATCCATTTATTTTCCATTTACATTTCAAAAATTGTGAAAGATAATAAATGATATTTTTCTTTAAAAAAATATTATTTGTTATTCTTCTTTGCAAAAAAAAATAAACATAGTTTCAAAAAAAATTTCCCATCTCATAAAAAATAAATCTTCAAAAAATGCATTTTCTCTTTTTTACCAACATCATTGCATTCATTTTATTTTTGTAAAAAAAATAATAAAAAATGTTTCTCTATTATCCATCATATTATTTTACATAAAATATACATAAAAAAAATTCATGACATGCATAATCATGGCATCTTCATAACATGGCTCATTTTCTCCTCAACAGAAAAATAGATATAAATAAGCTTTCCCTGCATCCTTACCGCACTCGAGCCCAATCTAGACTCATGGACTTGTTGGAACAGAATCAACAAGCGATGAGAGAAGAACTCGACCGAATCAATGGTAAGATGGACAAGATAGTTGACCTTCTGCAGAACTTGGATCCAAAATTGACCACTGATAAGAACCATTCCATTAGCATTAATGAGTATCGAGAGGCTTCCAATGGCCCATTAGGAGACCCCCTAGATCAGAAGAGACTCCAAATTATGGAAGATAGGCTGAAAGCCATTGAAGGGGCAAATCATATTGGGTTCAAAGCTTCAGAAGTATGCTTGGTCCTGGACGTGGTGATTCCTCCAAAATTCAAAGTTCCTGAGTTCGTCAAGTATGAAGGCTTAACTTGTCCAAAATGTCACCTCATCATGTACTGCCGAAAGATGGCCTCCTGCTCCAGTAATGATAAGCTCCTAATCCACTTCTTCCAAGAGAGTCTTACCGGGGCATCCCTACGCTGGTATATGCAGTTAGAGCGGGGCAAAATCAGCTCATGGAATGATTTGACTAAAGCTTTCATCAAACAATATAAATACAATATGGACATGGCTCCTGGCCGTTCCCAGTTGCAAACCATGGTAAAAGGGGGCAATGAAAGCTTCAAAGAGTATGCCCAAAGATGGAGAGGAATTGCGGCCCAAGTGGAACCTCCGCTATCTGAGAAAGAGATGGTTACCACATTCACTGACACACTTCAACACCCCTTTTATGATTTGATGATGGGAACTATATGTTCAAGCTTCTCAGACCTAATCATTGTCGGGGAAAGAGTGGAAGCAGGGATAACAAACGGAAGGATTGGCAACCTCAACATTCAACAACCATTGCACGGTATGAGCCAAGAGATGGAAGAAGAAACAAACGTTGCTCATCACAACATGCTAAGTTGGGGCAGTGGGTCATTCAATTGAGAATTGTTGAGGCTTTGAAATACAAAGTGCAAGATCTGATCAACGCCAAGGGGTTGGACTTCAAGAAAGATAACTCTGTTTACTTTTTACGCTTTGCCCGAAGCCTTGGGGCATATCCTGTAAAGGGCTCATTATGTTCTCATCTTTTCAGTTCATCAATAAAACCGCAATTTGATTTTTTTTTAATTTATCTCATAGAATAAAGGTAAAGCAAATGCACAAATTATCAAAAGTTAAGTTTTGTGAATATGTGAGCAATGAGATTTTGAGATGAAGTTTGACCCTTTTTCTTTATCCAAATACTTATCCCTTGCTATCCCTTTTAAGCCTAAGACGAAGTTCCCTTTCAAATACCCTGAATAAAGATCGTCCATACAATGAAGAATAGCACAAGTCTCCGATCAACTTTGTCTTTTCAGAAAGAAGAAGAGCAAAGTAAGCAATAAGGTATCAAAGACAATTCAAAAAATGTCAAAAACGTATCAAAGACACCTGCGAAGATCAAAAAGGAAACCGCAACGGCGAAACAAATGTGCTAGCAACCAATGAAGTGCATCTTTAGACTAAAAATCCTTATTCCCATAAACCCTTAAATACCTTTTAAGCCTGAAATATCCTTTTTTCATAGCCCTTAACCCTTGGCCACGTTACAACCCTAATAAAGTCCATTCTGATTAAAGTCAAATTGCTCATATTTTCCTAAAACTTGATTTTTGAAAGAGGAGATCCATATAAACTCCTCAGTGCAGTTGCTTTACCTAAAAAAAAAAAGAATATAGAATAAAATGCTCGCTAGGCTGAAAACCCAAAAGGGCGGTCTAGGCAGAAGTTAGAGCGACACGCTAGGTTGAAAACTCGCAAAGAGTGGCCTAAGCAAAAGTTAGGGTCAACATTTCCACCCAGATTGTACCTCACAGATCTAAACATAAACCAAGAAACTGGGGGCAAGAGCTGAACCCATCATCTACAAGCTTCGCATTCTAGATTTCGTTCTAGTTTCAGAACTACACAAGATGATCTGTCTCTCAACATAGATCTTTCCTGTCATGGCTGGACGAAAGCCAAAAGGACACAAAAAAGTCTCTATGGATCAAAGTTGTCAATCTAATCCTCCCAAGAGCATTCATAGCATGGAAGGAACATTCAAGAATCCACAAAGATAGACAGAATAAACTATCAAGGGGCAAATATGCAAACCTAATGCAGTACAAAGTCAACCATTCGGACAAGCAATCTGACAGAAAGTTATCATCCCACGAGTCTAGGGGCAGAGTCCTCAAAGGAATTCAGGGGAATCAAAAAAATCTTTCAAAGCAAAATAATATTCATGCATGGCATACCGTTCATGGCATTTTGCATAATCATTAATACCTTTGGGTCCCTGACCCACCTTCAAAATCATTTCTCTAAAAAGCAAAACAATATTCATGCATAGCATATCATTCATTGCATCTGACATGATCATCAATACTTCTGGGCCTCAGACCCACCTTCAAAATCATCTCTCTAAAAAAAAATTCATTTCATGCATAGCATACCATTCATTGCATCCTGCATGACTATCAAAGTTTTTGGGTCCATTGACCCACCTTCTCAAATATTACATACAATTGGTCTGTTGTTACTTAGTAAGAACTAGTACTCAGCCTACCCAATCTCTTTATTAGCATGAGTTAGGAACCTGTCCTACACCTTGCTGGGAATCTGACCCACCACCTTGGGAATATGACCCAAGCTTTTAGTCGGGAACCTGACCCGCGTCTCGAATCTTCCTCAATCATGGAGATCGATCCACACCTTTTAACAAGAGTTAGGAATCTGACCTATAACTTGTCGGGAATCTGACCGAAACTGTTTCGAGTGACAGAGAAGCTCATACACTGGACGTTCACCTGTAATAGGAAAACCAGTCCGTACTTTAGCAAGAGTTAGATTCTGACCTACATCTTGCCGGGAATCTGACCCGAACCTATATTGAGTAACAGAGAAACTCATAGCACGGACATTCCTTAAAGTAAGGTAGTCAATCCGTACCTTTTGGCAAGAGTTAAGAACCTGACTTACCCTTATTGGGAATCTGTCCAAACTCGTGCCGAGTGACGAAGAAGCTCGCACCCTAAACTTTCCCTAAGTAGGGAAGTAATCAATACTATAGATGTGAGGGTTAGGAATCAGACCTACGCCTTACCGAGAATTCACTAGGAATCAAACCTAGAATGCCTCACCAATTTTGTAAGAGCTAGGAACCAAACCTATGCCTTACCGAGAATTCACTAGGAATCAGACCTAGAGTCTCAAAGCAAAGTCGGGAGCCAATCTCGCATCCTCAAACAATTTCGTTCTAGATAAAATTAGAGTCCGTTATCCTTAATTACCTTTTACAACGAATGCACGAAGACCTTCGAGTAAAATGTAATTAAGGAGAGGCAGCTGTAGTACCCTAATTTTATCCGGCCTTTTTTATTTTATTTTATTATTTATTTTAATTGGTAGTAGTAGAAATAATAAATAAAATAATATTTTTTGTTTTTATAATAAAAGAGATTAAAAAAGAGACGAAAATAATGGATTAAAAAAAGGATTTTTATTTGAGAAGAGGTGTGCAAAAAGTAAAACTGGGTGGTGCAAACAGTAATGAACCAAGCTGGTGGCCCAGCCCAAGCCCACGGCACCCCAGCCATGCCCTTGCACACCCCCTCTTTTTTTATTTCCTACACCTCTGCATCTCATTTTCTCCCTTCAGCCGCGCCGTTCCCCCCATCTTCGTCCCCCCTTCTATCTCTCCATCTCTTTCTTCATCATCCTCCTTCTCCTCCACCATTCCCGCCTTCTCCTCCACCATTTCTCTCCCTCACTTGACCTAACCCTAACGCCCCCATTCTCATCTCTCATCTTACCCCAACCACAGGAATCCATGGCCACTTGACCTCTTCCTCAAATCTCTCCTTCCCTTTCCTTCTTCATCGTTTGGTTTCCTTTTCAAAAACAGATTTCGAAGATCCTCTCTCAAATTCCCTTATGTCTCTCTTTTCTTCATCTGATCTCCTCTTAACCCTAATTTCTCATCACCCAGCCGTGGCCACACCAAACTCACTTAACCCTAAACCTCATGACCGCAACACCCTCATCTCCAAACCCTAACCTATCAAAACCGAATCGAATCCACATGATTCAGTCAAGAGATGCGCGTGATTAAAGGAAAGAAGAACCGTGAAGATCTCCACAAAAATCAGGCTTTTATTTCTTATCTTTGTATCCTTTTTAATGTTTGGATTCAGTTACTGATTCGATTTTGTTTATGTTCGCAGGGCTATAAAATCCAAGGCATGCAAGGCAAACCGGGGGGAGGACCCTAAGAGAAAACCGAGAGCAGAAAAGAGAGCAAAACTAGATCCAGAAAATAACATAAAGAGAAGGAGAAGCAGAACAAGCAGAGAAGAAGAAGGCCAAAAAAACCGTGAGGCCCTAGAACTAAATTAAACACTACTAGTTTTAGGTTCCTTTTGAATCTCCTCCTTTGATTTCTGTAAGTTTTCTGGGGAGCCACAAACCCAGGTCTATTCCTCTTCGTTTTCATTTTCTTGTATTTTTTTGCATTGGTTTTGTATGAACTGAGAAGTATATGATCGTTGTTGTTATTATTGTTGTTGTTATTGCTGTTGCTGCCATTGTTATTGCCGTTGTCATCGTGTTTGTTGCTGTTGACGTTAGTATCTACGGTTCCACGGTTTAGATTAGAATTAGGTTTAGGGTTTGGCCTTCCAATGGCGCCAAACCCTAAATAGGGATCAATTTGCAAATATGTAGTTAAGAGGGGCATAAATGCAAAAAAGGTTTTTTTCTTTGAAATTCTGTTCCATATATACACGTTTTAGGGTTTGGTCTTCCAACGGGGCCAAATCCTTAGTAGGGACCGATTTGCAAATTTTCTATTAAAAAGGGTATAAAAGCAAAATAAAAAATTTCTATTTCTTTATTTATACATTCTTTTGATTAAATAAATAAGTTAATATTTTTTATTTGTTTAATTTAATTTTATCTTTTAATCTGTTTTTGCAAAAAAAAAATATTCTTTCTTTTAAGTAGATTTTTCTTTTTATCCCTTTTACCTCTTAATGACTAAGTAATTAAGGTTTTGCTTTTATTTAAAATAATAGAAAAGGTAATTTTAGGTCTGTTAGATTTATTTAGGGGAGTTGATTCCTATGTTCAGGTCAAAATCATTAGTAGAGTCCCATTTTCACTTCAGCAAGTATATTTATAGACATAAAATAAACAAATTTCACTTTTGGGAAATAAATCATTTAAGGCAAACAATCTCTACGAATAATCAAATGGTACCATTGTAAATGGGCGTTTTAGGGGTGCTAAAACTTTCCCTATACGTAACCAACTCTCGAACTCAAAATCTGGTTCATAAATCTTCCTTTTTTATTAAATTCAAAAATATTCAAAAAATAGGTTTTCCAATGTTTTCCTATGAAAATAAAATATTGGTGGCGGCTCCATTTTAATTTTCAGAGTGGTTGTCACACCCCCTGGTTTCTTTGACTCTATGGAGCATCTCCCAGTGCATCTTGCACATGAAGCTAGGCTTGGTGGATCAATTCAATACAGATGGATATATCCATTCGAAAGGTAATATAATAAAATATTCTTTAATATAAATAGTCATTTGAAGGGTTAAATGTATCAATTTTTATCATCAACCTTGTTATTTTGTAGATTTATGGGTGACTCAAAATGATCGGTGAAAACTAAGGCCAGGGTTGAAGGATCTATTTGTGCAACTTACTTATACTGTGAGACGATCTATTTCTGTTCCCATTATTTTACGAACTTCATGTTGACACCAACAAATAATTGGAATGAAATAGAAATTGAAAGTGAAAGACACCCGCTAGCCTTATCAGTATTTTGTCTTCCCGATCGTCATGCTGGAAAGGAGCTGACTCATTGGTTAATGGGAGAAGAGTGGAAGTCAGCCCACGTTCACGTATTGATTAATTGTGTCGAAGTATCACCATATCTTACGTACGTATCATTTTGACCACTTTCAATTTCTTTTATCCATAACTACTCATGATTATTTGTTTGATAATGACTTGATCAGGGCCTTCTTATTAAATAAGCCCATAAGCGAACAAGACTCTTCTGCCTATATTCATGAATATTTCCCAACGTGGTGTATGAACCAGGTATGTATTTTTTAGTCCTATTTGAACTATTTATTGTTTGAAAATACAAAAGATTGTTTGAAAAAAAGGAACCATAATTTGTTTGCCTATGGTGTATACGCAGGTGTACAGTGAGGCAGAATCACCTAAAATCGAACGCTTGAGAAATTTATCTCATGGTCCTAACTCATGTGTAAAAGAATGGTACACGTTTTTCGTAAACGGAAACAAATTTCAAACCCAGTCAAAAACAGAGGGAAAAAAATCAATTAACAGCGGAGTTAATTAAATCAATTATAGAAATTAATTAATTTAAAAATTAAATAAATAAATCAATTAATTAAATTAAATATAAAAATCATTCAATTAATTTAATTAATTATTTAATTAAACTTCGTGGAAAAAAATTCGGCATTACCGACGGTCATGGCCGTCGGAAAATTACCGAAGGTTTTGGCCGTCAAAAATTATCGTCAGATTTTGACCGACGGATTCGCCCGTCGGCAATAGTAACGATAAAAAATAGCCCGTCGGTAAATATCTGCGACGCTAGTTTTACCGACGGGCTTGTGGCCGTCGGTAATCCGTCGGAGGCCGTCGGTAACGCCGAGTTTTCTTGTAGTGAAGTGTATACATTTGTAAAAGAGAAATCTAAAAGTAGTTAATTGGAATAAAGTTTATTATAATGCATATGACATAGAAGTAGATTGGAACAATATTTTCATGTTGATCAACTGTAATCTTTTTTTGAGTTCTATCACAAAGGTTAGAGAAGATTGAGAGAGAGTTGTTAACAAATGCTCATTAAATTTATGGAAAGACTATAAGAAATCAGTAAGTATTACCTACATGGCTTTAATACTAATAATTATTTTAGAAGATAACACATCCTCAATTTTTAAATATAATTTTTTAATTAATTATTATTAATTAATACTAATAAATATTTTATAAGATATCACTTTCTCAATTATTATTTGTGAATATTTTAGATTCTAGATGACTAGTAAATTATATGACATATAACATACATGGAATAATATTAACATGAGCTTTGTGTCTGGAGTTAATATGTCTCAAGAAGCTTGAAAAAACTCAAATAGTTTGCTCTAATTTGATTTTTGTGTACTGGTCAAGTTAGATCAAATCCAACAAAACCTAATACTTCAACAAACTAATGGCCAATCATAAAAAGTAATAGAAAAATAGTAGACAACTATTAGATAGTTACTCTATAGAAACATAATTGTAATTGTTATTATTTTTTGTTGAAAAAGACCCTAAACTATTTTATTTGCTTTGCTTTACGGGCTAGACGTGGAATCACGTGAAGAGGCGAATGTGCATTAGTATTTTATTAATATATGTTTTACATCATGAATATGGAAATAATATAAGCTTTAGGTATTGACACTTGATAGCCCTTTACTTCATTTTAAAGAACAGTGAAGAAATTGTTATATGACTCAGAAAAAACTGGACAACAAATATAGAAAATAAAGCTTGTATGCGCCAATGAAAGCACAACTTTAAAATATAAAATATCATAAATATGATGACGTTCTATAGCTATGTGTCTCACCTCAGCTCTAATTCATAGGCATTAATCTTCAACAATTGCTCCTCTTGTTGCTTCAACTATAATGTAATCTTCAATGAGCTTTTCTAGTTTTTTTTAAGAAAAGTATCGTAGCTTAAAAGATCTTGCGAGTTTCCACTGCAAACCTGTTGCCTTTTCATCTCATTCAAATAACCAAGTTGAACAGATTGATATTTTAATGGCCTACACTATTTTGTAGAGGTGACACCAAAAAATTTCCCAGTTGTCATGGTTGAAGATGGTGAGAAATGTTTTTTACAGTAATTAGGTAAAAAAAAAACATTTATTAAAGATTCTAGGGAAAAATAGAGAAGTTGAATAGTTTAAATAGAAACCATTAAGACTTTTACTGCCTTTTTTTGTGTGTGTGTAGAGACCTTTACTATCTATCACTACCAAAAAGACCTTCCTACCTTAGAAATGAGATCAATAATGAATTTATAATTCATAATCTCACCAAATTATTTTATACAAATAATAACCAACTTATAAATATATTATGCAAATCCTTCTATTATTTTATGTTTCTTTACACAAAATATCATTTTTTCGTAAACTCCTTATTTCATAATATTTTATAATTAATTTGAATTTTTTATGATACTCTTAAGAAAATAGTCGATAGTCAATTTTTTGGTGTAAAATTGGTAAAAATATTCTTATTGCACATTTTGCCTTGTTGCAAATGATTTATTTATTTAGAAAGGGAAAGTTCAATTTTTTAGCATTGTTTGGAAATTATATATAACTTATGTGAACTAATAAATTAAATGCATCACATATCAACTGATGTAATTAGTGCTCTAAGATGGAAATTATTTAACTATTTATAAACTTACTAATTTACCCCTAAATTTGTTACAAATTATACTCAATGGTTTTTTTATTTAGAAAGGGAAAGGCAAATTTTTTAGCATTGTTTGCAAATTATATATAAGTTATGTGAACTAATAAATTATAAGTATCATGTAACAGTCTGGGCCCCCACCCATACTGGATCGTACCACAGCTGCCCGACCCATTGACCACATGGCCCTAGCCCAGCATACACTAGCTCTGGTCCATGCATCCCAGTGTCTGGTTCACTCACAGGACTTCACCACCCCCCTTTGGATTTAATCCAAATTAATGGTGTATTAATGGTGTTTTTCCCTTCTCTAGAAATCGAGTCATGTACTTAGGGGTTAAATACAATGGTTTTTGATTCCTAGTACTAACCAATTAAGCTAGCTCAATGGTTGGTACTAGGAATCAAAAGCTCAATTGGTTGGTACTAGGAATCAAAAACCATTGTATTTAACCCCTAGGTATATGGCTCGATTCATAGGGAAGGCAAAAATACCATTAATTTGGATTAAATCCAAAGGGGGGTGGTGAAGTCCTATGAGTGAACCGAACACTGGGGTGCATGGACCAGAGCTAGTGCATCTTGGGTCAGCTATGGTCGATGGCTCGGCAAATGTGGTACTACCAATATGGGTGGCGGCCTGCATCATTACACATCACACCTTAACTGATTTAATTAATGTTCTATGATGGAATATGATTTAACTATTTAAATTTATTGAAATTAATTCCCCTCGATTTAAATAATAAATAATAATACTTAAATTGCTATAACAGAGATCTTAGTTAAAACTATGCTTCAATAAGTTTTAAAAAAACACAACACAAATAATACTCAATGATTTATTTATTTGGAAAAGGAAAGGTCAATTTTTTTAGCATTGTTTGCAAATTATATATAAGTTATGTGAACTAATAAATTAAATACATCACACATTAACTGATTTAATTAATGTTCTAAGATGGAATATTATTTAACTATTTATAAACTTATTGATTTATCCCTAAATTTGTTTCTATAAATTACCAAAATGTCGCAGACAATATGACCAAGGCGGTAATAAGTAATAATATTTCTTAATATCATTAATTATTTTATTAAAATGACATAGTTGCCCTCAATTAGAATGGAAAATGACTAAATATACCCCTAGACAACCTTCTATTATATATATAGGAAACGAATTCTTTATCTAAAAAAATTAGGGTGCTTCTACTTATTTTGTATCATAATTGTATTTTCTTCCAAAATATGTTCTCAATATCATTCCCAAATCTCTTCCTCTAAGTTTAGCCTTACCCATATTAATTTTCCATTATAATTTATTTTATGCAACATGAATAATTTATGCCAATAATTACTATCATATACTAAATTTATAATTAATGAATAGCTAAGTTTCCTATTATAATTAATCATAATAGATTAATAGTATTTGTTAGGGTACAAAATACTTGTCACGAATTAGGAACATGAGACAAGAGTACAAAATATTTGCCAACAATTAGGAAGGATGCACCAAGAAGATGATGGATGAAGGAATTGATGTAGATGTTCAATAGCAGAGGAAAGTGGTGATCGCCTACAAAGACTCAACACTCAAATGGTAAGTTTCTAAGATGAGAGAGAAGCTCAAAATGAACATGTACTTTAGTTTCTAGTGCTACTCGACTTATATAAAGGTGTAACGAAGGTTAAATACAGTGTACTGAGTTCAGCAAATGCACACGTGGGTCCCTAGGGTCTACTAGGGTTAGGCCCCAGGTGGCCGGGTTAGGTATACTTTGAGGTGTATTTTTCGTGCACCATCACCAGTTAAGGGCGTGGTAATTCATAGTGAATACCTCAGCTGGTGTTTTTTTTGTTCAATTTGCTCTATTCTTCAGTGGTTTGAGTGTCCAATACAGTGAGGCTGCATTTTCGAATTCTTGTGAGGATGTCTAATACCCAAATGAGTGTTACCCCAAAAGATGAACGGGATGAGGTAGGGGACCTCCCTCTACCTAATGACCTGCAGATTGGAAGAAAGGCGTTAGTGGGGAAAATTATGACTGCTAAAGTTCTGAATAAGGCAGCTATTAAACAGATTTTCCTAAAAATGTGGAGCAACTATACGGATGTTCACATCTCTAACCTGAGTTCCAACATGTTTCTTTTTAGCTTTCTTCACCAAAATGAAGCTGAGGAGGTGTTGAACCGTGCACCTTGGTTTGTCATGAACCATTTAGTTAGTCTCTAAGTCTGGGAGGCTAATATATCTTGTGAAGAAATTGTTTTTGACTTGGAACCATTTTGGGTACAGATTCATGGACTCCCTCTTGCAAACCTCAATCCAGCTCATGCTTCCATGATTTTATTTAGAATGGGCCAAGTGATTGAGATTGAGAATCCCACAGTTGAGCATCATTTCCTGCGACACTTTATTCATGCAAGGGTGTTGGTTAATGTGAGTAAGCCCTTGTGGTCTGGAAGTTGGTTGAATATGGGCTCTCTCCCTCGAAAATAGGTGAGCTTTAAGTTTGAACGATTACAAGACCTGTGTTTCAACTGTGGTCTTGTTGGTCATGAACAAAAAGTGTGCAGGAAAACTAGGGTTATGGCAGCCTACAATAAAGACATCCCTATGGAGTTCACTATTATGATCCAATTAGTACCTATCTATGGAGTTCACTATTGGGCTTTTATGGGCCAACCCAAGGGATCAACATATAGGCCCAAAACAAAAATTAGTCAGTATTTTAAGAGTATTGATTAATAAATTACAAATAAAATTATTTATTTAAAAATATCATACTAAACATATTAATAAATGAAAATTATTATTTTTTTATTATATATTTATTTTTTATTTTTTACAGAAAAATGTTTTATTAAATATGTATTCTTCTGAAATCTAAATCCGTCTCCTATCCGCCCTAATTAGTAGTTTGCTTCATATAATGAAACAAATTTTCCAACTAAATCAAGATTCACTTGATACTCCCTCCGTCTCATATTAATTGTCGTTTAAAGTAATGCACATCGTTTAAGAAAATTATTAATTACACTTGTTTGAAAAAATGATATATATTGACTAAAATGCTTTTAGTGTAGTGGTAGTTAGGTGAAAAAGTTATTATCTTTGTCCCTAAATATAAGCCACTTTTAACTAAAATACATAAATTAAAAAAATTAGTTAACACATTTAATTTGTTTAAAATGTGTATTGATTTTTCAAAACTATCCTTCAATTATTGACATAGGATAGAGAAATAATCACCTCATTTACTATTGATTACAAAAAAGAATGTAAATTAATTAGGAGTAATCTTAAAAAAATAATTAATACATCTAGTAATTTAGAAATGAGCTTATAAAAAAAGATAATTTTTTTAACAAATGAGACTTATATTAAGGAACAGAGATAGTAATTAATATAGGGTAGTCGAGCTATAAATAAATAAGGATACTATTGAAAAAATATGATTAATACTCTTTTGATATTCTAATGTCATAGATAATATGAGAATGAGAAATATTCCAAACTAACACACAATAATTGATCGAGTAAAAAAAAAAACACATAATAATTGATATTCAATAACCCAAGGGGTTGGCCTAGTGGAGCACGATATGACTTGTATCCGACATGTCGAGGGTTCGAGTCCCCACTAGTCCCCTTGGGGTTAGGTAAATGTAATTGCCTTCATAAGTGCTCAAAGAGTCTAGAGGTCTTCCCTACCTTGGATTGGGACGTCATCCCCGCACACTAAATTTCTTGCAATAAAAATAAAATTGATATTCAATGTTTGCAAATTTTCTGGCGAATAACAACCACCCACTAATTTCTTATTTTTAATAAAATATTTTCAAATTGGTTTTAATGCGGTTAGAAAGCCGGCACAGAGGCCTCTCTAGCTGACTTCTTTTATTCTCTTTCTGTCTAAATTTATTCAATTAAAGCAACCGACCATCTATCTCTTCCCCTTCTCTTTTTCTTTTGATCACATTAAAAGCAACAAAAAAATCTTCAATTTTCTTTGCAGGAGAAAGCCCCTCTATACACTTGTTACAAAATCACCTCGGTGATAATAAAAAATAATACTCCCTCTTGTTTTTATTATAAAAAACAAAAAGAATTCATTTTTTATATTTTTATAAGAACCATTGACATATTTTTAAATTATATTAAATACTAAATTTAATTTATAAATTTATTTTCCTTCAAAAAAAATTTATAACTTTATTTATTATGAGAGAGAATATTAGGAGTAATTAAGTTAATGAAATTAATTAGGAATAATTAATATAAGGGCATTTGTGCAATAAAATTTAAATTTATAAGAGTATTAAATAAAATAAAAACCTGATTCTAATACATTTCATTGGTCTTGATGAATTAAAGTTTTGTTTCTTATACTCCTTCCGTTTCTTTTTACTTGTCGGTTTTTAAGACGAAATTTGTTCCTTTTTATTTATCATTTTGATAGTTTAAGGTTACATTAATTACTTATTTATTAATTATATCATTAATTATTTATTTTAGAGAGATAAATAACTGTGATGGATAATAAACAATCAAAGGTATCATAAGAAAAAAGACCAATAATTTTATCAAAAATAACAAAATTTATTGATTTAGTTAGTTTGTGTAAAACAACCTTAAAAAACAAGTAAAAAGGAATAAATATAGTAATAGACTAAATATATGAGTTATTCAATGAATCAAAAAAGTTATTAGTTGTTTATATATAAAAACGGTGGGAGAGAGTAATAATTAGATGGAAAACCTTTGACTAACTTGGCCATTAATCCCCACTTTATGCACGCATCATAGTTAGATATAAGTTTTATCCAAAATTACGCGTCACTAACCCCACCCATTCAGTCATATGTAGAATTTAATAAACAACCCATTAGAAAATTGGAAAGAAAATATCCATGAACGGTGAACCCTATCATAAGAGGCAATTTTCCTTTGTGGGGCCCACCTGGACCATTCTAAATTTGTCATCTTCAAAACGTAGATATTAGATAAGCACTCAAACTATGTCATTTGCTCATGGTGGATTGCTCTTTCAAGTCATAACGAAATTCCTAGAAAGTCACATTTTTTTAATTCAATAATAAACCAACACCTAATATTATTTGAAATTCCCAACTATTTTTATTTTTATTTTTTGTTCCATTTATTATATACTACACATCCTAGCTTCTAATCACTCTTCCAGCTCCAGAATCACCCTCTTGGAGATGGATCTTGATGAGTGGGAATCTCTCTCTGATGATTGCTACCTTGATTTCAACGAAGATGGTGAGAAAAAAATCTTGGGGTCATCAGAAAGTGTTATTGACACGGATTATTTCTATCCATCATCACCACCACCAAGGAAATCAAGGGTGCACAATCAACTTGTCCCTTTGCCAATTCAATTGGAACCCAAAATTGGTAACACCCCAGATGATTTTTTGGAGAAAGACATAAAAAAGAATCAATCTTTTGCCACCCCATCATCAGGGAAAATCAAAGACTTGAAGGTAGGAGTAGGGGCTGCTTTAGAAGCTGATCAAGAAGAAACTGTGTCAAAAGTTTTCTTCAAGAAAAAGGAAAATGAATTTGTTGACATGAAAATTGAGTCCCCAAAGTCAAGTAGTAGTACGGGGTTGTGGCCTCCAATGGATGAGATCATTACTTCTCCTAGAAGGAAGATTGAGAAGGATGTGCTTGGCAACAAAGAAGAGGAGTCAACTTGGGATGAAGAGAACAATAGTGGTTTCAATATATGGAAGTGGAGCCTCACTGGTGTTGGAGCTATTTGTACTTTTGGTGTTGCTGCTGCTTCTATCTGTGTTCTTTTCTTTGGAAGCCAACAAAGGAAGAAACTTGACCACAAGATTCGGTTCCAGATCTATGCTGATGACAAGGTCAGCAAATTTCTCAAAAAATTTTAAATGGGGTTTTCTTTTTGCTTACAAAATGTTAAAATTTACACAATTTTGTTCATGATTTAGTATAGAATTGCATCAAGGTTTTAAATTGCTGTTTAGATCAAGGTTTTAGATCGCGGTTGCGTTAAAGCCGAGGAAACATCAAAAACCATAACGTCATAGTTACGATCGTGGTCACGTTTTTTAAAATCCTGATTGAGATTACACCAAAATCCTTGAAAATATGAAAATTGCAAACAAATAAGGTTTATGTTGCCGCAATTGGGACCTGAATTCACTACGGTCAGTAAACCTTACGGTCAGTGCAATAAGGGGATTTAAGTTATTTGATGAAGATCTGATGACTCAGATTGTAACTGCAGCAAATTAGAAATTCGAAATCTCAACTATTCATTTTTTATTAATGGCTGAGATTAGTGAATGCAACAAAATTGATTTTATCAAATCCATTTCCCAAGAATTGTAGTCATGAATCATCATGAGGTTGTGGCTGCAATTAGAGTCTCAGTACGGTTGTGAAGTTGAAACCTTCAAAAATTGATATTGCAATTGTATTTGTGGACAGCGAACCTTGGATTGTGTTTATTTATTCAAAGAAATATCATAGAAAGAAAAATTGTTAATTTTGCAGGAACTAGGAAGGATGTAATTGTACTAATTTTAAAGAGTGCTTAGAATACTGAATAATTCACTAGATTTGGTCTAAATATTTAATTGATTATAGGTTACTGGATATTGAACTAACCCTTGATTTTGATTTTTAGAGGATTAAGCAAGTGGTGCAGCATGCAACCAAATTGAATGAAGCAATTTCTGCAGTAAGAGGGGTTCCTATGAGCAGAGCTCAAATAACCGTTGGTGGTTACTATGATGGTCTTTGAAGCATTGATTAAGTGCTTTCATTAAACATTAGGAGTCTACAATGGGAAACAGTTCGATAAATTCTATTAGTCATATATTTCTGTAAATAACACGAGGCTGTTCCCTTATTGCTCATATGCTTGTTCTGTATATATTATATTTTCTATGGTCTTGTAATTAGGTCACAAAGTAGCACTTTTTCATTATTATTTGATCGATAGTTTTGAAGTATAAGGCTATGTTTGACGGCCAATAAAATGGGGGAAAGAAAATTTATTGATTAAAGTGTAAAGTTGCTGATGTGTCACATTATGATTAGTCTGTCACACTTATTCATGCACACTTTTCACATTTAGCAAAAATCTTTTCTTTTTCCCACTTTCTTTCCTTACAAACAAACATAGCCTAAGTGTTCGTAATAATTTTGGTGGTTGGTAAATAAGGAGAAACTGCAGTTGCAGGGTTTTAAAACCGAGTTGTGGGAAACAGATCCTCCAACTTTGACGCTCTAAAGGTACCATGACTTTATCTCATTTTGATTCGTCAAATCAATCCAAAGCACTAGAATGCCCCACGTGGCCCTGTTTTTTATTTAAAACTGAAGGTGAAAAGAAAACAACACATACGCAAAGTACCTCTCCGTGCACAGTACCTCTGTTGTGTCTTTTCGTTGTCGCTGTCATCGCCACTCCAACTTTCGTAGAGGGACAATGTAAACTAACCAAAAACACACAGTTTCAATTCCCTTTGCAGAGGGACAATGTAAACCAACCAAAACTAAAAAATTTTAAAATACAAAACAGAACAGGAAAAGAGAGAAAGTTTTGGTCTTTTGATGCAAGTGTGGGAATCGGTCAATCAGTATTCTGGGTTATTAGCGAGTTTTACTTTTGGCTAAAGCACAAGAATGTGGGATCTCAATGGCTTACCCGATCCGAGAAAGGACGAGGGGGGGCAGCAACAGCGGGAAGCAGCGTGGATCTCCTGCTTAACCTGAAACCTCTCAAGCCAGGGAAAGATTTCAAGTTCAGACTATGATGATTGGCATCCTCACTTACGCAACGAAATGGAGTTGTGGTAGCGACGGTGACGGTCGGAGCAGCAAAGGCGGCTGTGCAGCATCGTGACAGCAAGAGGGAAACGACGTGTGATAGGTTTGGTGGGCTGTTTCTGTTAGATCTGAAATTCGAAAGTATTTGAAAATCAAAAATTTGAATATCGAAAATCACCGATTGAAATTACTGAGATGAGTCGCGGATTAGGTCGCTCTCTTTAAGACGTTTAGCCTTTCTTTCTAAGGTCTGGCAGCTAACAACCACGTCGTCCCCAAGATAAAACAGCTCAGACGAAAAATCGAATTCCGTTGCACTGCGGAAATTCGTTCACAGAGGATACACCTTCAGTATGGTATTAAACCAGTCGCAGATACGGTTTAGGAAAACCGGTCGTTGTTTGCACACGATGGAAGAAGATAAAAACGGGTTTGACTCAATCCGCACGTTGAGGGATTTTCGGATCAAATGGAGTAGTGACTCTGACTAAGTCGCACAACACAGTTTAAATTTTAAATTTTTCGTGTACTAAAAAATAAATACACCACAAGGCCCAAGCCCAAGCCCTACTGACCGCCGGACGGCATGCGCAAGGCAGGTGGTGGTCACTTTGTGTGCGCCCTTTCCTGCTCATAAAATGGTACCCTGGGCACACCCCAAAGTGGTGAGGTCCACATATATAAGCACTCATAAAGTGTCTATTCTCTCCTATGTGGGACTTCCCAATTTTTTCAATTCATTACTCCAAGTTCCAACAATCCCCCACTTGAATTAAAAATGTTTGATAGCGTCAAACGCCTCATTAAGATTGTGCATAAGCGAGGTGTCTTCCGAGCTTGAACCTTTGCATATTGATTAGGATTTAGATTTAACAAGAGTGACTCGTAGTCTTGAACTCTATCTCTAACATCAAAATCACACACACTCTTATCAATAGGTGTAATCTTCAAATGCCCGTATGCGTTAATGGCCTGCACGTCTATCCCGAGATAGTGAACGCTCTAGGAATTCTCGCCTAAGATTCCATAGAAGCGGCCCACTTCCACATTCACATAGGTGAGTCTATCAGAAGTACTCCTGTAGCTAGGTACTTCACTCCACATAGAGCATAGATCTCATTAAGAGTTTCTATTACCTCATCCTTTAATCGCTTCAGGAATCATGCCTCTTGACTTATAATAGCATGTTCATCTCTTATCACATCACAACTTGTTATTACCCTTTGAACCTAATTCTTGGGATCTCCAGTCTTTTAGGTTGGGTTACCATCATGAGTGCCTCTTGGTTCCAACCTCAGTAGTCCCATTGTTTTAGATGTATTTTGGACTTTCTCTCTAGCTACTCCTTTCGTCAAAGGATCGGCTAAGTTTTCATCAGTGCGTACATGATCCACTCTCACGGCTCCTTTTGAGAGGAATTCTCTCACGATCTTTGTGTTTACGACGTATCTGTCGCCTTTTACCATTATAATAACGATTCTCTATTTTTACAATAGTCGGTACTATCGCGGTGGATCAACACACCGCAACGGTTTTCCCATAACTAATCTCGGCTAGCAAGCATCTCAACCAGCTTGCCTCCTCACTAGTCAGTAGCTAGTGCTATCATTCGGACTCCATAGTGGATTGTGCTAGTATAGTCTGTTTCTTAGACTTCCAAGATACAAAGACCACCACTATGCTAAATATATAGCCACTAGTTGCTTTGGAGTCATCCGACCAGTATTCGGTCGGCATCACTGTACCGCTTCAAATGCATTTGAAATCTCGATAGTGTAATCCGAGATTCATGGTCCTTTTAGGTATCTCATGACTCTTTCAATGGCATGCCAGTGCTCCATACTAGGTCGACTTGTAAACCTCAAGACAACAATCCCACGACATAGGCTATGTCGGGTCTAGTACAATCTGTCGATGGCATACCTTAGGCTGCCAATGATGCTCGCATATTCTGTTTGTCTAATACCTTCACCAGTGTTCTTAAAAAGTTTTACACTTGGATCATATGGTGTACAAGCAGGTTTACAATCAAAGTAATTATATTTCTTCAAGATCTTCTCAATATAATGAGATTGATCCAAAGAAATTCCTTTTTCCGATCTAGTAATTTTAATGCCAAGGATTACACTTGCTTCTCCGAGGTCTTTCATATCAAAGTTGTTGCACAACAATGATTTCACATTATTCACAACATGAATATTTGAACCAAATATGAGTAAGTCGTCTACGTAGAGACATATGATAGTGCAAATGTCATTTTTCGATTTGTAATAAATACATTTTTCACTTTCATTCACTTTAAACCCATTCGAAATAATCAAATTATCAAACTTTTCATGCCACTGTTTAGGAGCTTGTTTAAGACCATACAGAGATTTATCTAACTTACAGACCTTACTTTCTTGTCCAGGGACTACAAAACCTTCAGGTTGCTCCATATAGATTTCTTCTTCCAATTCACCATTTAAAAGCGCTTTGACATCCATCCGTGTACTATCAAATTATAAATAGAAGCCGATTGAAATAAGTACCGATGGATGTAATTCTTGTAATCTGTGAAAATGTGTCGAAGAAATCTATATTTTCTCTTTGTCTAAAACCCTTGGCTACAAGGCGAGCCTTGTATTTATCAACAGTTCCATCAGGTTTTAGCTTCTTTTCAAGATCCATTTGCAACCTATTGGTTTGCAACCAGGAGGCAAGTCCACTAAATGCCAGGTCTTGTTAGACTCTGGGAATCCATTTCTTCATTTATGCATGCTTGCCACAAACCTGCATCCAATGAAGACAAAGCTTCTTGAATGCTAGATGGATCCTCTTCTAATGTATAGACCGTATAATCGTGTCCATAGTCTTTAGCAACCCGTGCTCTCTTACCTCTACGAGGTTCCATTTCCCTTTGCTCATTGTTCTCAATGTTCCTGAGCCTGAGAACCTTGACTAGTTCCGGTGCCCCCACTATTTCTTGATTTAAAAGGGAATCTATTTTCATAGAAGTCAACATCATTTGACTCTATGATCACTTTGGCATTTAGGTCATAAAACCTGTATGCCTTACTGTTTACTGCATACCCAATGAATACACATTCATAGGCTCTACTGGCGAGTTTGACTCTTTTTGGATCCGGGATCCTGACATAGGCCAGGCAACCCCAGGTTCTAAAATAAGACACATTCGGTTGTCTTTTCTTTAATATCTCAAATGGAGAAATTTTATTCTTGGATTTAGGTACTCTGTTGAGCACATAACAAACAGTTAATAAAATTTCCCCCCACCAGTGAGGTGCAGCGCCAGTGTTGAGCATAATAGCAACAACTAATTCAGTAAACGTTCTATTTTTCCTTTCTGCTTTACCATTCATTTCAGGTGAATATGGTGCAGTCGTTTCATGTATGATTCCATTTGATTTATAAAAATCATTAAATGATTGGGAGTCATACTTAGTTCCTCTATCACTTCGAAGTCTCTTAATCTTTTTCCTAAATTGATTTTCAATTTCAGTTAAGAAAACTTTGAACATTTCAAACGCTTCACTTTTATTTTTCATAAGATAAACAAAAGTATAATCGGAGCAGTCATCTATAAAAGTGATAAAATATCGTTTACCATTTCTGGTCAACGTTCCATCCAACTCGCATATATCAGAATGAATTAAATCTAACGGTTCAGATTCTCCAATTACGGATTTATGCGGCGTTTTCGTAATTTTAGCTTGACTGCAAAATTCGCATTTTCCTAAATCATTAAACGATAATTTTGGAATAAATCCTAAGTTGCACATATTAGAAATAATGCGTTTGTTCACATAATGACGAGTATGCCAAATATTAAAATCACAAAGCATATAAGCGAAGTGGAAATTTTATTCATTTCAATGTTCAACTTAAACATGCCATCGATTGCATACCCTTTCCCTACAAAAATACCATTTTTAGTAATGGTGTACAAATCCCCCCCAATAGACTGAGTAAACGCTGCCTTGTTCAAAAGGAGGCCAGGGACTAGAGTCTTCCTTATTGGTGGAGTATGCATCACATCTTTCAGAATGAGAGTTTTTCCAGAAGTGAAGTTCAGCTCGACATCTCCAGTACCTGCAACATTAGTGGTGTGAGCATCGCCCAACAGCACTTTCATATCTTCAGCAGCAGTGTATGTTTTAAACATAGCACGATCATTGCAGACATGGCGAGAGGCGCCAGTGTCCACCCACCAACCATATGATCCACCAACTACGTTGATTTCAGTAATCATAGCCATAAAGGCTCTTGATCGGGTTAGCCTACGCAGCAGAGCTTGGCTGTTCCTACACTTTCGTGCCATATGACACAGTGCGCCACAATTAAAGCAGATGAATTGTGGAGCGACATCATTCTTAGGAGATGGTTGAGGTTTACGATTTGGGACCTTTGGAGGGTTCCCATTCTTGTTCTTGTTCTTTTGAGGTGAGTACGATTCGATTCTTAAAAGATTTTCCAGCTTGGCTTCGTAACGCTCCGGTGGTTTTCTTGTTTGAAACAACCAAGACTTCTTCTTTCGATCTTGTTTTACGGATTCTTCCTCAATTCGGCGGGTAATCGTGCCTTCCAATGACAGCTTCCTTGGTTTTGTGCATTAAAGTATTTTTGAAATCCTTCCACGCAGGGGTAATTTGTCAATTAGAACAGCCACCTGAAGCTGTTCATCCAGGGTCATACCTTCAGAAGTGATTTCGTGAGCAATTTTCTGAAGCTCATGGGATTGAACCTCAACAGATTTGTCGTTAGACATTCTAAAATTTATATAGCGGCTCACTGCATATTTTTTAGCGCCCGCTTCTTCAGTATCATATTTCTTTTTCAGAGCATCCCAGACATCTCTTGCGGTCTTACGAGTGCCATAGTAATCATAGAGTTCATCACTCAGACCGTTCAGAATGAAATTCCTGCAAAGATAGTCATGCTCATTCCATAGGAGTATCTCTTTATTTGTTTTATCCTGTTCTTCCTTTTCAGTTTTTTCGTTCAACACTGGAATGTCATCTGTCAGGACGTTGGCAACCTTTTTAACGGTTAAGAAAAATTGCATCTTTTGTTGCCAGCGCTTGAAGTGAGATCCCTCAAACCGAAACGGTTTGTTGAAGTCATTAGCAGCAGAACCAGATCCAGTAATTTCAACGGTGTCCATGGTTGATTTCGAAAACGTCTTAAAATTGTTAGATCTGAAATTCGAAAGTATTTGAAAATCAAAAATTTGAATATCGAAAGTCACGGATTCAAATTCCTGAGATGAGTCGCGGCGTAGGTCGCTCCCTTTAAGCCGTTTCGCGGCAGTGCTCTAAGGTCCAAGCAGGCTAACAACCACGACGTCCCCAGGATAAAACAGCTCAGACGAAAAATCGAATTCCGTTGCGGTCGGAAATTGTTCACGCAGGATACACCTTGATATGGTATTAAACGATCGCAGATACGGTTTAGGAAAACGGTCGTTGTTTGCACACGATGGAAGAAGATAAAAGCGGGAGGGAGAAGAGTACTCGGTAAGTGCGTCGAGTTAGGTGCGATTTGAAAGCGAAGCGGAGTTTCAAATTTATAAGCGGCTGGATTGTTGAACACGAAATTAAAATCCGATCCGGATCGTTGATCGTGGTTTGACTCAATCCGCACGTTGAGGGAGTTTCGGATCGATGGAGTAGTGACTCGACTAAGTCGCGACAAGATACGTTTAAATTTAAAATTAAAATTTTAATTTTTCGTGTACTAAAAAATAAATACACCACATGGCCCAAGCCCGGCCCGGCCGGTCGGACGGCGGCGTCGGCGCGCGCGCGTGTGTGGTGGTCACTTTGTGTGCGTCCTTTCCCGTTCATAAAACTGGGTACCCCTTGGGGCACACCCCAAAGTGGTGAGGTCCACATATATAAGCACTCATAAAGTGTCTATTCTCTCCTATGTGGGACTTCCCAATTTTTTCAATTCATTACTCCAAGTTCCAACAGTTTCTGTGTTTTCGTATGCGTTCTTTGACTGTGTTTAAAGCTTTAGTTTTTTTTAAAAAAAAAAAAGAAAAGAAAAAGAGAGAGGCCACATGGTAGATTTTAGAGCATCAGTTTGATTAAATGGATCAACACTGAAAGGCATGGTTGCCTTTACCACGCGGAAGGTAAACAATCCGTTTCCTGAGTTTGTGATGGTAATGGATAAGAAATTTAGAATTTTCAATAATTGACCAAATACTAAATGTCAAACCGAACATAATTACGGATTTGGATCCTCTCGCGTTTGAATTCAACATGAAGGAGTCATGTTAGAGCATCCTACAATTAAAAGTTATTGGTGAGCCCCACTTTAAAAATATACAAGTGACTTTTAATGGTGAGATGCTCCTCCAACATGATCTCCTCATGTTGAATTCAAACATGAGAGGATCATGTTCTGGGCTAGGCCTAAATCCCAAGGCCCATTTAAAAGCCCACTTTGCAAGTGTAGAACATGTTAGACCGAAGAAACACAAAGTTCACATTTACACAAAGTTATTGGTAAGCCCCACTTTAAAAATATACAAGTGACTTTTAACGGTGAGATGCTCCTCCAACATGATCTCCTCATGCTGAATTCAAACATGAGAGGATCTTGTTCTGGACTGGGCCGAAATCCCAAGGCCCATTTAAAAGCCCACTTTGCAAGTGTGGAACATGTTAGACCGAAGAAATACAAAGTTCACATTTACACAGCAAGATATCATGCGAAATACAACGTACGGATCGAGATTGGTAGTCGTCCATTTAGACGCCTTTTTTGATCTAAGCCGTAGATTAAGTGACGTCACTGGATCACAACCTCCCATAGATCGCGATCAGAGCGGTTCCTTTCATCAACATTCGAGCGCATATCACGTTGCGATTAGTGCCGTGAAACAGATCACTTTGGTTATGACTCAACGACCTATTATATAAAGCATTCCCACGAGTGCTCAGGTACATTTTTTGATCTCTGCAACTCAACCCTTTGATCATTTTCTGACTTAGATATCAGAGTTCACTTCGGTTCATTTCTGATTCCTCTCTAAAGTTCACTTCGGTTCAGATCCAAAATCCCATGTCTTTGACTATTATTACTACTAGATTTCTGACCCGTGCGATGCACGGGAGATACAGAGTTGTGATAGTAGTTTTGATTTGGAATATTGTATTCAATGTTTAAAATAAGAAGATTGTTAAAAACTATCAATAGATGTAAATATAGATAATAATATAACGCGACGACACAGTACACATACTTATGACACATAAACCTGTGAGATTCCCATTGTAATGAATTTGTTGGGAGTAATAAGCGCATATTTATCCCTTAAGTAACACGTCGTAACTGATGCCAATTTGTCTAACGACATCTAACTATAGGTTGTATTGCTTTTTGCAATTACAATTTATGAAAGCTGCTGCAAAACAAATATAAAGAAAGAATGAATATAAGAAAAACTGAATGAAAGTGTTAGCATTATAGCCGCTTGGGAGTCCTGTATGAAACCGAGTATAGCAACCATAAAGATAAGAACAAAAATTTTGAAATTAGCACACCTTAAAGCACCCAACATGCACCAAGAGATGGCAACAAAAACCTACTATAGTTATCATGTTCGATTCAGTTGAAATAGAAGGTATTACAGACATTTGAATCGACATAGTTGCTTGATAACGGCATGTAATTCAGAACCGTTCATCTATTCTTTGCTTGAGATTCCCTCAGTTTTCTTTAAATAAGTCAAAAAAAGATGTTTCAACCTGCAAAAAATGGACTATTTATTAGAATAATATGGTAGTTGTAAATTGTAAACATAGAGAATTTATTATTACCAACTTATAAAGAGCAAGACAACTTATTTCAGATTTCAACTTTATAACAAAAAGAAAATTATTGTCAACAAATACAATGATGGTACCAAGAAAATGGTGTTGTCGGTGGATCCATAAGATGAGAAAAATGTGATATGTGAATATATCACATGATTTCCACTTTTTTTATGGTTGAACAGAATGGAAGTAACTATAAAAAGGATCTAATATAATATTCCAAGGCTAAGCTTCTTGACTAAGATTGCTTCAAATGATTTACTTTCTATGTATGTCAAGTTTATTTTATTGAGCATCACAAAGTAGTAAAAATAATAATAATAGTTAAAATTCAAACATGAAAGTTCTTAGAATGGAAACCATAAAAGACATGGTAAATTGAAGCTAATAGCAAACTGAAACCAAACCATGTAACACTACAATAAATAAAGTTGAACTCACCTTCAACGACATGTCCAAAGCTTGCAAATGCATTTTAATAGACTGATCATCAGCATGAAAGTTCCAACATATCACTATCTCAAATTCTGAAACACTTCTTGATAAACTACATTTGTAGTTGTTGTTGTAATATCACCCTCATTGTTGCGTATAAGTATCTTCAAACCGCTACGTGATGTAACCCTTGATATTGCTACATAAAGTTGGCCATGAGAAAAAACAGATTGGGGAAGATAGATGCCCACATGTTTGAGAGATTGTCCCTGACTTTTGTTTATAGTCATTGCAAAAGAAACAACCACTGGAAATTGTTTGCGTTGAAACTTAAAGGGAATTCTTGGATCAGATGGTATCAATGATAATCTAGGAATAAAAACCTTTTCCCCAATATTGCTTCCAGAAATGACTTTTGCCTCCAAAACATGGTTGCCCATTTGGGTGACTATGAGCCGAGTGCCATTACACAATCCTGAAGACTGATCTATATTTCTCAATAACATGATCGGAACACCAATCTTTAGCTTTAACTGATGATTAGGAAGTCCAGATGCAATAATTGTGTTCAAAAATTCAGGAGTATGTACATCATCTGGCCTATCAAAGTTTCCATTCACTAAACAGGGACTATCAAAACTTAAGTATGTTTTAGCTTCTCCAGGGACCAATGACATGATGTACTCATTCAACTCATGAACAACATCATTTGTAGGGGCTAATATAGCCCTATGCTGAAAAAAGGATGAGTCTCTCATATTTTCCAAAAGAGATGGATATGTACTGTCAACAATTGAAGCAAGAGGATCACCTGAGTTTTCAATGAGAATATCACGTGGTATATCAACAATAGTATATGCATCTTTGATTTTGCCAATAGTCCCATTTCCAATATCCAATACCCAATCTGAAAACTGCTTTAATTGATGAACATCATCGCATGACGAACCACCTTGAAGCCTCATGTTTTTAGTTAACGTAAGCACTTTGCATAACGACCAAAGATATGAGGCATTAAGGCTAGCATGAACAATATCTTGTCTTGTCCCCTTTGGTATGACCGGAAGTATCTGCCTAAAATCACCACCAAAAACCACAACTTTTCCTCCAAAGGGAATATTTAAACTTTCCGGGTTAGAAAATCGAAGTATATCTCTAAAGGTTCTATCCAATGCTTCAAAACAATGTCTGTGAGTCATAGGAGCTTCATCCCAAATTATAAGTTTAGCCTTGATTATCAACTCAGCCAAAGGACTACTTTGAGTTATGTTGCATGTCGAATCTTCATGAACATTTATAGGAATTTGAAATCTTGAATGTGCTGTCCTACCACTTGGGATTAGCAAAGCAGCTATTCCACTGGATGCGACAGTCAAAACAATTTCACCTTTAGAAATGAGAGCTGCAGAACTGGCCCTCCAAATATAAGTCTTTCCCGATCCGCCAAAGCCAGAAAGAAAAAACAATCCCCCACGATTTTCAGACACACTGAGCATGATTGTGTCATATATCCTCCGCTGCTCATCAGTCATTGTGGACAACAATTGTTGATGTTCTGCTGCCAATGCTTGCCTGTCATAATTTAATTCATCATAAATGAGTCGATTCTGAGACTCAGAAATCAGATTTATGTCAGGCCGAGGCATGTCTGGAAAATCAGATAAACTTCGGTTGTTACTTTGTAACAATTTTTCAATTTCTGCAAGGGTGATATTTTTCAACTCATCATCTGACAACACTAAATCTGTCATTGAAAAAAAAAACGATGAAACAGTATATGAATATATATATATATATATATATATATATATATATATATATATACACACACACACACACACACGTGAAAGTAAAAGCTTAATATCATAAGAGAAGAAGTCATGTATAAATCACCTTTCAATTGAAGAAGCATCCTTTGTCTATGGAGAATATCATCACTCAAATACTTCCAAGTCCTTTGCCAAACAAATTGGGGGTTAGAAAGCTGATTTGACAATAGTAATGTTGAGAACAACCTTCTCAAATAACTTGCTGATCCCCAATGGCTTGCCTCCACAATAGCATCAACATATTCCTTATCATCATCTAATAAGCCTAATGCATAGCAAGCATCCTTAAAGGTAGGATAAATGACATTATTAATTGTTCTTATGTCAACATAAGATTGCGGTCCCTTTGAGTAATTCAGCAAGATCCTCAAATAGTACAACTCTCCACTTCCTGGAGGAACAAAGTGTAGTCTTCCAACTGTAGTTCCCCTTTGCCTTGGACGCCATTGACGTTCACGCTGTTTCCAAACAAATTTTGTTGGAAATTGAGAGTATAAAAGATTCTTCCCTTCAGGATACATTTTATTTGCATCCATCCATGCCAAGAACTTGGATGTATTGTTGACTGGTTTATCAAGAACTTGGTCAATGGTGTCATCTTCGTCAAACAGAATAGAATGCTCACCTGTCAAATGGAATGATAGCCTCTCAACTGAAGGTTCTCTATGGTGAATGTCAAATGAAAAAATTCTCCATGCTGCCTCACAGGATGATAAATACCGGTAGTCATAATACATTTTGATCTCATCAACACACTCAGACTTATTCTGCCTGGCAGCACTATCATAGAATGTGGCAGTTATTCGATCATTACCTTTGTTAACATACTTGAAAAGATACTTGATGGAACGGGACTGGTTACACCATTCAACATTGATATGTGCATTGTATTTCAATAATAAATACCGATTGTAAGGGACAACAAACCTATTATCAATTGCACAATAACCTTTTCGAATGATTCTTCCATTGTCTCTTCTTCTATACACAGGATACCCATCAGCATCAATAGTTGTTTGATCCACAAACTTTTTGGGAAAATGCCTCGTACACTTTCCATTAAGCATACATGGAGATGTTCTATTTCGTGGTCCACATGGACCATGAATCATGACTGCTGCCACAATTTTATACAGCTCAGGATCAGCTCTTTGATCTGGAATTTCAGCACTAATGATTTTGTCAATATCGGCAGGATTTGGATATTTATATTGAGGTTGCAAGAATACCAATATATGGGCATGTGGCAGTCCTCTCTTCTAAAATTCAATTGTGTATATTACTGCACAAAAATGATATAATTGGTGAATAAATAGTACAAAGAATACATTTATATAAAAATTTAGTGATTGACTAAAAAATATTTGTTAGTGATTTACCCGCATTAATCTTTCCAAATATGTTTCCTTGCTTTAAATCTGCTATCAACTCTTCAAGTTTGATTTTGAAAATTCTGCATATCAAGTCATGTCTATCTTCGGATTTCAGCCCCTGTCTTGCAAGAGTTCTGCACAATTCGGGCCATTTCTGATTGCAAGTAAATGTGATGAATAAATCAGGATATCCTACCCAGGAACAGATTGCCATAGCATCCTGATAACTCTGAAACATGTAACGTGCACCACCTGTAAAACTTGATGGTAAAATAATTCTTTTTCCTGCCGCTGAAGGATTATTTTCTCCCCTCAATATTGCCTCTGTTAGACCCTTGTACATTTCAGCCCTTAGTTCTTTTTGGTGAGTTCTAATGTAATGCAATCTTGAAGACTCTATCATACTGTATGAGTCAACCAAAAATTGTTGGAACAAACGTCTAGAGAACACCAAAGGTGACTGTTGGGTTACTCTGTCTTGAATTTTGTAAGCAAAAAATTCCCTCATTGAAACCTTTTGCCTTTTGTTTGATGTTGTGCGTGAATTACCGTTCAGTGGAATATCAGCTGTGAATCCATCCTCTCCTCTAGGAAACAGTAATGGATATTGTAATGGCAGATAAGCCTTACTTGTAACAGATACACACTGTAAGATTCCTGATCTTTCTTGAACAATTAAATCTCTTTCAACACCTGATGAGTCAAAATCACCAACTATTAGTGCAGCAACCTCAGAAACAGAAGGGAGATTGTGAGTCCTTCCCTGACGTCCATGTTTTCCTATAATTCTCAGTTTCAAATCTGTGACATTAGTAGAATGAATTCTATCCCGAATCATTCTATAAATTTTGACGTATGGATTACACTTATCAAGCATATTTTTTATGTCACTGACTATTGACTCTTGTAGCAAAGAAGAGTCTTTACTCATCCTACATAAAAAAACAACAAAAACAAAATGTAAGTTATATAATCTAACGAATATAGTTTTTGAAAGGTAGGACAATTAAAAATTGATAAGACAATGATATGTTAAATTCTTTTATGGACTTACCCAACAACGGACATCCTATTAGATATTTCGTTGTCAGTATCATATATGTACAATTGGGCAAACTTTGGTTGACATCCAGGTAGTGGAAGCAAACTTCCCATTCTGTGGTAATTCTCACCACTCGTGATAAACATTGGTGGTGCACTTCCATCATTTTTTGAGACGTCTATTTTTCCACCAAGTGATGTGAAAGAAAACATCATGTTGAAAGATCGAATGTTTTCCAAGAAGAACTTGCTTTTCTGATCTTTTTTGTGAAACAAATCTCTTAGAAGCTTTGGAGGACGCTTGTCTTTATCTAATTTGATTTTGCCTTGCATGCAACATAGAGAAAATTTGGGATTCGTTGCATTTCTTCTTTTTTCTATCCGCTCGCTATACCACATTTGTGCTTGGCAAAATTCACACTCCCAAATTGGATCACCAATGTCCCAAGTCTCTAAAAAAAAGATAAAACAGTTACAGTGAAATGAGTCATTTATTTATTCTAAACAATGATAATAGTTGATATACTGATATATGAAGTTAGTTACCTCCATTTGAAATATTGAATCGATCATCTACTAATGGCTCATCATTGTCCACATTTAAATTCCTATCAGTTATTTCTGCTAAGGTTTCTACAAATTGAAAATCACATACTTGAACTCATTAGTTAACAAAATCTTGGAAATAAAAAAGGATGTTTCACAAAGACATCGGTCGTTTATTCTCAACGGTTAAAAACACTTATATATCAAATTGGTTACCTGGATTGGAAATATTGACTTGATCATCTTCTAATGGGCAACTATTGTTCACATGTAAAGGTGTATCATTTTTTTCTGATGAGGTTTCTGCAAATTGAAAACACATTAGCAATTCAAATATGACATGCGATTTTCAGCCAAGGAAATAAATATACGATTAGCAACGTACCTGACACTCGTGTGGTATTTGAATTTCTACGCAACAAATTCACATTGTCCGAATTATCAGCTCTAACAACTTGTGTAACTTTGCCAGTACTGTTTAAAACAAACTTCCCAGGTAAAAGTTTATTTGTATTTGGAGTAGTAACATATTGTGCACCTCTTTCTGCAGATAAACTACTTGCTGCATTAATCCGAAAAAAATGTAAAGCATTTAGAACAGGAATAATCATTTGTTCCCAACGATCAAAATAGGTAAATACTAATTTGGTTACCTCCATATGAAATATGAAGGTCAGCAGCTACTAATGGGCAATTATTTTCCACATTATCATTTTTTTTGATGAGGTTTCTACAAATTGAAAACACATATTTGAACCCATTGGTTAATAAATTTGTGGTAAAAAACATTGAAATAAGTAAGCTAAAGAAAGAAAAAAAGCCTCATAAATTTTATATAAGGTTTCAGCAAAAGAAATAAAGTTACGATTTCCAAGTTACCTGAGAGTTGGGTGATATTTGAATTTGTACGCAACACATTCACATTGTCCCAATTGCCAGACATTTCAAGTTGTGTAAATTTGCAATTGTTTAAGACAAACTTTCCAGGAGAAAGTTTATTTCTTTTAGGAGTCTCCAGAATGTGTCTAGCTCTTTCAGCAGATAAACTATTGGCTGCATTGGCGGGAAAAAATGTGGATGCAAACGATTGCCAGCAAAAAAAAAATGAAAATAATTTTTAATTGATTTTAAAAAGCATAAATATAAAAAAATATAACTATCTTTTAAAGTACCATTAGTGATGTCAGACAGTGGAATCCTGGATGTAGGTTGTCCATTATAATAACCTGAATCTGAAACTTGACAACTACCTGCAAATACAAAAGAACATTATAATAAGTAAGCTAAAGAAAAAAAAAGCCTCATAAATTTTATATAAGGTTTCAGCAAAAGAAATAAAGTTACGATTTCCAAGTTACCTGAGAGTTGGGTGATATTTGAATTTGTAAGCAACACATTCACATTGTCCCAATTGCCAGACATTTCAAGTTGTGTAACTTTGCAATTGTTTAAGACAAACTTTCCAGGAGAAAGTTTATTTCTTTTAGGAGTCTCCAGAATGTGTCTAGCTCTTTCAGCAGATAAACTATTGGCTGCATTGGCGGGAAAAAATGTGGATGCAAACGATTGCCAGCAAAAAAACCATATGAAAATAATTTTTAATTGATTTTAAAAAGCATAAATATAAAAAAATGTAACTATATTTTAAAGTACCATTAGTGATGTCAGACAGTGGAATCCTGGATGTAGGTTGTCCATTATAATAACCTGAATCTGAAACTTGACAACTACCTGCAAATACAAAAGAACATTATAATAAGGTCACTTAGTACTGACCATAATAAGGTGATAACGACAAAGGACTACTAAAGATACCTGGAACTGATATGGTATTTTGAGACACATGAACTTCTTTTTGGCAAGGTCTCTTCTTGACGTAGGCTGCTACTAAATCATAATTGTGTTATATAAATGACTGTGACTATTTACAATTTCTATAAAATGCAGTAAAACACATTCTAGAAGGGTTGTTCAAAACTTACTATTTTTAAATTAGCTAACTAATTTGTTCTCCCCGTTTGTTTATTCCAATCTTCATATAATTAAACAAGCTAAAACAGGACAAAGTAAAGAATTTAAATTCTGTGTTATATTTTGTACACAATAAAAATAGAATAAAATAAGATATAAATTAAAAAGAAGGGATATATATTTCAATTCTAGATAAATCAGTGGTACAAAATAAAGTGTGTTTAAATATCAAATGTTACCTAAAAGTTTGGAGGTTCTTTTTTTTTTTTTTTAATAATGTAAAGTTTATGTGAGTTGAATTCCAGAGGCTTATTAGGAGGGGTGTACACTGATTCGGGTCGATCCAATTAACCTGATGGTCTAACTCAAAGCGTTTGGTTCTTTTTTTTTTTTTTTATAGTTTGAATCGAACCCGAACCAACCCGTTCAAACCCCACGTGATTTGGTTCGGGTAACGGATTTATGATTTCAAATTTGTGAACCCGCGAGCCCAACCTAATGACATGACTTTTTTTTTGTATACCTTATTATCACATAGTCATGACTCATGAGAGATGAGACACTACTTGCTCACTTAGAAATTAATGTTTCTTTCTATTTTATAAAAATTTTGTGGAATAAAATATCATTTTAAAAAACTTGGAATTTAAGCATTGTTGAAAATTTTGTAGAATTTTAAGTGTTAAATGACAATACTTCTTTTATTATGTAAAAGACACTATTTTTGGAATTTCAAATTATGTTTTTTTGACTCATGACCCGCGAACCAAACCTGAACCAACTCGTTCATCACCGGATTGGTTTGGTTCGGGTTTGACAAAAAAACTACGGATTTTCAACTCAATCCAAACCGAGAAAATCTTATTGGTTCGGGCATCGGGTTTGGTCAAAACGGCCTAATCCGACCCGTGTACACATAAGAATCAGGAAAAGTCTCAAGGCTCATAGAACGCTTATAGAGGTGCTTATATATTACCCACCAACAAGGTTTTCACATCGACAACGCGATTCGAACCCACGTCCTTGTGGGATTTAAGTCGTATTCTTACTAACTAGGCGAACCTTGACCGAGAAAAGTTTGGGGAATCCTAAATACATTCAGAGAGTACTTTAATGTTTTTTTTTTTTTGTATAAGAGGGTTCTTTAATGTTCTATTCTATTTTGTATACGTGTTTTCACTTCAGTAACATCTACTACCACTAAAGTAGCCAAGCGAGGGGTTACTGTCTATTGGTTACTTCTCTCTTTTCCTTACGTCTCTAATGAAAACGGAATTTAGCCCATATACATCCAACTAGCTAACTGCTGAGAATTCCCCACTCACATGAAAATATATGTGCTGTGCATAAATACACCAAAATGTGAAGGAGAGATAAAAATGAGGGATTTATTTATTTATTTATTTTTGTTTATTATTTAAATGAGGGATTGAACAATGAATCCGTCCAATAATGAAATTTATTGAGAAATGACCCACTTGGGACAATGACTGTCCCCAGTTGCGCCTACATGGACGGATCCTTATGGCACACGGTTTTCATTGTTTCATTGTCAAAGTCAATGACATGGTGTAGTGTGGTGAGTGTTCATGGAATTGGAATCCACCACATCGACTCTTTCACAAATTTGCGACTGCATGCCAAGGATTCCAATAATTCATTCAAGATACTACAAAACTTGGGGATCACAGAAAAGGTCATGAGTTACACATGATCCCGGGGAATCTTTAGTGCTCTCCATGGATTTTTTTTTCTTTGTGTATTCTACATTTCTCCTTATATATTATAAACTTCTTTTGGAAAAACAATTGTCTCTTGCAATTATAAGGTATTTTTTAAATTACTAGATGTATTAATTATTATTTTTATAAGAATACTCTTAACTAATTTATATATTTCTTGTTGTCAATAGTAAATGGGGTGATCATTTCTCTTTCTTAAGAGTCTTACGAGTCCCAATAATTGAAGGGTAATTTTAAAAAAACAATACACAATTATTGACAAATTTAATGTACTAACTATTTTTTAAATTATGTGAGTTGGTCAAATGGAACTTGCATACAAGAACAGATGTAATGCAGTACTATACTAATAGTTGTGAGGAAATATTATTGACGAAAGATAGTAAAATAAGATCTAATGAGCTCTATTTACAAAGAGCTCTGTCATACACATGCTGGAGAGTGGTAACCAACCAACTTGAAATAAAAAAAAAAAACATAAACAACTTAGTAGTGTTTTTTCTTTAGCTTAAAATATGTTTTTCGTGACTACAAATATTGAGGTTTTTGTTTTTCGTTCCTAAAAAAAAAAAAAATCCCTTGTATGCTCCTGTACGTAGGGATTCCTCAAGAGGATGTCGAGGAGTAGTCTTGGATGCTTCATCCAAGAGGATGGAGTAGAGACGTGTGTCTCGTTTCTATGTTATTGTTTTCTTAAGATTTTTACAATTGGAATTCACTTCGGTAATGTTGGGTTTGTACGGCTCTGGTAATGTGACATCGGGACTGAGATTCTTATTCTTATTGAAGAGATATGTTTCAACTATTTTGAAAACCTTTTTATTACTCGTGTTTCATTTTGGAAAAGATTGTAAGGTCGTTTGAGCCATGTTTATCTTTTTTATTTATTTTGAATGCAAGTCATGTAACTATTGTGATAACGTGATAACCTTTACTGTTTGAATCGAAAAGAGAATTTGAAAAATTGCGTTTTTACTTTCGAAACTTCCTATTTTTCCGTACATTTTATTTTATAAATGTTTTTGGGGTAGAGGGTGTCACAGACATAGCAAAAATCTAGATATTTTCTCGAAAAAAGGTTGGAGATCCTTCCCTTGTAACAACATAGTAGAAAGAAAGGAGCAGAGGAAAAAGGGAAAAGGAATATAAAAAAGGAAAAGAGCAGGAAATAGAAAGAGGAAGAAATGAAATGATCCAGACGGCTTAAGTGTCTCATCCCAAGGAAGAAGGCCAGTAGAATTTAGATGAAGACTAAGGAACCAAGAGAAATGTCGAAAGAAGAGAATGTGGTGAAGAGTTAGGGCACAAGAGGAAGCACAATCAAGACAAGGCTTTGGGACATAGTTTATCTCTTTCTCAAGAGGTTTCAAGCGACAATTGACACCCCGAAACTATAGGATCGAATAACACTCAAGAGGGGGTGAATTGAGTAGTTTAGGTTTTCAAAAATTAATCCACCCTTTTTAATGGTTGAAGATTAGGGTTAAGATATAAACTGAAGCGTAAGGTTGAAACAGGAACCTAGAAAATCTAATTTTGAGTTTGTTTAAAATCTTATTTATCAAATTGAAAATATGGACCGTTCGATACATAGTGTAGCTGCTTTGACATTGCTTTTAGTGCTTTCACTCTAGCGTGCCTATACACTGCTCACTTGTGGGATGTAAAGGATTTTCTCTTGTGACATTTCCATCTAGTGGAATGTCAACCATAGAATGAAAAAGAGAGAAGGGGGAGAGAGATACTTCAAGATAAAGGAAAAAAAAGGGAGTGGGAGGTTGAAAGGTGAGGATTTTTCACTAGACTCCCTCTAGTGAATCCTACCAAAGAGAATCCCAACCCATTGCGGGATGTAGTGTATCTATGTGCTAGCTTTTTGTCAAGGGATTGCTACGTACAATCTGCCATTTACCATTAGATTTTAGTAAAATTAGAATAAAACTTCAATGCATTTATCAGGAAGGATTTTGATTAGCATATGATATGGCTAAGGTGGGCAAGTTTGACAAATGGTCCTTGGTGGATCAATATTACTTACCATTAGATTGATCTAAACCTCACAATAATACTATACACCCTCTGTATTTTATCTCTCCCCCGAACTTCTCTCTCTAATTGGTATTAGATTTCTCCCTCACGAATTGTCTCTCTCTCTCTCTGATTCTCCATCGTCGTTCCGCCGCTAGACCCCGTCGTTGCGGCCTCGCAGCCTCCCCTACAAGGATAATGATTAGGTTTGGTGCAATGATTAGTTTGTCGCGTACCGCCAACCAAAACCAGTAGATCTGCGCGACCGAAACACAAGATTTGATCGGCCAAAACCACCAGATCTTGCTACCGACGACGACTTGGCCAGCCAAATGACAAGATCTGCTCAGGGCACCACTGTATAGCTCTTCATCTAAGCGCCATTCTCTATAGCGATGCAAGATGAAGACTTCCCTTTTTTCCTTGTTCCTGCCTCTATTTTTTCGGGTTTGAATGTTATTGGTTTTTTTTTATTTGAATGGGGTGATGGTATTAGAGATAACAGCTATAGTGAAGGTTGGGTTTTGAAGATGTGAAGGTTTGTGTGGTTATTAATGGTGAACGGTTAATGAATCTAATGATTCTTTGTTGTGGTGGCGCGATGAGACAACGTCTAATGGTGGTACGATGTCGTAATTGTAAGTTCAGAGAGATTGAGATTGATGGCCATGGTGGAGGAGAAAATTTTGGAGGGATAAGGTGTGAATAGACCATGATAAGATTTGGTGGGATCATTCGATCTAATAGCAGAAAAATTTGGTCCACTATGAACAATATGTGAGCTTCCCCACCCTAGAAGCTGCCTTTCTTTTTTATATATTAGAAAGTATCCATTTAAGTTTTACCAAATTTATGTGACGAGGACACTGCAAGTAAAATGGTTATGTGGTGATGTTATGAAGGTTGTTCAGCATAACATGATAATTTCTTATTGATGGACATGTGTGTGAATACAATGTGTGAAGAGATTAAAGTTACTCAAGATTGAATCGTATTAGGAGGGTTTATATTGCTAATTTTTTCACTCAAAAAAAAAAGTATTCAAATTTCCACGACCATTGTATAAAAGGGTTCATGAATCAATTGTTGATTTTAACTTGTCCCCTTAGTTTATTTTTCAGTGCATAAATATTGATTTTTGAAATGCATTGTTGCCATTCATGGTAATTATTTACTAGTGCTTATTTGCAAGTTTTTACAACTTAAATTAACCATTCCACTGGGACGAAAAGGATATGCTAGTTAGAGTGTAGAATCATTGTTCATACCCATCTAAATTTGATTGGTAATTCTTGATTTGTGGTTGGGTTTTGTCCCCTGTCACTTTATGATTATACTTTCAATGATCGTTCACATTCTATGTCACAAGTCTTCAGTTAAATCCTGAAATCTTATTTATTGTAACACTTGAACTATGCTCAAATAATGGATTTCCTAGAATAAAGTATATATGTATAACAGCTGGCTATGAATCTTAGGGTGTGTTTGGGAGGGGTTTTAAAAGGGGAGGGCTTGTGGGGAGCCCCTCCTCTATTTGGGACTTTTATAAAATGGGGGAAAGGTTTTAGGGTATTTTTAAAAGCCTCCAAAACCCTCATTTGGTCATATTTTTGAGTTCCCCCAAAATGAGGGGGTTTTAGGAGTAAAATGATAATCTGTCCTCTATATAATTCAAAAATTACTTGTTGACATCTGATGAGTTGGAACCCTAATTCCTTTCTTATTCACGTATCTGATCTATCACGATAATCTCTCTCTCTCTCTCACGCTCTCGATATCTCCATCGATGTCAATTTATGTTTGTCTCTCTCACTCTCTCTGTCAATCTTGATTTCACGTTCTCTCTCTCTCAATTTGTGATTTCTTCTTCTGTTGAAATCAAGTGGATTCAGAAACAATGATCCTTAATTGTTTTGATGATAATAAATAATGAATAGAACAATTTATCCTCTGATGTATTTATTAGTGTACAAAACTTAGTGAATAAAGTCACTATTCATCAGACGGAACAGTCTCAGAAAGTTATGTCTATGTGTGCATTTCACCCTTTGATCCATTCCTCTGAGTCTGGCATTGATCGTCTGGTAAGTGTTGATGACGCCATCGTCTTATAGCCTCACTCTGAAGATCATGCTCTGGTGGTAGTCAATGCTCTTGTGGTAGTCAATGCTCTGGTAGACCATGCTCTGATAAGACTACACTGCTGGAATCCTTTGTCCGGTACTATAAAGACTCTGTTATATGAAAGGCCAAGAAATTCTATACTGAAGAGCTTGCCTCCGGTCCAAGCTTACTCTGGTAAGTAGAGTATCTTATGCCTCTGATTGAACATCAGACTGAGTGAAACATTAAAGGCTAACTCAAGTATTAAAGGAACCTCATTGATGAGTACTTTAATGTATAAGGAATCAAAACCCAAAAAAATTGTCAACGGATATAATCATCAGAAATAACTTGCTCTGGAAGTGTCTCATATTCAAAAAGATCACAAGGGACAAGATCCTGCAACTGCCTGCTGTGTCAGTGTACAAGAGCAGAGTTGAAAGTGACAGAACTCGCTAAAAGCCACTAAAAGCTTATCTGAAGTTTTGCCCATTGGTGAAAGAGTTGTTAAGTCATAACGACACTATTTGGAACCCTAGCTTTATATACTTTGCTTCACTCACTGAAGTAGTTTAACGAAACTGAATCATTCTTGCGAGACAGTGAGCAACCAAGAAATTAATTCCAAGTCTCTGAGACCAAGTGAACAAGCACTTAATCATTTTATTCTTTCTGTTAGAAAGTTATTCTTTGTGCTTAAGCATTTCATTATATATCCTCTCTATTAAGAGTTATTGTTATTGTTTCAAAGTATTTTTTAACTCTTGTATTAAGCCTAGTAGTGGTTATATTCCTTAGAGGCTTGACTGTAGTAAGTCGTTCTAAGAAGTTGTGAATATAACCAGTTTGGCAGTAGTATACTCTTAAGTGTAATTGATTGATTATAGTGGAGAAATCTTTCAAGTGTGTTGAAGGGACTAGATGTAGCTATCAAGTGATAGTGAACTAGTATAAATCATTGTGTCCTTTTTCCTTTCTCTTCCTTTTACTTACTCACGATATTATTTTTGTTAAAGAGTTGTTTTGAAATTTTTTTTCAAAAACACACAAGTATTTCGAAAAGATTTATAAAACCTAATTCAAACACCCCATTTCTTGTGTTTTTGTCATGTTCAATTGGTATCAAAGCTCAGTCTCTTAGTTGAGCACTTAACCGTGTGAGAGGAAAAGATCTTATACTTTATCTATGGCAAGCAACGAAGTTGGTAGTCACGTTAACCGTCCACCTTTGTTCACTGGAAAACTATGACTACTGAAAAGATAAAGTTAAAACCTTTTTTGAGTCTCAACAACTCGAACTTTGGGATATGGTTGAGAAACAATATACTGATCCTGTTGATGCTAAGAACATTCCTATGTCTAGGGATAAGTGGGAAGCTGAGCATAAAATAGCTTATCAATTGAATCAGAAAGCAAAATACTTTCTTATCTGTGCTATTTCTGAGAAAGAGTACGAGAAATGTGGGAAAAATGGAACTACTAAGGAAATTTGGGACTCATTGGCCTTGGCCTATGAGAGAACTGCCCAAGTGAGAGAAACTAAGGCTAACATTCTTGTTAGACAGTATAAACTCTTCAAGATGGAAGAAGGAGAAGATATTGAAACCATGTTTGGAAGATTTCAAACATTGGTTCACGGTCTAAAAGTTCTTGACAAGAGCTACACTACTACTGATCACGTGAAGAAAATACTAAGAAGCCTACCTAGGCAATTGAGACCTAAGGTCATGGCTATTCAAGAAGCAAATGACCTAAACAGACTGCGTCTTGAAGATCTTATGAGTTTCTTGAGAGCTCATGAACTTGTGCTAAATGAAGAAGAACCTCCAAAGAAGTCAAAGTCTATTGCTTTGAAGTCTACTAGCAAGGCTTCCATTTCCAAGGTTCTATAAGCTGAACAAGAAACAGACGAAGTATCGTCTGGTGAGAGTAGTGATGTAACAGACGATGAACTTTCCTTTATTTCAAAGAAGATTCAACGTATGTGGAAGAAGAAAGTAAGGTTCAGGAAGCAATTCCACAAGAAGGACTCAAGGGAAAAGAGGGACTACAAAGACAAGAGCCAAGTGGTTTTCTACGAGTGCAAGAAGCCAGGACATTTCAAGTCTGAATGTCCACAGCTCAAGAAGGAGAAACCGAAGAAAAGTGGTTTCAAAGGTAAGAAGAAGAAGGGTCTCATGGCAACATGGATGACTTTGATTCATCATCGTCTGATGATGATGATGAACATGCAAACATGGCTTTGATGGCTACCATAGGATCAGACAGTGAAGAAGAGGAAGAAGAGGTAAATTTTAACCCATCCTCTGATATTTAAAAAAGCTTTTGATGAACTCTTAGATGAGTTTTCTAAGCTCTCCATTGAGTATAAAGCTTTGAAAAATAAATTCTCAAAACTTTCAAAAGAATTTTTAACACTCAATGAAGAGAATGAGAAACTCAAAACTAAAAATCACCGTTTGGTGAGTAACAGCTCTAAAACTGAGAAAAAGATTGAATGCAACTCTTCAAAATATGAAGAGGGATTTCAAAGATTTCTTGTTGAGTGTGTGACATGAAGCAAACAAGCATCTATGATTTAAGGTGTCAGCCAAAATGGCAAAAAGGGTCTTGGTTACAAACCAGAGAAACCCACTTTTCAAAACACAAATTTGAAACCGAAAGAAATCAATGATCATAGTGACTGTCTGCTATGTACTTTCTGTAATAAGAAAGGTCACATAAGAAGTACTTGTTATGAATTGAAAAATAAGAAGGACAAGTTTTCTTCTAGGACTAACAAAAGAGGACCCAAAAAGATTTGGGTACCTAAGGATAAGATTGTCTATGTTGTAGATCTGCTTAGCAATAGAGTTGAAACACCAGTCCTAGTACTTGGACAGTGGGTGTTCATGTCACATGACGGGAGAAAGGCATATGTTCTAAGAACTTCAACCTAAAGAGAGTGGAATAGTTGGTTTCGGTGGAAACCAGAAGAGTAAAATCATTGGCAGTGGAAGAGTTGGTGAGAAATTTCTACCTTCTATTGATAATATTTTACTTGTTGATGGCCTTAAGCATAACCTACTAAGCGAAAGTCAATTATGTGATAGTGGTTATGATGTTGGTTTTATTGATAATGCCTGTATAGTCAAGAGCAAGAAAAATTGATCTATTTTCTTTACAGCAAAGGGGAAAAACAATATTTATAAAATTAAGCTCTCTGAGTTGGCCAATCAATATGTCAAGTACTTTTTGTCACTTGATGAAGAACAATAGACTTGGCACAAGAGATTAGGTCATACCATCTTGAGGTTAATCTCAAAGCTTAACAAGAAGGAACTTGTTAAAGGCTTACCGAATCTTAAGTATCAGTCAGATGCTCTTTGGGAAGTATGCCCAAAGATCATTTAATGTAGTAGAAATAACTGAATTTTTGGTTTTTTGATCAAGTAAGGGAAACTCAATCGAATTCATAACTGTCTCAATGTTTTGTAGGGAAACAAACAAAATCCTCTTTTGAATCTAAAAATGTTGTTTCCACTTCAAGGCCACTTGAACTTTTACATTTAGATTTATTTGGTCCAACCAAAACTGCTTCTTTGTCTGGAAAGAAATATGGTCTTGTTATTGTTGATGACTATACTAGATGGAAATGGGTAAAATTTCTTACAGACAAGGATGAGTCATTCAAGATGTTTTCTGTTTTCTGCAAACAAGTGCAAAATGAAAAAAGTTTTTATATTACAACAATTAAAAGTGATCATGGTGGAGAATTTGAAAATGAATTATTTCATGAATTATTTCAAAAATTTTGTGAAGGACATGGCATTTTTCACAATTTTTCTTCTCCTAGAACACCACAACAAAATGGTGTTGTAGAAAGAAAAAATATATCTCTTCCAGAGATGACTGGAACCATGATTCATGAAACTAATGTTGCAAAACACTTTTGGGCAGAAGCAGTAAACACTGCTTGTTATATTCAAAATAGAATCTACATTAGACCTATCTTGAATAAAACTCCATATGAATTGTGGAAAGAAAGAAAACCCAACATTTCTTACTTTTACCAATTTGGGCGTTACTGTTTTGTTCTCAATACAAATGACAGTCTTGGTAAATTTGATTCGAAAGCACAAAAATGTATCTTTTTGGGATATTCTGAATGCTCTAAAGCCTACAGAGTATACAACAAGGAAACTTTAACTGTTGATGAATCAATGCATGTGAGATTTGATGACAAGAAGCGTGACACTGAAATGTCAGAGCTAGATGAGATCTTTGCAGATATGCAGATAAGCAAAGGAACAAATGCTGATGGATATGCTGGTGACTCTGATGTTGCCTCTGGCCCTGCGTCTGATGACAAGACTCAAGTAGAGTCAAGAGATTGGAAGTTCAAGACTCATCAACCTAAGGACCAGATCATTGATGAACCAAATGACAGAGTCAGAACCAGATCATCACTCAAAGAACACTCAGAATTTGCATTATTGTCAGAGATTGAACCAAAGACAATTAATGAAGCACTGACAGACGATGGATAGATACTTGCTATGCAAGAGGAATTGAATCAGTTCCAGAGGAATGATGTGTGGAAGCCTGTACCTCCACTAGAGGATAAGCAAGCCACTGGAACCAAGTGGGTTTTCAGAAACAAACTTGATGAAGATGGTAAAGTGGTAAGAAATAAAGCAAGACTAGTTGCTCAAGGTGTTGTAGAAAGAAAAAATATATCTCTTCCAGAGATGACTGGAACCATGATTCATGAAACTAATGTTGCAAAACACTTTTGGGCAGAAGCAGTAAACACTGCTTGTTATATTCAAAATAGAATCTACATTAGACCTATCTTGAATAAAACTCCATATGAATTGTGGAAAGAAAGAAAACCCAACATTTCTTACTTTTACCAATTTGGGCGTTACTGTTTTGTTCTCAATACAAATGACAGTCTTGGTAAATTTGATTCGAAAGCACAAAAATGTATCTTTTTGGGATATTCTGAATGCTCTAAAGCCTACAGAGTATACAACAAGGAAACTTTAACTGTTGATGAATCAATGCATGTGAGATTTGATGACAAGAAGCCTGACACTGAAATGTCAGAGCTAGATGAGATCTTTGCAGATATGCAGATAAGCAAAGGAACAAATGCTGATGGATATGCTGGTGACTCTGATGTTGCCTCTGGCCCTGCGTCTGATAACAAGACTCAAGTAGAGTCAAGAGATTGGAAGTTCAAGACTCATCAACCTAAGGACCAGATCATTGATGAACCAAATGACAGAGTCAGAACCAGATCATCACTCAAAGAACACTCAGAATTTGCATTATTGTCAGAGATTGAACCAAAGACAATTAATGAAGCACTGACAGACGATGGATAGATACTTGCTATGCAAGAGGAATTGAATCAGTTCCAGAGGAATGATGTGTGGAAGCCTGTACCTCCACTAGAGGATAAGCAAGCCACTGGAACCAAGTGGGTTTTCAGAAACAAACTTGATGAAGATGGTAAAGTGGTAAGAAATAAAGCAAAACTAGTTGCTCAAGGGTATTCGTAAGAGGAAGGTATTGATTATACTGAAACTTTTACACCTGTAGCTAGACTAGAAGCAATTAGAATTTTATCATCATTTGCTGCATATCACAACATTACTTTATATCAGATGGATGTAAAGAATGCATTTTTAAATGGTTTCATAAATGAGGAAGTGTTTGTAAAACAACCACCTGGTTTTGAAGATATTGTCTTTTCGGAACATGTCTTCAAACTTAAAAAGGCTCTCTATGGTTTTAAACAAGCCTCAAGAGCTTGGTATGATAGACTTAGTACCTTTTTAATGTCAAATGATTTTGAAAGAGGATAGGTGGATACTATACTCTTTAGGAAATCATCTAAAAAGCATTTCATAGTAGTTCAAATATATGTTTATGATATTATCTTTGGCGCTACTAATGAATATCTTTGTGAGGAATTCTCTAAGCTTATGCAGAATGAGTTTGAAATGAGTATGATGGGAGAACTAAAAATTTTCCTTGGTATTAAAATCAAACAATGTCAAGATGGAACCTATATCCATCAGACTAAATATGTGAAAGAACTTTTAAAGAAGTTCAAGCTTGAGGAAACCAAACCAATGAGCACACCAATGCATCCAACATGTGCTCTAAGCAAATATGAATCCAGTAAAAAGGTAAACCAAAAGGTATATAGAGGTATGATAAGTTCACTCCTTTATCTTAATTCCTTAAGGCCAGATATAATGTTTAGTCTATGCTTATGTGCTGGATTCCAATCGGATCCTAGAGAATCTCATTTAACTGCTGTTAAGAGAATCTTTAGGTATCTCAAAGGAACTACTAACGTTGGTTTGCTTTATAAGAATTCAGGTAATTACAAGTTAGTAGGTTTCAGTGATGCAGACTTTGCTGGAGATAGGATTGAAAGAAAGAGCACAAGTGGTGGCTGCCAATTTCTTGGAGCAAACCTTATCTCATGGTCCAGCAAAAGATAAAGCACGATTGCACTATCAACAGCAGAAGTTGAGTATATATCTGCGGCAAGCTATATCTCACAACTTCTATGGATGAAGTATCAACTTGAGGACTATCAGATAAAAAAGAGTAATATTCCTATATACTGTGATAATACCTCTGCAATATGTTTGACTAAAAATCCTATTTTACATTCAAGAGCTAAAAATATTGAAATTAAACATCATTTTATTATAGACTATGTTCAGAAAGGGATTCTTTAAATTAAATTTATTGATACTGACCATCAATGGGTAGATATCTTTACAAAACCCCTTGCTGAAGATATATTCAACTTTATAAGAAAGAACTTGAATTTTCATCTTATAAATGAATGAATGTTTAAATTTAATATATTTGCCTCTGATATGTATGCCTCTGATATGACAGCATTTGATAGCTTACTTGCATCTAATATCATGTGTGCGTCTGATTTTCACATGTGCCTCTGATATTGGTATTGCATATGATGATAGCATATATGCCTCTGATATTATGCTGTCTCTATTTATATTATAAATATTTATTTATATATCATCTATTGTTGCATGCTCTGATAACTATTCATATTCATATGCGTCTGATAAGTTCCATTTGGGAATCTTTTTATACACGTGTCTCTCTGAGACTGGTTGATACGTTAGTGGATGAGAATTACTCTCGCTGAGTCATTATTGTTTTTACTGCCCCAGGATAGTTTTACTGCGTCTCTTTAACACAGTGTTTGACACGTTTCAGTTCTAAAACGACATCAGGTTAATATTTCTTTATTTTATTTTTGAAAACTGATGAAGGCGGTTACCTTCTCAAACACATTTTAACCCCACTCACTCACTTCACTCACCTACAACCCACACTGACTCTCTGAGAAGTCTCACTCTTTGAGCCCTAAACCCCTTTCGCCTTCTGCTCTCTGTTTCTACATTCTCTCTACAATCTCTACAATGGCTTCTCAACAATAACAACAAATGGTTGGTCCCTAGAACCCTCCACAACCTACCTTAATCATTGACCCCAAGGAACTCAATGTTATGTGTGAAGCTCAGGTTGATCTTCACGAACTAGCCAAGAACGACTACGACTTCAGAATCCACTTCCCTGATATGGGTATAATCGAATTCTTCTATATTGAATCCAGACATATCTACCCAGAAATTGTCAAAGAATTATGGAGGTTTGCCCAGTCTGAACTCAACACCATCTACAGTTATGTTCAAGGAAGACATATTGTGATTACACAGGACTTGATTTCTGAGGTTATCAAGTGCCCTAACTCTGGAACAGAAATCAAAGATAATCGGGAGAACGCGTTTGGAGGAATTACTATTATAAATGAGTACATCTTTGAGAATATCAATGCTACAAAGGCAGTGGACATGAAGAATAGGTTTCGGGTGCTCTTTAAAATCATTAAGAGCAATATTATGCCTAAGGCTAGCTCTGTGTACTCTGTGAGCATAGACCACAAATTCTTAATGTGGCATTACGACTTCAAGACAACCATCAACATGCTAAGCATCATTTTCACATTCCTGAGAAGAGCTATCAACTTTTCCAGAAAAGGCAGAACAAAAACATATCCTATGAAAGGCTTATTTCTGCGATTTTGGAGCAACAGGGCGCGATCAAGCATCTACATGCCCTTAAAACTGAAGAAGTAGGTGTCTTACTTCAAACCTGCACTGCCCCTATCTTCAACAATGACAACTTGAAGAAAATGAAGTTGTTGTCTTCTGATGTAATTGTTGAAGTTCTCAAGTAAGGTGAAGCTGAAAACAAACCTGATAGGAAAGGAAAGAGGGTGAAGACTGCTGGTGATGGCCCCTCTATGCCTACAAGGAGAATCACCCGGAGTGCGGGAATCACCATCTCCTCTCAGGCACCTCCACTGGCTCCACCAGTGAGACCTAATTTCATGCCCTCTTTGCTGACTAAAGAGGAAGAAGACAAGAAAAAGGTCATGACAGAGTTTATTGCAAAGACCATGGAAGAAAGTTTCAAATTCCATGAGGAACGAAGGATTAAAAGGCTTCAGGAACAAGCCTCCACTACTACACCTCAACAGACTAACTTTGTTACTGCTCCCTCTGCTGTTGCCTCCGGCATTGCTACTGCTGCTGCAACTACTACAAAAAGGAAGAGGATTGTCAAGCTTGGTGACATGCCTGCCAAGAAAATAAAGGTATTAGACAATGCTATTCATTTATATCATTTTGTCTAAGGTACTGGCTTTGTTGAACCCTCCAGGGAACCCAACCCCCTTAACCTTCTCAACCTGTACCTTCTAAAAGGCCTCTACCCTTTTTACCTTCTGACTCATCATCTGGTGATGATGATGATGATAATGTGCCTTTAAGACTGAGACAAAGAACAAATGTCTCAATTCCTTATATTGAGCCCATTGCTGTTGTTCCTCCAACCTCTTCTGAACCTATTCCACCACACAACCACAATCTACACCTACACCTCTATCCAACCTAAATCTACCACTTCACCTCAACCTCAACCACAAGTTCAACCTGACCTTAGCCTTCCAACACAACCAGTAACAGAAACAAAACCTATTACCCAGGAAACCCAAACTATTACACCTGGCTCTGATACAATCCTAGACATTTAATCCTTAGCCACCTTTAAGCCTACTTCACCACCCTCCACTCAACAAATTTCAACTCCTCCACCTTCACCACACCACAATGAAACTGAAATTACACCAGAACCAATAATGGACGATGAAATAACAATCACTTCTCAGATTTCCTCTGAGGTAATTCAGACTCTTGAATCTAAACCACCTTCTCCAGATTCACCCAATGACATTGTCATTATTTCTCCACCTTCTGCAATAGAAACCATTGCATCTTCAAGTCAGGCCCAACCTCCCATTATTCCTTTATATCGTGGCCCTAACATTTTGCCCCAGCCAAACCCCCACCTTTTCTCTGAATTTGAAAGGTTTATGATCCTAAGACAACATGAGCTTGATATTGAAATACTGGTTAAGGAGGATCGTGTTTCTTCTATTGGTAGTTGGCTTGCTATTGAAGATTACTTTGCAAATTGGTACTTTGTGACTCACTGGTTTGAGAGTCACCGGAAGCAACAACTTAAGCGAAATAGGAGAATTCTGGCTGCACCTGCTTGGAAAGAACCCCGAAGGGAAACAACTCCTGCAGTTTGGGAACCTACACCTGCACCAGAACCCGCAACTCCTCCTCCTGCATCTATTGCTATGGTTGCTCAGGCCTCTGTCTCTGCTTCTTCCAGTCACTTTAAGAGTGTGGTTGTTCCAAGGGTTGTTTTTGACAAACTGGTTGAAGATAACAGAGAATTCAAGGAATTCATGGCTACTTCTCAGCAATTCATGGCTACTTCAAATCAGAAGCATGATGCAGTTGCTGATATGCTGAAGCCTATCTTGGAAAAGCTGAACACGCCTTAGATAGCATTTAGGATTTTACCCCTTTTGCTCTTTAGCTCTGTACTTGTTTTCTTCTTTTTAAACATTTTGTAATTTGGTACACTCTTTGATTAATGAAATCGATATCTTTTGGTACATACTCTGTTTCAGCTTTATCTTTCTATTTACTCTGTTTTGACAATGATGTTTTTTATATTCTTAAACCTTTTTGTCTGATGACAAAAGGGGGAAAAGAAAATAGAGAGGTATAGAGTAATTGATGAACCTAATGTATCAACCAAGTGTTACCATGTATTGCATCATATTTGCTCTTTACTCTGATACATTGCATTATGTTTTGCATTATTTACTCTGACACATTAAATTGTAATATATGCTCTGATGTATTATAATCGGTATGCTCTGATACTGCTTCAGTATATGCTCTGATACAATATGTTCTGATGCTTCATCTTTTAAGTGAATGCTCTGATACATTATTTGTATGCTCTAATAATTTATAAGCATGAACTTCATGAAATACTCTGATATAATACATACATCCGATGTAACATTGCACTTAGAAAATATTTATATGTGCTTAATTCAGAGAAGCCTCTGAAATTATATTAAGTAAATATATTTCTAATTGAAAATTGTTCATCAATCTATGTGTTTGTCATCATCAAAAAGGGGGAGATTGCTGGAATCAAGTGAATTTAGAAACAATGACCCTTAATTGTTTTGATGATAACAAATAATGAATAGAACAATTTATCCTCTGATGTGTTTGTTAGTGTGCAGAACTTAGTGAATAAATTCACTATTCATCAGACGAAACAGTCTCAAAAAGCTGCGTCTATGTGTGCATTTCACCCTCTGATCCATTCCTCTGAGTCTGGCATTGATCGTCCGGTAAGTGCTGATGATGTCATCGTCTTATAGCCTCACTCTGAAGATCATGCTCTAGTAGTCAATGCTCTAGTGGTAGTCAACGCTCTGGTAGACCATGCTCTGATAAGACTACACTGTTGAAACCTTCGCCCGGTACTACAAAGACTCTATTATATGAAAGGACAAGAAATTCTGTACTGAAGAACTTGCCTCCGGTCCAAGCTTACTCTGGTAAGTAGAGTATCTCAGTAACAAGCAGCATCTGGAAGAAGATGCCTCTAATTGAAAATCAGACTGAGTGAAACATTAAAGGCTACTTCAAGTATTAAAGGAACCTCATTGATGAGTACTTTAATGTGTGAGGAATCAAAGGCCAAAGAGAATGTCAACAGATATAATCATCAGAAATAACTTGCTCTGGAAGTGTCCCATATTCAAAAAGATCACGAGGGATAAGATCCTGCAACTGTCTGCTGTGTCAGTGTACAGGAGCAGAGTTGAAAGTGACAGGGCTCGCTAAAAGCTGATCTGAAGTTTTGTCCATTGGTGAAAGAGCTGTTAGGTCACAACTACACTATTTGAAACCCTAGCTATATATACCTTACTTCACTCACTGAAGTAGGTTAACGAAACTTGTTCATTCTTGCCAGACGGTGAGCAACCAAGAAATTAATTTCAAGTCTCTGAGACCAAGTGAACAAACACTTAATCGTTTTATTCTTTCTGTTAGAACGTTTTTCTTTGTGCTTAAGCATTTCATTGTAAATCCTCTCTGTTGAGAGTTATTATTATTGTTTCAAATTATTTTTTGAACTCTTGTATTAAGCCTAGTAGTGGTTGTATTCCTTAGAGGCTTGATTGCACTAAGTCGTTCTAAGAAGTTGTGAGTATAACTAATTTGACAGTAGTGTACTCTCAAGTGTAATTGATTGATTATAGTGGAGATATCCTTCAAGTGTGTTGAAAGGACTGGACGTAGCTATCAGGTGATAGTGAACTAGTATAAATCACTGTGTCCTTTTTTCTTTCTCTTCCCTTTACTTACTCACAGTATTATTTTTGTTAAAGAGTTGTTTTAAAAAGATTTTCAAAAACACACAAGTGATTGGAAAATATTTATAAAACTCAATTCAAACCCCCCGTTTCTTGTGTTTTTGTCACGTTCGTCTTCTTCATCTTCCATATTTATCTACTAATTTTCCAGATTTGCTGCATTTTTTAGTTGAAATTAATTAATTGTTTATCTCTTTGTCGAAAAATCTAGGTTATCAAAACTTGCTTTGAAGGTGTGTTTATGCTTCTGATTTTACATGATTATCTGGTTAATGAGATAAATATAGTTTTTGATTGGGAAGGGGAGGGGAGGGATGGGGATGGGAGAGTTAACCCTTCCCTTGTTTGGTTGTCATAAATGATGAGGGGAAGAGAGATGAAAGGCTATCTGTGCAAATAGACATTTTTAACCTTTTAAATTTGACAAAGCGCTGTATTTATATCTTTTTTTGACAACTGCTGTATTTATATCATTTGTTGGTTAATCCAGTCAAAAAATCATTCGTTGGTTAATTTTTTTTTGGCACAAACGCTATATGTACAAATGGGCAATTCCTTGAATCCATATCAGCATAATTTTTTGCTCAAATGCATGATTATCTTTTAAAATTATAAAAAGTAAAGAGTTTTTTTTAAAAATTTATCTCTAAAGAATCAAATTCTTTTACAATTTTTGCTCTATAAAATGTTCAATATTATTATCAAATTTCTAAAATTATGAACAAACTTGTAAAATAAGTTCAAAATATAAAATATATCAACATCAATAAAAAGAATTTGATTTCGCCACTAAATTTAAATTATTCTAACATGGTATGGTACTGATTTTGCAATATGCTATTTAATACCTAAAAAATAAAAACATGAAAAAATAAATAAATACTCATAAAATAGTAACAAAATCATTCTTTAACATACCACTAGATAACAAAATTAGTATTGAATACTCCAATGCTAATTTTATTAACTAATAGTATATGATTTTGTTTCTAATTTATGAGTATCTATTCTCATTTTTACATGTTTTCATTTGTTAGGTATTGAACAGCATATTACAAAATCAGTACCGTACTATAACAATTCAAATTTAATGGCAAATTCAACATCTTTTTTTTTTATAAATATTGATATATTTTATAAACTAAATGAAACTTTGAACTTATTTTTTTTTGTTGTACAGAATTAAATGCTAACAAATTTTCATCATGTTTTAAAAATTAAATTATTTTGTATGTTTGTATAAATTTATAATGATAAAATTTCATTTCAAGTAATTCACAAGTTTAGAAATTTGATAATAATATTAACCAATTTTTACAGCAAAAATTAATAGTAAAAAATTTTGTCCGAACTTGTAGAAAAATTCTAAGGGTCTGTTTGGGAGGGAGTTTATTGGAGGAGGGGGGGAGGGGGGAAGAGAGGGGTAAACCCCTATTTGGGAGTTTAAACAAAAAAGAGGGAAAGAGTTTAGGGGTTTTTTAAAACCAACCACTTGTGCCATTTTTGAGTTCCCCAAATTGGGGATTTAAAGAGTACAAAGTTATACAACTACAAAACTACACATTATTAATTTCAAAATTTACTTTCATCAAAAATTTAAAACCTAATTCTAGGATCTGTGAATCTCTCTCAATCGATTCTCTCTTCTCGAACTCAATCTCTCTCTCTCTCTCTCTCGATCGATCTCAACCTTCTCTGTTCGTGTTACTCTCGGTTCATCATCTCAATCTTCTCTCATTCATGTTTTTTTCTTCTGAATCAGAAATTAATTTTGTGCTCCTTTTCGATATTTCAGGAACGATTGAAGAGATTGAGTTCGAGGAGAGATAATCAATCGAGAGATAGAAACCAAATCCAATGAGAGAGGCATAAAACATAGATATGGAATTAGGGTTCTAAAATTTTGATGTCTAAAAAAGTAAATTTTGAAATTAATGATGGATAGTTTTGAAATTATATAATTTTGTATCCTTGAAATCTTCAATTTGGGGAAACACAAAAAACAGGACAAGTGGATGGCTTTCGAGGAGTTTAAAAAACCCCCAAACTCTACTCCAAGTCCCAAATAGGGGTTTACCCATCCCAAAGCCTTCCCCTCCCCTCCTATCTCTCCCCCCCCCCCAAAAAACTTTTTTTTAAATTCACGATAAAAGATGATTGAAATAAAAGCAATGTCCGAATCTAGATGAGAAAAGAACAATCAATCAACAATTTGTTCCTTTCCTTCAAAAAGATTCGTATAGGGTTATTAAACCCTCTCCCTTTCAGCCTCCGTGCGAACCAAAAAAACCTATAAACATGAGTTCTTTCAGCTGTTTGGTGGAGGCTTTCACAAAGCAATTTACGAAATTAAAACACAAAAAATATTCAACAATTTCAAAATAATAAAATTAAAAGGTTTCCAATAAATCTTTACCCAGAAAATAACGTCGCAACAAAAAAAAAAACTAAATTATTATAAAAAAAATTACAATGAAAGAAAATTAGGTAATATCCGAAATTACCTATAGGAAAGGAAGAGATGATGTATCCATTCCTATCCCTCAAACAAACTCGGGAAGAAGCTATTCTTATTCTAAGCCTCTGTCGGGACCGAAACGGCGTCGTTTAAACCACACCATCCGGTTTTTGTGAGGCTTAACCTCAAACTCCATCACTTTCCCGAACACATTGCAATACAAAAACCAAAACACAAAAAAAGGTAAAATAAAGCAAAATCGAAAATAATTTTTGATCAAAAATTAAAATGTGAAATATCCAAATATATCTAGGTATGGAAAGTAATTTGAAGAGTTTCCGTACCTTAAAACAAATTCGAATATTTAACGTTTGATATGTGCCTCTGTCTGAACCACACGATATTTCTAATGTATCACCGTTTAGTTATTCGGAGGCATACGATAATGAAAAAGCAATTAATATAAAAAGATTTAATTTAAATAATGAAGAGAATAATGAAAAAAATGTGAGAGGCTGCTTGAGGGACAACTGATATGTAGAGAGCAGATTGTCCCTTCAAAAAGGCCTATCTATGAAAGAAACCTAATTAACATTAGGTTTCATGTTAATATTTGCCCCCTAACTAAGTCACATATGAAATTGATTATTTTCACAGGACTACTCAAAGGGGCATAAATAAATTACGTTACCGGTTTGAGTAGCGGTATGCGAACGGAGAAGCTGTGAGTCGAACACATTTGGAGAGGAGTATAGCGAGTGGAGAGAAAGGTACAGAGCGGTAACCTTTGAATGGAAAACGCGATTTATAGTTGAATTGAAGCACTGGTGATTGGTGAAATAGAAACAACTAGAAGAATGGACATGCGGCGCTGCAACACTATGAGATTTTGAATGTTAGGGTTTCGGTGTCGTTTTAAGATGACGATGCTTTCCTCTTGGAATTACATTATTACCCTCGACAAAATGGGCCGGTGGGACTCGCTGGGGTAGTTGGGTGCTAACTTTAATCAGCCCGTATAATGGAAGAGTCTTGATTTTACCACCTCCCTTCATTAATTTCCACACCTTCCATAATTTTGAAAATTCAACTTTGACCTTGATTAAAAACACAAAATGAGTTTGTCACCTCCCTCTTCAAGCTCAGCTGCTCCGTCTCTATCTCCTTCTCTCAATCTCTTTCGCCCTCTCTCAATCTCTCTCACTTTTGAAGGTATTTTTCTCACCTTGTTATCTGCCCCTATCTCTCCAGTGCCATCTCGTTTCATACCTCTTCCACATTGTCACTGATCTGAGGTGCGTTCGCGTCTTTTTTTTTTTTTGAAATCGCTGGTTTTCCGGATTTATGTTCCCGAATTCTTCCGGATATAAGAATCAAGACGTTTGTTATGTCTATTTCATTGTTTGACGATTCCGGACTGTAAACCCCGGATTCTTCCATAATCTAAAGTCCGGTAGTTCAATAATATCTGAAAATAATAATCCAGAAGGATCCGGGAATAAGAATCCGAAATTTGTGTCAGTTAGAATTTTGACATGTCTTTTCCAGTGCAGTTTCAATGGAAGACAACTTTTTCGACACCACAATGGCCAGTGTTCCTGATGTTCCAGAAGTCGTTTCCGTGGATTGTACTAGTGCATTCACTACGACGCGGGTACTTATTTTATTGATTAGTTTTGTTAAGATTTGTTGGATGAGTTGGTGAATGATACATATTGTCGTTTCAGGTATTTTCTACCCGAGATAACCTATTGGTGTGGGCACGAGATGTTGGAAACTCTATTGGATGTGTGGTTATTATTTTAAGATCAGACTATGGGAAATCAAACAAAAAGACATTTGTGATGTTGGGTTGCGAGAAAAGTGACAAGTATAAACCTTACAAAGACTACGGGTTTGAAGGCTACTGGCACTAAAAAATGTCAATGCCCATTCAGATTGAAAGGAAGGGTGGTGAAAGGTGTCGGAGGGTGGGTTTTGAAATTAATGTGTGGTATGCACAATCACGAGTTAGTCGAAAACTTTGAAGGTCATCCATATGTTGGTCGTCTAACTTCCGAAGAGTTGTCTAATCTGAGTGACATGACATTGAACATGATTAAGTCGAGAAACGCCTTACTTTCATTGCAGCGTAATAATCCAAACAGTCACATCACAATTAGGCAGATTTACAATGCACGTCAAAAGATCTGTTTCAGTCTAAGACACGACAGAACTGAGTTACAACATTTAATGACCTTGATGCATCATGATCATTATGTCCACTAGCACAGAAAGGTCGATACTTCTGATGTTATCACCGATATAGTTTGGGCACATCCTAAAACTATCAAGCTTATAAATTCGTTCAATATTATTTTGCTTATTGATTTGACATAAAAGACTAACATGATACAGGATGTCACTAATTGAGATTGTTGGTGTGACATCAACTGAGATGACATTCGCTGTTGCATTTGCATTTGTGGAGTCGAAGAAAGCTGATAACTACACATGGGTGCTTGAGAAGTTAAAGGGTATGTTTGTGAGACAGGATTCGTTACCACAAGTGATAGTGACCGACCGGGAATTTTCTTTGATAAATGCAGTGGCTAACGTTTTTCCCATGTCGTATAACATGTTGTGCCAATTCCATATCCGTAAGAATGTGAGGGCCAAGTGCAAGACTTATGTGTATCCACAAGAGAAAATTGAGTTCGTGATGACTGCGTTTGATTCTGTTATTAATTCACCAGTAGTGGATGACTACCAGCAGCGATTACAACATTTCGAGGATGTGTCAGCACCGTTCAGTAACTTTATTGACTATGTCAAGAACATATGGCTGAATCCTCACAAGGAAAAATTTGTTTCTGCATGGATAGACCGGATTATGCACATTGGAAACACAACAACCAACATGTATGCATCTGGGTTGAGTTTTCACATTGGAGGTTGAAGAGGTTGTTATCTAACAACATAGGAGATTTGTGTAACTATTGGGATGCAATGAATAACATGATCAAGTTACAGCACATTGAGTTGAAGGCTTCATTCGAGCATAGCATTAGTAGACAACAACATTGTTATAATACTGTAGTCTACAAGCACTTAAATGGCCTTGTGTCTAAGAGTGCGTTAGAGTACATTGCCGATGAGCTTCTCTGAGTTAACACCATTGGCATTGATAGTTCTGCATGTGGTTGTGTGCTAAGATACTCGCACGGACTACCTTGTGCATGTGAGCTTGTCAGATATACGACGCACTACATCCCAATCCCGTTGGAGGCAGTTCATATTCACTGGAGAAAATTGAGCTTCAACAACCCCTGTGACACCGAAAGTGGCCATGGTTCAGAACTATGTATACAGGTTGAGCTAAAAGCATTGGCACATAGGTTTCAGGAGCTTGATGTTACAGGCAAGGTAGCACTGAAGACGAAATTACGCGAGTTAGCATTTCCTGACACCACTTCCATGTGTCCACCCCTTTGTAAGGTGAACCCAAGGGGAGTACCAAAGAAAGGAAAGAGGTTGACAGTAGATACTTCAACAAGACAGATGACTTCTTTGCATCCCAACACGATAGTGCGTCAACTCCAACGTCGTCTAGACGTTTAGTTCCTCCTCCGCCGAACAAGTCAGCTCCCACTTCGTCTAGACATTTAGCTCCTCCTCCGCCCACCAAGTCAGAACCACCTACATATCCACTTCCGCTGAAGAAGTCAGCTCCAGCCCTGCCATACATATAATAGTTTCCTTATTAAATTCATCAATACATTGACAACATTATTGATGTACATCCCAATGGGAATTATGGGTTTTGTAGCATCGATGCTTTACTTGGTTTGGGTGAAAATGCCTGGCCCTTAATCCGACAGGATTTGATTAGAGAGCTTGAGAGAAACCGTGACGACTATGTTGGTATACTTTGTGGCAAAGACAACCTTGAGGCACTAAGGCGGTCACTATATATTGACAAGGTTAATCAGGTTGCCAAGAAAGACAAATGGATGACCATGCCAAATGTAGAATATGCCATTGCTAACAAATATAAGGTGGTCCTGATATGTTTAGACCCAAGGGGAACTTCCACAATTTTCCCTCTCAGGCACGGACCACCAAACGATTTCTATACTCACCGCGTCCTCTGCGTTAGATTTCTACATAGAATGGAACACTTTGTACAGGTACAATAGTTATGTTGACTCTTTATTTTTTGTAACCTTTACATAGTTTATTGACTTTGTTTAATTGGTTTAAAAATAACATATTTTCAGGTCTATTTAAAGAATGATGCTCCAATACCTCAGCCAGATGTTCAATGGAAAATGTTTAGAAGCGATAGTGCTAGGGAATGGGAGGCGCTATATCTTAGTCACATACAACATTGGACGTCTATTTTTATTTCATCTACAAATCATGTTACTGTAGATTGAATATTTATTGTATTGGATGTCTATGTTTATGGTGCCTTTTGCGTTTTCATTGTATTTACCTTGTGCTTTTCGTGAAAAACTAAAAAAATATCTCTAATCAACATCCGGATTCTTGAGTCTGGAATTTTTCGTAAGCAAGAATACGGGAGTGTGAAACATATATGTTGTAAACTCAACGTCCAGATTCTTGAGTTCGGAATTTTCCGTAAACAAGAATCCGGAAATGTAACAGATACATATTATAATTTGAATGTCCGATTCTTAATTATGGAAAATTTTAGGCTCAAGAATCTGGAATATCAGAGTACGCAAAAAAAAAATTAACAGAAACGGAGGTTGCCTGAACGAACGTGAGAGGGAGGGCGGGACTGTGGGAGAGGGGGAGGGAAAGGGAGCTGAGCAAGAGAGAGGGAGGTTTCGTATGAGAGAGAGGGAGGTGAGGAATAGATAGGGGGAGATTGTGCGATAGATGGGGATGTGAGGAAGGGAGAAGGGAGGAAGGGGAGGGATATTTTCATCTTTTTAGTGGGTGTGCGAGGTGTCAAAATTAAAGAGGGGAGGTGGTAAAATCAAGGGCCATAATGGAATAAAGCAACCCAAATATACTCTCTTTTTCTTTGTCTTATAATATATTTAGAGAGAATGAATCAACTCACACACGTGTAATATTTTAACACTTTTACGTAATTTAGTAAATATTTTTGTTGAATAATTTTATTCCAAAAGCCACTATTAGAATAAAGTTTATTATACAAATCATATTGTTGATGCGTTTCTAACTTAGCCTAATGAGTCGACTAAGATATCAATAACGATTTTTAAATATCAGTCGACTACGTTGAGAAATTGACTCTATTTCTAAATTATGAGTTTCTGAACTGCACCAAAGAGTGTTGAGAACTTGATGATTGAACAAAAAAAAGTAAAAGTTGCATGGAAAATAAAGATGAAAAGCAATAAATACAAGAAAAATAACTTACGAGAAAAGTAGGTTGTTGACTGATTGAATGATGTGTCCAAAAACATGTACAACTCCTATTAGTAGTATTACCTCACAAGCTACCCCTATCTGCCATGTTTCCCCACAGCGTAATTGTCCTCTTGCATCCTTCGGCTGAATCATCAAGAAATTGAAGTGATGTAACTTAAAACCTAATCTTCCTTGAGCTTCGCGCCCATCATATCTCTTAACTTCATCTAACAGGCTTGTCAACTGAGAATATTATTTCCAAATCGGCTAGTAATGAAAAGTTGTATGTTTTTATCACCAAGCCTTGCCTTTTTGAATGTTCAAAGGCCCTTCCTTATAAATAGGAAACAGTCAAATCCTAGAAAGGACTTCGCCTTCTCCTTTTCAATTTTTTGAACTCCTCAACTCCTTTCTAAGATTCCCACATTCTCATGCCAAACAGACTCACTAGGTCAACATTATCTACTAAGGTAAACTTCTAACTTAGTAGTTTTCATCTGGACTTTTCACATTATGTTTTCAATTTTGCTTTAGCTTATATAGTTCTATTTTACATGCATCAACTACTGTTACTAATATAGTCTCTCAACTCTCCACCTCGTGTACCAGCAAAGCTGCAAATTCTAGATGAAGTCATCAACATGTATTTCACTTCACCCACATCTGTTCCATTCAATCCATCCTCAATTACAACTCACCTCCAACATATTGAAAGCGCTCTCAATCAAGAAGTCTCCACTGATCATCGAATGGTTAGCCCCCCCAGGACCTCATTATTCAAACTGGCAACATCAGATGATCAAGCCAACTACGCTAGCAAGGAAATCTTCAACAGAAAGACCCTTCAAGTTGGGGACATTTCTTATGAATTCAGGATGACCCAACATTGTTATTAGGCGGCTTCTCTTTATCTCAATCGGCTAAGGGAACTCCTAGATCAGAAATCCAATTTTCAGGCGACTTACTTTATAGTCAAAATAGAAAGAAAATATTACTTAGTCGAGCAAGCATGCCTAAACCAAATGATGGAAGAGCTCACTACTGAATTGGACCGCATTAAGAAGGAGATGGTTGAGCTACAGCCTAAGATTCACGTGTTGAATGCCAATATTATCACAAGTTCTGACTAACGTGTTCAACTCTACTACTAGTCAACTTTATTAGACACTGAGATCATTTACTTGATATAGCTAACGGAAGCTTTTGAGAAGGACTACAACACTGAAGAGGAATAACTATTGGCGGCTAGGAAGGCTTGGGTTGGTTTAAGAAGCCTTCTAGTCAAAGCCAAGAAAAGTGGAGTTGCTTATTCGATTGATACAATAATTAATCAACTTGATTAATGATCGGCTAGAACCGTTTTTCCTTCTTCAATTACTCCTTCTAAGGAGACGACTGTTGATGTTGTTGTTGAAAGTGTTCCATTGACTAAAGAAGTTGTAACCGAGAAACCTGATAATGCCTCTGAGTCGACTTCTGCTGTTTAGAACTAGTATTTCTTTTATTTTACTTTTTCAGGGTTTTTGAGCTAGTTGGCCAACTTGTGGGTTTCTAATTGGTACTTTCTTGAATTCTTTCCCACACAGATGGGTGGTAACTCTTTAAGTATTTTCCATTATCGTTTCTAGTTAACTCTTCACTTTGCATACTAACTAGTCAATAGGCACCACCAAATAAAAGTGTGGAGAGGAAAAAATAGTTTATTCTCTCTTGAATAATTCAATTGATACAACATCCTAATATAAGGTAAAATTGGTTCTAAACAAGGAAACCAATTTTCCAAATCAAAGGAAAAATAAAGAGACCTAGAATCTGGTCAAATATCAAATTGATACTCATCCAGATTTGTTACAATCCTAATTAAGATAAAAGGAAAAAAAAAGAGGAAACAAAGTAAATAGGAAACCGAAAATAGGAAAGAGAGAAATAGGGAAAGAATCGGGATATTAGGGGACCAAATCAGGTCCATATCACAACGCCCCTCTTCAAGTTGGTGCATATATATCTATCATGCCCAACTTGCTCACAAGTAATTCAAAATTGTTTCTGAACAGTCCCTTGGTGAGTATATCAGCTACTTACTGTGAGGTTGGAACAAATGGCATGCAAATAGTTCTATTCTCTATTTTTTCTTTGATGAAGTGCCTATCAATCTCCACATGTTTAGTTTGATCATGCTGGAAAGGGTTCTGGGCAATGTTAATTGCTACCTTGTTATCACAATACAACTTCATTGGGAGTTTGATATCCATTCCAAGTTCTTCAGGGACTCCTTTTAACCATATCAACTCACATATACCGTGTGCCATCAATTTATACTCAACTTCAACACTACTCCTTGCAACCACACTTTGTTTTTTACTTCGCCAAGTTACAAGATTTCTCCATATGGTACAGTACCCAGAAGTAGACCTCCTATCACTTAAGGAGCCTGCCCAGTCAGCATCAGTGTATGCCTCAATAGATTGTTAGGTAGCATTTTAGAATAGTAGTCCTGTACCCGGTGTACTCTTTAAGTACCTTAGAATTCTATAAACTACTTCAATGTGTTTTTCATAAGGAGAGTGCATACATTGACTTACAAGACTCACTGCGAATGTGATATATGGCCTTGTATGAGCCAAATAGATGAGTTTCCCAACAAGTCTTTGGTAGCGTGTAGTATCCACAGGATCCCCTTCCTTGCATCTCCAAGTTTTTTGTTTGGATCTATGGGTGTCTCGGCTGGTCTACACCCACTCATGTCGGTTCCTTTAAGAGATCAAGGATATACTTCCTTTGTGAGAGGACAACTCCTTTCCTTGACCTTGCTACTTCCATTCCAAGAAAATACCTCGAGGACCCAAATCTTTTATTTCAAATTCTGCAGAAAGAATTTCTTTGAGCTTTCCCATTTCTTGTAAATCATCACCTGTAAGGATGATGTCATCCACATAGACAATGAGGACAACAATTTTCCCTTCATTTGATTTTTTCACAAACATTGTAAGATCTGTCTGGCCTAGGGAGTAGCCTTGCTTCTTGAGAAACTGGGCAAACCTCTCAAACCAGGTCCTATGAGACTGCTTTAGTCCATAAAGGGCCTTCTTTAATTTGCATACTTTCGGGTAGTGTCCTTGTTCGAAGCCCGATGGTGTATCCATATATACTTCTTCCTCCAAGTTCCCGTTTAGGAAAGCATTTTTTACATCTAGCTGCTGCAAAGGCTAGTCAATATTTGTAGCCAGAGATAAGAGAACTCTAATGGTGTTGAGTTTTGCAACTAGTGCAAATGTCTCTGAATAATTAATACCATGGGTTTGGGTATAGCCCTTGGCAACTAGCCGGGCCTTGTATCTTTCAAAAGTACCATCAGAGTTGTATTTGATGGTGAATACCCATTTGCACCCTATAGTTTGTGAATACATGCCTTGACAGGATGGTTTTGATGATTGACAAAAGGGAGTTTTGCAAATAGTCAACCGTGCAAAAAGCGGAAAAGAATACCAAGACACACACCAAGAATTGGAGGATTTCAAGTCTTTGGGTTTTGGGTATTTACTTATTTATTAGGACTATTTGTAAGTAGTAATAAAAATCTCTCAATTAAAATAAAATCACACACTCACAATGTTTTATCTAAAAATAATTTTATGACATTTTTTAAATTATTTTAGTCACAAAATATTTTGGAAAAATGTTTTAATAGTGTCCAAAAATACCTATCCTTTATCTTGGAAAAATATTATATTTTTTGTACTTATTTTGAGTGACAAACAAAATGCACATAATCGTTTTTGGGACTATAATCGTTTATAAACCTTCATAGCTTATTTTATATATAATCGTTTATAAACCTTTATGGCTTATTTTATATAACGTTGAGGCCTTTTTTTTTCCATTATAGCTTATAACGTTTATACCCATACACGTTTATGACTCAAAAGGGTATGAATTGCAACTGTCTTTTCTTCACGTGTAAAAGTTCTTTTTATATCGTGTATCATTTGTTTTTAACAAATTGCAGCTGTCATCTTATGACCAATTGACAGCAAATATTTCTCTGCCAAACGCGTTTTTTTACTCATAATGCCAATTCTCTCTCCGCGTCTTTCCAACGGCTCTTTCTTTTTTTTGCCTATATATACAACAGCGCTGTGCATTCCAAATACAACACTCACTTATTCTTTGTGCCAAAACTCTGTCAAATATTCTCCATCACTCACACTTATTTGAGCACAATTTTTTGAGAGCTTTTTATTCTACATAATTTGAGTTGTATTATTTGAGCTTCAATTTGTTATATCTGCACTATTGAGTGTATCTTTCTCATCTCATTTTATTTGTAAAAATCATTTCTTTTTGGGTAGGAATCCCAAGGTGTTCATAGAGAGGTGATATCTCTTGAACATATTGCTCTATTTTTAGAGTTGTAAAGGTTTCTAGCTGAACTTGATTTAAAAGTTAGTGATTTTAGTGAAAATCCCATAGTGCTTTGCTTTGGGGACAGGACGTAGGCCACAGGGGTGTTTGGTGGCCGAACCTGTATAATTTGTTGTGTGCTCTCTTTGCTCTCTATCTTCTTATTGTTCGAGCTTTCTATCTTTCAGTCATTTACATTTCAGCAATTTAAATTCTGTCATTTATTTTATTGTCCTCTATCTTTCAGTCATTTACATTTCAGCAATTTAAATTCTGTCATTTATTTTATTGTCCTTTACTTTCAGTCATTTACATTTCAGCAATTTAAATTCTGTCATTTACTTTATTGCAAGTTAATTTCTGTAATTTATATTTCAAGTCATTTACTTTTCTGCAGTTAATTTATTGCAACTTATATTCGAGCGTTTTCTATTTGCAAAAGTTTTTTAAAAAGCACCTCTCACACAATTCACCCCCCTCTTGTGTTTGGAGTCACTTGGCAACAAGTGGCATCAGAGCTAGACTCTTGTATAAAGGACTTAACCGTCTCAAGAGAATGACTTCAAACAATAACGAGGGAACTTCCATGAACAGACCCCCATTTTTCAATGGTGAGGGGTATGGCTATTGGAAGGATAGAATGCAAATTTTTCTTCAAGGTGTTGATTTAGATATTTGGGATGCTGTGGAAAACGGTCCGTTTGTCCCCACTCAATCAATCAATGATGCAGTGGTAGACAAACCAAGAGCACTTTGGACCGAAGATGATAAGAAAAAGGTCCAACACAATTTAAAAGCTAGGAACATCATCACTTCAGCTTTAAGCTACGATGAGTTCTATAGGGTCTCAAATTGCAGGACTGCCAAAGAAATGTGGGACACCCTTCTATTGACTCATGAAGGTACTACCGATGTCAAAAGGTCTCGAATGAACACATTAACCCATGTGTATGAGTTATTTAGGATGAAACCGGGTGAAAACATACAAGATATGCAAAAACGGTTCATCCATATAATAAACCATCTCAGAGCTCTTGGGAAGGTCTTTAATAATGAAGATTTAATTAACAAAGTTCTTAGATGTTTAAATAGAAACTGGCAACCCAAGGTTACTGCTATATCTGAATCTAGAGATTTATCTACTATGTCTTTGACAACCTTGTTTGGTAAACTGCAGGAACATGAACTCGAATTAAATCGACTCACTGAGAGTGAGGAAAGTGATAAGAAAAAGAAAGGAATTGCTCTTAAAGCAAGCATAAATGAAAAAGATGAATCTGATGACAATGATAGTGTTGATGAGAATGAGGAAGACATGAGCGTAATGGTTCGAAGATTCAAACGGTTCATGAGGCAAAATGGAAGAACAGGCAAGTCACAAAATCCTCAAAAGAAAAATGAGGAGCGAACTTCCTTCAATCCAACTTGCTACAAGTGTGGTCAAAAGGGACACATAAAACCCGATTGCCCTCATGATCAGAAGAGAAATGAAAAATTTGACAAAAGGCCACAAAAGGAATCAAAAGGAAGAAAAGCCTACATTGCCTGGGACAAAAATGATATGGACTCGTCTGATGAATCAGACAATGAAGAGGCTAACTTATGTCTCATGGCAAATCACGAGGAAGATGAGGTAAAAGCTCTTGAACTTGAATCTCCTTTAACTTATGATGAGCTGCTCATTACTTGTGAAGAACTAAATAATGAAACGATTAGACTTCGAAAAATTGTTTCTTCTTCTAAGAATACCATTTCTTCTTTTGAATCAAAAATCATTACTTTAAACCAAGAGATGAAAGTTCTTAAAGAAAAACAAGTTGTTGTGACTGACATTTCCACTTGTACTTTTTGCGAAAACCAAAAGACTAACATTTTCAAGTGTGATGAATGCACTGTTTTGAAAAACAAAATTGAGGATTTGCAAAACACCCTTGCCAAATTTACCATGGGAAGAGATAACTTAAACATTCTTTTGGGAAAACAAAAAGGCACTTTTGGAAAAGCTGGTTTGGGTTATGAACCAAAAACACATGAAAAATCTTTCAAATTTGTCAATCACAATAACACTTCAAGCGGTCCATTCATTAAATGTTTTCACTGTGGTATGAAAGGTCATACTGCTTCTATTTGCAATATTAGAACAAAAATGTAGTTGGCAAAAAGATGTGGATTCCAAAGGGCACCTTGCCCAAGACTAACTCATATGGACCCAACATGGTTTGGGTACCAAAGGTTAAAATATGATTTGATGATGTAGGTGTGCTTGAAAGCCAAGGACTTAAATTAGTATCTTGATAGCGGCTGTTCAAAGCACATGATAGGAGACAAAAGCAAGTTCTCCTCATTGGTACCTAAGAATAGTGGTTATGTCCGGTATGGTGACAACAACAAAGGTAAAATTCTTGGGATTGGTTCTATTGGTAAGAGTCCTAATCCCACTATTGAAAATGTTTTGTATGTGGATGGTTTGAAGCATAATTTGCTAAGCATTAGTCAACTTTGTGATAAAGGAAACAAAGTGGTTTTCGATTCTTCAAAATGCATGGTCATGGATTCTACAAATGAAAATGTTATTATTATTGGACCTAGAATTGGAAATATCTATATGCTTGATTTAGATAAAATACCTTCAACTGATGCATGTTATCTTATTAGTAAAGAGGATGAATCTTGGCTATGGCATAGAAGAATGGCTCATATTCACATGGATCATCTTAATAAGTTGGTTCGAAAGGACTTAGTAATTGGCTTACCAAAGCTCCGCTTTGAAAAAGATAAACTTTGCGATGCATGTCAAAAAGGAAAACAAGTAAAGGCTTCTTTCAAATCTAAAAATATTGTTTCAACAAACCGGCCTTTACAACTTTTACATATGGATTTATTTGGCCCTTCTAGAACTAAAAGCTTTGGTGGCAATTACTATGCTCTTGTTATTGTGGACGACTATTCTCGCTATACATGGACTTTATTTATTTCTCATAAAAATGACACTTTTGCTGCCTTTCAAAAACTTGCTAAGGTTATTCAAAATGAAAAAGGAATGAACATAGTATCCATCCGAAGTGATCATGGTGGGGAATTCCAAAACGAGGCATTTGAGGCCTTCTGTACTGAGAATGGAATTGAGCATAATTTTTCCGCACCCAGAACACCACAGCAGAATGGAGTGGTGAAAAGGAAAAATCGGTCTCTTGAAGAGCTTGCGAGGACGATGCTCAATGAGACCAACCTTCCTAAGTATTTCTGGGCAGACGCGGTAAGCACCGCATGCTATGTAATGAATAGAGTCCTCATAAGACCTATTCTAAAACAAACGGCCTATGAAATTTACAAGGGAAGGAAGCCCAATATTTCCCACCTTCACGTATTTGGATGTAAGTGCTTTGTTCTAAATAACGGTAAAGATAACCTTGGTAAATTTGATACTAAAGCTGATGAAGGTATATTTCTTGGATATTCCACTTCTAGTAAAGCTTTTCGAATTTTTAATAAAAGAACTTTGACTGTTGAAGAATCTGTGCATGTTTCTTTTGATGAATCTAACCCCAAATCTTCAGTAGAAGAAAGTGTTTATGATCTTACAGAAATGCTTGGAGATACCCATTTAGAGGAACAAGAGAGATCAAAAGTACAAAAGGAGGATCAAGAGTCCTTACCTCAACCTTCTCAAGAATCCTCTCACGTAGATCTTCCAAAGGAATGGAGTGTCTTAAAGAACCATCCTCTTGACAACATAATAGGTGATATCTCAAAAGGGGTAACGACTCGAAACTCTCTCAATCATGCATGTCATCACATGGCCTTTGTCTCTCAAATTGAACCAAACGATGTCAATGAAGCCATCTTTGATGAACATTGGACCCTTGCTATGCAAGAGGAATTGAATCAATTTGAGAGAAATGATGTTTGGGAACTTGTCCCTAGGCCTAAAGATCACCTAGTCATTGGGACCAAATGGGTCTTTCGCAACAAGCTTGATGAAAATGGTATTATTGTTAGAAATAAAGCTAGACTTGTTGCAAAAGGCTATAACCAACAAGAGGGCATAGATTTCGATGAAACCTATGCACCCGTGGCTAGATTAGAAGCCATTCGCATGCTTCTTGCATTTGCATGCATCATGGATTTCAAACTTTTTCAAATGGATGTTAAGAGTGCATTTCTAAATGGTTTTATTCAAGAAGAAGTATATGTTGATCAACCCCCGGGTTTGAAAATTTTGAATTTGCAAATCATGTTTTCAAATTGAAAAAGGCTTTATATGGTTTAAAACAAGCTCCTAGAGCTTGGTACGAGAGGTTGAGCAAATATTTACTTGAAAAAGGATTTGAAAGAGGAAAAGTTGATACCACTCTTTTCATCAAACGCAAAAATCATGACATTTTACTTGTTCAAATTTATGTTGACGATATCATCTTTGGTGCTACTAATGAGTCTTTGTGTGAAGATTTTTCCAAAATCATGCAAAGTGAGTTTGAAATGTCCATGATGGGAGAGCTCAACTACTTCCTTGGTCTTCAAATCAAACAAACAAAAGAAGGGATTTTTATAAATCAATCCAAATATTGCAAGGAGTTGCCTAAAAGATTTGGGATGAGCAACGCCAAAGAAATCTCAACTCCAATGAGCACTTCATGCTATCTTGACAAAGATGAAGGTGGTAAGTCGGTCGAAGTAAGTAAGTATCGAGGTATGATAGGATCTCTTCTCTATCTCACTGCTAGTCGTCCGGATATTATGTCTAGTGTTTGTATGTGTGCACGTTTTCAAGCGAATCCTAAGGAATCACATCTTTTAGCGGTAAAACGCATCATGAGATATCTCACTGGCACACAAACTATGGGTTTATGGTACCCCAAAGGTGCTGACTGCACACTTATTGGGTACTCGGATTCGGATTTTGCGGGTTGCAAAATGGACCGAAAAAGCACTAGTGGGACATGTCACTTACTTGGGAATGCCTTGGTCTCATGGCATAGTAAGAAACAAGCCAGTGTGGCTTTGTCCCTTCTTTGAAGCGGAATACGTTCTGTGGCGGTTGTTGTGCACAAATTATTTGGATGAAACAAAGATTGAATGATTATGGGATTAATCAAAGCTGTTCCAATTAAGTGCGACAATACTAGTGCCATAAACCTCACGAAAAACCGGTCTATCACTCCCGGACTAAGCACATAGAAATTAGGCACCATTTTATTAGAGATCATGTTCAAAAAGGAGATTGTGTGATTGAGTTTGTGGAAACATCTAAACAACTCGCAGATATTTTTACTAAACCTTTGCCTAAAGAAAACTTCTTTTTTATAAGAACCGAGTTAGGAATTTTAGATCAATCATGCATTGAATGACTGCGTGTGAGTGCATTTTATTATGAATAAGTTCTAACTTGGGCGTTGGAGTGTGCTAACATTTTTATGCAGGTTCCGTTACCAAGACTAAAAGTGGAGAAATGCAACCGTCCTTCCTGTAATCATTGAAGAAAAAAAAATGTGTGCTAACAAGTTTGTGCAGGTTACGTTAACTGCAAACAATTATGCGCTTAATATCAGTGAAGATGAGGAAACAATTGATGATGAGAATGAGTTGAACGAGGACTAGTAACTCTTATCCTAGTGCTTTATTTTTGCTATCTCCTTTAATAATTTTTTTTACCAAGGATTTCTTATGCTTCATTGAACCCGTGATACTCTATTTTAATTATTTTTCGCCATCTAGTTACACGTATATGCATACGTTTTACATGCCTTTCCCTTTATCTTTTCCGCTTTTTGATGTTGACAAAAGGGGGAGAGTTTTATGATTCAGGCGGAGTAAATTATATTATGCATATTGTGAGGGGAAGTTTTTCTAAAATACGTGCTTAAACTCTAATATCTTTTTCTAAAATACGTGCTTAAACTTTGATATCTTTTATTGAAAAACCATGCTTATATCTCATTGCTATATCATGATTATATTTTACTAAATTCCCTCCATGAGATGTTTGTCATCATCAAAAAGGGGGAGTCTGTGAATACATGCCTTGACAGGATGGTTTTGATGATTGACAAAAGGGAGTTTTGCAAATAGTCAACCGTGCAAAAAGCGGAAAAGAATACCAAGACACACACCAAGGATTGGAGGATTTCAAGTCTTTGGGTTTTGGGTATTTACTTATTTATTAGGACTATTTGTAAGTAGTAATAAAAAGCTCTCAATTAAAATAAAATCACACACTCACAATGTTTTATCTAAAAATAATTTTATGACATTTTTTAAATTATTTTAGTCACAAAATATTTTGGAAAAATGTTTTAATAGTGTCCAAAAATACCTATCCTTTATCTTGGAAAAATATTATATTTTTTGTACTTATTTTGAGTGACAAACAAAATGCACATAATCGTTTTTGGGACTATAATCGTTTATAAACCTTCATAGCTTATTTTATATATAATCGTTTATAAACCTTTATGGCTTATTTTATATAACGTTCAGGCCTTTTTTTTTTCCATTATAGCTTATAACGTTTATACCCATACACGTTTATGACTCAAAAGGGTATGAATTGCAACTGTCTTTTCTTCATGTGTAAAAGTTCTTTTTATATCGTGTATCATTTGTTTTTAACAAATTGCAGCTGTCATCTTATGACCAATTGACAGCAAATATTTCTCTGTCAAACGCGTTTTTTTACTCATAATGCCAATTCTCTCTCCGCGTCTTTCCAACGGCTCTTTCTTTTTTTTGCCTATATATACAACAGCGCTGTGCATTCTAAATACAACACTCACTTATTCTTTGTGCCAAAACTCTGTCAAATATTCTCCATCACTCACACTTATTTGAGCACAATTTTTTGAGAGCTTTTTATTCTACATAATTTAAGTTGTATTATTTGAGCTTCAATTTGTTATATCTGCACTATTGAGTGTATCTTTCTCATCTCATTTTATTTGTAAAAATCATTTCTTTTTGGGTAGGAATCCCAAGGTGTTCATAGAGAGGTGATATCTCTTGAACATATTGCTCTATTTTTAGAGTTGTAAAGGTTTCTAGTGAACTCGATTTAAAAGCTAGTGATTTTAGTGAAAATCTCATAGTGCTTTGCTTTGGGGGACAGGGCGTAGGCCACAGGGGTGTTTGGTGGCGAACTCGTATAATTCTTGTGTGCTCTCTTTGCTCTCTATCTTCTTATTGTTCGAGCTTTCTATCTTTCAGTCATTTACATTTCAGCAATTTAAATTCTGTCATTTATTTTATTGTCCTCTATCTTTCAGTCATTTACATTTCAGCAATTTAAATTCTGTCATTTACTTTATTGCAAGTTAATTTCTGCAATTTATATTTCAAGTCATTTACTTTTCTGCAGTTAATTTATTGCAACTTATATTCGAGCATTTTCTATTTGCAAAAGTTTTTTAAAAAGCACCCCTCTCACAATTCACCCCCCTCTTGTGTTTGGAGTCACTTGGCAATATAGTTTTCTTCCCCCTTGGTAGCTCCACCATCTCCCAAGTCTTATTTTTTTTTAAGAGCTCTCATTTCTTCTAAAATAGCCCCTTCCACTTGGGAACCTTCAAAGCATCTTGTATATTATTTGGAATTTCCCCACATGACAGCTGTGAAGTAAAGGCTCAAAAAGAAGGTGATAATTTTTCATATAACACAAAATTGGATGGAAGGTGTTTGGTACATGACCTCACACCTTTTCTAAGGGCAATGAGAAGATCTGAATCAGCTAACATAGGTGCCGTATTAGCAGTATCAATGATGGTATTGCAAAATTCAGGAAAAAGGTTACCTTGTGGTTCCTCGAATTCATGGCAATGCACAAATTGATCTTTGGGCTCATTTTCCTTGTTCTTTTTTCGTCTTGAGAAGACATTATCAAAGGGTTTTATGCCTTTGTACATTTCTTTCTCAATTCTGCCCTTTTCTAAAGGTTCATTGTTTCCTTCATTTTGTACTATGTTGTCTTCATAGTCTTGCTCATCACAACTTTTATTTCCATCACCATTACTAGGAGAATCATTGCTGACCTCATCTCCTTCAACTTCATTATTACCCACCAAATTTTCAGAAAAAAAATTCAGTGTCATTTTCAATCAAAATGCAATCTATTGGTGAGTTAGCTTGAGTAGTTTGTATCGAATCTTCACATGCCTTCCCCCCTGAAGATGAGTCTTAAAGAATGGTTGTGATTCAAAAAAGGTTACATCCACGGTGACAAAGATTTTCTGAGAAATAGGGTCAAAACACTTGTAACCCTTTTGTGTGGGAGAATAACCAATAAATACACATTTCTTGGCTCACAGACTTAATTTGCTTTGATTAGGTTCATGATTACGAACAAAAACAGTGCTCCCGAAGACCATTAAGGGAATTGTGGATAGCAGCCTATTTGTAGGAAAATTATCCAAGAATACCTCCATAGGAGTTTTGAAATTTAAAATTTTACTTGGCATACGGTTAATCAAATAGGCAGCTGTGAGAATAGTTTCTCTCCAAAGGTATTTAGGCACACAATTTTGAAAAAGTAAGGCCCGAGCAACTTCCAACAAGTGTTTGTTTTTCCTTTCAGCCACCCCATTTTTTTGGGTGTATAACATCCCAATTTTTGAGAAAAATTGTTTTAGTATTAAAATCTCGAATACTTGAATGTAAGTCATAGATACTGATCACCTCAATGACTTACTGAGAGTACGAGAAATTATGTTGAGTTATTTTCAAAAATTACTATTTACAATAATTATTATTTACGGTGTCAATTCAGATTATAGACAGCGTAGACGTATGCTGTTTTTAATGTGAATTCATCGATAGATTTTTCTGTAAGTTTTCTGTGTGATGCAGTGACTCGTATTTTGTCTGTTAATAAGTGATTGAATTAAATCAAGATAGAATTAAGTTTGAGAATTAATATTTAATATTAATTCATAGTTCAATATTTGTCAAAAAATTTTAAGTGGAGTTTTGCCGTATTTTGAGCTGTCGGATAATTTTCTAACCGCAATAAAATCTCTAATGAATTCCGATTACCATGAAAATTGAATCGTGACTTGCTGTGACGTTATGTGACTGTATTAAATTAAATTCATGATTTATTGGTGAAAAAATTATTCGGGAATAATCTTTTAGTTACGCGGTTAATTAATTTTTCGGTAAATTAATTTACACGACGAAGTAAGATTGTGACACTTAGAATTTTTCTTGGAACTCTTAGTATGAGAGGTAATCATGAATTAGGGTGACTCATGACAAGTTTATGTGGTTAAAATTTAATTAGGTTAGTGATTCATAAGGCTAGGTGAAAAATGGTGAATTTTGATTGGTTGGTAGTTTGACTTAGTCTAATCCTTATCTTCTTAATTCTTATTAGCTAAGTAAGCAAAGATTTTTTATAAATAATTCCCCCTAAGTCCCTAACTTGGTCAGCCACCTAAGAGGAAAAAAGGGAGGGGATAATTTCATTTTTTTTTACTTGTTCATATTCTTGAGTTTTAGAAGAGAGAGAAAAAAACTTTCTCCTTCATCATTCCTTCTAAAAACGAAATGGCCTTCCTCCCTCTCCAGCACCATCTTTTCTCTAATTTTCTTACTCCAAATTCATGCTAGAACCTTGTTCTTGTGGATGAGAGTTTGAATCAATAATTCCTCCTTGTTTAAAAGCCCTAAAACCGTGAGCTTTGGAGATGTTTTTGGGTAAGATTTTGTTCTTTCTCTTCTAAATTTTGATGTTTAAAAATGATAGTGATTTTAAGTGATTAAGTAGTGAAGTCTTTCTTCTTCTTTGAGCCTTTAATAGGCAATGACTTAGAGAAGAATTTTAAGAAAGATTGAGCTTGAATCACTTACTTGTTTTGTAGTTGTTTTGGTGTTGTTTTATGGTTGTTGTTGTTGTTGTTGTTTTGATTAAAAATAAAACTGAAAATTTTTCCCTAAATAAACCTCAGAGGCTGTGAGCCCTAGGAGGAAGAAGGAGAAAATTTTTGAGCTTAAATCCTTGATTTCTTTAGGGGTTTTGTTGTTGTAATGGTTTGGAAGTTTTTGGAAAAGTTTGGATTTAATTTAAGTTCTTTAAGAGTTGTTTTAACAATTTAAGTTTATGAAACACTTAAATCTTAGAGAAGTTTTTTTGATTCTAAAAGATGGGGGAGTCTTAGAAATTGTATTGATAAAATCTTTGGTTTTGATGTTGGTTTTGTTGTTGAAAAAGGTTTTGGAAGTAAGATAATTTTGTTGTTGTTTTTAAATTTAAGAAATTGTGTGGTTTCTAGGGTTTTGGAATTTATTTTTACACTTTTACTTAATTTAAATGTTATTAGTTTCATGTTTAGGTATTTTGGAAGTTAAATCCTTGATTTGGTTGAAAAAGAATTAGTTTTAGTTAATTTAAAAATTAAAATTTTTGATAAGTTGAAGTTGTGAAAGTTTTTGAATAAGTTGTTTAATTTTAAAACATTGTTTTTAACTTTGTTTTAATGATTTAAGTGTGAGTTTTAAATTATAAGAATTTTGGAGTTTTATACTCTAGGATTTGGTTATGAAACCGTGACCTAGGTATAGTTTTAAAGGTTCAAGAATTGTTTCCAAAAGCCTAGTGTGTTATTTTAAGGTTGTGAAGATTGTGAGTACGTTCATAGGCGAGTTGTAATTGTGTCTCTGACGGGTACTTGGAAGTAAAGCTTTAAGTGTAAGGGCATCTTCCATTATTTAAGTTAATTAAATGTGATTTTGTTGTGAAATGTTTGTACTTGATGATTATTGAGTTGTTGAAGTGGTGTTGTGATTTGGTGAATTGATTTGTTGGTTGTGCATTTTCATGCATACTTTAATCCTGTGGGAAGTTTTAAGAGCTCCAACCTATAGAAATCCTGCGGGACCAGGTATGCCCATTGGTATGGGCAAGTGTGCTTTGACCTGAAGAAATTCTGTGGGACCTAGTCGTACTTAGATTATGACCTAAAGTAATCCTGTGGGACCAGTGTCATTAATGTCCATTAGTATGGGCAAGTGTGGTTGTTGAAATTCTGGAATCATCTACATTGGCATGTAGAATAAACAACAGAGATTAGTGGTGCATCCTTATTGTGATTGGTTTTGAATGCTTGCTGAATAATATTGCTATGTGTTAATGAAGTTGTGTTCAAATTATATTAAGTGAATATGATATGTTGTGCATATGTACATGTTGTTGTTATTGTATATGTTTTGTCTGGAATGATGACCCTTGGATGTGGTTCTCCAAATTCAATGGATGTAACCCAGATAATAGAGGTTGCAGAGTGATCGAGATTACTGACGAGCGTTGCTGAGGAGTGTTCTACCCGGCCATTTGCTTTGTGTTGTTATTTTGCAAATCTTGCTAGAGGGTCTAGTAAGTATTGTAGTGTGCTGACCAGCTATAGGAGTATGTACTGTATTAAATTCAAGTTGTACTAAGAATATTATGTTTTCAGAGTTTGGATCGTTCTTATGCAAAATGATTATTTAAATTTAATTGCATGGTTATTGCAAATTGATTATGGTGTTTTGATTTATGCATCACGTTTTGAAAGTGCTGCAATACTCTGATTGTTATTTTGAAAGAAGTTTGAAAAGGAAAGAAAAATTTAGACCCACATTTTTGGAAACCATGCAAGCAGAGTATTGTCAACAAAAGTATTTTTAACTTTAAAAGAGATATATTAGATCAGTAGCGCCCCAAAAATCGAGGTGTTACAGGGTGTGTTTACACAAGAATTTTGATGTACAATACCATTTTCTAGCAGAAAATCGTTCAGACTTTTATTGAAAAATTCTTTTCCGTTATCACTTTGAAAAATTTGAACTTTTTTTTGAATTTGAACATAGAAAAAGATCCATCTGCAACCTTGATATTTTTGTTTCCTGCACAAGGACTATAGGAAGAGAAGAGTTTTGAACAATCTGTCATATGGTCAATGCCCCCATAATCTATGATCCAAAGCGGTTTTAAATTATTTTCAGTATGATAGAGGGAAGCAATAGGGTGAGTACCTTTTTGGGCTAAAGAGCAAGAAGGAGTTGCTGTCATTTTTTGGGAAATTTTTTACGTAGATGCTCTAATTGTTCCTTAATGAAAAGGGATGTTTCAGTCGAAGATGATTGCTCCTTAGTCTCCTCAATATTGGTTTGAAAAGCGCTTCCCTCTCTACTGAATTTTTTCTTTAAATTTGTTGGCTTCCCATGAAGTTTCCAGCGTGTCTCCTTTGTATGCCATGGCCTTTTGCAATGGTCACACTAGGGCTTCTTTCTCCTATCTCCATCCGGATCGAACCCCTTTGTAGCAAAGGCCGATCCTTCTATTTGCTGCATAGTGGATGATTCCGAGGCATGTAACATGACTCTTCTTCTGGCCTCTTCAAGTTGGACTTCAGAAAACACTTCCTGGATGGAGGGTAAGGGCTTTCGAGCAAGAACCCTTCCCTTTACCTCATCAAGACTCCGATCCAAGCCAGTAAGAAACATGTAAACACGATCATTTTCTTCCCTCTTCTTGAACTGTGCAGCATCCTTGGGGTTCTCTCATTCTTCTTCATAGCATTGATCTAACTCTTGCCATAGAGTTAGCATCAGATTGTAATAAGTGGTGACATCTCGTTCACCTTGCTTGAATTGCCACAACTGAGTTTTCAGATCATAGATCTGAGAAGAGTTTTCTAAATCAGAATAGCAGTCCTTCACAGCCTCCCATACCTCTTGTGCAGTCGACAGAAAAATGTAGGGCTTGCCAATGGCTGGTTCCATGGAGTTAATCATCCATGACATGATGAGAGAGTTTTTTGCCTTCCACCTATTCCATGTTGGGTCATCTTTTTCTGGTTGCTTGACTTCTCTTGTCAAGCAACCTAGTCAGCTTCTTCCTTCCATTGATAGCTTTACTGACTGCGCCCACTCAAGGTAGTTCTTGCCATTGAGTTTGTGTACCATGAGTTAGAGATTGAGGGTTTTTGACAGGTTTTTAGTTGGAAAGGTTTGGGACTCCACTTGAGTCTCATTGGTTTTGCTTGTTTTCTTCCTCGCTAGTGGAGGATTTGGTGTTGGCCCCTGTCATCGCCATTTTTACCATTAGAGAGGACAAGGTTCATAGCACAAAGCTCTAATACCATAAAAGTGTAGAGAGGAAATAATTTATTCTCTCTTGAATAATTCAATTGATATAGCATCCTAATATAAGGTAGAATTGGTTCTAAACAAGGAAACCAATCTGCTGAATCAAAGGAAAAATAAAGAGACCTAGAATCTGATCAGATATCAAATTGCTACTGATCCAGATTTGTTGCAATCCTAATTAAGACAAAAGAAAAAAGGAGGAAATAAAGTAAATAGGAAACCGAAAATAGGAAAGAGATAAATATGGAAAGAATCGTGATATTAGGGGACCAAATTAGGTCCGTATCACAACACCAAAAAACACGTTGCTAATAATAAAAGGGCCTTCATAATTTGGTGACCATTTTCAAAATTAAGATCTTTAATTCCCAGTACGGGGTTGTTCACAAATTCTACGAACCATATGGATCCTGGAAAATCAACCATTATACAACACGCATATCATGTAGATATAAATATCTTATGAATAGTCATATCAGTTATCATTGTCTCTTTACACGAAACAATAAATAACTCGAGAATTGGACATTCTACCCAACTTCTAAGCTTAGTGATTATCGTGTGTGGGTCCAACTAAACGTGGCTAATTCCTAACAATCATCCTTAAAGTCCAGTTAGGCTCGAAATGCACTAATATCATTAATGTAACACCCCACTGATGTCACTTGGAAATCTAATTTCACTAAAGAATAAGATGTGGGAAAATTAAAAATTTCAAATATATTAAACACTAGCAATGTTCATACATAGATATCAAGATATCTCAAGGTAAATCACTGTATTTCCCATGACATAAAACTCTAAAGGGACTAGACAATGTCTCAGTAAGATTTTCTCTTTGGAAGATATGAGTATCAACATCACTATAGAAGTTAACTTCCATCTCTACCACACTATTTCCTTCGACGTTCTTATTGGCAACTGATATACCCCTAATAGTGGAAGACCCAACTTCAACCAACATTCATCCTCTCAAATCTCTAAATGTGATAGCGAGATGATACATATATAGAGAAAAACATGGGTGTAAGACTAACTACTTATCATACATATGGATTTAAGAATAAACATCAGCAATTTAATGCACAAACAAAATCAATTAGTCAAATAGGCAAATCTTTATTGAAACTAACAGTCAATCATCCTCACTTGTGTGATCTAAGATCATAACTTATACTATCATGGGTTTAACCGTAGATGCATTTTTATCATTATATCATTTGTATCATAATGATCACCCCCTTCTCAAGGAGCAAGGTGGTTGTCTCCTCACAAAGCAAGTCATGACCATAGAATGTTTTGTTGAATGCCGCATCATAGAAGAAAATCATTACAGGTAGCATCTTATCTTACCCACAGGTTTGATACACTTCCTCCTCACAAAGCAAGAAAGTTATGCATAGTTATGAAGTCATTCAGCAGGGATGTTCTCTATTATGTCTATGAGTCTTGTATCCCAACCTCACATTCACAATTTTGAGCTATAGATACCCCATCGGGCTATCTCTCATATACTTCAATCATTTCTTGAGTGTCAATCTCTTCAAATTAGGCGAGTTAATATTTGGTTTGTACGTGGTGACTGCACTCCACACATACAAGCAATGAGATTTAATCACATGTCTGGGTAACTTCTCTCCACAAGTTGGTGATGAAGGTTGATTACGTGGTGACTGCATTCCATGCGTATTCAATGCGTAGGTAACTACTCTCCACAAGGTCGGTAATGAAATTTGATTATGTGGTCACTGCACTCCATGTGTATTTCGTGCTTGGGTAGCTGCTCTTCACGAGGTCAATTATGAAAGTTGATTTCACAATCATTGCACTCCATGCGTATTCCATGCCTAGGTAGTTGTTCTCCATAAGTTCAGTATCAAAGATCGATGTAGTGTGCAGACATTTACTCTCCACACATTGATGACAAAGATTAGTTTCTGTATGTAGGTGTCTGCTTTCCACACATTGGATAATTCATATGGATAGGAGTTCTCTACTCATCTTAAAGTCTAGTAACTTAATTTCACTAATCTCTGTTTAATGGTCTAGGTCCTAAGGTATGCTTTTTAAATATATCATAACATCCATTTTGACGTAGTAGCCTATGAACATAGTATTGATTCCTAACATATAATAATAGATGGGGAATGATAAACAATATATAGCGATATATATGAGCATATTAACAATTAAGAAAATTATCATGTCATAGCAGGTAAACACACCATTAAGCATATGAGTATACGAAGCCATGTAAACACACATTCTCAACTAGATAGAGCATATTTATCACAACAAAAAATATTAGACAAAGCATTTATGTAATCAGTCAAACACAACAACTTAGATAAGCATAATAGTCAACAGCCAATCATAGCATAATAGTCAAATATCATAAATCAAGTAAACATTGTTAAATGGTGGTATCTACAATAGCTAACCATGATCAGTACCACTCTACTTAGAGTGTTCATGACCAATGTAGGGTTGTGATCCCCTATCACGACATTAAACCCTCATAGTAATCTCGCCTCCCCGACGAATTAGCTGTCTTCCTTTACCTGAAATGAAAGATCCTCATATGTATACAAGCTCACGAGCACTTCAATCAAGATATTGCTACGGCTTCCCCAAGGTGTTCTGCCTATAATTCTCCACGCGGAGACACGTATAGACTCCGAATCGAGCCAAAAATGCTAAAATAATGCCAAAAATAATTCACTAACAAGAGTCGCAGCGAGTCAGGAACTTAAACGCATCTTTTACAAACTGTTGATACTGCCAAGGCGGTAGGAATTTAATCATCCTTCTTAAGCTTTGAACCAAGACACGAACTAAGAACTCCGCCATCGATGCTTCCACGTAAACATAACCAACTTAGGAGTAGGAATTCTTTAAGAAGGACACATGAAGGATTGAAACTAGAATGTAAGCTCCTATAATGGTAAAACCTAGGTCGTTTCTCGAGAACAGAAGATCAACGGTGAACCAAAAGTTACCATAAACATAATGAAGGGGTCGAATTAGAGTTTGGGTGGCTAGATAGCCTGAAATCAAGTGTTAAACTTCCATGGACAATGTTTTAGTGTTTTTAGAGCTTTTGAGAGGGGAAGAAGATGAAATGGGATTAAAAAAATTGAATTAAGATGAAATTTGGAGGTATTTATATTTTCGTGCTCATGCTCAAGCGTTGGCTTACCCAACGTTTGAATGTTATGGTTAGCTGGCTTCTTCCCTATGAAAGCTTGACACCTATCATTCACAAGTAGCTATGGTCCCATGCAGTTCGCTACGCGTGCAACATGTCTCCTAGGGTCCACGGTTAAGCATTTTTCTACCCAAGGATTGAGCTTTGGCATGGTTAAACGTGTGATCACCAAACATTAAAGCATGTCGCCTGAAAACTCATCATTTCTTTCATTCTTCTCCATCTTTTGCATTGTTTCTTAGGATTATTCAAGCACTCTATTAAAAACTTATTTACTTTTCACTAACTTTCATTAACCTCTTAAGTTTAGCAAACCCTAGCTAGTGTTTTGGATGTTATACACTCTACATGTTAGGCTTTTGCTAGGTTAGATAAAGGACCTCAGTACTCTTACTCTAACAGTGGACCAGTAGTTATAGTAGTAATGGAAGATCCAGACGAGCTGCTAATCGCTGGTCTGGTGAGACGTCTAGCAGCTCCATGCCTTCCGCTATTCCTGCCCTACCTTTTTGAGTGTATCACCGACGCTAGGGACCTCATGTTGGGAGCTTTCGCAGCCCCCAATAGCCTTGTGTTATACTAGAGTCATGTTTTGTCTATAGTTAGTGAGTCAATCTAAGAGCTTTTTGACCTACTTTGGTGGCAAAGGCTTCCTTTTCATGTATCTTTTTGGATGATTATGCATACTATAATCTTACCTTACTTTTCTTCGAGGATGACTGCACATGTCACACACTGTGTATATTTTGGGGTCCAATGGATAGGCCTAACGAATGTACATATTCATCTCTACATGTGTTTATATTTTTGCTTTAAATTATCAGTATTTTCCATTATACAGGCAATTGCTTACGTGATTAAGGCTAGTTATTTAGGTTTGTTTGTAATGGGACCACGGGACATCTCACACCCTCCACACTAGATTTCCCCATCCTCTTTCTCCTTCCCCTACCTCTTGCCTTTCTCCTTCCCTATGGTACTAATTATAAGCGTCTGGTGAAGATTTACGAGGACAAGGGCGACAACGACAATGAAGATGACATGGTTAGGGGTGGCCAAAGGGAAGAACAGTCGCAGGAATACTACAGGATGCCCACAAAAAATTAGTTGAACGAGTGGATCTTATGGGGGAAACACTTGAGGACCTTTCACACGGTCACTCATCGTTGCCATTTGCTGGCCTTATCTCCTCCATATGACCCTAGGTATGCCAAAAAACAAATCATAAACAGATCAAAAAGTAAGGAATTAAAAACATTGGCCATGTTGTTGAAAACAATGACCTTACACGCTACTTATCCAGTCTAGTCTCGCCACCAAGAACGTGCCCTGATTACGGACTTTTGTTGAAGGCGTCAACATGGGTGCAATTGGAAAAATCGAAGATGTTAATCAGGTTGACGAATGCAGTGAAAAGAAGGTTATGGTGGATGGTGAGGCAGGTTATATAGGGTGCTAGGGTTCTGATGGAAGGGGCTATTTGGGGGGACGTGGGAGATAGAAGATAAGGGAAATTTGGTGTGGAGCGTCTGTCTTAAGACTATAAGGAATAAATGAATCTAATGGTAGATAAACACAGTGCATCGTGCACCACTTATAACAATGGTGTACGACATAATATGCCTTATTTTAATTATAGATTATTGACATAAAATAATACATAATTATTGACATAGTCGTTAGAGAGAGTGCCTAATATACATTTGTGGCAAAAATTTAAAATATAATATATTTAGAAAATTAAAATAATAAACTATACCAAAAAAATTTTGTAAAATTCTTAAATTAAAAATAATAAATTTTGGCACAAAAGTCAATTCAAGTGGGCCTAAATTGACTTTAAGAGTGAGTACATTGTACATAAGAATTACTAGTATAAGAAAGAAATTTTTATAAAATTTTAAGACCAAAAACCCAAGAATATAATATTTAAAATCATAAATTATTCTCACTTGGATTAATATAAATGTGTTAGTGATAAAAGTTTCACACAAAAATATATTTATTGACCCTTTTTAAACAAATCTTATTGATTATTGACATATATGGTACATAGAATATGTGTCGATAAGGGTGTTCACAAACCGATCCAATCCAATTCAAACCGCAGCCACCGAACCGAAAAACCGCAAACCCAAAAAACCGAAAATCGCAAAAAACCGAAATTTTGGATTGGATTGGATCGGTTTTTGGATCCTTCTAATGGAACCAATCCAATCCAAACCGATCCAAAGTATTATTATATAACATAATATTATACTTATAATTACCTTATTTTTAATATATTTTCTCACACACTATAAAATTTAATTTTTAAATTAATCATGTATATTTTTATATAATATAGAATATTTTACCTTTTTAATATACATTTTTTGGGGTACATTTTTAAGCTTGCAAATAAATTATTTATTCTTATTTTTATAATTTTAAACATTTTTTTCTTAATTTGTGGATCTACTCCTCTCTTTCCCATTTTATAATTCCCTTTCACATTAATACAATAATGCATGATATATCAATACAGAAAAATAATGTGTGATATGGTCGTACCGCAAGCATTCCTGGGGCCAACGATTCCTTTTGATTATTTCATAGTTTCGTTTATAAGAAGCAAAAAAAACTGAGTCGTTATTGCCCTACTGTTGGCTACTACAATACTATTAGTTTAATGTTATGAAATGTCAGTTATCATTATTTTCGTAATTTCACCATTTGGAAAAATATAAACTAGGAGATTAGATTATAAATGAGAAACCGAAATCCAATCCAATCCAAACCGAAGTAAATCGGATCGGATCGGATCAGATTTGATTTTAAAACCAAACCGATTGGATGATTAGAGTAAAAACCGAAAGGATTGGATCGGATGGTTTTTTCCCTTAAAATCGATCCAATCCAATCCGCGAACACCCTTACGTGTCGAGCAAAAGCCCGAATTTTTTGTCATTCAAATTGACAAGAATTACAAGAATTTAATATTAGGGTTCATAGGGCTTAAATTTCAAATTTGATTGCAATAAAAACAAAATAATAGCCATAATTAGTTGACACCTTCGCTTTGATGCCTATTATTGTAGATATTAAGAATTGTCCATGTTAAAATATTGGTGGCTTCTACGGTGGAGATCTATATTAAATGGTTTATGGGTGGACTACGATTAAGAGCCGTTAGATTAAGCAGGTCCACCGGATCTTATGATACACCACTACACTGGATATTAACCCAAAAAAAATTATCTTCTTCTTCCCTTTTCCGACGAAACCCTATACTACATTTACGGCAACATTGCATCCCACAGAAGAAGACATTCGTTGTTGCTACGATGATGCTGGTGGCACAGAGCTTTGCCGGAGACGCTCGGTTCCTGACAGCGTGGTTTCGGAACAATCCCCCAATTCGTGATTTGTGATTCAGTTGGGTGGTTCCGGAACTGTCACCAACATAGCGAAATGGACATGTATTGGGTGCGTCAGCGGGCTTGCTGTTGAGCAGAACTTGCATCTCAGAGACAACTGCGACAGAGCATGCGCCATGTCCGGCGAGGGGGAATCCCCGCGTGGCATGCCTATACTTGCGGGGTTTCGACGGTTTTGAGAGCTCACGATAGCTGTCGCATATTGTGAGTAGGTTTTAGCAAGGAGGCAGAGAGGGGCGAAGCCTCCACCACTGCAGTGGTTCACGACGGTCAGAGGATGTTTTCAGCGAGCCACACTTCTGTTATTTTTTTGTTTAATTCTCTTTTATTTAGATGAAAGACATGGATTTTATAGATTGGATTTGCGTACTGTAATTATTGTGGAATTCAATTTGTATGTTTGTGTTTCTTGATACTATGTTTCGTTTAACTTTATCTTATCCGAGTTCTCTTGCAGTTATAAAGCTTCGACCTTTTTGGTCGGGCTTGGTTGTGTCACGGTTATGTGGGTAGCAGAATCACGAAGGACGATTTGTTTGTATGGAGGAGAAAAGCCCTCACGCTGGCGGCTCTGACAGTGCTTTACGGTGGACACTCCGACAGTGATAGTTGGAGAAAGAAGAGGGAGAGGGAAGGAAGAAAAACGAAGAAGAAGAAGAAGAAATTATTTGGTGTGAAGAAGAAGAAGAAATTATTTGGATCAGCATGAACCACTTAATTACTGGTTTACCCTAGATGCCACCTAAAATATTGAGCAAGGTAAGTTTGTCAAAGCTAAAATATTGAGACAAAATCCTATGTTAAAGGTGCATTAGGGAGAAGCTTTTGGATTGTTACAAGCTGTGAAGTGGTTGGAGGAACTTGGTTTATATAACATTATTTTTGAGCTAAATTCTAAAATACTAGTGGATAGTTAAAGGATAACAATAAGGACATTTCTGAATTTAAAGCTATTATTTTAGAATGTCGTACTATTTTGTCCACTAGATTTTTACACTCTAAGGTAGAGTTTTCTAGGAGGAAAATTGTTTACACCTAAAATATTCCTAAGAGCTAGCTGAAGCTAGCAGTAGCCGAATTCATCAAGTAGCCGATTGGTTGTCAGCCGAGTCGCAGATTAGCCGAAATTGCAGCTGATAGAGTCACAAGCAGGAAACTAAAAGCTAGACATGGGCCTTGGGCTTATTGGGTTGCAAGGAAGATATTAGGCCCATTGGGTTAGCGTGGAGTCACACATTGGATCAGATTCTTGCTCCATGAGCCGAGTGACGTGGAAATAATTTTGATTTAATTTAAATCCAAGGTAAAACGCAGCCAAGATTTTTTTCCACAATTTTAGGAGCTGAGCGAAGGAACCTGAGATAAGGTCTACGTTGAGAAGATCGTTGAAAGGGGAGACGTGGCCATGACGTGGTAGTGCGCCTAGATTTTAGGATCATGGTTAGTGGAACGTGGCACGGCTCAGCCGAATAACTGCCAACTAAGAATTTATCATTGTTAGCCAACTGAACGTGACAAATAGGGGTAGTTCTCAGTTGTTACTATAAATACCCAAGTTGTACATAATTTTAGACAAACTCAATCAATCAAACAACTTATTTTCGCTCAAGCTTTTATTCTATCTTTATGTTTACCTTTGCGTTCTTATTTTTATCTTAGTTCACCAATTTAACCCTTTCTGGAGTGAGTTAAGGGACCCATAGCTGAGGAACAGAGTTCCTTCCTTGGCGTAATCGCTTGAAGAAAGGGGAATCACTGTTGTGGAGTTTAGCCGATCTGCGGCTAAGTTACATTCCAGTCAACAAAATTGGCACGCCCTGTGGGATGAAAGGTGAACGAATCAACACGTTCGAATCCCCAGGTCAGGATTACCATTGGCGTATGCACTTGCGTTCTGGCAAGAGCTTGAGCAGTATGACTACTAAGAGCAATCCCAGGAAGCCTTCTGAAGCAAGCCCCTCTCACGGAGTTCCTCCTCCAACAGTAGAGCCGGTTCACGCAGAGGCACAGCCTGAAACTCAAACCAACGAGCCCAACGACCCACCATTGGTGATGTCCACTTCGTTTATACGCCAACAACTTGATTTGGGAATCAATGATATCATGTACCAAGTGTCACAACAATTGGCTGATATCGTGAAGCCCATGGTACACAATGAAGTGCAGCAAGCCAGGGAGATAGAGGCTAAGAGGGCTCACTCAGGTGAAAGCTCTATCAACTCTGCTATTCCAACGCAAGTGGGGTACACTATCCAGGTAGGACTCGTCACCCAGCCGAATGCAGCTCAGGCAGGACCAACTCAGGTTCAACCGAGCACGGTTCTGACAGGGGTGTAGCAAGTTCAACCTACCTATGTGCAGGCAGAGCCTACTCAGGTTTAGCCGAATATAGGACAGGTACCTTTGAATCCAATTAATTCCCAGCCTAGTACTTTTGCCACGTTGAACATTGGAGGTCAACAAGTGGTGAATGATACAACTAACCAGGCTAATCTTCATTTTGGATAGGTGCAGATGGCTAGGAGGCCACCAGATGCAGTGGGGCCAATTGGTATGCCACAAGTTATGTTATATGTTCAGCCCTATGGCGTTGCTACGCAGACAACTAACCCACAGTATACTGGGGGGCAAACTCTTGGTGTAGGAGTGGGTGGAGGCCACCTGGGGGATATGCAGGTCAGTAGCCATGGAACAACGTTCCACCTGTATCGGCTAACCTTCCATTCTATCCACCTTATCCTGAAGTGTCTGAGGCGCTCAAATGGGGTCAACTCCTCTAAGGGCACCTGGTTTGATGGTGGAGCAGTCATGGGGACAGATCCCACCTCTACCATTTAACGCAAGTGTTCCTGGAACTCAACCTAGGGTACCAGGTGAAGGAAGCATGGAGCATCCATGGGGGTTCACCCACCTCCATTGTTTACTCAACCAGGTTACTCCAATCCTCCAGAGCAAGTATCCCAGGAACATCTCCCAGCATGGAGACAACAACCACATGCAATTACTCCTAACTTGGGAGAAGTGAGGCCAGGGGGATCACAGTTGCTAGACCCAGCAGTCATTGCAGATACCATCAAGAAGTACTTTGGTGTGCAGCTGAAGCCTTTGGATATGCCAATCTATAGAAAACCATACCCTGAGTGGGTAGATAGGTTGGTACTTCTGCCTAGGGGATACAAGACTCCAAATTTTACCACTTTCTCTGGAGAAGATGGTAAATCAACTATGGAGCATATAGGTAGATTTACTGCCCAGTGTGGTGAAGGGAACCAGAATGAGTACCACAAGTTGCAGTTGTTCCCCTTGTCACTTAAAGGGACAACATTTACATGGTATTCCTCTTTACCACCCAACTCTATATAAACATAGGCAGACATGGATAAGTGCTTCCATGACAGGTTCTACTGGCCTCAACCTGAAGTCACTGCAGCTGACCTTATGAACCTAAGACAACAGGTAGATGAGTTGGCTGCTGACTTTGTGGAAAGATTCAGAAAGGTAGCTGGAAAATGTTCAGTGCAATTCCCTGAGTCAGAATATGCAGCCATGGCCATTAGTAGCATGCACCCCCAACTCAAAGAGAGACTAGTTGGCCAAGCTTGCACTGATTTGAACCAGTTAGTATCAAGGGCCATGCGCATTGAACAGTTTATTCAGGAGAAAGAGAAGTGGCGAGCCAGTAGAGGGAGAGGCCCTCAGTTGGTATCCATTGTAGAAAATGAAGACTTTGATGATGATTCAGCCGATTCCACGGCAGACATCATGGCAACTGAGATTGTGAAGGGTAAAGGCTACTCTTGTCCTGCCCTGAGAGCTGCCAAAGGAAAAGAGTTAAAGTCAGGGGATAGCAAGGTGGAATATTCCTTTGATATTTCCAAAGCAAACCAGATCTTTGAGTACTTGATTGAAGATAAGCAAATTTGGCTGCTGGATGGGCACAAGATCCCACCTACTGAGGAGTTAAAAGATAAGAAATACTGCAAGTGGCACAATTCTTATAATCATGCAACTGTAAACTGCATGGTTTTCAGGAAAGCCATTCAGAAGGGAATAAAAGAAGAAAGGTTCAAACTTGCAGACAAAGGCATTGCTGAGGTGACAGTGGATACTGACCCATTCCCTGCTTTGGGGATAAACATGGTCTCTTTCTCAAAGTTTGATGATGCAGAACCTAGTCACAAACGAAGGATATCTGTTCAACAAGTTTGGAGGCCTAAGAAGGGGTTAGCCGATTCAAACTTAGTGATCGGCTGAAACCTGAGGCTATCAGGACGTCTGTTTTTGACAGATTGGGAAAACCTCAGCCAGCGGTTGAACACAGGCAGGGGGCAAGCCACCTAGGCCAGGTAGGCTCACCCAGGAATTGGTCAAACGGTATGTTGAACATGGCCAAACCCTAACAGAGAAACCTGACAAGGAAAAGGGCAAGGCACCCATTACTAAAACTGCGGGGGCAAGATCGGCTAAACATTAAAGAAAGTGGTAGGCTATCTTTGCCCAAGGTTGATGAGGAGCCTATCCCCAAAGACAAAACAAGGGTGGCTGAGTTCACTATGAAAGCAGGCATGTCTTCTTTGAAGATAACAGTGAGGAATAATGAGAAACTGAAGCCTCAGAGAATGCTGAAGCCTCCTGCTAATGTCACAGAAGGACATTGGTTTTTGAACAAGTATGCTAAGGACAAGAAGGCCATACCAGCAGTATTGTCAAGGACCCAAAAGGGAAGAATGCAGAGAATGAGGTCTATTCAGAAAATGAAACAAACTCTGCAGTTGCTAGCCGATGTCAAGAATAGGGAGAAGAGGGAAATTCCCTTGGAGATTGTGAGTGACATGCTAGGTAAAGTTTTTCCAAAGCTAGACCCTGGAGAAGCTAAGACAGAGGAAATGCCTAAAAGCACAGAACCAGTCACTGAACAGGATCCTGTTCCTGAGGCTGAAGGTCTAATTGCCTCAGTCGATGTGGATGAGGAAGCAATCACCATCGAGGGCTCAGTGATCCCAGAGATGCATTGGGAACAAGATGATGCGATGGAGGACTCACTGCTGGATCTCTTGTTCAATGAAGCTGATGGCTTGTTAGCTGAGATAGAGGCTATTAGTTTGTTCCCTGAGGAGTTTAGGGTAGATAACCCCCAACTTGGAAGTTTGGAGGGTGATGTGTTTGCCGAAGAAACAGAATGGGTCACGTTAGCTGATATATCGGCTGATGAGGTTGCCAAGGTGGTTTTTAAGAAGCCTACTGAGGAAATGATGAAACACTTGAAACCTCTGTACATCAAGGCTTATATCAATGGAAAGATATTTGGGAGAGTCTTTGTAGATGGTGGGGTTGTGTTGAATGTAATGCCTGTTGCAACCATGAGGAAACTCGGAAAGAGTCTTGAGGGCTTAGTCCCTACCAACATGAAAATGTCCAACTTCATGGGGGAACCATCTACAGCTCTTGGAGTCTTGATAGCCGAAGTCACAGCAGGCCCCAAAACCCTCAAAGTAGCTTTCTTTGTGGTTAATGGTAAGCCTTCCTATAGTGTAATCTTGGGTAGGGATTCGATCCACACCAGTCAGTGTGTACCCTCCACAATTCACCAAAAGCTCATGTTTTGGGTTAGAGATAACGTGGAGACAGTCGAAGATGATAAAAACCCTTTCTCAGCTGAGGTAAAAATGCTGGAGGCACTGTTTTATTCTCCCCACCTAGGGCCCATTGCTATTCCAGAAGACTATGAGGAAGGTGTGTGGAAGGCATGCAATCTTACCAATGAAGGATTCAAGTTAAAGTCTCAGGCCGAATCACGGCCTAATACACAGGTGATTAATGAATAAAGAATCACAAGTGCTTGAAGACTTGTTGGGTCGGCTAGAGATCTTTAAGGTCGAGTCCAAGGTGATAGATGCCATGATGGAAGAAAACGACACTGAGAGTGAAGGGGAAGAAGAGGGTTTGCTCTTCAAAGAAGAAGGTACGGCAGCTAAGCCTAATAAGGCATGTGCAGCTGAGCATATGGAGTTGGACTCTCCTCTTCACAAGACTGCACCTACTTTTGAGGCAGAGGATCCTTGATTGAAATCAACTTGGGTACACCAGAAGAACCCAGAACTGTAAAGGTGAGTGGGTTACTTGAGGAGGACAAACAAGGCAAGATAGTCGAATTAATCCAGTAGTATAAAGATTGCTTTGCCTGAAACTACTATGAAATGCCTGGTTTGGCAAGGGAACTGGTGGAACACAGGTTGCCCATTAAGGAAGGATACAAACCTTTCAAGCAGGTTCCTCGCAGATTCAATCCCCAATTGATGCCTCAAATCAAAGCTGAAATTGAAAGACTATTGAAGGCAGGCTTAATAAGGACAACCAGGTATGTTGAGTGGTTGTCTAATATAGTCCCTGTGATCAAGAAGAATGGCCAGATAAGGGTATGTATTGATTACAGAAACTTGAATTTGACCACTCCAAAGGATGAGTATACTATGCCTGTGGCTGACATGTTAGTCGATGCGTCAGCCACTCATGGTATCCTCACCTTTATGGATGGATACTCAGGGTACAACCAGATCTTTTTGGAAAAAGAAGATATTCATAAGACAACCTTTAAATGTCCAGGAGCTTTGGGGATATATGAATGGGTAGTCATGCCTTTTGGGCTCAAGAATGCAGGAGCTACTTACCAGAGGGCCATGAACTCCATTTTTCATGACTTGATTGGTAAGACCATGGAAGTATACATTGATGATGTAGTGGTCAAATCTGAAAGCTTTGAAAGCCATTTGGTAGATCTAGAGCAGGCCCTGAAAAGAATGCGGGCCCATGGTTTGAAGATGAATCCTGCCAAGTGTGCCTTTGGAGTTGCAGCTGGCAATTTCTTAGGATTCCTGGTCCACCATCAAGGAATAGAAGTAGACAAGAATAAGGTGAAAGCTATCCTGGAAGCCAGGCCTCCTAGGAACAAGAAAGAACTTCAAAGTTTGATTGAAAAAATCAATTTCCTAAGGAGGTTCATAGCTAATTCGGCTGGGAAAATGGAGGTTTTTCCCCCTTTGTTAAAGCTAAAAGATACTAATGATATGATATGGGAGAGAAAGCAGTAGCAAGCCTTTGATCAGATCAAGTAGGCGTTGGCCAAACCTCCTGTGCTAACGCCTCCAGTATCAGGAAGGCCACTTAAATTATATATAGCTGCAGAAGAAGAATCAATCGGCTGCCTGCTAGCACATGATGCTGATGATGGAACAGAGAGACCTATGTACTATCTTAGCCGCACCTTAAATGATGCAGAGACTAGATATACCCCTATTGAGAAATTATGTTTGTCATTGTTCTATGCTTGTACAAAATTAGAATATTACCTGTTGCCTAAAGAAACTCTGGTTTTGTGCAAAATTGATATTGTTAGGTATTTACTTAATATGCCTCTTACAAGGTCGACTAATTAAGTGGGCCATTAAGTTAAACGCTTTTGCACTGAAATACGTTTCATTAAGAGCAATGAAAGGTCAAGCAGTAGCCGATTTCTTGGCTCAACACCCTTGTGTTGAAATCAATGATCCATTAGCCGATCAAGTTGCGTGCATCAACTTGAAACCCTGGGTGTTGATGTTCGACGGGTCAAGGACTCAAAAAGGGGTAGGTGCTGGCATTACCATTACCAGTCCAACAGGAAAGGGTTGGAAATTCATGTGCCAGCTGGATCTTGGTTGTTCCAATAATCAGGCAGAATATAAGGCTTCGATTTTGGGACTTAAGATCCTAGCAACCATAAAGGAAAATTATGTTCAAGTTATGGGGGATTCACAGTTGGTCATAAAACAGCTAACTGGGGAGTACAAGTGTCATAATCCTAACTTGAAGGAATACTATAAAACGGCTAGCAAGCTATTACGCTTGTTTGCTGATGCAATAGTGTTCCACATTCCCAGAGAAGAGAATGAAGAGGCTAATGATTTGGCTCAGCAAGCCTCAGGGTACAAAGACATGATAGTTGAAGTAAAACATGAAGAGTACCCAGTGTGGGAATGTGCTCCAATAGGAACGATCGACTCTTGGAAACAGGAGTTAATCGACTATCTTAAAGATCCTTCAAGTAGTACTGACTTCAAGCTTAAACAAAAAGCATTTAAGTATGTATTGGTAGATGATGAACTCTACAGGAGAGCCATTAATGGAGTATTGCTTAAGTGCATCAACAAAGATGAGTCCATGAAGGTCATGGGGGAAGTACATGAAGGAATCTGTGGTTCTCATAGGGCTGGACCCACGATGAAATGGCTAATATACAGACATGGATATTATTGGCCTACCATTACAGCTGACTGTTATCAATATGCCAAAGGGTGTGAGGCATGTCAGCTGCATGGTCCAATTCAAAGGGTCCCAGCCGAAAATCTACACCCAGTGATAAAGCCTTGGCCATTCAGGGGATGGGCAATGGATTTGATAGGCAAAATCTATCCACCTTCATCTAAGAGGCATGCGTTTATCATAGTTGCGACTGACTATTTCACCAAGTGGGTAGAGGCCTAGTCGATGGTGAATGTGACTCAAGAGGAGGTGATTAGATTTATACAGTGCCAAATCATTTATAGGTTTGGTATACCTGAAACCATCACCACAGATCAAGGCACTATGTTCACTGGGGAGAAAGTGGTGGCCTTTGCACAACAGTTTGGGATTAAGTTGATTCATTCATCCCCTTATTATGCTCAAGCCAACGGGCAGACAGAGGCTACCAACAAAATTCTTATTGATTTAATCAAGAAGAATATTGAAGATAAGCCCAGAAAGTGGCATGAAACACTGAATGAGGTCTTGTGGGCTGTAAGGAATTCCAAATGCAATGCTACTGGATTTACTTCTTATCGGCTAACATATGGCCAAGATGCAGTGTTACCATTAGAGATAAATGAGACTTCATTAAGAGTAGCAAAGCAAAACCTGCTAAGTCTAGATGACTACCAACAAGCCATGTTAATGGAGCTAGATTCTGTTGATGAAGATCGGCTCATGGCCTTAAATAGAATTGAGCATAGCATGCAAACAAAAAATGGCTAAAGCCTACAACAAACATGTGAAACTAAAGAGGTTTGTTGAAGGAAATCTGGTTTGAAAAACTATATTACATATTGGGATTAAAGATCCTAAGTTTAGGAAATGATCACCAAATTGGGAAGGGTCATTTGTTGTTAGTAAGGTTTATCATGGTGGTGCTTATCGGCTAGTTAACATGCAAGGCGAAGAACTAAACAGAAGCATCAATGGAAAATACCTCAAGAGATATTACCCTACTATGTGGGAAGGCATACTGGGGAATAAAGGAAATTGCATTATACTTAAAAGAAATTGTCTTTGGTGACCACAGGCCGGCCACACTACAAGAAAAAATTCAAATTGGGACGGAAATTTGGGACGGAAAATATTTCCGTCCCAAAATAAATTGTTTGTGACGGAATTTGCGACAAAGATTTGTCGTAACATTTTTCCACCACATTTATTTATATGTTTGGGATGGAAGGCACACTCTGTCTCGATTTGGACTAATTTGGGATTACATCGCGTATTGGAGACGGAAAATCTTTTACATCACAAAATAATTTAGAAATTTTTGGCGAGAATGTTAGCGCCAACATTGGGACGAAATTTGGGATTACATGGCATATTGGAGACGGAAAATCTATTCTGTCGCAAATTAATTTAGGAAATTGTGAAAGGAATATTGGTGCCAACTTTGGGACGGAATAGTTATCACATTTCCATCCCAATGTTGTTATTATTATTCAACACCATTTGTTGGTGTAGGACGGAGTTGATATTCCATCTTCATTTTGTGACAGAAATTGAATTTCCGTCTCCAGTTTGGGACGGAAGTTGAATTTCCGTCTCATAGTTCAGACAAATTTTTTATTCTCTTTTAAATACATTCAGAAATATGATGGAGGGAAGGTTTGCGCCAAAGGTAAAGTTGATTTAGATATTAATCGATTGGAGCTATGGGGGTCTAAAAAATTTTCATTTTGTGATGTGGTGGAAATATTTTGAATGGTGGAGCTAGAAATATTCTCTTTTATCGCACATTCTTTTTAGATGTACCCAAAGAACGTTTTAAGATTTTTTGGTTCTTCTATAACTCAAGTAGAAAAGAAATGAACTGATTCTTACCTCTATATGTTGTTACAGGTAATCACTTCTGGTATGATATATGTTTTTTAAGTTTAATTTCCTTTTAAAAGTTTGCTCTTATATTTTTTTATTTAAGATTTTGCCTCCATCTTTGTTTATGATTTATTCTTACTTTTTGCTTCTTTTGTCTTGATTAGCATAGAAAATATAAAATTACCTAAAGGATTATGTTTTCTTTAATGATTATATGATGCAGTTTGTTGTATATTTCGTGTTACTTACGTTTTCTGATTTTATTTATTTCCTTATTCAGTTGGGTGTACTGAAAGGATCAACTAAAGCTATTGGACGGCCTGCAAGCTTGCTCGTGTTTGAGAATAAAATGTATAATGAGTGGTGGGTACAGTCTAGATCGAGTCATGATTACACAATTGATTCTAACACAAACAAATTCACTACTACACTATAATGAGAATATGAAACCTTGGTTTGATCTGGGATTTCCAAATTATTAAAGCTATTGGTACAATGTCTTGATTACGAGGCTCGGGAAAAACTCATGTTAATGGGGAGCTCTCTTTTGTAATCATGGTGACGACGCCTTGATGAGCTCTGTTGATATATGCGTCGCTCTTCTTGCCTTTTTGCCTAATTGAAGGGTTGTATTTTCGATGTAGCCTATTCTATGGTGTTTTGTACTATTTTTATTTTTTATTTTTTAAGTTTTACCTTTTATTTGATTTAGGTTAAGGAACAACCTTCCTAGACTTAAAATGATGGGATTGAGCATTAGATTGCAATTTTTATTAATTGATTTCATTTACTTTTTTGGCGCAATATGTCTTTTCTAATTGAGCTTTGCCTATTATTTGAGATTTGGTCTTTGCTTTTGATTTATTCTTGACTCATTCCCAAAACAAAGATCATGCTTTTTTCTTCAAAATAAAAGGTAATTCATTTCCAAATTGATTCCAATTGATCCCAATTCAAAACCTGCAAATCAAATCAATAATTCAATTGCTCAATCATAAAATTAAAGTTTAAAAAAAAAAAAAATAGCGAATAAAAGGTAATTCATTTCAAAATTGAGTCCAATTCAAAACCTACAGAAATCAAATTCAAAAATTTAATTACGAAACCTATCATTTTGAATTCTATAATTGGAAAACATCTCATTCTGCAGATTTTATTTATTCGTATAGTTTTTTAGGTTTTTTAGCATGCTCTCACTATACTCACTAACCTCAAACCTGGAAACCTAAATTAGAAAGCCAATCGGCCATCTCCTCCCTGGGAGTCTTTGCCATTCTTCTTGCGACTTCTCCTCCTTTTATCCCGCCTTGCGTCTTCTCCTCTCGGTTTAAAGCTCATTTGCTGCCGATGCTTAAATCTCCTCCTCACTGTTGCGTCTTCTACTTGGCTGTTGATGCTTCGTCTCCTCTGTTCTTGCGATTACGGTTATTCTGTGCGCCTCCTCCTTCTTGATGCTTCTTCCTGTGTGCCTCGACATTAGGTTCGATTCTTGTACCTTCTTCCTCAACAATTGGTGATTCTGGTTGTTGTTGTTCGTTGTTGTTGTTCTCTGTTAGATTTTGTGCCTCCACATGGTTGTTGTTGTTCTCGCGATTACGGTTGTTGTTGTTGTTCTCGCCTCTGTTGCTTTCTCTGCGATTCTGGTGGTTGTTGTTGTTGTTGTTGTTGTTGTTGTTCTGGTTGTTGTTGTTCTCGCCTCTTGTTGCTTTGTTCTGCGATTCTGGTTGTTGTTGTGGTTTTTTTGTTGTCAAAGTTCATGCAGGGAGCTTGTTTCATTTTTGTTGTGGCTTTCTCTGCGATTATAGGCCATTTTTCTGTCAGCATTTTTTCTTCAAACTTACAAGCTTGTTTCAATTTTATTTGCATCCAGGAGCTTGTCTAAAAATGGTTGAAGGTATTGCATCTAATAGTCCTGTGGAAAACACTGAAGTTCCTTTATTAAGTTTCAGGGTTTTTTTTTGTTTTTTTTTTAATTTTCGGGGTCCCCGTGGGGACCTGCGGGGATCCGTGGGGACGGGGATGGTTAGAAATTTATGGCTATGGTTTGTCTTGGAGTAAGTTTAAGCAGGGCCATTTGCTTAGTGGTTCTGATGATGCTCAGATTTGCCTTTGGGATATTAATGCCACTCCCAAGAATAGAACCCTTGATGCAATGCAAATTTTTAAGGTATGAATGAAAATTAAAATTTTGATCATGGTTAGTTGGTTTTTTTTATGTTGTGTGTATATGCAACCCTATTGCTATTGTTGTTGTTGCCTTTTTGTTAGGTTCATGAAGGTGTTGTGGAAGATGTGGCTTGGCATTTGAGGCATGAGTATTTGTTTGGTTCTGTTGGGGATGATCAATACTTGCTTATATGGGATCTTCGAACACCCTCCGTTACCAAGCCTGTACAGTCTTGTGTTGCTCATTCAAGCGAGGTGTGTGTGTGTCTCTCTCTGTCTGTTTATCGTGTGTGGTATAGGCATGATTGTGGACCAGTTAGATCTCATTACCTGTGATATGTAATGTAATATATTGAAAAGTGAATCCATGTGTGGAATTATTTTGGGCATGGATTCGGGCCTTGTATATTATGCGGCGCAAGATATTTTGTGCATACTACTGTGAGGAATCAGAATTTTTTTTTTTGTCAAAATGAGCATGGCCTTGGAATAACTTGTTAGGTGGAAAAGATACACAGAAGTTGAACCGCTTGATCTGGTCTAGGATGTGCCCTTGTGAGAGGGAATTGGAAATATCAATTTATATTTTGTGACATGTTCTGAACATATCATTCTTCAATCTTCATTATATCTTTCGAAGTTTATAAGTTCACGAGAATGTTTGGCCTAACCCTTCAAAACCCAAACATATTAAATCTAAAGGGAGTTGGTGGTTCAACATTGTATTGAAAGACCTAACTTGGGATGATGATAGAAAATTAAATATGGAAAACACATAAATTTCTAACCATGGCCAATATTCAAGAACTGGCCTGTCTAGCCATAACTCCGCTATGGCAAGTGCAAATCGTCATTCGGATACCGGAGGTTCATTGCACACCCAAGGGTCTAAGAATCAACTTAAACATGAACTTGAATTGGTTAGTTATATGTTACTTTTAGAAATATCTTAACTCTTTTTACTACATTCTTAGTAAGTGTATATCTTCAAATAAGTGCAGGCTAAGAGTTTAGGAAGAATGCCACACAAGGGTGAACTATTCAAAAAGTGTCACACTAAGAAGGGACAGAAAATTTTGTGGATAAGAGGTCGAACGATGCATATGTGAGTGTTAATTTATTTTATGCAATTCTGCATTTGCTGCAATTTCTGTTGTTTTTAGTTTCTTGGTTTCTATTTTTGTTTTCTATATATCTGTGATTTCAAATTAGTGGATGTCATTAGTTCCAAATTCACACTACTTTGTGATGTTGACTGAATTATTGAAGATTGAAAGAACTTATGCATATTCTTATAGTCTTTGTTTGGAACTTATGCATATACAATATAGTATTTTACTAAACTATATTGGAACTTATGCACCCATCAACTCATAATTTCCTATAAGAAAACACAAATCACAATGTTACTAAACTAATTTAAGTATTTTAACGCTACAGTTGATTATAGCATATTGAGTACTAATTAGTGAACTAGAAAGCTGCTACCTCCAAGAGCTTTGGATTATCTCCAATGGCATTGTGCACTTTTTCTTGGCATTTGGTGTTTGTTGTTTAACATTGAAGCGTGATGCGTAAATTTTTATAGCCTTTTACGCCATCGCATTATTTTTCCTTTTAGACATACTTATGTTTTTGGCTTCATTGTAGGTTAAGGCTCAGTCTATAGGGGTATATTCTTTGACAGTTTCGTAAAGGGATCAAGATTATCCTCTTGTATTGTATAAACTTAACAATGCATAAACTGGGGAATCTCTTTTTTTTTTTTGTTTACAGGAAAATTTTGAAAAGTTGTGTTCACAAGTTGAGTCTCAACCACAATCTTCTGAGTCTGGTGATAATGGAAGTTGTACTCAACCTAAGCCTATTGATTATGATGCTATAATGATTGAAGCTGTTGGAGGAATAAATGCAAAAGGTAGAGTATATGGACTTGGTTTAGATGGAAGCATGCGTGCCAAGGCCTCAACTTCTAAATCAAAACAATATGCAAATTATACTGATATTGTTCGTGGTATGAGTAATGAGCTTGAGGCACGACTAAAGGCGTAAAAATAGCGAGCAAAGACAAACAATTAATCGCATCTTATCTCGTCAAGAAAAATGTTCTCTTTGTTTGCAAAACATGCTAACATCGATTTGGATGCAATGGATATTGATGAAGATCCTTCAGAGGTGATAATACTCTTGGAAACAATGAAGCCAATGACATTGATGAGGATGACCTATGTTGATTTTGGAATGTAGAACCTTAAAATCACTAGAACTTGGATATTTTATTTTGAGAACTTTAGTCTTTTGCTTTAATATTTTGGTCTACCTATGTTAACATACTTATTATGTTTTATGATGAGACATATATGGATTATTATGGGTTATGAGACAATTATTGTGTTGTGTGGCTTGTTATCAATTAGTTTGGAATTTTATATTTACTAGGAAACTAATGTAAAGTAATGTGAAATATTATATTTTATATTTTCTAAAATAAAGATGGGACGGAATTAATGTGAAATATTTTGTCACAAAAGCATGGAATCTAGGACAAAATATGTTGATAGTATTCCGTCGCAACATTGACGATTTTTTTTTTTGCAAAAATCCGTCCCAATTGGGACGGAAACACAGTATTCCGTCACAATATTTATCTGCCTACTCTGCGACGCAGTGATAAATTCCGTCCCAAAATTGGGACGGAAACACAGTATTCCGTCACAATATTTATCTGACTACTTTGCGACGCAATGATAAATTTCGTCCCAAAATTGGGACGGACTAAAGGAATTCCGTCCCAAGAAATAATTATTTTTCGTCCCAATTTCCGTCTCGAATATGCGACGGAGTAAAATATTCCGTCCCAAAGAATTTGCGACGCGCAAATTGCGACGAAATATTTTTGTCGCATATTCCGTCCCGAAAATGTTTTGGGACGGAAATTTCAACTGTTGTGCGACGAAAATTTCCGTCCCAATTCGATTTTTTTCTTGTAGTGCCACCTAGCCTAAAATTACTGGAACTCAAAGAAAACAACAAAGAGGGTTAGGTAGTTGTAGCCTCAGGTACATCACTTGCTTTTCCTTTATTATGCTCAGGACCTGGATCGGTTGACGATGCAGAAGCATCAGTCGTAGCCAAAGCTGCAGCTGCATCAGGGGTAGGCTCAACCAACGCCTCTACCCCAGGGACAATAGGATCTGTAGGGTCATTTTGTTGTGTGGCTAAAATAGCGGCCACCACAGGAACTTCCTTCCTCTTGGCTTTATCCAGTTGCTTCTTGAAGGAGTCCCAAGCCCTATTAGCTTCGGCTAGCCCAGCACTGCTAGTCTCAAGGTCCTTCTCCAGGCCTTTTTTTGAGATCCCAACACTATAATGTCATGGTCTAGTGAGAAAGATTGTTTAAACAAGGCATAGCGTTGCTGTGAGAGAGAATCAAGTTTCCCTGTTAAGGCAGCCGTTGAGGGGTGTTGCCATTTCCTTCTTAATCTTGTCTAACTCATCCGACAAGACAGATAGCCTCTCGTCTATGTCCTTGCGCTGGGTTAGGGCCTCTTGGTGTTCCTTTTCCAAGGCTAGGAAGGAGGATTGGAATTGGGCTTTTTGTTCTTGAAGTTCCCTCAACCTTCTGAGGTCATGAAAGGTCTTGTCATGAACCTCCCTGGAGCGCCCATATTGGTGAGACAGGTTGTTCAGTTGAAGAGCCAAAGTATTATATAATTCTTGGCTAGCTGCAGAGATGTCAGCCGAATTGGCCAGTTTGAACAGAGAAGTTCTCAAAGCTGCTACCTGCTCTCTGCTAGTTGGAATCTCTCCCATCAGTGCTACATTGACTCTCTCCAAGTGATTGGATATAGGGGAGGAAACCAATGGGAAGGGATCAGCAGAGGTGAAATACTTGGTCATTTTCTCCTCTGAAATGGTCACCATAGGAGCTTTAGGAGGAGAAGGCATGAGGGGAGTCTCATGAATGGGTTCTTCAGATTGTGGTGGAATGGTGGAAGCCTGAGGTTGAGGTGCCTGCATCAATCAGTGGTTAGCCGATGAAGCAGATAAATGAAAGACATAAAAGAAAGAAAGAATCGGCTGTACCATTATTGGACTTTGAGAACTGGTGCCTTGACCAAGCTCTTGAACATAGGGGTTAGGTATGTCCACCCTTGGCTTCTGAAAATAAAGAGAGGTTAGATTCAGGTTGACAAAGAAGTTTTAAGAAGAAACTTGAAATGAAGCATTTACTTTCAGTTTCGATTGTTTCCCTTTGTCAGCTGTTTGAGCCTTTTCTTTGGGCCTGGTCTGAGATTGAGAAGGTTCCTCTATCACAATACCGGTGCCCCTTGATCTCTTCTAGGATGGGGGAGTAACAGGATCATCTTCAACAAGAATCACCTTGGGAGTTGTTGTTGCAGCTGCCACAAGACAAGACAAGATAAGTTAAATAAAGACCCTAAATTAAAAGGGTAAGAGAGCCGAGTTAAGAGGTTCTTACTTGGTGGATTGATTGGGGTCTTCATTCTGGAGGAAGTTCTCTTCTAAACTTGAACTTGCACTGGAGGTTTAGCCTTGACCGGAGTACTTTTTGGTTGAGCTACTGGCCTCATTGCCTCAGCCACATCAGTAATCACCAACCTAGCTACATAATTCTCTAGCCGGTCAGGAAATAGCTTATCTTTTACTGAGGGCAACCAGTTGGCAAAAGCAGAGGTTTCACCAGAAACTAAGGTGAAAGGGATCCAGCAGAAGACCTCAGTTTTCCTAAAGTTGGTGGAAGCCACTTCCATTACATCATTTGCAGAAAAGGGCAGCCGACCAAGACTGGCTACCTTGGAATCATAGGGAAGGGCACATGCTGCAAAAGCCCAAACTGCCTAGCCACACAGTTAGGGTAATAAAACTCAGCTGTTGATTTGTTGTTCCTAGAGATGGGTTTGAGACCACACAATAGGTCACGGGCTGTAAAGACTGAGCTCCAGCTGATCTTGTTGTTCGACTGGAAGTGGCTCATCTGTTGAAAACATCCAGAATGGCCCAATACCCCTTTCCAAAATGGGGCACCAATCAGCTGATATCCTACTAAGATTGAAGAGTTTGGATGCCACATTGAAGGCATAAGTGGTCCCATAAGGTGTAAGCACCAAATGTGGTCCCAAGGTACTCGCGTCCTTAGGAAGAGTGTTGGGGTTGAAGTGAGAGTCGATGAACTCTGGAAAATAGAGCATAATCCAGAGCTGTAAAAACCAGAGGGGTCCTTGAACATTTTTGATGTCCTCTCCTTTCTGCAGCCGATCCAAGGGTATACAGGCAGCGGTAGAGATAGAAAAGGAAGAGGGTTCCCCAGGAAAAGTTGGCACCAGAATTGGTGAGAGCCACATATAGTTGCAGCTCTTGGACCACGACAATAGAACTGGAGCAAAGAAAGTACTTGCTAAACCAGTAGAGAAGGAATGTGTTGTGTTCAGCATCTGACACAGTCCCTCTAGTCTTGGCATTATTAGCAAGGAAATTGGAGTAGCCAGAGGTGTTTTTAGAGAAATGAAATCCCAACTCTGGGACCTGGAAGGAGTAGTGAGAGGGGATATCATCACCTATGATAGGAAGCCCCAAAATAGCTGCCACACATCAAGGAGAGTGGGGGTGACTATGCCCCATGGAAAGATGAAGGTGTTGGTGGAGATGTTCCAATAGCCGAAGAAGCCATAAAGCAGCTCCAGGTTGAGAGGTATGTCCTGAGTCGACAGCATAATCATGTCGTAGAGGCCCCACTGCCTCCATTTGTCAGATTTGGCTGCCTTTAGCCGATTCACCCAGTCAATGTAGGGTTGAGGGGAGCGTGGCCACGAACGAAGGTCAGTGGGTTTGGTCTTAGTGGTAAACCAATCACATGAGATTGGCAAAGCATATAGGGAAGGAGCCATGTATTCTTTCAGAAAGATTTCTCCTTCATTCAGCTTCGAAGTAGAAGGAATCAAAGAAATAGAGTCTTGAATTTCGAACAGAGAGGATTGAATATAGAAGCCAAGAGCCGCAGGTGGACTGGGTGAACGTTCGACGCTCATAGAAGAAGAAGACTGTTCGCCATCGTGTTCATAGGATTGGTTCTGGGAATCTGAAGCAGAAGACATGGTGGGCTCAGTTGCAGGTAAAAGAAGAAACGTTGAAGGAGGTAAAAGCTACAGGAATTAGGGCTTTCAGAAAAATTGAAAAGGTAATTCAGCTAAGGGAGTATTTAAAGGAAAAGTGATTGCTGATTGATAAGAGTTTATTGCGAATTAATCGGATGGATAGAGTTAGTCGTTGCACTATTTAAAATGTAATTACAAATGGATAACTTAACATTTATGATTAAAAGAGTGATTTGACCTTAATCATTACGCCGTCCCAAGCCTAAACCTAAAGTTTTACGGCTAAGACAGCGTAGAGGGCAATTGTTTACACCCAAAATATTCTTAAGAGCTAGCTGAAGCTAGCAGCAGCCGAATTCATCAAGTAGCCGATTGGTTGTCAGCCGAGTCGTAGATTAGCCGAAATTGCAGCTGATAGAGTCACAAGCAGGAAACTGGAAGCTAGACATGGGCCTTGGGGTTATTGGGTTGCAAGGAAGATATTAGGCCCATTGGGTTAGCGTGGAGTCACACATTGGATCAAATTCTTGCTCCATGAGCCGAGTGACGTGGAAATAATTTTGATTTAATTTAAATCCAAGGTAAAACGCAGTCAAGATTTTTCTCCACAATTTTAGGAGCTGAGCGAAGAAACCTGAGATAAGGTCTACGTTGAGAAGACCGTTGAAAGGGGAGACGTGGCCATGACGTGGTAGTGCGTCTAGATTTTAGGATCATGGTTAGTGGGCGTGTACGATTCAATAGAATAGCGCCAACTAAGAATTTATCATTGTTAGCCAACTGAACGTGGCAAATAGGGGTAGTTCTCAGTTGTTACTATAAATACTCAAGTTGTACATAATTTTAGACACACTCAATCAATCAAACAACTTATTTTCGCTCAAGCTTTTATTCTATCTTTATGTTTATTTTTATCTTAGTTCACCAACTTAACCCTTTCTGGAGTGAGTTAAGGGACCCATAGCTGATGACCAGAGTTCCTTTCTCGGCATAATCGCTTGAAGAAAAGGGAATTACTGTTGTAGAGTTTAGCCGATCTGCGGCTAAATTACATTCCAGTCAACAGAAATCAATGGGGTTGTTCACGCTTTAGCCAGGCAGCTACATATATGGTTTGTCCTTATGTTTTTTTTATGTTATTTCGCATTGTATTGATGATATTATTGCTAGTGAAATGAGAAAGCTTTATTTACGTTAAAAAAAAAAAAAGAATCGTCCATGTTAAGATAAAAAAATTTAGACATACAATATGACATATTATATCTCAAATTAAAAGAGAACTTTAGGTAAATAATGTAGGTATCATGTAAGAATGAATATGAGATAATCATTACCAATATAGAGAAAATTATTACAAGCAATTTTTCCCTATTTTTTTTATTTGGCTAAGATGAAAAGGATTTTGGACCAGCAACAAATTTCATCCCTTTCGTCCCTGTTTGTTTGTTTTTTTTTTTTTTTTTGGAATACTCTCGATTTCCAGTTTCTTCTGCATCTAGACCTTCTTTCTAGGCAAAAGTTTCAATGATCTTAAAAAAATTCAAATAAGCCTCTGAACTTTATAAACAAAAAAGAAGAAGATATTAATTAACCAAAGAAAAGGGCATGAATGAATTCACGGAACCAAACAAATCACAATAACATTACATAATCGAATTCAAAACCCATGTAAACATATAATAAAAATTACAGTGAGGAATCAGTGTGTTACATAAGAATATGAATCATAATGTTTCAGTGTTCATAAATTCAGAAGAGAAACCCAAATGCAAGAGCAACAAGGGAAGCAACTGCTGTTGGCACGAAAAGAGTGGTAGCATCCGATGTGGGACTTGGAGCTGGTGCATCTGCAGCTGACACACTTGATGCTGCCATCAACATGGCCACAACAACAACAACAAAGAAAAGCTTGTTCTTCAATGCCTCCATTTCTATTTTTTTTTTCTTAGAAAATTTCTTTTTCTCCTTTTGATGTAGAAAAGAAATTTGAGAGGAGTAGGCAGAGACGAAGCTAGGAAGTGGGTGAATAGAAAGTGTAGCTCTAGCAGAATTTATATAGTTGTTGCAAGAGAGGGGAAAATAGAATAAAATAAAATACATGTGTAGGGAATATTTAAATTTTTAACGGGCAGGCTGCCCCAATCTTTTATTATTCGAGGATTTCAAGGATGCCTATTGGCTACTTTATGTGAGAGGAAACAAGTTTGGGTAGGTTTTATCTGAAATATGTCCAAATTTATTTATAAAATGTTGGTATGTATTAGCCAGTTAATTTTTTTTTTTAAACCTTCATAATTGGTCTTTTGGGCTAAGTAAGTTAATCAGAGTATTCTCACGGTTTAGGCTTTTAAGAACTGCTATAAAAATAGTCTCCAACTCGGCTGATTAATCAAGATTTTATCCATTGGTTCATGACTCTACGAGGATGTTGTATTAGTCAGTTATTATTAGGAATACAACCAGGTTATACAAGAATTTTTTTTTTTTTTTGGATCTGTTTTGATTTAGCTTTAGTAAAGAAGTCAAAGTTAAGATTTTTGAATAACTTCTTTTACTAAGTAGACTAATAAAACTAGGATTTTGAAAAGAGTTTATTTTGTTATAGACTAATTAACTTATTTAATAATTATTCGGATATATTAAAACTTTATAATATTTACATTATTAATATAGTCTATGTTTTTTTTTATACAGAATATAACAAATTAAGCTGGAAAGAGTATAATTTATAGCCTTCAATTTTACACAATGTGCATTTAGTATGTAAACATTATACAAAAATTACTCATCAAGCTTAGTAACATGTATAAGATTATTTTTTTGGTTACGTTAGTAACATGAATAAAATGATCTTCATGATAATCTACTATATTATATAAAAACGAGTTTCGTTTCGACACGTGGGACCATGCCACGTGTCAAAACCACAAATATTTTTTTCCCGCTAAAACTATTTATTTTTATTTTACTTTTTATTATTTTAATCGGTCATTATTAAAATATATCAATCATGATTTTGAGTTATTGATTAATTATTTCAATTGATATGGTAAGAAATGAATAATTTTCATAATGGTGTCGATATTATTTCAAATCTTTTAATTTTGAATTTGAATTAATACTTTTAATACTTTTTATTATATCATTAATAAATTTTAACTCTCTCCCCCTCTCTTTCTCCTTTAATTGTCCAATCTATCTTATCTTAAGTGTACGTCTTCTCTTTTTTCGATTGCAATTTCAAATCAATATGATGTTATTCCACTTTAGAGGTATGTTTGATAACCTCTTAGATTACTTTATTATTTTCTCTGTAGTTCAATTCATTTTTTCCTTCTAGAAATTTCTCTTTTAAGTCTTTTGCACTATCCAAAAACATATAAGCAGCAAAAAAAGCAAATTTCAAATGTCATACATATTAAAGAAAATAAAAAATACTTGTATAAGATGAATATAAGCTTGCCTTGAGAAAAAAATGAAAAAAAAAATTGAAACTTAAAATTGAAGAGACTGTTTTGGTTGAGCATTATTGAGCAAATATTACAATTAATGACATCTTTTTTTTACCAAGAATAATGACATCTTGATAATCTAATTATGATCAATGACAGATTTAAAGTATAGACTCATTCAAATTAATTTTATTTTTTACCGAATTACGTAATGACCTGGCATATATAGATAAGAAAAATTGAGTAAACATAATTCTTTCATTATTTTCATTTAATATTAGCACATAGTATAAAATAAACATATGCTAAAATGTTTATAAACTTAGCTGTGTGATAATTCAAATTTATAAAATAATCATTTAAGCGTTATATAAAAAAAGTAATAATAATTTAAGTAATATCTTTTGAATACCACATTGTGTTTACATATAATATTAAAAAAAGTAACATATTTAATATTACAAAGTAATTTTCTACATAAACTAATCTAATGATAATTTTTTTAGATGTTTTTATGTAAAGAAAACGTTAAATTGTACTTCTTCCGTTCCATTATAAGTGTCACATTTGTAAAATAAATAAATAAATAAATAAATAAAGTAGTCCAAAATAAGTGTCATGTTAAGTGTTCAATGTAATATTAATTACTTCTAAAAACAACTTATTAATATTCTTTCTCATTTATTTAATACACTAAATAAAATTATATTAATGATGTCTTATATATTTTAAAATTTTATATCATCATATAATTTAACTTTTTTATAATGTAAATTCCTACTATAGTTTTTTTTTGAAGAATTAATTCCTACGACAATTAATTATTATTATTTTTAGTTTTCAATGAATTTTCTTTTCTTTATTTGTTATAGTTCCATTTATTTTGTCTGAAATATTTATTTTACTACAACTCTAAGAATAATTATATATTAATTATAATTATCCCAGCATCATTACCTTCATCATTGGTAGACATATTCTAAATCCATATATATTTACAAAATATGTTGTGAAATATAACATTTTATTACATAAAATATTTTTTCAAAGTGTATTAATATTTGAAGGCAAATACTTTTTTTCTGACATAAGATAAATACTTACAATGCACAGAAAGGAGAAATTTATAAAAAGTTTATTGATATATGAGTCATAAAAGCAATTATAAATAAAAATAGGATACACTAAAGATAAAAATATATTATAGAAAGATGAATATTTTAAACAAAAACATATTAATCACTATGTAAAGATTTATTAATATTAAAACTAAAGAGTAAAAATATATTGTTATGAAATTTAATATTTTATATGAATGAATATTAGTATATAATTTACGATTGATGACTATTTTATTAGAAATACATTAATATAATTTTTTAATATATACTTTTCTGAAATACAGTGTACATGTTTTAATTTTAATTACTTTCCACTTTTGTTGTACTCAACTCTTTTTATATTTATATTGTAATTCTTAAGGGAGATTTATATAATTTTAATAGGACATTTTATAACTATTATTGGTGTTATACAAAATCCTTTTTTTTGTTTTTTATTTTAAAACTGGGTAGCACCTGTGTGTGTGTATATATTGCTTCATAATAATTTTTCGAAAAATTTACATGTTCTAAAAACTTTTCTATTTTTTTATCAAACTTATATTTACATATTAAATACGTTCAAAATCAATATTGATAACCCGTGCAAGGCACGGGTCAATACATTAGTAACCGTCTAAAATTTAGTGGAAATTGTTATGTGTCAATCAAGTGATAATTTTCATTAAATTTTGCACATAAGTAAGTCAAAATGATCATTTTGCATACATTAGAATTTTAAACTTTAACTCAAGGTTTTTTTGTAAGTGATTAACGCACTCTATCTAAAGGAATGAATTCGACTAGTATCCGTGTTTGATTTCTAGCGATAGAACAATTTGAGGCAAAATATTACTTATCTTATGACCGAATTCTGGATTAATCACGACCCCTTCCCATTGGACACCGAAGAAGGGTAAAAAATCCTCTGGAAAAAAAGAATTTTAAACTTTAAAAGCCATTTAAAGAGTAAATTGCATATCATCTAAAGTATTTTTTTTTATGAGGAATGTCATCTAAAGTTGAAAAGTATAATTCCATACGTAATATAAAATTTTATGTGTCACAGACTTTATCAAAAGCATGCCCCGAAATAATTATATGTTTATGTTCTGGTTTGCGGTCAGCCGCACCTGCCCGGCTGGTGGTTGGACAGATGTGTGTAGGGCTTCTCGGTGCTATACAGCTGTTGCAACGATTTTCAGGCCCCCCTTCTTGATTCATTTTTTTAAAAAAGGGTCTCTTTTCCTTTTTTTCTAAGTTCCTTTTAAGGGGATCAAATTATACGGAAGTGTTACACTAATAATTACACTCATTTAATAATATCTTATTTTACGCATCTTGATGACATAGTAAATGATTACAGATTAATGTTAAAATTTACAGATATGATTTATAAGATAGTAACTTTTAATCTAATAGTTAATTTTAAAAAATGTTTATTCGATAAAATATTATTAAATGGGTATAACCATTGGTTTAACTCTTCATGTATAATGATCCCGCCTCTTTTTTTAATACATTTCTTAGAGTAAAATAATTGAGTTTGAATATTCTTTCATCCGTGCCTGCTATTATTATACTGGGTTTCATAATTGATGTTGATTTACACCAATAGTAATTAAAGAAAGTTAAATCTTTTTAAAATGAAAATATGGAATGATTCATATTATAAAAGTAAGTACAAGACAAATTACATAAATTACGTAAAAAGAAAGAAAAAGAATAAATTATTAAAAAATAAAAGAAAGAAAAAAACTGAAAACTCTTTTTCAAGATTAAATTTATGCGTAAAATTACTATATTAAAATGGTCAATTTTTTTTTAATTCTCTCTAAAACCACTAAAAGTTTCTGATAACCAAGGACTAATTGAGTAGTTGCAATTAGATGATTTAGGTGAATGTTGTTTTTTTCACTAAAATACATATTTGTTTGTTGTTTTTTCAATCAAACTAAGTGGATGTTAGATAAATGAATGTCTAAGCCTTCGTAATGATTTTTTTCTTCATAAATATTTTTTATGTATTTTTTTTCAAATTTTTCCAATTTTTTATTTTTTTCCCGAGAAATAAATATTTTAATAATAAACCTGATCACTCGACCCAAACCAACTCATATGAGGTCGGATTGGATTGGTTCGGGTTGTGTAAAAAGTTTCGACTAAATAAGCCCAACTCAATTCACATACATTTGATTGAGTTAAGTCTCTAGACACCTCAAATCTGACCATGCCCACCCCTAATTACTGTCATTTAAAAGTTAAAAAAAATACAAATAGCTTTGATGCTTATTTATTTTTCCCCTTTTTATTTAGACCAAGCAACGGCTATAACAATCTGAAGAATAATTTGTTGGGGAACGTTGTCATTACACGTTTAGTTTTTCTGTATGTACTACTATGAAAAAGATAGAATAAATATACAGACAATATTAGCATATATATATATATATATATATATATATATAGACAATATATAATAATATGGTACTAATATTACTTGTTGTTTAGGTATTCCCAATGCGTGGATACTGGATAATTAATAATTTAACAAAATAGTGAGAATGATAACTATTGAGCTGGTTTTGAGACTTTTGTTACCTGGACTGGACTCATTGATTCTTCCAGTTTTATGTACATTTATGTGTGTATATTAAATAAAGTATATTCGAACATCGATAATTTTTATGTCAACTAACTTATCCCATTAACTTATTCGACCTTGTTTGCCATGTGGCTCGTGATGATTGAACATTTGCTAGAATACATTTTTTTTTTGTTGGCAAAACTTTCACTAAATATAAAATATAACTACTTTTATTTCTATATAAATATAAGAACATTGATAATTTTGGTGTCAGCCAACTAATCATTAACTTACTCTCTCGTGGTTGCCATGTGATTCATAGTGATTGAGCGTTTGCAGAGTATACTTTTGTTCACAAATCTTAATTTCCTTCGAAAAATTGAATCACATTAACACCAAGGATTGTTATAGTGGAATTTGATAGGTTCTCGTGTCTGACAGGTCGCAAGTTCGAATTCTCATTAGTTTTCTTAGAGTGAGATAAATATAATTTTTTTTAAGTATTCTTAGAGTCCGAAAGTATTTTCTGCATTTGACTGGGACATCATCCCCTCACCTAAACTTTTGTTATAAAAAACAGTTTAAATATGTTTTTAGTCCCTTTAAATATAGTGTTTTGATTTTAGTCTCTACAAAATTTTTTGTTTGTTCACTACAACAGATTGTTAAAAAAAAGCGCCACCTTAAACATCACTATATAATAAAAGCGCTGTTTAAAAATCATAAAAGGCCTAAAACAACGCTTCCTAGAGAAAGCGCTGATTAAAAGTTAGAAATAGACAACGCTTTTTGTAGCAAACGCTGTGAAAGAGACACCGAGAGTCATAGACAGCGCTTTCCCTAGGAAGCGCTGTTTATTGCTAACTTTTAATCATCGCTTACCCTAAGAAGCGCTGTCTATTATATTTATGACCAGCGCTTCCCTAAGGAAACGCTGGCTATTTGTGTTTCTAAAATCACAAAACAGCTCTCATTCCCTCGTTCTCTCGCATACATAACACAGAGCTCTCTCTTCCTCGCCGTCTTCAATGTCTGATCTCTACGACGCGTCTTCATCTTCAACCGACGTCTCAGCTCTCTCTCCCTCTCCGTCGCACACGAAAGCCCCTTTTCCTTAAGCTTCTTCCTCCTCTCCACTGTCGCCCCTCTTCCTCGTTCCTCCTCCTCTCCACCTTCGCCATTCATCTTCCGGTTCTGAAGCTGTGACTGTTGACGACGCAAAGCTAAAGTTCTGAAGCTTCTATCATTATCGCCGCTGTTCCACGCCGCTGTCGCCGCCTTCTTCTTCTTCATCCAGGCATGAACCCTAATCTATTTTCCTTTTCATTTGATGATGAACTCATTCTGAAAATGTGAATATTGTTGATCACAGTAGCTGCTTGGGCTGTGTTTGAGAGATCTAGTTATACCATTCTGTCTCTTGATTCTAGTGTTCTCCTTCGCCTTGTTGTCATTCTTTTTCTTTGGGCCAAATCAGCAGCGATTCTCAATAGGTAATGTAATACTCACAAGTTATGTTTCTATTGGTATACTTGACTTTGATCTTCTTGATTTCTAGTGTGGTCTTTGAACCCTCTTAAGTATATTAAAATGTTTAAGATTTTACTAATCAGTGATTATTGATACTTCAAATTCAGACATTTCTGATCTAGAATTGTTATTATTATATCTTGATAGTACTTTTTTTTGTTTACTTGGTCCATAGCCATTTGTTTTAAAGGTAAAAAATGGTATGATTTTGAAGTTGAAGTTTATCTAATATGTATACTGTATGTGGGAATGGAGTTTGTAGATTATACATTCTTAGTTGTTAAAGTTTTAAGAAATATGAAGAATTGTTTGAAAACTTAGTGCTCTATACACAACTGTGGTGTATGTTTGTCTTAAATGAAATACAAAAAACACATTGATTGGATTGGATATATTTTGGAATGTCCATATTTTAGTAGAGACTCTGCCAAAATTTTGTTAAAAATTCAAACTGTGAATTGAATACGATCTGTGAATTGTGGATTGACGGCATAGCATTAACTATAGCCTGATGCATTAGATTATCAAGTTTTGACTATGTTTAGTTAGAATACAAATAAGTTTAATATGATGTAATATTACTGAAGGACTAACTTAGTTTTTTTAAAAGTTGAAGTTAGAATGGATCGGAAGTGGATGTCTACCAATCATTTGTCAAAGGAATATAAGGATGGAGTGCAAGAGTTTATTAAGTTCGTAGTTGGGCATACAACAGACCATAGTAGAATCGTATGTCCTTGTTTAAGTTGTTATTATGCAGACAAAGTTAGTGTCAAGGAATTGGAATGGCATTTAGTGAGCAATGAGATTGATCAAACTTATACATGTTGGACAAAGCACGATGAGACAAGAAATGAATCTTCTAATACCATGGGGAATAGTGGGAGATATGCATCAGATGACACCGCTACAAATACATATGATAGCGACCGCTTTGAAGAGATGACAAATGCGATTGAAGAAGATCTTCGTGATTGTCCTCATATGTTTCAGAAGTTGATAAGTGATGCGGAGAAGCCGTTGTATAAGGGTTATACGAAATTCATGAGATTATCGGTGATGTTAAAGCTGTATAACTTGAAATCGGGCAATGGATGGACTGATAGGATCTTTATGGAATTACTCACCTTATTGAAGGATATGTTGCCGACTGATAATGTGCTTCCTAGTCGGACATACGAGGCTAAACAAATGTTACTCTCTATTGGCATGAGTTATGAGAGGATACACGCTTGTCCTAACGATTGCATTTTATTTTGAAATGAATATGCATCGTTAAAGTCGTGTCCTATACGTAATGCATCACAGTATAAGAAGAAAGAATCGGCTCCAGAGAAGGTTATGTGGTATTTCCCCATAATTCCCAGATTCAGGCGCATGTACCGAAGTTCAGAAGATGCAAAACACTTGACATGGCATGAGGATGAAAGGATTAAGGATGGCATGCTGTGGCACCCGGTAGACTCTCCTCAATGGAGGAAAATTGATATTGAGTATCCTGATTTTGGAAAAGAACCTAGAAACCTAAGACTTGCATTGTCTACTGATGGATTTAACCCACATGGTGTTCAGAGTAGCTCTCAAAGTACATGGCCTATGATTTTGGTGATTTATAACCTACCTCCATGGCTATGCATGAAGCGCAAATATATGATGTTGTCTATGTTAATTTCTGGCCCCTAACAACCAGGAAATGATTTAGACATATTCTTGGCTCCTTTAATTGAAGACTTGAAGTAAATGTGGGAGACGGGTGTGGAGGTGTACGATGGGTATAGAGAAGAAAGTTTCACCTTGAGGATATGATTTTTAGCACAATTAATGATTTTTCGGCATACGGTAATTTGTCTAGATACAGTACCAAAGGCCAGTGTGCATGCCCTATATGTGAAGATGGTACAGATTGGATGCGATTGGAACATGGTAAGAAGAATGTCTTCCTTGGGCATCGTAGGTTTTTGCCTCAAAAGCATCATTATCGGTCATGGAGGAAAGCATTTAATCGGAATACTGAAGAACATAGAGCTCATTTGCCTTTGACGGGTGCACAACTGTTTGAAAAGGTAAAAGATTTGAGTATTGAATTCGGGAAGCCTTTTGCGGGAGAGCTTGTCACATGAGGGTGGAAGAAAAGGTCGATTTTCTTTGAGCTGCCGTATTGGAGTTCATTACACGTGAGACATTTCATTGATGTGATGCATGATGAAAAAAATGTCTTTGATAGTGTCATTGGTACCTTACTCAATGTGCCCAGAAAGACTAAAGATGGCATCAATGCAAGGATGGACTTGGTTAGTATGGGATTAAGATGGGAATTGGGACCCGTAAAGAAGGGGAAACAATGTACATATCTACCTCTAACTGCCCATACTTTTTCTAGAAAAGAGAAAACGGTTCTTTGTAAATTCCTTCACGGAGTTAAGGTTCCAGAGGGATACCCTTCAAACATTATGAACCTCGTATCAATGAGAGATCTCAAGTTAAAGGGTCTAAAGTCCCATGATTGCCATGTTCTCATGGAGAATTTGCTATCCATTGGTATACGATCCATTTTGCCCATCAAAGTGCGGAAGACCTTAACTAAACTTTGTTTATTCTTCAAGGCAATCTACAGCAGAGTGATTGACCCTGGAAAGTTGCCAGCATTGCAAAAAGAAATTGTTTTGATTTTATGTGAGCTTGAGATGTATTTCCCACCTTCATTTTTTGACATAATGATTCATCTGATAGTTCATTTGGTTATGGAGACACAATTGTGTGAACCAGTGTAACGACCCGTTTTCGGACCGCTACTAAAACTAAAACCAACCCTATATGCGACGCACTTTTTAAAATAGTACTCTTGTGTCCTTTGGAAAATGCGGTCTATTTTTTTTTTAAACAATTACATTTGCAAGCATACACAGAGTTGTCACAGCTTTTAGAAACATGGTGCAATCTAAGACACAAGACGCGTGCTCTGGAAATACATACATATATATAAGCAAGTAGCCATAGGCAGTGTGTACCAAATAGAAAGTGCATAAACATGTACAAGAGAATACACCTATGGTATGAAGACCCTCGTGAGAGCAATCATACCCCGGGGGTACTCCCGGCAGACACCCACGTAGGGGGCTGCTCCAAAAGTATGCCACCAGTCTACCCTGCAGTACACAAAAGACATCCACCAAGCCCGACTAGTCACTAAAACAAACTGTACACTATAAACAAAATACTACAGTCATCCAAAATACAAAACAAGCAGTCAGCCAATCACAGCAACTACAGATAGCTATCTGAATCCTCAGACGGATCCTCCTCGTCATCATCCTCCATCGGGTTCACCGCATCCTCTCAAGTCAAGTCTATGAAACGAATCGTAGCAGGTATACCCTCTGACACGTCCTCCTCTACCAGCACCTCCTCAATGAATCTTGTGCTACTACATCCTGCCTCACCGCACTCTCGACATACCGGTGAAAGATGTCCTGGTGGAGTAGGTGTCCTGACAATCATGGGGGAAGCCGGCTCTGTCTCAGGCTCAGGCTCTGCCAAAGAACTCGGGGTAGCTGCCGCTCGAGATGTAGGAGCTCCAGCAGTCCCACGCATGATCACGCTTTTTCGAGCGGTCATCTGAAATCTCGCTCCCCTAGGCAGAGGTGCATAATGAGTAGTAATACACCTCAGAATCTCCAAAGATCCCTCCGGTGAAGAAGATGATACTGGCATCGCCTGCTCTCTCTGAATGCTGTGCCAAGCATCCACCACCTGCATGGTCCTGATCGGAAAACTAATTATACACCTAGATGTCTCCTGTCTCAGCACTAGTCCATCAACTTGAAAAGTCTGTACAATGTCCCCTGTATATACAACACTGCGGAGATGGGGTCGAACTCCATCGCCGCGGGCATCTCGATATCTGAAAAATCAAACACGATCTCCGGTGATGTCGTCATCGCCGGTATCACCAGGGTCTTCGTCATCGCCTGGGTTACCATCATGGGTTGAAGGAACCACGGGAAATGGTCAACTTCTTGAATAAACATAGAAACAACAAACATAAAGCAAGAGACAATAAGTTGCATAAATGCCCATAATGCAACTCTCGACACACTCTCTCAAGACACTTTCGACAAATTTCCGGAAGTAACGCTGAACAAGCTGCTGAAATCCAGCCATAGGCTTTGGGCTCCATGACCACCCTAGGATATTCAGGACGAGTTCATTGACGTTAAGACGTCTAACTAAGCTGCTGAAAAACAAGGGGGTTCTAGCACCCTAAGTTTATTCGGGATATAATTCAAAAACTCCACGACGACACTTTCTCCACCCCAATGAATAAACCGACTCATATGATAATTCAAGAAAGCAACTCAAATAATTATTCAATCACATATTAAATAAATATTCACACAAAGCTCAATACAAGACAACCCAATTCAACAGTATCAAGCAATTAAGTCATAAAATAATAGTCGGAATACAATTCATCCCTCTGCAGCTCAATGGAGTTGACAAAGAGGAAATCAAACAAGTGTGGGGGGTTGGGGACAGCTGCCAACCACTTGCAGACAAGCCCACTAAATAATCATAATGAAAGTTTTAAGAACTAAAAATCGAAGGGGTACGAGACCCCCACTTCAAACCCTGAGGTTCTCAGACTTCTTCGCTTTATAACAGAAATTTAAAATCTATCCATATCTACAAGTTACCCTTACCAAAGTCGTCCGCTAGCGTGGTACCGTTCGCCTCGATCCCGCGTCGCACGAATTCGGAATCTACAAGTCCTATCATCACAAGGTAAGCTTAGCACAATTCTAAAACTCAACTTAAAAACTTTAGGCTCTCAACACCTAAACCTTTTCCTAGCCAAACACCATCACATAGAACTTAATCATACATCAACACAACAATTATAAACTAGAATGCAAAACAATTTCTCTCCCAAAATTCCTAAGGAACTCGCGGCCAACACCAAGGAAATAGGAACAAATTTCAAAACATATTGCAAGTCATATACCACTTTCCAAAATCATGCTTTCAAGTGTGTGCTTTTCACAAAATCTATCTTATTCAAGGCTTCAATTAAGCATACATATATTAATACAAGTCTTTGCAAGAAATTTCCCTTTTTCGTATGCCTATAGGGTTCACGGCTAAGGGCCTAAAATGAGTGACCAATTTGCAAATTTTCCAACCATAAGTTAGTACCATTTCACTTAGCATTTCCTTTTCAAGACAACAAGTCACAATTCAAGACCAATATTCAACTAAGTGCCAAAACTATTTTCAAAACATTTCAAGAGTAAGAGTTTCAAAGAATCCTTCCAATTCTTTTGATCCCAAAACATTTTAACTATGGCAATCACAAAGTTATTAACTAGAGAACAAACTCAATTAAGTTCTAACATGCTTTCTAAGTCCTCAAGAACAAATTTTCACAATTAGCTTACTAACTCTTCCACTTAAACATATTCAACATATCCAATAACAATCTTATCAACCAAAACATGTTATTCATCAACCAATTTCATGCTTCATCAATCAATTTCTACCATTTCCCTCTTTTCAAGAATAGGTTCAAGCCATAAAAATAACTTAATCAACAAGCTAATCCTAAACTATGAACAAATACAACAACAACAACAACAACAACAACATCAAAGAAGCTTATTTAACCCATTAATCACTTGATTCACCAAGGATCACACAAAGCCCTCTTCTTCTCCCTTAGGTCACGCCTAGGGTTCCAAGGAATAGAGGTTGAAGTGTTCATCTCCTCTTATGATCACAATCAAGCAAAAATCAACACAACACAAAGCATGAAAACAAGAAAGAAATGAGAAAAGAACCACCACCTCCTCCTCCTATGTGGTCGCGGCCTAGGGGCTGTTTGTGGGGCGAAAATGGTGCTCTCCACTTGCTTGGTGATGAGCTAGGTAATGATGGAAGGTAGAAGAAGGAACTAGCAAGAAAATGAAGCAAGAGATGAAGTAACTCAAGACTTGATGAAGGTAGCTTCCATGGAGGTTTTGGAGCTTCTCTCTCTAAAGGATGAAGATGATGAAAAAATGAGGGTAGAGAGAGGGTGGGGGCGCGGTTTGGGCTGATTAGAGGGAGGGGAGGATTATTTTTTTCATTTAAAAAAAATGCTTGATTGGAAATGAATCTAATAAAGTGTTAAAAAAACTAGTCACACACTAAGTGACACCTAACCATAAAGCAAATATGCTAAACACATCAACTAATCTATCCCATCTAATCTCACATATGTCATGATTACCCTCTAATTCTAGAGTCTAAGGGTTGCTAAAACACGGCGTAGAGTAATCGCGTTACCGGTAAATCTCCCGCCGATAAATTCGCGAAGATTAATTTGACGAGAAATTAATTCACCGCATGAAAATAAATTATCATAAATAATAAAAACAATCTAAAACACTCACAAATAATTACAACAAGTCACGATTCGATTTTCATCAAAATCGGGATTCATTTAAAATTTTATCTGCGGTAAAACTGCCCGGCGATTCGAAACGCGACGAAACTTCGTTAGAATTTTTCGACGATATTCGAACCATGAATTAATATGAAATATTAATTCTCAAATTCAATTTGATCTTGATTTATTTAAATCACTTATTTAGAGAACAAAAAATTGCTTATTATAGCATAATTACGACAAAAATTACACTACAATAATGCTAAATAACGTATCGTAAAAGTACGGGTGTTACAACCAGCTTACATGAGATGGATGTACCTGTTTGAGCGTTACATGAAGATATTAAAAAGGTATGTGAAAAATCGATCACGGCTAGATGGTTGTATTGTTGAGCGGTATACTGTCGAAGAAGCTGTTGAATTCTGTTCCGACTACCTATCTAATGGTGGATATTCCATAGGGTTGCCAAAGTCTCGTCACATAGAAGGAAGCAAAGGGAAAGGGATTATTGGATGTAAAATATTGACTATATCAAGGCCGCAGATGGAGCAAGCACACTTATATGTTTTACACAACGCCAATGAGGTTGAGTCGTATGTTGTAAAACACAACGGGATGCACAAGAGTATGCACCCAAATAAGAATTAAAATTGGTTAACAAGAGAACACAATCGGTGTTTTATAACGTGGCTAAGAGATCACATTTCTGCAGAGTTTGCTTTAAATCCTACCTCGGTTTCAGAATGACTCAGATGGTTAGCAAGGGGTCCAAGTATACATGTTATCACTTACACCAGTTATTTGATGAACAGGTACACATTCAATACAATAGAACATGATGATCAGAGTAAAATGCAAAATAGCGGGGTCTCTCTTGTTGCTCAACCTATGCATATCTCAAGTTCCAAAGATAGAAATCCCATATATGCGATTATGTCATACTTTGGGGTCGTTGAACACATATAGGAGTTGGATTATGCTATGTTTCGGGTGCCTATGTTCCAATGTAAGTGGGTTGACAATAATTACGGTATAGAAATGGATGATTTGGGGTTCATGAAGGTGAACTTCAGTAAGTTGGGATATAAAGATGAGCCTTTTATTTTAGAATCGCAAGCTCGACAAGTGTTTTATGTCACTAATCCTACCGATATGAATTGGTCTATTGTTTTATTGACTAACAAAAAAAATTGGCTATGAGATTGATGATCAAGCAAATAAAGTTACTGATATTGAGGATGACCATTTCTTTGTGATACAATCAATGTTTGCTGAGGAAAGTACATCAAGAGAGGATGATACATATATTAAACATGATCACAAAGAGGGGCTTTGGATTAATCGGAGGAAAAGAAAAAGGAAAAGAAGTTGCATGTATGTAGATTGTGTTTTTTTAGTTACTTGTTAAATGACTATAAATTTTACTTGTGTGTCTAATTTTTTTTTTGCAGATAGCTAGATGGCTTCTTCCGGACCGACTGTGAAGAAGAATATCTTCCGAGCCAGAGATAGCGCCAGAGATAGTTGCATTCTTAAGTGACAAAGGTAATAAATCAAATTACTTCAAAGTTGCTATTTGACATGAATTTCTAAGTTAGCACACTTATACTATAGATTGGGATTTTTCTTTGCAGAAACATCTTAAGTTCATCATTAAAGGGTTTCTTGCACTAGAGTTAGTGCTTCAAACTCTTTATTAGCTTTCTCTCATTATTAGCTTGATAAAGGTTATGCCTCTTTTCCTTTCAAAAAAAATAAAAATGGTTAGGTCTCTTTATTTGGTTCTGTTCTTTATGTGTTTCCTTGTTTGTCTAGATTTAAGCCTGCTACTCTGGTTGTCTCTTCTGAACTTCCTCTGGGATTGTGTTAAAACTTCGATCCTATCCTAATGCTTACACTTGGATATCTGGTTTCCTGCATTTTTTATTTCAGCAAGTTATCAAAGATGATGATAAAAAGCTGAATGGGCTGATAAGAAGGTTTGGTAAACCGGCTTATCATGCTGTGGTGGCAGCCTTAAAAGAGAGAAATGAATACAATCCGAGTGGGGCGTATGTAACTTCACCCACTCGGATTGTATTCATTTCTCTCTTTTAAGGCTGCCACCACAGCATTATAAGCCGGTTTACCAAATCTTCTTATCAGCCCATTCGGCTTTTTATCATCATCTTTGATAACTTGCTGAAATGAAAAATGCGGAAAACCAGATATCCAAGTGCAAGCATTAGGATAGGATCGGAGATTCAACACAATCCAAGATAAGTTAGGATATAAAGTTGACGCTCATATTTTAGCATCGTAAGCTCGACGAGGTAATAAATCAAATTACTTTAAAAGCAGAATTTGGTAGATTAATTAGTATTTGTGAATTAGTAACTAAGTATACTTGTCTAGTGGCTATGTTGCATACTAGGTAGACTTTATAGTGACTTGTGCTGGCTGGTATGTGGTATTTTTTGTTGTTACATGTATTAGATAAATTTTAGAATGTCCAAATTTGAGGGGAGACTCTGCCAAAATTTTGTCAGAAATTCAAATTGAAGTATAAAAATATACAAGTCAATGATTAATTAGTTGATATTTTCTGTATGTGTGTGTGATGATATTTTTTGTATGTGTGTATGATGTTTGTTGGTATTTTCTGTATGTGTGCCTGTGATGGTATTTTCTGTATGTGTGATTGTTTCCTTTGTTGTGAATGTTTGATGCAGGAATTGGATCACATAATGCGACAACAGGATATTGAATCTAAAAAAAAAAGTCAAATAGTCAGCGCTTCTTTGAAAAAGCGTTGTCTATCTTTGATAATAGACAACGCTTTTTTGAAGAAGCGTTGTCTATTATCAAAGATAGATAGTGCTTTTTTAAAAAAGCACTGTCTATTTCCAAAATCCACAGTACTTGTCAAACGTTGTCTTTTCGAATCACAATCACCAGTGGGTGATTAGGCAGCGGTTTTAAGCGCTGGCTAAGGCAAAAAATAAGCGTTGTTTATTTTGTTTTATGTTATAGTGGTTTTTTGTTCCTACAAAATATTTTATTTTGATTTTAGTTATTCTAAACAAAATTCATAGCAAAAGCCGTAAAAACATTTCATTTTCATGTCAAATTTTTTGTGAATTTTGATCCAAAGAACTAAAAACCACTATTTCGACCAAAATTTATAGCAAAATCCACATAAAACACTTCATTTTCCTACTGAATTTCCTTTGAATTTTGGTCAAAAAGAATAAAATCAAAATAAAATATTTCGTAGGGACCAAAAACAAATAAAAACTTAACATGGATTAAAATCAAAATACTCTATATTTACGGCGTCTAAAATCATATTTAAGCAATTTTTTTTTTGAATCACATTGCTGCATTCTGCACCTCTGGGAGTTTCACAGGAGTCTTGCGTTCAAAACTGAAGAAATCGTTCATTAAGGTTAATTGAGTTGACTCAGCTTAAGAAATATTTCACGGCTTAAAATTCAAATATAGAATGAAGCATTTATTTAAATATTAAACATATAAATATTTATAAAAAAAATGAAAATATGTTTCACTAAAATATGTTTTTGCTAACTTTTAGGTGTGTAAAAGAGTATTTTGGTTTTATTTCATTTTGGATATAATTTTTTATGATTAACAGATCTATAAATTAAAAGACGAGAATTTAATTTGAAAATTTGAAAGTATATTACATTAGAATATAGGTCAAATCATTTTTCTTATAAATGGACTAACTTTACATTGAAATACATTACTGTTATACCCCAATTTTGTCCGCTCATATTTTCATTTTTTTATTGTGTTTTTTTTTTTTGAAGCAGACTAATTTTAATAATACTTGGCCTCAATTATTATTATTATTTCTTTTTTTTTGTTAATTATTTTGGGCCAATTTTAGCCCAATTGAAAGAATTGTCCATTACAAGAGTCCATTACAAGCGTTCTAGAACCGAAAAAAAACCAAAATCCAAAACTGAAAATCAAAGTCAGATTTCCACACTCTTATCTTCACCCTTCACAAAGTCATCTGCATATCTTCACCAAAGTCCTCTGCATATCTCCTCAGCCACTCTACAAACTATGTCTTACAGCTATATGTCCCCCATAGGCCTCTTGCTTTTTCTTCATCTGCCAACCAAGTTTGACAAACAATGCAATTTAATCAAAAAAAGGGGGAGCACCGTTGTTGAAGTCACGGCTGATTGCAATTTTTTTTCAAACCATTGATACCATCTCAGACTTTGCACATGTTACCATCTCCTCAGCATCATTTTAGCACACACTTAGCATACAAGTTGCAACCTCAAGTTGACAAACTGAACCTTTTTTTTTTATAAATAGTAGAGCAAGAAGAGAGAACAGGAGGACAAAGAAAAATTTCACTTAATTTCAGAATTGGATATCTCATTCTTGGTACCAATTATACACAGCAATTTGAGAGAAAATTTAGAGAAAAAATAGAACAACCAAAAAAAAAGGAAGCAGAAGCAAAAAAAAAAAAGGTAGAAGCAAAAAAAAAAAACGCAGAAGAAACAGAAAAAAAAAAAAGAAAGAGCAAACGCAGAGGAAAAAAAAAGAGAGAAGCAAAAACGCAGAAGCAGAGAAAGAACGAAGAAGAAAGAAGAAGGTTTGCTTCTCTTTCTCTCTCCCACGATCTCTCGCTTTCCCTCTCCTCTGCGTGATCTCCCCCACCTTTCTTCTCCCTCTCCTTCACGATCTCCCCTCCCCCCTTTCTCCTCCTTTTCTCCATTTATCTCTCATCAATTCTCTTTCTCCTCCTCTACGCCTCACTTTCTTCTTTTCCCTGTTTTTCTATTCTTTCCTTTTATTTAAATCTAGCCTATTCTAGATCGTTCCACCTTGTTCTGCTTCTTTTTATGTTAGCTTTTTTTTTTCTTTTCCTTTCTTTGTTTTGTTATGGGCTTCAGCCATATTCTTTTTTTTTTTGCTTACACCCCCTCCCCTTTATTTCATGTTCTGCTCTTTTATTTTTATTATTATTATTTTTTTTCTTTTCACACCCCCTTTCTTTTTATTACGCCCTCTCCCCTTTGTTTTATATTCAGTTGTTTTTTATTTTATTTTTTTTCTTCTTTTCACACCCAGTTTCTTTTTATTTACGCCCCCTCCTTTTTTTTTGTTTTTGTGTTTCTTTTCTTTTCCTTTCTTTTTATTCTGGTCTTTTTTTTATTTCTAGTCCAATTAGTACAATCTCATTCAACTAAATTTCACATACAAATATCGAAACCCTATTTTTTCTTGAAAATCACATGATAAAAATCACGAAAATTAATTTACTAGTAATGATCACTCGAGATTGCTTCCCGTTTAGTCATTACAAATATCTTAATGTTCTAAATAAAATTGGGTTATTAGTGAGGACCACTCTTGATTGCTTCTCGTTTGGTCCCCATGAACACCTATCTTTTTATTAAAAATAAAATTAAGTTTTTTTTTAGTAATGATCACTCGAGATTGCTTCCCGTTTGATCATTACGAACACCATTTATTTTATAAACTAAAAAGGTTGTTAGTAAGGGCCACTCTTGATTGCTTCTTGTTTGGTCCCTACAAAACCTACATTTTTCCATCAAAAAATATACAATTAAAATCAACCAACACACAACCATTTTCTATCCAAGAACTACGTAGCCTTTGATTTCTCCACTGCACCCGGAGATACGTAGGAGCAGGAGTCAACTCCTGTCAAGCGCAACAATAAACGACTTTTATCAAGTCCTTTTTTTATCTTGGTTATTTTTTATTTTAAATAAAAGGGAAATAAATATTTTTTTTAGAAGTTAATAAATTTTGCACAATTAGTTAGAGGTAACCTTTTTCGAAAGGATGTCGTGGGGTGCTAATACCTTCCCTACGCATAATCGACTCCCGAACCCAAATCCGGTCTTAAGGACCACTTTTCTTCAAAAAAGGTTTTTCCAATATTTTTCCTTCGAAAATAAATTATTGGTGGCGGCTCCATTAAACTCGAATAAATCCCTCCGGATTTTTCGGTCGCTACAGCTGGCGACTCCACTGGGGACATTTTTTTTAGAGAGTCAAGCCTAACATGATTAATTGTGCCAAATGATTAACTTCATTTTTTATTTATTTTTTGTTGTTATTTTTTTTTAATTCCCCTTCTTTTTATTTTTATTTTTATTTTTATTTTTTTCTTTTGTAAATATTTATTTATTATTTATTTGTTTAATTTTAATTTGTTGTGAATATTGAACATTAGGATAGACGACTATATTTGTATGCTTTGTTTAATTTGCAGCTTGGGTAGTGTTAGGGTGTTGCCCCTCTCACACACCTCACTTACACACCTTTTACACACACTTATGAGTGGGACCCTATACCCGGGTCAGAGCAAAGCTTAAGTTGAGTGGAGGTTCGGTGATAGTCAATTGGAATTTGCTTTCCTTCTGGCTATTGCGAGAACTTCATCTAGAGTGTGCTCCCTCTGAATATTCCGCACCGGATAGTTATCTATCGTTGTGGTTAATATTCAGGAGGAGACTTTAGCTCTAGAGGCCTTTGGTGAGAATGTGATTAGAGCCACCATGAGATCTATCACTCAATACAAGACTATAGACCCCTTAGGTTAGAAAATCTCTAATTTTAGGTTTAACCCATTTAAGACACAAGGGGCATCATATCATTTTTGTTCTTCCACCAAAAATCTGTTATATCACGTCCATGCATAAAAAAGGGTCTACTAAATCACATATTTTTGCGCATACTACATATTATATCTTCATGCATTCATACTTCCAAAAAAAAACATGTTGAATTTTTTTCAAAAAAAATGTCATTCATTCTCATTTCATTTTAGGTGCCAGGGAAGCATAGGAACTCAAAGTTTGGCTGCAAGTATTTTGTGAGATAATATGGGATCAAGCGGCGAAACTGTCCCTTTGAAGAAGCACATACATCCGAGAATAAAAAAGCCTGAAATAGAAAGCCTGAAAAAGTGCGCCAATTTAATGACGACGAGTATTCAGCGTATAACCTTCATTGGAAAATATGGGAACATTCTCAAGTTGCTAGAGGTGGATGTGCAAGTAAATGCCATTTCTGCACTTATCCAATTCTATGATTCTCCCATGAGGTGCTTCACTTTCAAGAATTTCCAAATGGCTCCCACACTGGAAGAATTTGCTCGGATTTTAGGATACTCAACCGAAAACATGAAGCCTTACCAACGCACCCGAGATTTTAATCTCCTGCAAGAGGTTGCTATAATTCTGAAAGACAAGGAGGATGAATTAAAGAGAAGAAAGCTAAACCGAAATGGTGTCGAGGGGTTTCCGCTAGAGCATTTTGAAGAAAAGATGAGGCATTTGGCTAGTGTTCAAGATTGGGCGTCTTTCATGGAAGTGTTGGCTCTTACAATTTTTGGTATCATGTTATTTCCACGCATTGATGGCTATATAGACTTGGCCTCGATTGATGTATTCCTAGCCTTTAAAAAAGGGAAAGAGAGCCCAGTGTCAGCCATTCTTGCGGATACTTATTGTGCCCTCACTCACTGTCATGAAAATAAAGGGAAGAAGCTATCATGCTGCTTATCCACTCTCTATATGTGGCTTGTCACCCACGTATTCGAAAATAGGAAAATGTTATGTCCTTTTGTAGACTTCAACACATGTGATGTAGGGGTCAGAGATGGAGATCAGTGGGCTGTGACTCTAGCAGATCTTGATGAAAAGATGGTCTGATGGTACCCAGGGTGGTTGGATATACATGAAGTGATCTATCAGTGCGGGAATTTCCATAATGTTCCACTTATAGGAACAAGAGGATGTATTAACTATAATCCTTCTCTGTTGCTAAGACAACTTGGTTATTCTATGATGAATCCACCGTCAGATCAGATGACGACCCCCTTTGTGGTATATGAGTTCGATCAAGGAAATAGCGTAATGATTAGAAAGGTTCGACATGCTTGGGACCAAGTCACTCGGAAAGGGAAAGTTCTCGGAAAAAGAAGCATTGGAGCTACGGACAGTTACAACCAATGGATCGAAAGTAGGGTTCGAGAAATCAAATTGCCGTTCCATGGTACACCCCCACCAGAACCAGAAGCACTGGAATCTATCCCTATTACGAGTAAAGTGATGGAAGAGCTTAAAGTGGCTTTGTCAAAAGCTAATGAGGAAAAGGAAGAATTACAAGCAAGGTTAGAAAAGGCACTTCAAGAGAACAAGTACTTACAGTCGGAAAATATCCTAAAAGGGAAGTTCATCGAGAGAAGCAACAAAAGGGTAAAAGTAGAGGAAAAGAGTAAGCATGATGTGCAACTTTGTCTGAGAGGGGCAAATGAAGAGCTAGAGCTGCGTAATCAAGAGAGGGATAAGGCTATAGAAAACGCCTATATATGGAAAGGATTGTGGAAAAAATCCTCGGTTACCGAAAAGAATTTGCAAGAGGAGCTTGAAGGTTTAAAGCAACATCTTGGGAAGGTAGTAGTTGGGTATGAGAACCGAGCCCAAAAGGAGCAGCAATACAAGGAAGAAATAGAAGAAATGCTCGTGAAATATCAAGATGCGCTGAAAAATGAACAAGAGGATGCAAATGAGTTGCGGGACTATATTGAATATCAAGAGAAGATCTATGACGACCTAAAAAATGAAAGCACGTATTAGGAGAATCATTTTACAAAACTGGTCAGTCAGATAGAAAATCAAGCACTCTTTAATGAACTGAGGAACGAAGGCATGCATTGGAGGGACTGTTTTTCAAAGTTGGCAAGTTTGGCCAATCAAGCAATCATAGATATCCCAAGGCGTCTAGAGGAGGCTGATACGGCGATGCACCCACTGAATACTCCAGTCAATGTTTACAAGTTTATTGAATTTTGTAAAAGTTTGATAGAAGAATTGAGAGAAAAGGCTGGTTGTCCTATTAAGAAGAAAAAAGGGACAGCTAATTGCTGAGGCTTTAGTTTGAGTGAATTGTACTATTTGTGTTTCTCATCAACAAAGGATTTGTCATTTTGCTTATTGATCCCATTTTATTCTCCAAATTACTTAACGCTTTTAAAAAAATAAAATAAATAAATGGATAATTACAACAAAGCAATGAGGCCTACGGTTCCCTGGTACAAAATGAATAGACTCATACATCCACATCCATTCATTCATTTTTTTTTCTTTCTTACATACTCATATCATTTTTTTAATCACTCAGAAAATAATCAAACAAACTGGTTCCTCGACACCCTTATCGAACTCGCTCTCAATCAAAGATCATGGATGACCAAGAGGTGAAAGAGGACGTCAACCGGTGAAGGAACGATGAGGAAAGTTTTGTAGCTTCGCAATCCCTAAACAAAGACAAAGGCTGTAGATGGGGCTTCTCCAACGTTGAATGATGAAAGTCAAGCTACACCTTCCCACCCACCTGGCTTTGGTCCTATGCGGTTGCAATATGGTCTCAATACTCGAGGATGATGGTACCTTTTGCAATTTACCCGCAGGTCCTACACCTCACCAGTTAGCAACCCTCGTAATCAAGTACCCACAGTTCCCACTTTACGGACTCCGCTGGTTACACGCCACCTATGGCCAATGATGATACCGCAAACCATAACCCCCAATGTAACACCTCGAGACGAGATCGACATCGTGACAGATCGACGATCGAGACCTCGACCAAGACTCGTGTCGAGATCCCGTGACTCAGATCGCTTTGTCGAGATCTTTTGTCGAGCCGATGAGACCACGCACTAGTCAGCCGAATCGAGGAGGTCGCGCGGTCGAAATGATGAAGTCGCGCATCGAGCCGAATGAGGACGCAAGTCGAAATGAGGAGACCGCTGTCACGAACTCGTGTTAGAACTTTGCACGCTTGCACGAGCAGTATTTTTGTCGACATCGCGGTTTAGATGACACTGCATTTTTTCAACGCTATTCAAGTATTATTATATTGTAATTATTACATTGCTCGCTTGCCGCTGGACCTACGTGCAGCAGTAGGTAATTACGTAGAGGAACGAGTTAACGGGTAGATGATTGATGGGATTGGCATCTTTATAGCCGGAGTTACGCTTATACCCCTTTCTCGCCAGTGTATACCACGCACCGATTCCTCACACTCATTTCTCTTTCTTCTTTCTTCTTCCTTCCTTCGCCTGTTTCGCTATTTTCTTCAAAATTCCATCGACTTTAAACCGTGAGTTCCATCGAGATTCTCGCATGCTTTCTTCATCAATCTTGTTCATCATCAACTTCTCGACCCATATCTCGCCTGGATCGACCATCACCGCTGAGGTATGAAGAATGTATTTTTATCTTCTTCGTACCGCTTAGCGCTAATTCTTCTTCCATTTTTAACCGGGCTTTTATGCTTCCAAATCATGTCAAATTGATGGGTTTTCTTATTCACAATATTACCTATCTTTAACCGACACTGGGCTTGTAAAACAAATTTCTTCTCTCGATTTCAAGTAATTCGCAGGCTCGTAAACCTCCATTTTTGGTTCGCTTTCGATTTCTTGTTTTTCATTCGTTTCTAGTTATTGTTGTTGTCGATCTATCCGCTGAAGCATCGATAACTTTTTCATGAAATTTGGATCGAATCCCTAACTTTGTGTCGAGGAAAAATATATTTACTTCTGAGTTTTATATTTTTCCTGGTCAGGGTCGAGTTTGGGGAAGAGAGAGCTAGATGTATTAGAACCATGGATCGATCTAAGTTGTGTTTGTTTTAGGAAGTCCGATTCCCGAGATCGAGTGAATTCAATCGAGGTGTACCGAAAGTTTAATCCAAGGACGCAAGCAAAGCAGATCCGTGATCGAGGATCGTGACGTGTCGAGGTCGACCGAGAAGCGTGACGGTCGGTCGCTGTCGAGTTCGTCGCTGAAGACAAATGCGGTCGAGATCGAGTAAGTGAAGTCGCGTTCGAGCTCTGAAGACACCGTGTCGAGGTCGCTGTCGAGCAAAGATTAACTTGAGTTCCTGTACGCCACATTAATATTTTCGTGAGTATGCTAGCGTAGCGGCATTTCATATCCTATGTGGTTATGTTATTGTGTATGGATTTCCCCGATTTGTGTCGAGTTTAAATGTTGTGATATGATTGAGTTTTTGCATGTATTTAATATGTGATTGAATATATGTCGTGGAAGTGTGTATTGCATGTTGAATTATGCTTCTTCATGTCGAGCTTGCTTTATTTGACATGCGTTGAATATCTTGTGTTTAACTCTTGAATATCGTGATGCTAATTGTTCATCGAAAGGAGCGAGCTAGGTGAGTCGTGATGACGCTGAGCCGCGGACCCTGATAATCGAGGGTGCTAGGTCCCCTTTTTTTGTTTACTGAGATTGACTAGACGCCGCCACGCTTATCGACCTCGAAAGCCGACCGCCCTAGGGAGTAGCGAGGATCCCAAGGTTTTACCGACTTTCCGACATACCAGACGGCGGTGCATTCCTGAAAATTGTCGAGTCGAGAGAAAATGGATTTCAGTGAGTCGTGTCAAGTTTAGAGTGAGATGGTCGAGTCACGCCGCTTGAATGTTATACTTTTGCCGCTTTGCTTATATTTTTATGTCGAGCTTATCTTGAATTGTTGAGAAGTCGAATTTTCCCGTGGTGCCTTCAATCCATGACTGCTACTCAAAGCGATGTCGAGGGCGCAGTGAACTCTGACAAAGAGATGATGCCGAGGAGGATCTCGACGAGGACCCAGTGACGCACTCTATCCGTCGTGATTGTTTATTTGTTGGATGCTGGTTTTTCCGAGGACTGCTCTTGTATTTCTTGTTCGAGGTCGTGACCGGGCCAGCAAAGGTTGTTTTTGCTGTTACAGTGGTAGACTGGTGGTCTTACTTTTGAGCAATACAAGGGAGTTCCGCCTAAGTACCCCCAGGTATGATTACTTTGAAGTCGTCTGCATTTAGGTGTATTTTCTTTACACATTTGCTACTCAGATTTTGTATACATTATTATTTCGAAAGTAATATATATATGTGTATGTTATGCATGTATGTTTTATTAGAATTTAAGTCTTGTGTCTTAGTTGCACCATGTTTCAAAGTCAGAATTACTCGATGTGCACGAAGTTGGTTTTATAAAAATATATCGTGATTTTTAAAAGGCACAAGAGTTTGTTTTTAAAAACACATCTCATATAGGTTTATGTCGAGCTTGGTGTGCTGAGCTCGAATCTCGAGTTCGGCATATTGAGCTCAGTAGCGGTCCTAAACGGTCGTTACATTGCTGGTATCGTGAGCACTCGTTCTCGACCGAGCCGCATAGGAATTTGACCGGTCACTATGTCAAGGGTTATGTGTGTTGGGTACCTAGTTGTATTGTGTTGATTGTCGCTTGATTAAGTGGAAGCACTTATTGCTTGAGAAATTGTTTGAACTGCTTTCTTGATTGAAGCAGGTGTTTTAACACATCCTCATAGATCGAGGTAAATCCTTATCCGCTTTTTTGATTCGTGCAACCTATTCCTTTATTTCTTCCTGATTGTGTGAACCATTTGAACTTCGATCATGATCGCTTTACCGCTTAAATTAGTAGTTACAACCCCAAACTGCTAAAACCTTAGTCACAAACACCGATGTCTTAATTGTGTAAAGTGATTATTCAGAGTAGAAAGTTTGTGGTCAATTTGGTTTGTTTGCCTCTTAAGGGCTTAGATGTTATCCTGGATGGATCGTTGTCACACCACCATGTCCTTTGGACTGCGTGCCTTAAAACCTGTAATTTTTCCGCACCTTGAGTCTCCAATTATCTTTCCACGAACGTATTGGAGTTTCTTTGTTGAGCAAGGAACTAGGGAATACATGTATCCTGGCTAGTTCTAAGTTTTCCAAATAGATCGACGTGGAAGAATGTTCCAGCAGTGTGTGATTTGAGGACGCTTCAAGACGCGCCAGATTCACCAAGACAGAGGTCGAAGTTCTCCATCGACCGATTCCAGGAATGTGACCGATTTCCAAAGCGCCGCATGTGATGTCTCTCCTCACGAGATGAAAGAGTCAAGTCCCGTGATCGAACACTTGAGTCGGCAATTCATACGTCCGAGCCGTGTCACCGCGGGAGCCCAAAGGTTGCTGGTTAAGCCAAGAAGGATGGACGATCAAGGTCAGGCGTGGACTATCGCGAACTCAACAAGGTTACCGTGAAGAACCGCTATCCGCTACCACGCATTCGACGACTGATGGACCAACTTCGCGGAGCCGCGATCTTTCCAAGATAGACTTCAAGCTCCGCTACCATCGATTCGCGGAAGGAGGGAGAGATGTCGCCAAAACAAATTTTTCAGATCTAGATACGGTCACTACGAGTACTGTGATGCCGCTTGGGAGTGACGAATGCGCCAAACCGTGTTTATGGACTACATGAACAGATTTTCCATTCGCTTTTGGATCATTGTAGTGTTCATCGACGATATTGATTTACTCGAGAACCGAGAAGCACGCATAACACCTATGTCGAGTATTACAGATATTACGAGATAAGCAACTCTATGCCAACCCGTCAAGTGTGAATTTTGGTCAAGAGGTGAATTTTTCTTGGTCACGTGATTTCCGCAGGCGGATAATGTGGGATCCAATTCAAGATCGAGGCGTGATAAAGCGTGGGGAACAAACCTAAGACTGCTACGAGATCGTGAGTTTTCGGCTTAGCGTGCTATTACCAAGATTCATCAAGGTTTTCGAAGATTGTCGCGCTTACACGATTGACGCAGAAGGATCAACCTTTGCTCGACCGAGGAACGTGAAGCCGCCCGCCAACGATCAAGCGAGCTTTTGACGATACCGTCAGCTACGATTTTGTCTCAACCGTAAGAGCCTTTCGAGGTGTATCGATGCGCCACACCAGGGATCGGGATACGGCCGATGCAACATCGGAAGGTGGTCGCAGATGCTTCAAGACAATTTTAAGATTCACGAGAGGAACTACCCTACCACGACTCTGAGCTAAAGCAGAGTTTTATACCAAGATATGGAGGCACCACCTTTACGGAGCACTCTCATCGCTTTCAGCCGATCACAAGAGCTTGAAGCACCGTCACCGTGCATGAGCTCAACATGCGCCAACGATGACGTACTTTCTGACTCGACTTTACGCTGGAATACCATCCCTGAAGTGCTAACGTGAAAGCAGCGCATGCTGAGCAGAAGAGCGCTTTAACCCCTGGTGAATGATGATCAAGGAGTTGGAGATGCCCGAGAAGTTCCGAGATTTGAAGTCGAGTGTCAAGTTTCACCGTGAAGCCGAGATTTGCATGCTTACCATTTCTAATGTGATTCGTTGGACGAGATCCGAGACCAAAGAAGTTCATGACGAGCTTCTCGCAAGAGAAGATCCGCCTGATAGCGCAAGGAAGGCGATGCACCTTCGCGCCTCGGAGCGACGACTTCGGTGTGCAATGGCCGAGCGCGCGTGCCTAACGATCCGAAAGCCGAAGTTCGATTCTCGACGGCATAAGAGAAACTTTAGTATTCATCCCGAGTTACGTAAGATGTATCAAGACTCAAGAAGCATTTTTGGTGGTCCTAATGAAGAAGCGCGGCCGAGCACGAGCTCATGTTTCGACGCGGTCGTAAAAGCCGGCGTGAGCACCAACGACTGGCGCATGCTACAATCGCTGACGCATCAAAGATGGAAACGGGATGATTTCCATGGATTTCGCTGTAGGTTTGCCAAGACGCAGTAAGAAGAATGATTCGATTCTCGGGGTGATCGCTGACCGATCGACCAAACCGCCATTTTCGCCAAAGGAGGTCGATATACAACGTGGAAAAGTCGACCGAGATCTACATCGCTGAGATAGTACGACTTCATGGAATACCCTTCTTCGATCGTGCGGTGACCGAGATCCGGTTCACGCCTCATTTTTGGAGGGAATTGCAAGGAGCGATGGGAACCGAGCTCAAAGCTTAGCTCAAGATATCATCCACAGATCGACGGCCGACCGAGAGAACGCATCCAATCGCTTGAAGATTTGTTGGCGAGCTTGTACGTTGATCACCGAGGGAAGTCTGGGGACGACGCCTTTACCATTGGTGGAGTTCACCACAACAACAGCTTTCCATGCGAGTATTGGGATGGCACCTTTTGAAGCGCAGATGGATCTGAAATGTCGACGCTCTTTGTTGGTACCAGGATTCGGCGAGCTAATCCATCGTAGGACCAGATATGATCCAAATAGACTACCGAGAAGATCCGCTTGATCGAGATCAGATGCGAACATCTCAAAGTCGATTGTAAGAGTTATGCAGATCAACGACGCCGACCACTCGAAGTTCGAGGAAGGAGAACATGTATTTTAGAGTCACTCCCACTACTGAGTTGGTCGCGATCAAATCCAAGAAACTTACCCCTAAATTCATTGACCTACCAGATTCTTCGTCAGATTGGTCCAAAGCGCTGGCATATCGATTGCCTTACCCCCATTCTGTTTAACATCCACGACGCCTTCCACGCCTCACAATTACGGAAGTATGTTTCCGACCCTTTTCGCGTCATCGAACCTGATGTGATTCAACAAGGATCGACCTATCTTTGAAGCCGCCACCAAAGAAGAATCGTTGATCTGAAAGTCAAACAAGCTTAAGTAACAAAGAGATCCAACTTGTCAAGGTCGTGGGATCAAAAGACTCCGGAGATGATTTCAGAGCTCGAGGAGGTATGAAGATTCAAGACTCGAACTTTCTCCGAGGTAAGAATCTTATTTGCAATTTCGAGGACTAAATTTTTTAGAGGAGAGATCAGTAACACCCGAGGACTAGATCGACATCGATTAGGACGACGACGAGACCTCGACCAAGACCGTGTCGAGATCCCGTGACTAGATCGCTTGTCGAGATCTTTGTCGAATGATGGTACCACGCACTAGTCAGCCGAACCGAGGAGGTCGCGCGTCGAGATGATGAAGTCGCGCATCGAATGATGAGGACGCAAGTCGAAATGCCAGGAGACCGCTGCTCACGAACTCGCGGTTAGAACTTTGTACGCTTGCACGAGTACTTTGTCGACATCGTGGTCGAGATGACACTCGTATTTTTTCGAACGCGTTATTCAAATAAGTATTATTATATTGTTTGTAATTATTACATTGCCCGGGCCACTGACCGTAGCAGAGGTAATTATGAGAGGAACGATTTAACGGGTAGATGATTGATGGGATTGGCATCTTTATAGCCGAGTTACGCTTATACTCTTTTCGCCAACCGTATACCACGACCGATTCCCTCACACTCATTTTCTTTTCTTTCTTCTTCTTCCTTCTCGCCTCGTGTTTCGTTATTTTCTTCAAAATTCCATCGACTAAACCGTGAGTTCCATCGGAGATTCGCACAAGCTTTCTTCATCAATCTGTTCATCATCAACTTTCGACTCCATATCTCGCTCCTGATCGACCATCACCGCTGAGGTATGAAGAATGTATTTTTATCTTCTTCGTACATCAAGCGCTAATTTTTCTTCCATTTTTTAACCGCTTTTATGCTTCCAAATCATGTCAAATTCGATGGGTTTTCTTATTCACAATATTACCTATCTTTTTAACCGACACTGGGCTTGTAAAACAAATTTCTTTCTCCGATTTGCAATCGGCGCGCCCGTAAACCTCCATTTTTGGTTCGCTTTCGATTTCTTGTTTTTCATTCGCTTCTAGTTATTGTTGTCATCGATCTATCTGCTGAAGCATCGATAACTTTTTCATGAAATTTGATCGAAATCCCTAATCTTTGTGTTGAGGAAAATATATTTGGCTTGAGTTTTATATTTTTTGGGTTGTGGTCGAAGCCTGGGGAAGAGAGCTAGATGTATTAGAACCATGGATCGATCTAAGTTGTGTTTGTTTTAGGAAGTCCGATTCTAGATCGAGTGAATTCCAATCGAGGTGTACCAAAGTTTAATCCAAGGACGCCAAGGTGCAGATCCGTGACGAGGATTGTACGTGTCGAGGTCGAACGAGAAGCGTGACGTGTCAAAGTCGCTGTCGAAGTTCGCTGAAGACACTGTCGCAGATCGAGTAAGGAAGTCGCTGTCGAAGCTCTGAAGACAAACCGTGGTCGAGGTCGCTGTCGGCGAAGATTAACTTGGAGTTCGTGAAGCGCTTTCACATTAATATTTTCGTAGTATGCTAGCGTAAGCGGCATTTACATCCTATGTGGTTATGTTATTGTGTATGGATTTCCGATTCAGGTCGAAATAAATGTTGTGATATGATTGAGTTTTTGCATGTATTTAATATGCGTGATTGAATATATGTCGTGAAGTGTGTATTGCATGTTGAATTGCTTCTTCATGTCGAGCTTGCTCTTTATTTGACATGCGGTTGAATATCTTGTGTTTAACTCTTGAATATCGTGATGCGCTAATCGTTTCATCGAGCGAGCGGAGCTAGGTGAGTCGTGAGGACGCTTTTGAGCCGCGGACCCGATAATCGAGGGTGCTAGTCCCCTTTTTGTTTACGGAGATTGACTAGACGCCGCCACGCCACGACTCCTGGAAGCCGATCATTCAGGGAGAGCGAGGATCCTGCTTCGGCTGGACTTTCCGACATACCAGACGCGCAGGTATTCCGAAATTGTCGAGTCGAGAGAAAATGGATTTGCGGAGTCGGTCGAAGTTTAGAGCGAGATGGTCGAGTCACGCTTGAATGTTATACTTTGCTGCTTGCTTATATTTTTATGTCGAGCTTATTCTTGAATCGCTGAGAAGTCAATCTTTCCCGTGGTGCCTTCAATCCATGACTGCTACTCCGTGCCATGTCGAGGGCTGCAGCAGGAACTCCGACAAGATGATGCCGAGTGAGGATCTCGACGACCTCGAGTGACTAACCTCTATCCGCCGTGATTGTTTATTTGCTGGATGCTGGTTTTTCGAGGATCGCTTCTGTATTTCTTTTCAGGTTCGAGGTCGTGACCGCTGGGCAAAGGTTGTTGTTTTTGTTGCTACGTGGCAGATCGTGGTCTTACTTGGGAGCACCAATGCTGAGTTCCATTTAAGTACTCCTGCAGTATGATTACTCTTTGAAGTCGCTGCACTGGGTGTATTTTCTTACACATTTGCTACTCAGATTTTGTATACATTATTATTTTAGTAATATATATATGTGTACGTATATGCATGTATGTTTTATTAGAATTTAAGTCTTGTGTCTTAGTTGCACTACATGTTTCAAAAGTCAGAATTACCTCGATGTGCACGAGTTGGTTTTATAAAAATATATCGATTTTTAAAAAGGCACAAGAGTTTGTTTTTAAAACACATCTCATATAGGTTTATGTCGAGCTTGGTGTGTCGAGCTCGGTAACTCGAGTTCTGGTATATTGAGCCTCAGAGCGGTCCTGGAACGGGTCGTTACACTCCAAGGCCCACAGCACAACAGCTTCCTACTATTTGGTCTCCCCGGTTACACCGCCAAAGCTAACAATATCTCTGCAGAAACTGATTCCCAAGCACTTGTTGTGCAAGATGTGGCTCAAGGATCCGGCTCCGGTACTGAAACCACACCAGTTCAAAGCTCAACTCCTGGCTTCATGACATACACCTTTCCACCTGGTTATGCACCATCTCATGTCGGGAATACTCAAGGAGGCAGTATGCTGTAGTGGCCCCGTGGTGAATCCCCGACCATTTGGTTACCCCCCTATTATATTCAAGGAAATCCGCTGAATCCCCAGACTAACCGCATTGCCTGGTCTCCAGCTATAGGAGGACCCAATCTGAGCATCCCAGTTGGGAATCAGTGGTCTGATACGAAGTTGCAAATCCTCGAAGATAGGCTAAGAGCTGTAGAAGGAGTAAGCTATCTCGGTTCAAGTATCGCTTCAGATCTTTGTCTCGTACCGGATGTGGTTGTACCACCGTTCAAGGTGCCGGATTCGACAAGTATAAAGGGACAACTTGCCCGAAAAGCCACTTGACCATGTACTGTAGGAAGATGGCGTCCTATGCACATGATGACAAACTTCTGATTCATTTCTTCCAGGATAGTTTAACAGGGGCAGCGTCGAGTTGGTATACACACCTTGAGCGATCTCACATTCGCTGTTGGAAAGATTTGGCGGATGCCTTCTTGAAGCAGTATAAGTATAACATTGATATGGCTCCTGATAGAATGCAGTTGCAAAACATGGCAAAAAGAGACAATGAGACCTTCAAGGAATATGCCCAACGATGGAGAGGACTGGCAGCCCAAGTGGAACCGCCTCTGATTGAAAAAGAAATGGTGGCCATGTTCATGGATACTCTTCAATCACCCTTCTATGACAAAATGATCGGAAGTGTATCCTCAAACTTTTCAGATATGGTCATCGTAGGGGAAAGAGTTGAAGGAGGAATGAGAAATGGAAAGATTGCCCAAAGTTTTGCTGGAACTAGTAATATCAAGAGACCCCCAACAAACTTCGTAAAGAAGAAAGAAGGGGAAACCAATGCTGTGATGACGAGCCCGGGAGGACAATGCGAGTTCGGTATAATTGAGATGAAATACGATGAGAGGGACTTATGTAGCTTGCATCCTGATGACAGTCATTGCATAGAGGAATGCGAGGAATTCAGGCAAATTCTCCAAGAATTGTTAAACAGACACTTGATACAGGTAGGTTGTGTGAAGAAAGATGAAAACATATTGACCCTTCAGTCAAGTGAAGATAAAAACACGACCTTCCCAAAACCATTGGAGATTTGTTACAACAAGCCAGTCCGAGGCGTGCCTAAACCGATAACTATTCATGTACCAACTCCTTTCCCTTTCAAGAACGCTAATGCAGTGCCATGGGATTACAGTATGAAGGTCTTTGTGGATAATTTAGGGGATGACCAGTTAAAGGTGGCATCTAGATCTGGCAATCCTGCTATCACTAACATCTCGGGAATCGGTGGGATGACCCAAAGTGGACAAATTTATACCCCTATCAGACCCATGGACAAAGCTCGCAAGGGAAAAGATAAAGAAGAAGAATCCATTGATAAAGATATGGGTAATAAAGCAAATAAAGCAGTATCTGAAGAAGAGGTTTGTGAATTCCTGAAATTTATGAAGCAGAGTGAATACAAGGTGGTGGATCAGTTGAATCATACTCCTGCAAAAATATCCGTGTTATCGGCTAACTCTTTGAATTACGGCGCCATAGGGAATCGTTGATGAAAGTGCTAAATGAAGCTCATGTCACCCATGACATCACGGTGAACCAATTCGACGGGATTGTGGGTAATATTGTTGCTAGTAATTACCTTACCTTCACTGATGAAGAAATTCCAGTTGAAGGAACAGGACATAACAAAGCATTGCACATATCTGTGAAGTGTGGAGACTATATCCTTGCTAGGGTACTCGTTGATAATGGGTCATCTCTAAATGTTATGCCAAAATCTACCTTGGCAAAGTTGTCTGTTGACGGATCATATATGAAGCCCAGCACCATGGTGGTAAGAGCTTTCGATGGGTCTAGAAGAGAGGTTATTGGAGAAATCGACCTACCTATACAAGTCGGCCCTCACACATTTGAGGTAGTCTTTCAGGTAATGGAAATCGTACCAGCATACAGCTGCCTCCTTGGAAGACCATGGATCCATTCAGCTGGAGTTGTGCCTTCAACTTTACACCAAAAGCTGAAATTTTCAATGGATAATAAGTTGGTGACTGTCTCTGGTGAAGAGGAGATGCTAGTAAGCAAGCCGTCCTCCATGCGCTATATTGAGGCTGCAGAAGAAGCTCTTGAGACGTCTTTTCAAACGTTGGAGATTGCGAATGCCACTTTCGCAGGAGAAGGAGTCCTAATGAAGAAACCAAAATTGTCTGAAACCTCCACGATGATCGCTAAAGTTATGATGAAAGGAGGGTATCGGTGGGATGTGGATTGGGAAGATATGAACAAGGGATCGTGATCTTTGTTAGAACTTCCAGATAATAGAAATGTATATGGGTTAGGATCTGAACCTAACAAATTTGACAAAAAGAGAATTACCAAAGAAAGAAAAGAAAAGAGGATAGCTAGATGGAAGGCGAGGAGCCAAAAGATGAGAGTATTCCCATCTGTGACATCAGGCAAAGCTTTCGGAGTGCAGGAATATTGGATCTGAATCAAATAGCAGCTATCAAGGATGATCGCAGTACAGAAAACGACAATGTCAACCTTGTCCGCCCTTGGTCGCCGAATGAAGAACTTGGAAATTGGGAGATCGTTGAGTTTCCCGTGATCTTTGATTCAAAGTAATTATGTAATGCAAATTCTATTGCTCTGCCCAAGGTCTTAGAATAATTTATTGTCAAAAGGGCGCACATGTTTCATTTCAGTACCATTATCAATAAAATGCACTTTGAATTTTCCAATCATTTCTCTTTTCTTTCCTTTTCCATCTTTTCCATCTCTCTTCATCTTTTTCCGCTTTTTCATTTCGTTATTTTTAACTAATGCAGATCCAAAAACATTGTCTTTGAAAATAACGATGCGATAACTCACACTATAATTTTCAACACCCCATTACTCCTACTGAGGAAGATAATGAGGACAATTGGGATACCCCTCCTGAATTAATGAAGTTGGTGGAACAAGAAGCTAAAGTGATTCAACCCCACGAGGAAGAAACTGAAACAATCAATCTGGGCACTGAAAACGACAAGAAAGAAGTTAAGATTGGAACCACAAGGAAAAGCGATGAGCGAGAAAAATTGGTTAAACTCCTATTTGAATATGCGGATGTTTTCGCGTGGACATACCGAGATATGCCTGGATTAGATAATAGCATAGTCGAGCACAAATTACCATTAAAACCCGAGTGCCCACCCCACAAGCGGCGAGAAGGATGAAGCGGAGATGTCACTCAAGATTAGAGATGAGGTAAAAAGCGATTCGGCCGGTTTTTACGTCAGAGCAAAATACCCTCAATGGGTGGCTAATATTGTTCGATCCCAAAGAAAGACGGAAAGGTTCGAATGTGTGTTGACTATAGAGATCTAAACAGGCCAGCCCTAAGGATGACTTCCCTTTGCCACATATTGATGTCTTGGTAGATAGCACACCAACACTCTGTCTTCTCTTTCATGGATGGATATTCGCTATAATCAAATCAAGATGGCTCCGAAGATATGGAAAAAACCACATTTATCACTTTATGGGAACTTTCACAAAGTAATGCCGCTTGGATTAAGAAATCTTTGAGGCAACATACCAAAGAGCAATGGTGGCTTTGTTCCATGACATGATGCACAAAGAGATAGAGGTCTACGTGGATGACATGATTGTAAAATCCAAAACAGAGGAAGGTCGTGCCAGTAACCTACAAAAACTTTTTGAGCGATCGAGGAAGTATAAACTCGGTTAAACCCGGGTAAGTGTAGTTTTGGTGTAAGGTCAGGCAAGCTGCTAGGGTTTATAGTTAGCCAGAAGGGAATAGAAGTTGATCCGGCCAAAGTAAAAGCAATCCTCGAAATGCCGACTCCTCGCACCGAAAAAGAAGTTCGTGGATTCTTGGGAAGACTAAACTACATCGCCAGGTTTATATCCCAGCTAACTGCTACTTGTGAGCCAATTTTCAAGCTGCTATGTAAGAATCAGGAAACCAAATGGAACGACAATTGCCAGAAAGCTTTTGAGAAAATCAAACATACTTACAAGATCCACCGGTTTTGGTACCCCCTGTGCCAGGGAGACCCCTCATCATGTACTTAACAGTATTGGACGAATCAATGGGTTGTGTGCTAGGACAACATGATGAATCTGGTAAGAAGGAGCATGCCATTTACTACTTGAGCAAGAAATTCACTAACTGCGAGACGAGGTATTCATTGTTAGAACGAACGTGTTGCGCGTTAACCTGGGCCGCACATCGTTTGAGACAATATATGCTATCCCATACAACCTGTTTGGTGTCTAAAATGGATCCGATCAAGTATATTTTTGAAAAGCCTGCTCTCACAAGAAGAATTGCTCGTTAGCAAATGTTGTTATCTGAGTATGATATTGTGTATGTCACCCAAAAGGCAATTAAAGGCAGTACCTTAGCTGAATACTTGGCTCATCAACCTGTGGAAGACTATCAGTCAATGCAGTGTGATTTCCCAGATGAAGACATAATGGCTCTATTTGAAGGAAAAGAAACCCTTGATGGTGAAAAATGGATCTTGTTGTTTGACGGTGCCTCTAATGCATTGGGACATGGGATTGGAGCTGTGCTGATTTCCCCAGAAAATCATTTCATTCCATTTACTGCAAGATTGTGTTTTGATTGTACAAACAATATGGCGTAGTATGAGGCATGTGCCATGGGCATTCAGCGACCATTGAATCAAAGGTCAAGATTCTCGAAGTATATGGAGACTTCGACTTTGGTTATCCATCGATTAAAAGCGAATGGGAAACGAGAGATTCCAAATTAGTTCCTTACCACGATTACATCAAAGAATTGATGGAGCAGTTTGATGAAGTCACCTTCCATCACATTCGCGTGAAGATAATCGGCTAGCGGACGCCTTAGCTACTCTATCATCAATGTTCAAAATCAAGAATGTGGAGAGCCTACCGCTCATAAAAATACAGAATCACGACGGCCAAAGACACCGCTTAGCAATAGAAGGAGAGCCTGATGGCAACCCCTGGTATTACGACATCAAACGATACATCACGAATAGAGAATATCCTCCTAATGTCTCAGAGAATGATAAAAGAGCATTAAGGCGTTTGGCAATGGGATTCTTTCTAAACGGCGAAGTGCTCTACAAGAGAAACCATGACATGGTACTTCTTAGGTGTGTTGATAAGACCGAGGCGGAAAAGATTATGCGAGAGGTTCATGAAGGTTCCTTTGGGACTCACGCAAACGGGCACGCAATGGCAAGAAAAATCTTGAGGGCTGGCTATTATTGGTTGTCTATGGAGACTGATTGTTTCGGTTATGTGAAGAAATGCCACAAATGTCGATTCGCCGATAATATCCATGTGCCACCAGTCTCTTTGAACATCTTGACAGCACCATGGCCTTTCTCAATGTGGGGATTGGATGTCATTGGACCCATTGAACCTAAGGCATCCAATGGACACCGTTTCATTCTTGTCGCAATCGACTATTTCACTAAATGGGTTGAAGCGGCTTCATATGTGAGTGTGACAAAAAATGTGGTTGTCAAATTCATCAAGAGAGATTTGATCTGTCGCTATGGTTTGCCAAATAAGATTATCACTGATAATGGGACTAATTTGAACAACAAGATGATGAAGGAGCTGTGTAATGACTTCAAGATCCAACATCATAATTCCTCACCATACCGCCCAAAGAACATCAAGAAGATTGTCCAAAAGATGGTGGTAACATTTAGAGACTGGCACGAAATGCTCCCTTTTGCCTTGCACGGTTATCGAACTTCGGTTCGCACCTCAACAGGGGCAACCCCTTTCTCGCTGGTGTATGGAATGGAAGCAGTGCTCCCCATTGAAGTCGAGATCCCTTCGTTAAGGGTATTGATGGAGACAAAACTAGAAGAAGCAGAATGGGTTCAGGATCGGATGGATCAATTGAACCTCATTGAAGAAAAGAGGGTGATGGCCTTATGTCATGGACAGCTATATCAGCACAGGATGAAGAGGGCTTACGAAAAGAAAGTTCACTCTCGGGAATTTCAAGAAGGGGACCTAGTACTCAAGAATATTTTGCCCATCCAAAAGGATTCTCGCGGAAAATGGACTCCGAATTATGAAGGCCCGTATGTTGTGAAAAAAGTTTTTCTGGAGGAGCCTTAATCCTCACAAGGATGGACAGTGAAGATCTCCCACTCCCAGTGAACTCTGATGCAGTCAAAAAATATTATGCCTAAAAAAAAAACGTATAAAAACCAAGCAAAGGTGAGCTCGCTAGGTTGAAAACCTGAAAGGGCGACCTAGGCAAAAATCAGAGCGACCCGTTGGATTGAAAACTTGAAAGAGCAATCCAAGCAGAAGTTAGGGTCTGAAATCGGTCATTGAAGAAGGCTGATGCATTAAGGGGCTCTTACCCAACTGGGGCAGTTTTATTTATTTTCAAAAGTAGAGTAATGGGTAATCAAAGTTATGGATATGGGAAGCTGACATTTATTCCTACAAAGACACAAGCTATAAAATATCTACTTAGTTATTGTCTTTCTTTGTTTTTTTCTTCTTCCTGCATTTTTCTTGATGTATTTTCAAGTCTGTGAAACTTCAGTCCTTGTACACATAACTCTTCTTTTGAATACCAAACACCTCCGTTCTTGTATTTCAAAATGTTGTTTTATGATAATAGGCACTGAATTGTGAAGCATGTGATGATATGGGAAAGCATTACGGTTATTATATACATCTTAAGAATCACGAGAAAACACCAAATCTCAACAAATAAGTTTCAAAAAGGGCAAAGGGATTACCTTTAAAAAAGTAACTAGTGCTGCATTGATAACTCGCTCTCTCCCAATCGAAGCATAGCATGACTAAATCGATGAATCTCGATCCGTCCGATATCTTTAAGCACTAGAGATCATACGGGATGAGGAATCGATAAAAATAATAATCACATTGCATACATGCACCACATATCATCTATTCATGCATCATCTTCATATCACCACCTTTTAGCCGCTTTGTTACACCTGGTCCGTGCACCAACTTTTGCTCCTTCATTCTCTGCTACAAACAATGCGCCTAGCATTGGTCCTTTATTTTGCTTTCTAAGCGACACGCCAAGTATCGCTCACTCTTTTTATTGCTTTTTCGATCACCACGTCGATTCGACCTGGCGGAGATCCTTCTTTATAGTTTTCGATAAATGCGCCGAGCATCACCCCTTTTATTGCTTTAAGATTACCGCGTCGATGCCGACCTGGCGGTAGTCCTCATTATTGCTTTTTGATCAACATATCGATTCGGACCTGATGTTGATCCTTCTTTATTGCTTTCCATCGACGCGTCAATACCCTACTTGGCGTCGAACCTTCCGATCACCGTGTCAGTACCGGCGATCCTTCTTTATTGCTTCCCATCGACGCGTCAATACCTTATTTGACGTCGAACCCTCTTTATTGCTTTCCCATCACCGCCGACTAACCTGGCAGAGATCCTTCTTTATAGTTTTTTGATAAACGCCAGCCGCGTTAATCCCTCATTATTGCTTCCGATCACCGCCGTCGATTCGACCGCGGTGATCCTTCTTTATAGTTTTTCGATAAACGCGCCGCGTTAATCCTCTTCATTGCTTTTCGATCACAGCGTCGATTGCAGGCTGGCGGTGATCCTTCTTTATAGTTTTCTGATGAACGCACTGAGCGTTAATCCCTCTTTATTGCTTTTAGATTACCTCGTCAGTACTCGACCTGGCCGTATTCCTTCCTTATCACTTTCCGATTAAACGCATCAAGCGTTGATCCCTCATTGTCATTCCTCACGTCAAGTTCAAGACAAAATTAGTGTATTTATCTTTAGCTCTATTTTATGACAAAAATATAACAACCATTGTTGTTTGCATTTTCTAATAAAATATAACTAAAGAAGGGGAAGTGTTATACCCCAATTTTGTCTGCTCATATTTTCATTTTTTTATTGTGTCTTTTTTTTTTTGAAGCAGACTAATTTTAATAATACTTGGGCTCAATTATTATTATTATTTTTTTGTTAATTATTTTGGGCCAATTTTAGCCCAATTGCAAGAATTGTCCATTACAAGAGTCCATTACAAGCGTTCTAGAACAAAAAAAAAACCAAAATCCAAAACTGAAAATCAAAGTCAGATTTCCACACTCTTATCTTCACCCTTCACAAAGTCATCTGCATATCTTCACCAAAGTCCTCTGCAAATCTCCTCAGCCACTCTACAAACTATGTCTTACAGCTATATGTCCCCCATAGGCCTCTTGCTTTTTCTTCATCTGCCAACCAAGTTTGACAAACAATGCAATTTAATCAAAAAAAGGGGGAGCACCGTTGTTGAAGTCACGGCTGATTGCAATTTTCAAACCATTGATACCATCTCGGACTTTGCACATGTTACCATCTCCTCGGCATCATTTTAGCACACACTTAGCATACAAGTTGCAATCTCAAGTTGACAAACCTGAACCTTTTTTTTTATAAATAGTAGAGCAAGAAGAGAACAGGAGGACAAAGAAAAATTTCACTTAATTTGTAATTGGATATCTCATTCTTGGTACCAATTATACACAAAGAATTTGAGAGAAAATTTAGAGAAAAAAGAGAAGAACCAAAAAAAAAAGGAAGGAGAAGCAAAAAAAAAAAAAGCGAGGCAAAAAAAAGCGGAAGAAAAGCGAGAAAAAAAGAAGAAAGAGCAAACGCAGAGGAAAAAAAAAAAGAGAAGCAAAAACGCAGAAGCAGGGAGAAGAAGCAGAAAAAGAACGAAGAAGAAAGAAGAAAGGTAGCTTCTCTTTCTCTCTCCCACGATCTCTCGCTCTCCCTCTCCTCTGCGTGATCTCCCCCACCTTTCTTCTCCCTCTCCTTCACGATCTCCCTCCCCCTTTCTCCTCCTTCTCTCCATTTCTCTCTCATCAATTCTCTTTCTCCTCCTCTGCGCCTCACTTTCTTCTTTTTCCCTGTTTTTCTATTCTTTCCTTTTATTTAAATCTAGCCTATTCTAGATCGTTCCACCTTGTTCTGCTTCTTTTTATGTTAGTTTTTTTTTTCCTTTCTTTGTTTTGTTATGGGCTTCAGCTATTCTTTTTTTTTTTTTTGGTTTCACCCCCTCCCCTTTATTTTATGTTCTGCTCTTTTATTTTTATTATTATTATTTTTTTTTCTTTTCACACCTCCTTTCTTTTTATTTACGCCCTCTCCCCTTTGTTTTATATTCTGTTGTCTTTTATTTTATTTTTTTTCTTCTTTTCACACCCAGTTTCTTTTTATTTACGCCCCCCTCCTTTTTTTGTTTTTGTGTTTCTTTTCTTTTCCTTTCTTTTTATTCTGGTCTTTTTTTTATTTCTAGTCCAATTAGTACAATCTCATTCAACTAAATTTCACATACAAATATCGAAACCCTATTTTTCTTGAAAATCACATGATAAAAATCACGAAAATTAATTTACTAGTAATGATCACTCGAGATTGCTTCCCGTTTAGTCATTACAAATATCTTAATGTTCTAAATAAAATTGGGTTATTAGTGAGGACCACTCTTGATTGCTTCTCGTTTGGTCCCCATGAACACCTATCTTTTTATTAAAAATAAAATTAAGTTTTTTTTTAGTAATGATCACTCGAGATTGCTTCCCGTTTGATCATTACGAACACCATTTATTTTATAAACTAAAAAGGTTGTTAGTAAGGGCCACTCTTGATTGCTTCTTGTTTGGTCCCTACAAAACCTACCTTTTTCCATCAAAAAATATACAATTAAAATCAACCAACACACAACCATTTTCTATCCAAGAACTACGTAGCCTTTGATTTCTCCACTGCACCTGGAGATACGTAGGAGCAGGAGTCCACTCCTGTCAAGCGTAAAAATAAACGACTTTTATCAAGTCCTTTTTTTATCTTGGTTATTTTTTATTTTAAATAAAAGGGAAATAAATATTTTCTTTAGAAGTTAATAAATTTTGCACAATTAGTTAGAGGTAACCTTTTTCGAAAGGATGTCGTGGGTGCTAATACCTTCCCTACGCATAATCGACTCCCGAACCCAAATCCGGTCTTAAGGACCACTTTTCTTCAAAAAAAGGTTTTTCCAATATTTTTCTTTCGAAAATAAATTATTGGTGGCGGCTCCATTAAACTCGAATAAATCCCTCCGGATTTTTCGATCGCTACAATTACTAATTATAAAATTAATGTATCACAATATTAGTTAATCAAATTATTAAGTAAATTTTTAAAATTTGATTTGTTAAATCAATAATATCCAAATAATTGCTTTTTGGCAACATTTGAAAATTGTAGGCAAAACTATCAAAATGTTGCCTAAACGTATATATAACAGTTTTCGGGATAGTCTGTATGAGTGTTACCTATTATTTAAGACAATAGTTTTTCATACTTTTTTGCCACACTTCAAAAAATTGTTGCCTATTGGTTACGAATAGGTAACAGTTATCATGTTAGTCTAACGCAACAGTTGGACAATGTTGCTTAACTACAGGTTGCAATTGTTCCCTAAACATAAAAATGCAACATTTTAAAATTGTAACTGTAGCTTATAGGCAACATTTTTTAATTGTTTGCGCATAGTATTGAAAACAGTTTTAACATATAAGCATAACCCTATTTTGAGTTTAGTTGATAACTAAAAGACAACATTTTACGACTACAACCATAATTTTATTTTAATTTCAAAAATTTTAAATAACGCTATTAAATTAGGAAAATATTTTACCTTAATATTATAATCCATAAATTTGCAAATAAAATCATAATTTGATTTCATATTAAACTCACATCCAACTTTAAATTTTAATAAAGAGACAATTCATAAATAGTAAATGGATTAAATGTCACATAATATATGTTCTGTAATAGTTGTTAAACATCAAATGAGTTTAAACACCCATCCAGATACACAATCATAAACAAAATAACATCATATTGATCAAATCCAATATTTTGAAGTATGAGTCTAGCAAATAAATAAATAAATAAATACATCCAAACAAATATCTAGTGAGAACTAAGATCCAAATGCGTCATCTTGAAACTACTCGAAAAAATCTTGCATCTCCTCATCATTTGCGTATTGTCCATTGAGATCAATTCTACACAAAAGAATAAAAAATAAGACCAAAATTTTTGAATAGTGTAGAAATGATAAATTTGTAGGTTATGTATAATAGTTACCTTTCTACAATTTAGAACATGCGTTGATGTAGAAGAATGTATATGTGGCTATCTAGTCACTTTTTTGGTACTATTTGCATCACCTGGAGGTAATCCAAACAAATCTTTTAATGATTTCATACTACTTCCAGAACGACAATGTTGGAATAAGGCCTTTAAAGCGTATTTTAACCTACCCATCGTATCTTTCATAATATCTGCACTTTTTCATTTAATGAAGTGACCTCTTCAATATGTGCTTGTTTTAAAGCATTGATTTTTGCTTTTTGCTTTAAAAAAGTTTTGTGACATTTCTCCCATAACAACACACCATTTTAGGATGTTCCTTCCTAAGCACAACTTGAAAGGCTTCTACATTACTTTCCTCATTCTCAGTCAATTCTTGAAGTCGAATCTAGCAAAAAAGTGAAATTAAATGTTATCTACTAATATAAATATTTTATTTTGAATAGGCAAAAAGATTCATTATTATAAAATGAAATATTACAACACAAGATTTTTAGTAACAACACAGTATGAAGAGCTTATCTTCATACAAAGATTAAGGAAAAACCTTTTGAAACAAAACTCATGATCCAACTAATTAATTCTAAGGATAACTTTTTTACTTACAATTGTATTTTTAGTTTCTGCATCCAATTGTTTTCCTTTATTCCCTTTCCAAGTTTCAAAAAAAAAAAATTTGCTTGGGTGGACTCTCTCTTTTCCTTTGCACGCTACATAAAACAAATAAAAAAACATTATAAAAGAAACATACAATATGACTATAAATAGAAAACCATTATATACATGAGCGAAAAGAATAGGACTCAGTATGTGATCACCATTCAATTTTTTTGAAAGACGAAAGAAGAATTTTATCAAGAAAAGAATAGGACTCAGTACAAGAGCATAAGAGATACACGAGACTCGCCACAAAATAATAGGGTCCAGAAAAGTTTAAAAAGGAAAAAAAATCAAAGATCCAATTTCAGGAACCACAACTAAATCAGGCAACAAAAGACAGCACCACCACTCCAACAATTGAGCCAAAGATCACATCACACTATGAAGGTAATGAGTATCACACAAAACTAAATTTAATCCTCAGCATCAAATTCATCATCATGTCAAACAACACAAAAACATGAGCCTAAACATCATTTGCAAAGCACAAAAGAGTACTAGTATTACCAATTTTTCACGTATTAAAGCAAAGTTTGTTGGGCCCATTTGATTCCTCCACTTTTGTTGAGCTCTATTTCTAGTGTTCCTTTCACTGATTGATTGCAGATATAATTAAAAAGAATATAACAATGAGTTATTATATATTTATCATACATGCACTAAAACCGATTATAAATCTCACTTGTATAGTTTCCAAACTCCAATATTCACAAAGCTTCCTAAATTGAGATAATGGAATATTTGGAGGACAATGTTTGAGCCTCTCAGTCATATTGGTATACTTCAAAAAATTATCATTTATTTGGTGTTTATATCGTCTTCAAGAATCTCTAACAGTAGTCTCAACCCAATCGCATGCTTTTTCCGGCAAAATAAACATTTTCTACAAAATTATAATGCAATAATAGACTAAGAAATCAAATGCTTCATCATATTGTTTTAAACAAATAGGCATGTACATTCTTTTTATATATACATACATTAGTGTATTCCCATATACCCTCTATATTCTGATCTGACATCTCTTTCCAACTTGTGTAAATTAGAGGACAAAATGTTGCTTTCCTAGCCAAGGTTTCCAAGAAGAGGCTTAAGTTGGACATTGCTTTATTAATAGGCCCAACTGGCTGACCATCCTCATTAAAGGTCACTTCTTCTCACTCTTCCTTAGTTCTTGCATGAATCGTTTTGCACAAAGTCATCCCCCGAGTTCTTTTCTTTGATATTCCTATGTTTAGTACGAAGTCATCAACATAATAAATTAAGATATATTTTTAACATTATACACATTACTTATGTAATCATTAACATGAACAAGAAATTAATTACCTTCTTTCACTTCTCTATTTGTGTTTGTCACTTCCTCTTCTTGATTGATATCTCCCTCTGCTTGTGCAAAACACTCCATATCTTCCGGTTGACTCAAGTCTTCTTCTCTATTTCTTCTAGGTGTTGTTTGGTTTTGAGGTGGTGTTTAACACGGGGGAATGACGTCATTTCCTCATCATGGTCAAATGAGGTTACAGCCATGGATATAATGATTAAAATATTCAATGTTGAGATGGAAAATTAGCAACTTGTGTGGTGGTTTTGTGTACATTTAACACTTATTTGCCGAAAATGGCTCACTTATTAATTAATTTCCATCTTCACTACCCATGTTTTTTTACGCAAAATTAACGAGAGTTGTGATTGTTATGATAATGGCATCGTTTCTGTAAAAAAAAAAAAGAAAAGAAAAGAGTACACTACAAGAAAATCTAGGATTAGCTACAGAAAAAATAGTAGCTAATTCGTAGTTAATTTCTAGCAAAAGAATTTAGCTACAAATTAGCTACTAATTAACTACAAATATAGTCGTAGCATAAATTGAGTGACTAATTTACTAGAAAATTTTTCCTATCAAATTCGTAGTTAATCTTAATAAAATCCTAGCAATTTGGTAGCTAATTCATAGCAATAAGATGTTCAAAATTATTTTTTCCTAGCTAGATAACTAGGATATCGTGTAGCAATATTGTAGCTAATTCGTAGCTAATATTTCATAGCAATTGTGTAGCTATTTCCTAGCTACTGAGTGATCTTTTTTTGTATAATCTCTTTCATTTCCTAATTATTAGATCATGTTTTATTTTCTTTCACTTTTAATTTATTTAAAGAAAGTAAAATAACCATATCACGTAATTTATAATGATTTTATATTGCATAACGGTACAATATAAATGTCAAATACAACATATTTTTTTTAATATACAACGTATAATACACTATATGGTAAGAACACAACACACCACCAAAAAAATACATGATATGGTAATTTCTGCCTGCAAAGTGCAGTGCGCTGACTACAGGTGAGGTAGTACTACAAGTCTACAACAATATATATAGCACAAACTTCAGCAGTCTTTCTTCCTACCACACACTTCAGCCATCACTATCAGTTAATTTGTACACGAAAAAATCGCTCATCAGTAACACCTTCCATTGCTTTCATTGTTAGGGTGAGGTTCGGGTCATTGATACCTATGTAAATAAAGCATCATATGCAATATTTTAGCATGTAATTGAGCTTCCAAGGATCCATTTTGCATCAACTCATACACAACATGCCTCTAAGGAACCTTGCAATTCTTCAAGGGTCATGCTGGAAATATCTTTAGATTCTTCAATTACGCACACAATGAAGTCAAACTTAGGGGGCAAAGATCTCAAAATCTTTTCACATAAGTCTTCATCACTGGTTGTTTTGCCACAACCCGCCATTTGATTCACCAAGTTCCTGATTCTGATGAAGAAATCAGCAATTGTCTCTGTTTCTTCCATCTGAATCAGTTCATATTGCCTTTTCAATGATTGAAGCTGCACCTTCTTGACTTTCTCACCTCCAGCATAGCATTTTTAAAGAATGTCCCATGCCTGTTTTGAAGAGGTGGCCGTAGCCACTTTATCAAAATTTGGCAGGTCCACACTTTGATGAATAATGAAGAGTGCCTTTCCATCTTTCCTCGGGTTCTCTTTATGTGCATTCCTCTGCGCCTCTGTTGGGTTCTCACCCAGTTCTGGAAACTCATTCTTGATGATTTCAGTCACCTCTTGAAAACTGAACAAGGCTTTCATCTGTATGCTCCAACGATCCCAATTCTTGCCATCAAGAGTTGGAAGTTGAGAAGGAATGTTTCCATTTGTACTCAGACCCATCTTTCTCTTTCAATGGATCTGTCACACTTCACTCGTGTTTAGAGTCTCTCAACCTTTCCTCACTCACACGCCCAGAATCGAATTCGAGCTCTAGATACCAATTTGTTGGATCACTCACTGTGATCTTACCTCACAATGCAATGTAACAGTAAATTCACAGAGAAAGGAATAAAGGAACAAGAGAGAGTGAATACAAGTTGTGAAATCGATCAACTAATCCATTGATCACTTCATGTATTTATATGTATTACAAATTGAAAGTAAAACTCAACAACCATTCAGTTACACTTTTAACTGAAGTAACAAACTCAATTGAATTAACAAACTCAACTAACTTCTTAACTAACTCCTAGTTACACTAGTTATTTGAATTACAAGCTACTCATAACAACCTTCGTTGGCATTTATTTCTTTTTTCTTCTTTTTAAATTTAAAAATTAATTAAATTAGTAAATATTTGATGTAATATACCTATCAATTACTAATAAAAAACACGAGGGAGGGAGGGGCGAGAGCCCCTAGGTACCCCTCCCTCCATCCGTCCCTGGATACACGCATTGGAAAACGAAAAGGCAATGTTTAACGTAGTGCATTGGATACACGCAGTGTCACAGCGTTGATCAATGCTTTTCATTACAATAATTAATTGCTTCGAATTTACTTAAATGTCCTTCAATTAGATGAATTAATTTGAGAAAAATGGCGGACTAACTGGGCAGGAACCTTCCCCTTATTAGTTGCTTTAAGTAATAAGAGATATAGTTGAGTTGAGAGACGACATTATTATAATTGGATAGCTCCATGATTGAGATAAAGATTTTGAGTTTATTCTGTAAAAAAAAAAATTGAGTTTAAAATTTAAACATAAAAATTATGCATATGAAGTCAATATAATAAATGATAAGCTTAATTACATTAAATTTTGAATTAATAAGATATAAACAAAGTCAGTTAAATATTTTGTAGAGATAAAAAATAAAGGAAGTCTGTAGCATGTATACAAGTTTCGGATCTTTATTATAGCATTTTACATCAAGCTTATCGGAAGTTTGAAGAATAAATATTTTGATCCAACAAATCACTAAGAATCATGTTGTTGAGGCTTCTGAAGTTTAAATTTTAAAAAATGAAGATAAAACAAATTTTTTTTGACAGAGAAGATAAAACAAATCATAAGCTTAAATTTTGAATTAAACAGATAAGCTTATATTTAGTCATTTTTTTCTATAAAAATAATTCACCGTAAAGGCACACTCAGTAGTAACATTAACAACATTCACCCTCCAATTTCTATTATTGCTGAACCAAAAAGTAACATGGACCCTCCTTCTTTTAACGTTATTAATGCCGGTGATCATAAAAGCAAAACGTTGGATGAAGTTCTTAATTTGATACCACCCGGTTACAAATTTTTACCACGTGATGATGAACTGATCAAGTATTATTTGCAACCCAAAATTGCTGGACATCCTATAATTGGCGGTCGGATTCATGATGTTGATGTTTACAAACATTCTCCTCAATATCTCAATGGTATATATATCTTTATGCATTTTTTGTTCATTTCTGATTTTTTTTTGGGTTAAATATGTATTTAGTCTCTAAAAAATTGACATTTTTTTGTTTTTAATCCTTGTACCAACTTTTTAGTCCCTACAAATTACAAAACAACATGTTTTTAGTCCCTAAAGAGGGATTAAAAGCATACAACTTTATAATTTGTTTGTACGGACTAAAAACATATTTATCATTTTTTTAGTGGGATAAATAGATATTAAATATTAAGTTGATCCTACAAAACAATTTAAATGGGTTATCAAACAAATTTTTTTTACACATTATACAATGTAACGAATTATCTCAAATTTTTTATTTACTTTTATGAAAATGTATAAACTTTTCACAACTTTTTTTTTATAAACTTTATGTGATACATTATTTTTTATTGTCCTTTATGCAGATGCATATAAACGCAAAGGTGAGAAAGATACATATTTTTTTACTCCAAGAAAACGAAAATACGCAAATGGAAGTCGTCCTGATCGTGCCGTTATAGATTATGGTTTTTGGAAGGCTTCCGGAAAAGATCATCTAATAAAAAGTGATGGTGGCATCGTGATTGGATGCAAGAAGACTTTAGTGTTTTACCAAGGAACGCCAAAAAAGGGAATAAAAACTAATTGGATTATGCAAGAGTTCAAATTAAAAGAAAAAGATCTTGCAAGTTCAAGTAAAGCTCCTCTTTCTCAGGTAGAGGCACTGTTTTTTTTTCCTTCTTGCGTATTTTTTTCCCTCTCCTTTTCAATTTAAAAATTAAAAAACAAGGAACATAAACACATTTAATAAAACAAATCACGTGTCACATAATTTTAACAAATAATTGTATATTAATATTAATTTCATTGTGAAGGTATAGATATTTATAAAGCAACATCATGTCACGTATTTTTAACAAACAGTTATATTTTAACTTCAATGTGAAGGTATAGATATTTATGAAGTGATTTATATGGTTAGACATATTCAAATTGGTTATTTTCTAAAAAGTACTTTAGTAATTTTACTTGAAATTTCGATATTATCTTATATATTCTTATAAAGCCTGTTATATTATTTGTCTCTGTTAAATAAACATTTTATATTATTAATTTTATTTTGACTAGAATTTTTTCAACTTTATTTCAGTTACAAAAAACATGTGTTTTTTTTTATAATATTAAATATTGTGACTTCAATTCATTGGATCATTTTGTAATTAGCAAAGAAAATTTGTTCCGGAGCTTATCTATCCATAAAACTAAAAGTATGCTTGTATTATACTTCATTTGATTATTATTAATTTTCTTTTCATTAGAACTTTTTTCAACTTTATTTCTCTTCATCAACATGTGTTTTTTTTTATAGTATTAAATATTGCGACTTCACTTCATTGCATCATCATATAATTAGTAAAGAAAATTTGTACCAGAGGTTATCTATTTATAAAACTAACTGTAGAGAGTAGGATAATTTAGGCCGTGTTTGGTTTACGAGAAAAATTGTGAAAAGAGAAAATGTGAAGAGAAAGTACGAAAAGAGAAAAAGGTAAGGAATAGAGTAGATTTTGGGTATTGATTGGTTTATGAGAAAGAGAAGAGAAAAAGAGAAGAGAGAAGTGTGAACTATTTTTGAAAAGACATTAATGTCCTCGACTAAAAATTTAAATAATTTGAGATATAAGGAGTGAATAGGGGTAGAATGGGAAAAAGAAAAAAAGCACACTCGGACCAATTTCTTCGCTTGAGAGCGAAGAAAGAAAAAAGGCGTGGGTTTCAGTTTTTTTCAATCTCTCCCTGCTATTTCTTCGTAAACCAAATGCGAGTGATTTGACACTTTTTCGCTCAATCTCTCGCACCTCGCTCTCTCGTCTCTTTTCAACACCAACCAATCACAGTGTTGGTATTCTTCAACTACATATATCAGCAGATTTTTGAAGTTTCTACGCTTATATTTGTATACAGATGCAATTGGATAATTGGGTTCTTTGCAAGATTTATAAGAATAATCGTGAAAAGGAAAATCAATCAAGAGAAGAGAGTGATGAACCATTGGAAATTGAGTATGATCCATCACTCTTGGAAACAGTGATGAACCAGACTCGTGACCAATTTCTACCCAGTCCTAGCTCTCGTGACCAATTCCTACCCATTGAGCTATCTCTCACCACAAGTTCGCAACTACTTACGCAACATTTCTGAATTGGAGACTTCTTGTTGAGCAAATTATTTAGTTTTGATAATTCTCTTGAGAATTGAAAAAATCATTTTACTCAAACCTCTTCATCCTAGTACTTGATGGCTGAATTCTTTTGTACCTTGTACCTTATTAGTAGAATGACAAATTTATGGATTAAGTTACTAAAGTTTAAAGTTTAAAAAATTGCATGGTTTGGATTTTACTGTTAGTTAGCTCTTCATTATGACTTATGAAAGTTGGATCTATTATGTAAAAATAGGAATTATATTGATTGCAACACATCTATCTATTATATAGTATAAAATAAGGTTTTCAAATTTCAAACTAGATAGTCGAATTTTTAATTTTTATTAATGATAATTTATTTCATGGTTTGGATTTTACTAAAGTTTAAAGTTTAAAAAATTGCATGGTTTGGATTTTACTGTTAGTTAGCTCTTCATTATTACTTATGAAAGTTGGATCTATTATGTAAAAATAGGAATTATATTGATTGCAACACATCTATCTATTGTATATTATAAAATAAGGTTTTCAAATTTCAAATCTAGATAGTCGAATTTTTAATTTTTATTAATGATAATTTATTTCAAATTTTTAATTTTAAAAATATAATTTCGAAATCTATTATCTATTATATTATATTAATTTTCGAAATATCTATCTATTTCTATTTTTTTGGGTGCAAATCTATCTATTTCCATTCCATATATCTATTATCTATATAAAAAATGTTTTGTTTTTCCGGCTAAATCATTCATACAATTTAAATTTTAAAATCTAAGGTATTATTTATTTTATCTACGATACGTAATGTTTTTCATACCATGCCTCACCACCTAAACAATTCACAATAATTTTAAATGAACACATTTTGATTTCCAGACATATTCCAAATTATAATTAATTTAAATTATAGAACATTATTCAAAATATAAATATCAATTAAAAGAAATTTGAAAATTAATTTTGATTTTTTATTCAATATTGTTCACAATAATTTTAACGGAACACATTTTGATTTTCAGATATACTACAAATTATAATTATTTAAATTATAGATTATTATTCAAAGGAAAATGCTTAATAGTATGAAAGAAGTTTCTGATTGGTCCACAAAACGTGGATGGACAACCCTGAATCTCACATGTGCATTGCACGGATCAAATACGCTAGTTTAATTTTAAAAAGTAAAGTTTTTTTATCCAATCCATAAAGAAAGAAAACAATTACTTTTAACCGCATTGGTCAAAATATCTTTATATAAATCTTTAACTTGTGGAACCACTATAAGTTTAAACTCAATATAAATATCGGTGCAATTGAAAGCATTTCATTGCAAATTTGACATGGTTTGCACAAACAGAAGCCAACAACTGACACCTTAGTCAGATCACTTTTTTTTCTGGAAGCTCTTGAGTTTCTTACCCTTGTCAAATATGTAACAAAAGGCCTATAGAATCTGATTTAAGAAAAAACAAATAATTATTTCCATATGTTCCAGATTGGGCCAAGGCCCACTCCTCCCAGAACCATTTCTGTGGCCCAACACCATCAACAGATAGTGATCGATCAACGACCACCGATCTGGGGCGTCCATTACATCAACGGTCCCCTGATTCGTGTTGGTTCTATGCCACCGAACTAGGACCGTCGATTTGATCAACGGTCTGAAGCACATCTCCAAGGACTTAGCCGCCCTATCACCGTCCATTCACTCAAAACCCTAAATAGGGTCGTATAAAAGGAGGGCCACGAAGAAACAAGGTACGCATTCATTACATCATACTGACCTTATCAGAATCATACTGACTTAAGCGTCAAAGTGCCTTTTACAGGTACCTCACCGTGTTCTCCATCATGTCCTATCACCGCAAGCGGCGAACTCTACGATTCCAGCCACCACTTTGTTCCTTGCCCGGAACATTGGCGACCACAGTGGGAGTTTTGTTCTATATTGAACAGATCTTACCGATTACCCTAGGGCCAGACCATCGCAGCAAGCCCAACCGGTTCGCCGGTCCTGGAGAAACAACCCTGGATCTCGTCCTCCATCGTCCCAGGTCGACAGACAATTGATGTCCATCACACCGGAACCCATCACGCTCCAGATGACCGTGGAAGAAGTAGTGTTGAGTCGACCTCAGAAGGGGGAGACCTTGTACCTTTATTTGTCCGTGACTGAAGAGGCTCTAAGCGCATTACTGGTAAGAGAAGACATTGTCGGATAGAAACCGGTATACTTTATCAACAAAGCCCTTCAGGGGCCCGAACTACGATATCAGCGAGTCGAGAAGATGGCTTTAGCTCTCGTCATTTCTGCATAAAGACTTCGCCAGTATTTCCTTTCTCATCACATCGTAGTCAAAACTGACCAGCCAATAAAGTAGATCCTATTCCGACCAGATCTAGTAGGTCGAATGATTAAGTGGTTTGATCTGTCCCGGAGCCTGGGGAAACGGGCCCAGAATGTCGATCCCCCAACAGGCGAACGACCATGGGGATGACATAGTAGTCAATTCGGTAAGAGGCGCGACGTGGACATCAGCATGTTTCTGGCACTTGTCACATTTCTTCACGTATTCCTTGGCGTCGAGTTTCATGGGCCACTCCTCCCAGAACCACATCTGTGCCTAACACCATCAACAGATAGTGACCGATCAACGACCACCGATCTGGGGCGTCCATTACATCCACGGTCCCCTGATTCGCGTTAGTTCTACGCCACCGAACTAGGACCGTTGATCTGATCAACAGTCTGAAGCACATCTCCAAGGACTTAGCCGCCCTATCACCGTCACCCTAAATAGGGTCGGATAAAAGGAGGGCCACGAAGAAACAAGGCATGCATTCATTACATCATACTGACCTCATCAGAATTATATTGACTTGAGCGTCAGAGTGCTTTTTACAGGTACCCCACCGCCGTTCTCCATCGTGTCCTATCATTGCAAGCGGCGAACTCTGCGATTCCGACCACCACTTTGTTCCTTGCCCGGAACACCATATATGAAACTGAGCAAGTAGTTGTATCAATAACATCTTATATGCTTGTAAAATGTAAATGGCTATTGAGGAAGGTAACCAAACCAGATCTAAAATATTAGACTAAGCTCAATTAAGTTCAACAAATTGTGCCAAAAGGATAATAGCAATCAATTAAAATAAATAGAAAGCTAATGCTCACCGCATCAAAATAAAGTTGTGCAGGTTATCCCCTACATCTTGCCACCAGAGCTGCAGCTAATTCTTCAGCCTAATAATTATAGCAGAAACATCTATTCCTTCAAATTTGCCAAATGCTACAAAAGGGAGAATGGGTAACAAAATAATCATAATAAAGCAAAAAATATCAAGTGAAACACCTATGAACAAGGTAATAGAAGCTTACTGTTGTCCTCTATTTCCTCCATTTAATCAGTGTAGTCTCTCAAAGATGGAAAATCATCTTCATTTTTATTGAATCTGCAAATGTACAGTTAAATAAGAAGAAATAGATAAATGAATAAATTTGATAGAAAATAATATAGTGCATGCGATGATACTCACCTATTGATCTATAAAATGTATATTTAAGTATGAACTCGAGTACGAAGTTATGAAGTTACATGAATCGACTTCAAATTATGGTGCAGTGCAAAATATTTAAAAATTTGATTAAATATAACACAATTAGAAATTCAAGATAAATGAAAAATGATATATTCAAGCACACCCTTCGTTTTATAAGGTACACACTTGGCTATAAGGATCTAAACAACAATACTGAAAAAAAAAAGTAGTTTAGTAGATATCTAAAAGTTACATCATCAAGAAAGAGGAATTACAAATCTAAACAATCTATTAAGTAGAAGTTCAAAGATAATGGTCTAGAGAAAGGAAAATAAGGCAAAAAGTCACCCACGAAGAACACTTGCATCTGTCAGAGTCAACAAATGTCTCTATTATATTGATGAAGTCATTGATGTATATCACTGTCTCAAATGAAGCTTGACCTACCAAATACGGAAGGAAAAAAAACATAATCTCAATCAGAATTCAATCTTTGCAAGTAATAAATTGATTTTAGTTTGTTTTTCCAAATAAACTAGTTGATAGTTACTGTGCTCAACACGGGTGGCAAAGAAAAATAGAATCTACAATATAGATAGATCTCTTGAAAAATGAAATTTTGTTTTACTCCAAACCTCTTCATCCTAGTACTTATGGCTGAATTATTTTCTTTTGTACCTTGTATCTTATTATTTTATTAGTAGAATGACATATTTATGGATTAAGTTACTAAAGTTTAAAAACATTTAAGACATATTTGGAACTCCAAGAAAGAACTGTCTCAAGAATGTATATATTTGGCTCTGCTCTCTCCTATATTTCGTTTTCAATGTTGTAGTAATACTTCAATACTTCAATAGCCCAATGTTCCCTTGCAGTGTTAGCACTAGCAGTTCATGAATTTGCGTCTATCTAAATCCAATTTGTCAATATATCTTCCAACAGGGTAGGGTACACCAATGCTTGGAAGCATTAGAGTTGGCCTTAATTTCAATGATGTTTATCAAGCATTGTTAATAAGGCTGGATTTCCTGTATAATTATAAGTGTGCTCTATTGAATACCTGAGCTTCATAGCTAGGTAGGTGGCATTCTCTACTTTCTTAAAACAACAACTACAATTTCAGATTCCATCATATTCTAAAGACCAGAAATTGCAATCAGATAGATTTGCGAGACCCTTACATGCATATTCCTCAAGCATCATATACCATACACCTTCAATATACATTGGGTTTGGCATCTGCATTATGCTTTCTATCTATGTTGATTTTATAGTATACATAGTGTTACTGCCAGCTTTATGTAAATTTAATTTACTACTAGTGGATTGCATTGTATTCTTCTGGAATTAAGTGTCGTAAATTATCGGCCACCATTTATGAAAGGTTTTTTTTTTTTTTAGGGCAAATGAAAGGTAAGGAGCCTCGTTAAAACCTTCTGATACAAAACCCTCCTTAAGGAAAAAGAGTACTCTTCCCTATATTTATTCAAAAAAGAGAAAAAAACGAATACAAACAAACACGGGGGACTAGGCCAAAACTCATGAAAACCAACAAGAACAGCAAAGGCATACAAGAACAAGCCTTTGAAACAACAATTATCTAAAACGAAAATTATGCAGACCTACCCTATTGCGGAAAAAAGTCGCTAATAGAAGTTTGGATTGTATTCCGCCAATGAAAGTCGTGGAATAAAAAACCTAAAGAAGAAATCTTATCTACACAGGTATTACCCTCACGATAAATATTTGTAACCTTGAAGCACATCGATTTCACCAATTGCAAGCAATTCTCCCAACAGTTTCGAAGTTGTCAAGGCACAATATTAGAGGACTGAAAAGCAAGGACAGTTAATTGTGAGTCACATTCTAGCCAAAAATTATGCCAACCCTTAGCATATGCCATCTCAACAGCAATCATAGCACCCGTCAACTCAGCCTGCAATGCTTAAGTGATTCTCAGATTCATAGAGAAATATCCTAAAGTAGCTGCACTTCTATCTCTAAAAATACCCCCACAAGAGGCATATCCAGGGGCTCCTTTAGCTGCCCCATCAACATTATATTTAATCCAATAACATGGGGGAGGGACCCACAGAACTTCAATTATTTTAGGCGCTTTGGCAGGTTTCACCTTCACAGAAAAAGATTTTAGTAAAATGAATTCTTGCATAGAATGAGAAACACATCCACTGCTAGTACGACCTGTCAGAGAAACACTAGCAGAGATTAAATTAATAGCTTCCTGATAAGAGATACGCTTATTATCAAAATAGAGACTATTCCTGCACTTCCAAATCACCCAAAAGATGTTTGTTACTACAGCCAGTAACACATCAAGTGCTTGCGAAGACCAATGCCTATTACAAATTGCCAGGATGGAAACAATAGAGCTAGTATCAACTAAAATATCAATTAAAGAACTCAGCCATGTCCAGAGCAATTGCGCAAAAGGGCACTCGCAAAAGAGATGGAGAGTTGATTTTGTCGCCTGTTCACATAGACTACACATGGAAACAATAGTACATCCCCTTTTCCAAATGTTCTCATCAGGAAGTCTATTATGAAGAGATCTCCATAAAATAAAAGTTTTGGAGGGAGGGATTGAAGAACTCCAAATTCTCTTAGCCCAAGGAATCTGTTGACCAGCCGGTCGGCAGAATAAATAGGCATATTTAAAAGTAAGCTCACCCGAAACTGAAGGAATCCAAACTCTTGTATCGCTAGACTCAAAAGATGGAATAGTAGTGTGTTTCATTATCTCCAGAAGGCCCGAAAATAACTGAGTCAAATGATCCGGAACACACCAACTACCATCTATAATAAAGCTATTCACCTTGGCAGTAAGAAGACCACGTCGAGAATGTGGAATTTGGAAAAAATCCACTAAAGGGATATTTGTCCAATTATCCATCCAAAACATAATATTAGAACCATCACCAAGCCTCCATATTGCATTTTCCTGAATAGCAGACAGATTATTTTTAATACCTGGACAAATAGACGATGGGATGTAATAGGAGATAGGAATATTTTTCCAGAGCACTCTGTCCCTCAATAAAACCGCCCAATGATTATTAGAGTTATAGAACTCCCAACTAAGCTTTAGAGCAGCCGCATCATTAACCTCTCTAAGGGATCTAATACCAAGACCTCCGTCACAGTAAGGAGAACAAACTTTATGCCACGCTGCAGTGACAACTTTCTTGGCATTCACATCACCTGACCAAATGAAATTTCTGATCGACATATCCACATCATTAAGCAAAGAAACTGGCCAAGAATAAACTAAGAAACTATATAACATCATACCATGGATAACACTTTTAACAAGTTGTACTCGACCAGTAATAGATAATAACGAAGCCTTCCAAGCTGCCAATTTTGACTTAATCTTGTCAGCTATAGGTTGAATTCTTAGGTTTTCCTTTAAAAATAGGAATCCCGAGATATGTGAAAGGAATAGTCCCAATTTGGAAACCCAACAGTTAAGCAATAGAACTCTTCCTCCTCTCAGAAATAGCTTCGGGGTAAAAAGTAGACTTTTGGGGATTAATTATCTAGCCAGAAATCAAACCATACCGATGAAATAAATCCATGAGAGCATTAAGGTTGCGCTGCGTACCTTTGCAGAATAACATAACATCATCAACATACATCACATGGGAAGGCACAGTTATATGCCTAGGACCAGTCATCAAAGTTAGATTACCATCTTGCACTAACTTGGTGATACCTCTACTGAGAACTTCCTCAGCCAGACAGAAAAGCAGAGGAGATAAAGGGTCACCTTGCCTGACCCCTGTTTTACAAGAAAAATAGCCAGCAGCTCTACCATTCACCAGAATTGATAACTTTGCAGAATGTAAAATAACCTCCACCCATTTGCAAAATTTATTATCAAAGCCAAAAGCCTGTAAAGTCTTTAGCAGAAATCTCCAATCAATAGTATCAAAAGCTTTAGTAATATCAACTTTTAAAGCCAAATTTCCTCCAAAAGTTTTAGTATTGAGCAAATTTACAGCTTCTGAAGTTAGACAAATACAATCTGTAATTTGCCTTCCTTTGACAAATCCACGCTGAGCAGGAGAAATAATTTTAGAAGCAACCTTAGACAACCTGTCCGCTAATACCTTTGTAATGATCTTGAACTTAAATTTTGCCAAAGCTATGGGCCTGAACTGCTCCACTTTATCTGCATGAGGAACCTTGGGGACTAACACGACACCGTTAGAATTCCAATTAGGCATAACCCAGCTGAATTGAAAAAATTGAAGAACTGCTGCATAAACATCTTTGCCCACAATATCCCAAAATTTTTGATAAAAAAATGCCCCAAACCCATCTGGACCTGGAGCACCATCTGCATTCATAGAGAAGACTGCCTGTTTCACCTCATCAACTGAAGGCAAGGAAGTAAGGGTACAGTTATCTTCTGTAGCAACAATATTTGGAATAACCTCCTCTATCAGACCATTGTCTTCACAAACATTAGGAGAACTAATAATACCCTCAAAATAAGATACAAAGCGATTCTGAATCTCATCTGCATCATGAATCAAAGTACCATTATGATTAAGAACCGAAATATTTTTAGTAGCGTACCTGACTTTGGCCATTTTATGAAAGTACTCTGTGTTCCTATCTCCATCCACATGCCATTTTATATTAGCCTTTTGTTGCCAAAATATTTCCTGATAATGAAGAGCATTCTCTAAATCAATTTGAGCTAATTTTTCTTTTGCCATAAGCTCATCAGAATAACCCACAGTGTCAATATCAGATTGTACCAGTTTTAGAGCAGTCTCTGCCGACTTAACTTTTAAATTAACATCACCAAAGACATTAGCATTCCAATGCTTCAACTTACTCTTAAGAGCTTTAAGCTTTTGAGATAAGATTAACATAGGACAACCAGTAAACGTTTGATCCCAAACCTCTTTGATAATATCAACACAACCAGGATGCGAAGCCCACATTTTCATAAATCTAAAAGAGGACTTAAATCTCACCATATCCTTATTAACATCCAGCAACGAAGGAAAATGATCTGACTTACTTTTTGTGAGTGTACAGCACGATATAGAAGACCAATAATTAATCCACGCATTGTTACAAATGGCCCTGTCAAGGTGCGCACACTACAACAGATTCTTTAAAAGATGGCGCCACTTTAAATAGTGTTTAAATATGGAAGTACTACTTAAAATTAGGTAGAGCACTTTAAGTAGCGTTTAACTAAGAAATGCTACTGAAGGATAAAGAAATAAATAGCGCTTAAAAAACCAAACGTTACTTTATAGAGGAGGAATAAATAGCACTTAAAGTGAGCAGCGCTATTTAAAGTTGGACGCAAGCAAAAGTAGCGCTTAATGTAGAAAGCGCTACTTATTGTCTTAACCTAAAGTAGCGCTAATATAGAAAGCGCTACTTATTGTCTGACCTAAAGTAGCGCTACATAGTTAAAGCGCTATTTATTGTCAACTCCTAATATTAATTCAGCCGCGTTTCTCAGTACCAGTCAGTAGGGCACTGCCGCATATCTCTCTCTGGTGTTTCTCTCAGCGTCGCCATTGTTACTCGTTCCTCTCAGCGTCGCCACCACCTCTGCTTGTGTTTCTCACCTTCAAAGCTCGTTGTTGTTGGCGTCGCCACCACCTCTGCTCGCCTCCTTGCCGTTTGTCACGTCGCACCGTCATTCACAGCCGTCGCACCTCTGCTTCCGTCCTCGCTGTTTGTCGCGTCACCACCACCTTCGAAGCTCATTGTTCGCGTCGCCACCACCTCTGCTCGCGTCCTCACCACCTCTGCTCGCACCGTCGCACCATCGCTTCAACAAGTTTCATTTGTTCCCATTTTTCTTTTTTCTTTTTTTTTTTCCTAAAACGGTTTCATTTTATTTTCCAAGAAACTCTTGTTTTAGGTTTTTGTTGTTGTGTTTAGATTTGATTGAGAAATGGTTGATGAGGAACTTGGAGGGATCAATGTTAATGTTAGTGCTTTTAGCTGATAGGTTTTTTAGTATAATTATTATTAATGTTAGTGTTTTTTCTCATTATGTTAAATGAAGAACTTGAGCTTTTAGAGATGTTACAGCAGGTCGTTTTGGAATCTAAACGTTTGGTTTTCTGTTTCGCTGTGTAGATAGATTTTGTGCAATTAATTCGATTTTGAGGTTCGAAGAGAAAGAACAAGTGATGAAACAGCTACAAAAATGTAACCATAAACGACACTTTTTTTTAACCTTAGATTTATCTCTACGTTCTTTGTACTTTACCAAATCAATGACTCACTTAGCTTATTTTTTTATATTTTTTAGAGTTCGTATAGTATTAATTTTATTTAATTAGCTTGATTGTGATGAATCTGACCAAGTAGTCTATCGTGGTTGCCATACTTTTTATTAGTTAATTTTCTCTTTTTTCTACATTTAGGAAAATGTAATTTAAAGTACTCTTTATCTTTTCTTCTGAATGAATATGCTTTCATTTATTTATTTATTTATTTGAATATGGCAGTCTCTGGAGCAGTGATTTATGAAGGAGTTTGCTGTGAATTTTTTTAATTATTTTTTTAATTCTATGTATGTGGTAGAATCTGGAGCAGCAATTTACGAAGGCGTTTGCTGTGAATTTGAAGTCTTTATTTGTTTATGTTTGGCCTATGTGGGCCTTTGTGCTGGTTGGTATGGTATTTTATTTTGTTACAGGTGTTGTATAAATTTTGGAATGTCCATATTTTAGGGGAGGTTCTGTCAAAATTTTGTTAGAAATTTGATATAGTCTGTGTGTTGTTGTTAAGAGCAGTGGTAGTTTCAGTCTTGCTTTATCTAATTGGGCTTTAGTTAATTTCAATTTTGTCTTGCATTAACGACTTGTTTATGTTGTTGCTCTGAATGCCTTGGTGTTGTTTTATCTCTCGATCCATAGCAATCAATTCACCGAACAGTAGGGATCCAGTACTGTCCTTTGTTGAGCCTGTTAGCCAAGAACCCTGCTAATCAGAAGCGTGCACGGGTTAAGTCAATCGTAGACTCAACCATGCTTCGATGAGAGGGCGACAGAGGGAGGGGGTATAAGGTGGGGAGGCGACATAGGGATGGCATTGAGGGTCCTTCTAATCACGGCGGGTACCTAAGGAATCTACTCTACTCTACTACAACTTTCTACTTCTCAAACTTTACGGAGGACATTGGGCAGGAGGAATTGTGGCAAGCTTTTAGTGCAGTTGGGAGGGTTGCGGACATTTTTGTACCAAAATGAGTTGATAAATACGGGAGGAGGTTTGGCTTCGTCAGGTCCAAAGGAGTGACAGATGTCAATGCACTAGGTAGCAAGGTACGACGTATCCATGTGGGGGACCAGATGCTCCGGTGTAACATATCCCGTTTCCAAAGGGGGGAACAAAAAACTAGAGCTCCAGCTTCCAATGCTAGGAGGTCGGGTCAACACGTCTGGGGACGAAAGGTGGTGAATGGTAAGTCTTATGCCAACGCAGTCAGCTCCACAGGCGATGAACAGCAGGTATCGGGCCACTCGATACCTGTAGCAAGGAAGTCAGGTGGAGGGAGGAATTGGGGGATAAGGGTGGAAGGTGAAATGGAGGCGATGGTGCCTTCCAGGAAGCTTGAATCTCTGTCCAAATGCGTCGTGGGTAAGCTGTATACCTGCGAATTGCATTTAGCTATCAAGATTTCCTTTTCTTGGAGGGGTATCATACAATCAAGGCAACCCCTATGGGAGGCTACCTCATCTTACTCTCGCCATCTGAAGCAGGGGAAATCCATGAAGCGGTTTATAGCAATCGAAAATGGTGGGTATCTGTTATGATCCTAGAAGCCAAAAGAATAATGACTCAATTAGTTCTAGAAGCAAGGATGATTCATCTTATTCTAGAATGATCTTTTATATATTTTGTTAGTTTGTTTGGTACGATTGTTATGGTATAGTTGGTGTAGTTTCTTTATTGTGAGTATGCACCAGCCTTATATAAGCATTGTAGGACCTCTATGTTAATCATCAATGAAATGAATTAAGTCTATTTTCTGCTTCCTTTCTATTTTCTGGAGAGTTTATTCCTTCTCTCGAATTAAGGAATTTTGTTACAGTGCACTGTAACAGAATTCCTTAATTCGAGAGAAGGAATAAACTCTCCAGAAAATAAACTTAATTCATTTCATTGACGATTAACATAGAGGTCCTACAATGCTTATATAAGGCTGGTGCATACTCACAATAAAGAAACTACACTAACTATACCATAACAATCCTACCAAACAAACTAACAAAATATATAAAAGATCATTCTAGAATAAGATGAATCATTCTTGCTTCTAGAACTAATTGAGTCATTATTCTTTTGGCTTCTAGGATCATAAAAACATCTTGGTTTCATTCCTTTGTGAATTGGTCCCCGTCCATCGTTCCCAAGGAAAGATTTGTGTGGTTACGCTACATCGGCATGCCTTCTCATGTCGGGGGGGAGCAGTTTTTCTAGGATTTAGCTTGTAGATTCGGCAAGGTTGTCGCCATTGATGAGCCTACTATGAGGCAAGCTAGGCTTGATGTGGCCAGGGTGTAGGTGGTTGTCTCTTCAATGACCACCATTGATGCTCGAATCTCACTACGTGTTGCCAGGGATGCTTTCATGATCCGCGTACTTGAAGTAAAATTTGGTGAGGTGAGTTTCAGCCTCCCAGCAAAAGCAGAGCGCTCGGTCTTGGGTGGTGACTCCTCATCATCGTCATCCGCAATCCTCAGCAAGGGTATAGAGGTCCTGGGTGGTGCCTCTGATGGGTTCAATGATGGGGAGGGGATCAAGGTGACTCAGAAGGTGCAAGAGCTTTTGTCCCATAGGGAGGAGGAGGCGACTAATTTGGGTAATGGGGTTTCTAACATTGGCACTAGTGCACGAAACAGATAATAATTAGGGATTGTACACCTGTTATATACACAACCGGTGTAAAAAATGACGCGGTGGATATTAGCTGTTACCGCATAACATTTTAAATCGGTTGTACATATAACCGCTTTAAATTGTTTAGGATTCCACACCGATTATATATACAACTGGTGTGAAATATTAATTTTACACCGGTTAAAATTGTAACCGATGTTAAATCCCTTCTATATATTCGCGCCATTTCATAGGGATTCACTTTCTCTCTTCTTCCAAAACCCTCAATCTCTGCGAAAACGACCGATACCACCATTTTCACTCTCTGTCACGATGAACCTCCACCTTCCTCAGGCCTCCATTACGTTTTCCGTTCATCAATCCCTGGTAAAGCTTTGTTTCTCTTGTTTTTGGTCTAATGTTCGTTCTTCTTCCTCGTTTTCGTTGTCCTTCTTTATCTCACTGTCTCTCTCGCAGCGCTGTGACTATCGCCGCCATGAAGGAGCTCGCATTTGAAGGAGCTCGTGACTTTCGCCTCCTTCTTTCATTTCTATTGCCACCATTAGTGGCTTATTAGTTTTACACAAATTTGCCTTTGTTGAACGTTTTGATTCAGTCTTCCTTTCATTAACATTACTTCTTATGACTTATAATGTGCAGATTTAGCAGACATTGCTAAGTTTCTGGGTATTACGACAACTTTAGAGACAGAAGCCATTCAAGTAGTCTCTGTTGTATTTCTGGGTATTTCTGACTTATACGTGTTTATGTACAAAACTGATATACTTTATATTTCTTTGTTGTTTGAAGCTTTTGCATTTTTGAATGGTTCCTTATTTAATTTGTGTTAAGCCTTAGTTTCCCGTTTGAGATTCAATAAAATGTTTGCGTGTGTATCAGGGATGGTACTGCTCATTTTATTGAATCTTGAATTGTCCAAGTAGGACTCCAAGTAGGATAGTTTGGGAAGAAATTTTTCTTTTGTTTGGTTAATAATTAGTCTTTAAATCTTTTATCTAATACATGATGAAATTTCAGGGTGGATGTCGCCACGTTTGAGTTGTGTACTTGGAGACCAATGGGAAATGCTGCCGAAATTTCGTCAGGTATAAGATATAAGGATTTAACGACTAACCATAAACCAAATAAAGAAAAAGTTTCTTCTTGAATGGGATAGGTTCATACCAAATATACATAGATATGGTGTATTGTGGTTGAAAGGTCCTGAAGTGGTGATTGTGTTCATTAAATAAGTATGTGTTTACTTTTTTTCCAGAACGTAGCTATGGATCGTAGTTGGATGCATAAAAATCGATTGACCGATGAGTATAAGAATGGAGTGTCAGAGTTTCTAAAATATGCTGAAACAAAGCTTCCTAATAGTAATAGAAAATTTTATTGTCCTTGTGTTAAGTGTTCGAATAAGGCACCTCTAAAAGTTGAAGACATATGTGAGCACCTTGATGTCTTTGGTATTTGCCAGAGTTATGCAACATGGACAAGGCATGGTGAAGTGTTAGGCACGCCAAGTGTGTCCAAAAGCGGGGAAGTTGAGGTAGAAAATGAGGTAGATATGGGCGATCGACTAGAGGACATGATTCGTGATATTGGACCAGATTATTTTAAGCGAGCACATGTGTACGATACTCCATGTAGTGACAAGGATCAACCATTGTATCCGGGATGCACAAATTTCACACAGTTGTCAGGGGTTTTGAGGTTGTTTAATCTTAAGGCGATAAATGGGTGGACTGATAAAAGCTTCACTGAATTGCTGGAGTTATTGAAGGACATGCTTCCAGAAGGCAACACATTGTCGAACCGTAACTACGCGGTGAAGAAGATATTATGTCCGATGGGTGTGGAGTATAAGAAAATATACGCTTGTCCCAATGACTATATATTATACTGGAAGGAGAATGAAGACAACGAAATATGCCCTAAATGTATGAAATCACGATACAAAAAGAAGGATGGGGATGATGGATGTGATGTCACCTCAAAAGGTCCTCCTACAAAAGTGTTATGGTATCTTCCAATTATTCCAAGGTTTAAACGACTGTTTGCCAATGTAAAAGACGCAAAGAATATTAGATGGCATGTAGATGAAAGGAAATGTGATGGAAAGCTTCGTTATCCGGCTGATTCTTTGCAATGGAAGAGAGTTGATTCTTTGTTTCTGGGTTTCGGCAATGACCCGAGAAATCTGAGGCTTGGACTTTGAATGAATCCATATGGTAGTTTAAGTAGTGACCATAGTTCATGGCCTATTCTCTTGATTATTTATAACCTATCTCCTTTGTTGTGCATGAAGCGTAAATATATTATGTTATCTATGATGATATCCGAACCAAAACAACCAAAAAGTGACATAGATGTTTATCTAAATCCCTTGATTGAAGACTTGAAAATATTGTGGGAGGAAGGCATTGATGTTTTTGACGGGTATTCCAATGAAAATTTCAAGATGCGTGCCATTTTATTTTGCACCATAATTGACTTTCCAACTTACGGGAACTTGTCTGGGTATAGTGTTAAGGGCATAAAGCTTATCCTATATGTGAAGAAGGCACATGCTATCATCAATTGCAACATGGAAGAAAGACTGTTTATCTTGGGCATCGGAGAATCACCCGTATTGGAGGTTGAAAAAGGCTTTTAATGGTCGCCAGGAGAATGGAGTTGCTCCAAACTTCTTAACACCTCATTTTACGCTGGTTAAATAACTAGTGCAAAAACCCCAACATACAACACCGTGAGCATCTATACTGGGAAGAAAATCGGTGTAAAATGTCAGTTTTAACCGGTGTGAAATCCTCCTTAGTGTAGGGTATTGATAGAGAAGACTCATTCCTCTCCTTCACATATTGGGCATTCTTTGTGGGATGTGCCTCCCCCCTCTACAATAGGGCAGGAACAAAGAATAGCTGAGAGTCAACCTGCTCTCTGCTAATTATACTTTTGTTGGTTATGTGGTTCTTGCTACGCCTTTTCAGCAGACTGATGGGTGTGCTTCCAAGCATGCTACGTTGGATTATCGGGGTTCGCAGGTCAACGAAGGGCTACTTCCAGCTGGGGTGGGAAGGTCTCAAGGTGAGTAACAGGAAAAAGGGATATATCGATTCGTGGGCTGATAATTGGAGGCTGGCACTTGTGGCCCATTATCAGAACAAGGAGGGGGATGTCATTTAGTAATGGGAGGTGACACTGGAATAAATGGTGGGTGCGAGGATCATGCTAGATACTGCACCAATCATTTTGGGCCTCTACTTAATGGGCCGGGTAGCTCATCCTCATTTCCAAATCCACAAAATGGTGGGGTACATCTTCTAGTAAGGGAGGGTGACGCAAGTTTTAAAGGGAGGAGTAATGAAGGGGACCCTAATAATCCAAATCCATTTGGGCCACTTGTCTCCGGGTCGGGTCGCTCACCTTCTCCGGGTCATGCTACCCGTTCAGTCCCTATCATTCCCCCCATCGTGCTTCTATCAGCCGATCACGGATCTGGGCTCACTTCTCTGCCTTCGGAACCGCCTAGTGGACTACCAGGGACATCATCAAGGGGGTGGGATTCCACGAAGGATTTAGATTCAGTTCTAAATGTGGTCATCGTAGGGGTCCGAAGAAGAAGGGAAAGAAATTATTGCCTCTGGTTATGACTGATCCTGTTTCTAGGATTTTGCATTTTGCTAATGGAGGTCAGGGGGCGACATATGGTAGAAGGAAGGCGAAATAGATTGTTCATTCGCATAGGGCTGGCTGCGAGAGAGTGCTCGAAAATGGGGTGGATATGCTGGTGGGGAATTTGGAGGATGTCGCAATGGGAGCCCCAGGGGATGTCCCGTGTGATCGTGTTGGGAGATCGCTGGTAGGGGAGCAGATTCTTGACACTATAATGGATCCACGCTGCTTGGACCTAGTTGTCGATCTGGGTCATGGGATCAGTGACCTTGGGGATGGTTCGGTCTTAACTTCACCAGGGGAATGACCTCGGGTGCAGGGATCCCTACATGCTAAGAGGATGTTGGATATGGGCTTGAAGCTCGGGATGTCCATCGCCACAATGTGTTGAAACTTGAATATCAAAAATATTTGAAAATTTGAAATCACCGATGAAATTACTGAGATGACATTAGTCAGAAATACCCAGAATAAGAAGTGACATCCCTCAAACCAAAACGGTTTGTGGAAGTCATTAGCAGCAGAACCAGAGCCAGTAATTTCATCAGTACTCATGGCTGATTTTCAAATCGTCTTAAAATTGTTGAAACTTGAATTTCAAAAATATTTGAAAATTTAAAATCACCGATGAAATTACTGAGATGAGTCGCGGACTAGGTCGATCTCTTTAAGACATTTTGAGGCACTGCTCTAAGGTGCAAGCAGGCTATCAATCACGACGTCCCCAGGATAAAACAGCTCAGTCAATTCGAAATTCTACTGCACTGAGAAATTCATTCAAGATATACACCTTCTAAAATATGGTTCAAAAAAAAAACACTCGAAATATGGTTTAAAAATCACTCGACTATAGCACACTATTTTATGAATGGAGAAAAATAAACGGGGAAAGAAGAGAATAAACTCGGTAAGTGCTTCGAGTTTGGGGCGAATTGAAACTTATGCAAAGTCTCCTATTTATAGGCATTTACAGTCTTGTTGAGCAAGAAAATGTGTGAGAGAATTTTAGGAGATATCAAACGTGTGAGAGATTTTAGGAACCGATATTCTAATAGAGAAGTGACTAAGTAAACGCACAATTTAAATTTAAAATTAAAAACTAATTTTTTCGTGAACCAAAAAAGAAGTACACCACACAGCCCAAGCCCGGCCCGGCCAGACAAACGGCGGGCGGCGGCGCGCGCGCGTGTGGTGTTTACTTTGTGTGCGTCCTCTCCCTCTTATAAAAGTGGGTACCCCTTGGGGCACACCCAAAGGGGGTGAGCTCCACATATATAAACACTCTAAAATTGTCTATTCTCTCCTATGTAGGACTTTCCAATTTTTTCAATTCACTACACTATCTCACTCTAAGTTCCAACAATCCCCCACTTGAATTTAAAAAATGGTTTCAGAAGTAGCGTCAAACGCCTCATTAAGATTGTGCATAAGCAGAAGTGTCTTCCGACTTGAACTTTGCATAGTGATTAGGATTTAGATTCAACAAGAGTGACTCGTAGTCTTGAACTCTATCTCTAACATCAAAACCACACACACTCTTATCAATAGGTGTATTCTTCAAAAGCCTGTGCGTTAATGGCCCTGCACGTCTATCCCAGTATAGTGAACGCTCTAGGAATTCTGCCTGAATTCCATAGAAAGCGGCCCCACTTCCATATTCACATAGGTGGGTCTATCAAAAGTACTCCTGTAGCTAGGTACTTCACTCCACGTAGAGTATAAATCTCATTAAGAGTTTCTATTACCTCATCCTTTAATCGCTTCAAGAATCATGCCTCTTGACTTATAGTAGCATGTTCATCTCATATCACTTCACAACTTGTCACTTCACAACTTGTTATTACCCATTGAACCTAATTCTTGGGATCTCTAGTCTTTTAGGTTGGGTTACCATCATGAGTGACTCATGGTTTCAAAGACAGTAGCCCCATCTTTTTAGATGTATTTTGGACTTTCTCTCTGGCTAATCCTTTCGTCAAAGGATTAGCTAAATTTTCATCAGTGCGTACATGATCCACTCTCACAGCTCCTTTTGAGAGAAATAATGCGTTTGTTCACATGACAAAGACGAGTATGTCAAATATATAATCACAAAGCATATAAGCAGCCGTAGAAATTGTAGAAATTTTGTTGATTTCAATATTCAATTTGAACATGCCATCTGTTGCATACCCTTTCCCAACAAAAATACCATTTTTAGTAATGGTGTACAAATCCCCCCATAATAGACTGAGTAAAACCTGCCTTGTTCAAAAGAAAGCCATAAACTAGATTCTTCCTGATTGTTGGAGTGTGCATCACATCTTTCAGAATCAGGGTCTTTCAAGAAGTGAAGTTCAGCTCGACATCTCCTATACCGGCAACATTAGTGGTGTGAGCATCGCCCAACAACAATTTCATATCTTCAACAACAGTGTATGTTTTGAACATAGCACGGTCATTGAAAACATGGCGAGAGGCGCCTGTGTCCACCCACCAACCATCTGATCCACTAACAACATTGATCTCAGTAATCATAGCCCTAAATGGCTCTTCAGTCAGGTTAGCCTGCGCAGTAGAGCTTGGCCAGTTCCTACAGTTGCGTGCCATATGACCTGGTTTCCCACAATTAAAATAGATGAATGTGGAGCATCATCATTTCTAGGAGATGGTTGAGGTTTCGGAGGATTCCCATTCTTGTTGCGGTTTTTTTGAGGCTGAGTACGGTTCTGATTCTTGAATGATTTGCCAGATGGCTTCAAAACCGCTCCAGTGGTTTTCTTGTTTGAAAAAAACAAGACTTCTTCTCTCTGATCTAGTTTCCGGGATTCTTCCTCAATCCGATGGCAGGTAATCAAGCCTTCTAGAGAAAGTTCTTTGGTTTTGTGCATTAAGGTATTTTTGAAATCCTTCCAAGCTGGGGGTAATTTGTAAATTAGAACAGCCACCTGAAACTGTTCATCTAGGGTCATACCTTCAGAAGTGATTTCATGAGCAATTTTCTGATGCTCATGTGATTGAACCTCAACAACCTTATCATTAGACATTCTGAAATTTATATAGCGGCTCACTGCATATTTTTTAGCGCCCGCTTCTTCAGTATCGTATTTCTTTTTCAGAGCATCCCAGACATCTCTGGCGGTCTTGCAAGTGCTATAGTAATCACAGAGTTCATCACTCAGACCGTTCAGAATAAAATTCATGCAGAGATAGTCATGCTCATTCCATAGGAGTATTTCTTTCTTTGTTTTATCCTGTTCTTCATTTTCAGCCTTTTCATCCAACACAGGAATGTCTTCTGTCAAAACGTTGGCAACCTTTTTAACAGTTAAGAAAAATTTCATCTTTTGTTGCCAACGCTTGAAGTGACATCCCTCAAACCGAAACGGTTTGTTGAAGTCATTAGCAGTAGAACCAGAGCCAGTAATTTCATCGGTACTCATGGCTGATTTTCGAATCGTCTTAAAATTTTGAAACTTGAATTTCAAAAATATTTGAAAATTTGAAATCACCGATGAAATTACTAAGATGAGTCGCAGACTAGGTCACTCTCTTTAAGACGTTTCGAGGCACTGCTCTAAGGTGCAAGCAGGCTATCAACCACGACGTCCCCAGGATAAAACAGCTCAGTCAATTCGAAATTCTGTTGCACTGCAGAAATTCGTTCAAGATGTATACCTTCTAAAATATGGTTAAAAAAAACACTCGAAATATGGTTTAAAAACCACTCGACTGTTGCACACTTTTTTTGAATGGAGAAAAATAAACGGGGAGAGAAGAGAATAAACTCGGTAAGTGCTTCGAGTTTGGGGTGATTTGAAACTGATGCAGAGTCTCCTATTTATAGGCGTTTACAGTCTTGTTGAGCAAGAGAATGTGTGATAGAATTTTAGGAGATATCAAACGTGTGAGAGATTTTAGGAACCAATATTCCGATAGAGTAGTGACCAAGTAAACGCACAATTTAAATTTAAAATTAAAAAATTAATTTTTTCGTGTACCAAAAAAGAAGTACCCCACACATTGGCCGGCCCGGTGATCATGGCGTGCAGCAAGCGTGGTGGTTATTTTGTGTGCGTCCTCTCCCTCTTATAAAAGTGGGTACCCCTTGGGGCACACCCAAAGGGGGTGAGCTCCACATGTATAAACACTCTAAAAGTGTCTATTCTCTCCTATGTAGGACATCCTAATTTTTTTCAATTCACTCTACTATTTCACTCTATGTTCCAACGATCCCCCACTTGAAATTAAAAACTGGTTTCAGAAGTAGCGTTAAAACGCCTCATTAAGATTGTGCATAAGCAGAGGTGTCTTCCGACTTGAACCTTTGCATAGTGATTAGGATTTATATTCAACAAGAGTGACTCGTAGTGTTAAACTCTATCTCTAACATCAAAACCACACACACTCTTATCAATAGGTGTATTTTTCAAAAGCTCATGCGTTATTGGCCTTGCACGTCTATCCCAGTATAGTGAACGCTCTAGGAATTCTGCCCAAGATTCCATAGAAAGCGGCCCCGCTTCCATATTCACATAGGAGAGCCTATCAAAAGTACTCCTGTAGCTAGGTACTTCACTCCACGTAGAGTATAGATCTCATTAAGAGTTTCTATTACCTCGTCCTTTAATCGCTTCAGGAATCATGCCTCTTGACTTATAGTAGCATGTTCATATCATATCACTTCACAACTTGTTATTACCCATTGAACCTAATTCTTGGGATTTTCAGTCTTTTAGGTTGGGTTACCATCATGAGTAACTCATGGTTTCAAAGGTAGTAGTCCCATCCTTTTAGATGTATTTTGGACTTTCTCTCTGGCTAATCCTTTCGTCAAAGGATCAGATAAATTTTCATCAGTGCGTACATTATCCACTCTCACAGCTCCTTTTGAGAGAAACTCTCTCACAGTGATGTGCTTACGACGTATCTGTCGTCTTTTACCGTTGTAATTACGATTCTCTATCTTTGCAATAGCCGCGGTACTATCGCAGTGAATCAACACAGCTGGCATCGGTTTTTCCTATGACGGAATCTCTGTTAGCAAGCATCTCAGCCAACTTTCTTCTTCACTAGCTGTTGCTAGTGCTATCATTTCAAACTCCATAGTGGATTGTGCCAATATAGTCTGTTTCTTAGACATCTTAGAGACGGCACCTCCAGTTATGCTAAATATATAGCCACTCGTTGCGTTGGAGTCATTTGATAGAGTATTCCATTCAGCATCACTGTACCCTTTAAGTACAGCTGGAAATGTCTGATAGTGTAATCCGAGATTCATGGTCCTTTTTAGGTATCTCATGACTCTCTCAATAGCATGCCAATGCTCTATACTAGGTCGACTTGTAAACCTGCACAATAGCATAGTCCCACGACATAGGCTATGTCGGGTCTAGTACAATCAGTGGCATACCTTAGGCTACCAATGATGCTTGCATATTCTATTTGTCTAACACCTTCACCAGTGTTCTTAAAAAGTTTTACACTTAGATCATATGGAGTAAAAGCAGGTTTACAATCAAAGTAATCGTATTTCTTCAAGATCTTCTCAATATAGTGAGATTGATTCAAAAAAGTTCCCTTTTTCGATCTAGTAATTTTAATGCCAAGAATTATACTTGCTTCTCCGAGGTCTTTCATATCAAAGTTGTTGCACAACAATGATTTCACATTATTCACAGCATGAATATTTGAACCAAATATGAGTAAGTCGTCTACCTAGAGACATATGATAGTGCAAATGTCATTTTTTGATTTGTAATAAATACTTTTGCCACTTTCATTCACTTTAAACCCATTCGAAATAATCAAATTATCAAACTTTTCATGCCATTGTTTAGGAGCTTGTTTAAGACCATACAGAGATTTATCTAACTTACAGACCTTACTTTCTTGTCCAGGGACTACAAAACTGTCAGGTTGCTCCATATAGATTTCTTCTTCCAATTCACCATTTAAGAAAGCAGTTTTGACATCCATATGGTGTACTATTAAATTATGAATAGTAGCTAGTGAAATAAGTACCCTTATGGATGTAATTTTTGTAACAGGTGAAAATGTGTCAAAGAAATCTATATTTTCTCTTTGTCTAAAACCCTTGGCTACAAGGCGAGCCTTGTATTTATCAACAGTTCCGTCAGGTTTTAGCTTCTTTTTCAAAATCCATTTGCAACCTATTGGTTTGCAACCAGGAGGCAAGTCTACTAAATGCCAGGTCTTGTTAGACTCTAGGGAATTCATTTCATCATTTATGGCTTCTTGTCACAAATCTGCATCCAATGAAGACAAAGCTTCTTGAATACTAGTTGGATCATCTTCTAGTATATAGACCGTATAATTAGGTCTATAGTCTTTAGCAACACGTGCTCTCTTACCTCTTCGAGGTTCTATTTCCCTTTTTTCATTGTTCTCAATGTGCCTAGGCACAGAAACTTGACTAGTTCCGGTGCCCCCACTATTTGTTGATTTAAAAGGGAATCTATTTTCATGAAAGTCAACATCATTTGACGCTATGATCACTTTGGCGTTCAGGTCATAAAACCTGTATGCTTTACTGTTTACTACATACCCAATGAATACACATTCATAGGCTCTACTGGTGAGTTTGACTTTTTTTGGATCCGGGATCCTAACATAGGCCAGGCAACCCCAGGTTCGAAAATAAGACATATTAGGTTGTCTTTTCTTTAATATCTCAAACAGAGAAATTTTATTCTTGGATTTAGGTACTTTATTGAGCATATAACAAACTGTTAATAAAATTTTCCCCCGCCAGTGAGATGTAGCGCCAGAGTTGAGCATAATAACAACAACCAATTCAGTAAACGTTCTATTTTTTCTTTCTGCTTTACCATTCATTTCAGGTGAATATGGTGCAGTCGTTTCATGTATGATTCCATTTGATTTATACAAATCATTAAATAACTGGGAATCATACTCAGTTCCTCTATCACTTCGAAGTCTCTTAATCTTTTTCGTAAATTGATTTTCAATTTCAGTTAGGAAAAATTTGAAAATGTCAATCGCTTCACTTTTATTTTTCATAAGATATACAAAAGTATAATCCGAACAGTAATCTATAAAAGTGATAAAATATCGTTTTCCATTTCTGGTCAACGTTCCATCCAATTCACATATATCAGAATGAATTAAGTCTAACGGTTCAGATTATCTAAATACCGATTTATGCGGCGTTTTTGTAATTTTCGCTTGACTACAAAATTTGTATTTTTCTAAATCATTGAAAGATAATTTTGGGATAAATCCTAAATTACACATAATAGAAATAATGTGTTTGTTCACATACGAGTATGCCAAATATTAAAATCACAAAGCATATAAGCAGAAGTAGAAATTTTATTGATTTCAATATTCAATTTGAACATGCCATCTGTTGCATACCCTTTCCCAACAAAAATACCATTTTTAGTAATGGTGTACAAATCCCCCCCAATAGACTGAGCAAAACCTGCATTGTTCAAAAGAAAGCCAGAAACTAGATTCTTCCTGATTGCTGGAGTGTGCATCACATCTTTCAGAATCAGGGTCTTTCCTCGACATCTCCAGTACCTGCAACATTAGTGGTGTGAGCATCGCCCAATAGCACTTTCATATCTTTAGAAGTAGTGTATGTTTTGAACATAGCACGGTCATTGCAAACATGGCGAGAGGCGCTTGTGTCCACCTACCAACCATCTGATCCACTAACAACATTGATCTCAGTAATCATAGCCATAAATGGCTCTTCAGTCAGGTTAGCTTGCGCAGCAGAGCTTGGCCTGTTCCTACACTTGCGTGCCATATGACCTGGTTTCCCACAATTAAAACAGATAAATTGTGGAGCAGCATCATTTCTAGGAGATGGTTGAGGTTTCGGATTTGGGACCTTAGGAGGATTCCCATTCTTGTTGCGGTTCTTTTGAGGCTGAGTACGGTTCTGATTCTTGAATGATTTGCCAGATGGCTTCAGAATCGCTCCAGTGATTTTCTTGTTTGAAACAAACAAGACTTCTTCTTTCTGATCTTGTTTCCAGGATTCTTCCTCAATTCGAAGGCGGATAACCAGGCCTTCTAGAGAAAGTTCTTTGGTTTTGTGCATTAAGGTATTTTTGAAATCCTTCCAAGCTGGGGGTAATTTGTCAATTAGAACAGCCACCTGAAACTGTTCATCTAGGGTCATACCTTCAGAAGTGATTTCATGAGCAATTTTCTAAAGCTCATGCGATTGAACCTCAACGGCCTTGTCATTAGACATTCTAAAATTTATATAGCGGCTCACTGCATATTTTTTAGTGCCCGCTTCTTCAGTATTATATTTCTTTTTCAGAGCATCCCAGACATCTCTGGCGGTCTTGCGAGTGCTATAGTAATCATAGAGTTCATCACTCAGACCGTTCAGAATAAAATTCTTGCAGAGATAGTCATGCTCATTCCATAGTAGTATTTCTTTCTTTGTTTTATCCTGTTCTTCCTTTTCAGCTTTTTCATCCAACACAGGAATGTATTCTGTCAAAACGTTGGCAACCTTTTTAACAGTTAAGAAAAATTGCATCTTTTGTTGCCAGCGCTTGAAGTGACATCCCTCAAACTGAAACGGTTTGTTGAAGTCATTAGCAACAGAACCAGAGCCAGTAATTTCATCGATACTCATGGCTGATTTTCAAATCGTCTTAAAATTGTTGAAACTTGAATTTCAAAAATATTTGAAAATTTGAAATCACCGATGAAATTACTGAGATGAGTCGCGGACTAGATCACTCTCTTTAAGACGTTTCAAGGCACTACTCTAAGGTGCAAGCAGGCTATCAACCACGACGTCCCCAGGATAAAACAACTTAGTCAATTCGAAATTCCGCTGGTCTGCAGAAATTCGTTCAAGATATACACCTTCTAAAATATGGTTTAAAAAAAAACCACTCGAAATATGGTTTAAAAACCACTCGACTGTTGCACACTTTTTTTGAATGGAGAAAAATAAACGGGAAGAGAGGAGAATAAACTCGGTAAGTGCTTCGAGTTTGGGGCAATTTGAAACTGATGTGAAGTCTCCCATTTATAGGCGTTTACAGTCTTGTTGAGCAAGAAAATGTGTGAGAGAATTTTAGGAGATATCAAATGTGTACCAAAAAAGAAGCACACCACACAGCCCAAGCCCGGCCGTACGGCGGCGTATTTGTGTGGTGGTTACTTTGTGTGCGTCCTCTCCTTCTTATAAAAGTGAGTACCCCTTGGGGCATACCCAAAGGGGGTGAGCTCCACATATATAAACACTCTAAAAGTGTCTATTATCTCCTATGTGAGACTTCCCATTTTTTTCAATTCACTACACTATCTCACTATAAGTTCCAACACAATGCCGAGCTATATGGTTGACAAACTTGCGGGGTTGGATGTTAGGGAGCAAGATGACACCGACGATCAGGAGTGGGAGCAAGTGGAATCATGATTGTGTGTACCATAAATATTAGAGGCCTGAGGGAGGGTAAAGAAGAAAAAAATAAGGGGCTTGGTCAGGGAATACGATTTGGATGTCATTGCTATTCAGGAGACAAAGATGGAGTTGATCTCAGATAGTCTCTATCATCGGCTTTGGGGCAGTTCGGCGTGTCTCTGGCGATTTGTTCCATCGGTTGGGAATAGCGGTGGGATCCTCTCTATTTGGGATAAACGTAAAGGTAATATTCTCTTTTCTTTCTCTGGATTTGCTTTTGTTGGCATTTGTCTGGAGTGGGGGATACAGGCTCGGAGATGCTATGTGGTTAATGTATACTCTTAGTGCACCTTGGCAGAGAAGCGGCGACTTTGGGGAGAACTTGACAATGACTAGGCGGGGACTTGGCGATGGGCCTTGGTGTGTGATGGGGGATTTTAATTCAGTGGGTGCGCTTAGTAAGAGGAGAGGTATGGGGGATGCAGATAGCTCTTCGGCAGAGGTAGAGGTTTGGGAGTTTCGGAGTTTTATTGAGGAGATGCGACTTGTCGACCTTCCACTATTGGGGAGGAGGTTCACGTGGTTTCAGCCTAATGGGAAAGCAATGAGCCGACTTGACCGGATACTAGTTTCTGGGACTTGGATAGAGGCTTGGGGGGACTTCACTCTTTGGATTATTTTGAATTTGTCACTTAATTAACCTTTTCTGAATCTCAGGTCTCGTTTTTTTTTTTTAAAGGAAAGGCTGAATCTAAGATCACTCTTTGTCTCTCATTCTCAATCTCTCTCTCTTTCTCTCTCTCTCAAACCTTCGAGTTCTTACTCTTACCTCTTATTCTCTGTCAATGTCCTCCCTCGCCGCCTAACTTGCTTTAAATAAAATAGAAAGTTTCTGAATTCTATTTCCTCATTTAAGTACTCTTTTTTTAAATAAATAAATTATTAACTTATGAAATTAATTCTTATCTTCAGTTTTTATTTCTGTTTAATTAAAAGGAGATGAAATACTAATAAATACAATAACAAGACTTTCTCTTTTTTTAAAATAATTTTCGTTGGTTCTTTTCCTTATCATTTAAAAAAAAATTTAATAAAGGGAATTAATTCTTTAAGGCAAACAAATTTTTTTAAACAATTAAAAGGGTACCGTTTCTTAACGGGCGTTGTAAGGGTGCTAAGACCTTCCTTATGCGTAACCAACTCCCGACCCAAATATGGTTTCAAAGACCTTCTTTTTTTCATTAAATTCAAGAATATTCAAAAAATAGGTTTTCCAATGTTTCCTATGAAAATAAAATATTGGTGGCGGCTCCATTTAAATTTTTGGTGTGGTTGTCACAACTATCATCTCAAATTAATGTGTTACTTGTTACTTTGTTCTCTTGTTAACTAGATTAGCCAAATTAGGGATTTATGGAATTAACTGTAATCAATCCCCGTGGGACCGATCTTTACTTACTCTTTATTACTTGTCACGATTGTGTATACTTGCACATTGCACTATATATTGCAAACAAGTTTTTGGCGCCGTTGCCGGGGATTGAAAGTGATGATTTCCATAAGTTTTCAATTAAGTTAGTGTGGTTTAGTTGAGATTTTTAGACTTTAGTGTGTTTGTTTTTAGCAGTAAAATTTTCTGTTTTGTGTTGTTTTTGTGTTAGTGGTGTTGTCTTTGTTGTTCTTAGCATTGCTCACCTTGTTTGTTGTTTTGTGGAAAAAAAAATCCACTCCAAGCCATGGAACACTATTATTTTGACTCTATGGAAGCAAAGAATGATCAACCACAATATTTCAACCATGAATTTTATGTAGGTGAATGTGAAAGGGGCTGTTAAGTGACAAATTTCATGTCCATGACAGTGCCAAATGTGGAATATGGCATGGAAAATTTCATTTGGGAGCAAGAGTCTTATCCTCAAGCTCAATTCGAAGAACCCCATGAGGAATCCTCCAACCTTGAAGCTATGTTAGCTCAATACATTGAGAATACCGAAGTGCATAGTGAAAACCTCTAAGTGTATAGTGAAGACCTCAAGGCGTATAATGAAGACTTTCATGTTTCATGCAAGAACATAGAGGCTCACATTAGGACAACCATGGAGTCTCTAAAAGAGGAGAGTTATATTGAAGAAGTGGTTGAACAAGAAGAAGAGAATGTGGAGTTGAAAATTGAACATGATCTTGTGGAAGTAATGGAAGAAAAACAAAAAGAATGTGTAGTAGTAGTAGTAGAAGAAGAAGAAAAAGAAAAATAGTGACATGGAAGAGAAGCCAAGGGTGAGGCATGAGGAGATCCATTTGACAATTAAGATTCAACCCTTGGTGATTGAAGGGGAGAGTAAAAATCAGAAGTGAGAATCTGAAGTGCAGGAATCATTTGAACATGCTGCCCCCCAGAAAATTATGCAGAAAAATTCTACAGAATTTCCTGCAGCACCTGCTTCAGCACCTGCACCAGAATTTTTTTTCCCCAAGTTTGTTCCTTAGAGTCCCCCACAGGAAGAGTTTTATGAGCTTTATGAGATGAGGAATACATATCCCAAATGTCTATTTGTTGAGGCATGGGAACACTTGTTTCCCTATGCAAAGTACATGGGATTCCTATAAAAGAAAAGGAAGCGGAAGGATGACATTTTCTTTTTGTCATATTATCCATCCTAACTTGGGTGTTGAAGAGAAAAAAAGTCAGGCTTAGGACTTTTGCATACCAAGCGCTACTGGGAGGCAACCTAGATTCTAAAAATTTGCTTTTGCTTTTGTTTGTTTGTTTTCTTGTTTTTATTTCATTTTCAATTCAGGTGGCCGAATGAAGATGAGATGCTGATGTGTGCTGTGATAAATGCTGATAAGGAAGAAGTTGCTAAGGTGGTGGGCAAGAAAAGGCAGAAGGGCCAGAGCAGCCAGCCCAGAAGGTTCAGTGACAGGATTCGAGTAGGGGTTTTCTCTCCCTAGTCTTTGTACATTTCAAATTTTCTGCAGTAGTTTAAGGATTTGTGTTTACTGTTTATGTTTTCTGTTTTGATTGCTTCTGTTTTTTTTTTTTGTGTGTTAAGTACATCTTTAATTTAATGGAATGCAGTGGGGACACTGCATGAAATTAAGTTGGGGGAAAACTAGTTAGGATTTTAATTTTGCATGTGTAGCATTGTCTTTTCCATGATCTTATATGAAGAAGAAAAAATGTTTAACACATGGGCTGACTTAATGAGGAATGATTGCTTGGTGTTTATGGAACCTTGTTCTAATTGCTAGTTGACTGGTTGTTAAATTCTAACACTTACCCTTAGTTTAAGAAGGAATCATAGCTGACTTGAGAGCAAGGTGAGGTCAAACCCCTAGTTTAGTATAAGCTTTGTTTCCAAATTTGAAAAATGGAGGGGAATGGGCAAAGATATAAGTTTGGGGGTAATCCATGTGTCAATATTCAAAAGAATAAGGGCAGCACACAATAGCAAATAGAAAAAGCCAAAAATATAAAAAATATATAAAAAAATAAGCCTCTTTGTTGAGTAACCGGGTAATTTCATTACAAGTGTTGTTATTCGCGTCAAAAGACAAGGAGGCAAGCATAGAAAAAGACAAAAAGATGAAAATTGAATAAGATGTGTGTTGACCCTATGCTAGTTAAATTGTATGCATATCCTTGTAAAGCCCCTAAATCCTAAAGTTGTAAGCCCATTTCCCTTTGTTGGATTAGGAGGAGCAGACTTAGGAGATTCTTTGGGGGGAGACTAAGGTGAGCTTGAGGGTTATACTAGTTTCTGAATTGAGCTTAAGGGTTGCACACACACACACACACACTTTTGAAATTGGTGACCAAGTCAATGATGCATGAAGAACAAGGGGATTGCTTGTTTCTGAGCTTGTCTGAAAGTTAAGCCCTGTGAAATACCACAATCTCTTAAAATAATTCTGGATTGGACCTACTGCATGTGTAAACTTTGTCTTTGTCTTAATTTTGTTTGTGTCATCACTTGAGGACAAGCAATAGTTCAAGTTTGGTGGTGTGATAACTCTTAGAAATGAGAGTTATTTAGCTCTTTTAAGCTTGAATTTGCAAAGCCAATGTGTGTTTTAAGTGTTCAATGCGTGCATTTCAGTTTAGTATAGGAATGTTTAGTTTAAAATGTGTTAGTTGCTATTTTGGCACTTTTAGTGCCATTTTAGTGTGAATAATGTCATTGGTTTAGTGTGCAGAATTATGCAGAAAATTCTGGTGCTGTTGTTTGGTGCTATGGCACCACGAGTTTGGCACCTATCGCTAATATGATGTAGAAAATATCCAGCTGCGAATTATTTCGTATTGGAAGTGGTTCCAGCTGTAAAATGGCAGCCTCCTTGTGCCATTAAGTGATAGAAACAGTGTTCCCGACTCATATTTCTGAAGGTGTGCTTATTTGTGAATGGGTCTTAGTTTCCTTAGTGATTAAATGGATAAAACAAGGCCAATTAAGGATGAAAGTGAGTGATGGTCATTGGAGAAAAACCCTAAATAGGGTAGAACAGTTACTGAAACGTGAGAGAGGGATTTCAGAATTCATTGAACAGTACTCTGCATCTCTCCCCGCTGCCAACCACACTTCATTTCCTTCTTCCTCCATTTCCTTCCATTCTCACCATCTTCCACCATTCCATCTTCGACCTCCCTTAACCACCCCATCTTCCACCATTGTTAACCCATTTTCGGAGCTAAATTTTCTGCACATTTGCAGTGGAGAAGATTTACATTAGAGAGAGAGAGAGCTTGGTCAAAGAGGAGTTTCATGCTTGAACAAGCTCTTGGCTATTTCTTTTCCCTTAGCTCTATCATTTTAATTTTCCATTTGTAAATTTGAATATTCAATTTGGTTATGGATATTAGCTTTGGTTTTATTTTCTGTTTTCTTGTTTTTAAGCTCACCATGAGCTAAATCTTTTATGCTAGGATGATTTGAAGTTGTAGCAGAACCTTGTTGGTGAATTGATATGTGAATGTTGCTTTGCACTTTTAGGTCAAGTGATTTACTGTCATATGCTTAATCTGAGCCTGTACACCTTAGGTTAGGCCCTTGCATGTTTGATACTGATAGGGTTGAATATGCTTGCTTCATGAGTTGATATGGGCAGTATTAGTAATGGACACATTTTCTAATCTTGATTAAACTAGACATAGGCAATCAAACCCATAGAATTGATCTGAGTCACACTTAGAAGACAAGGGGGAACATAATGGGGGCTTAGATATAAGGTACCCTTTATTTAACCCAGGTAAAAATGACTAAAAAACACACACATTAGCACTCTGCGTTCAGCTGCCATGGCACTCACTCACAGCACCTAGCCAACTTGGTCAAGTTACAATGGATATGAAATCCTAGCTATTTTTATCTATCCATTTTTACCACATCTTTTTAAGCTGTTTTATTGTCAATTGTACTTTAAATTACAGTCAGTATCATCTCAAATTAATGTGTTACTTGTTACTTTGTTCTCTCATTAACTAGATTAGCCAAATTAGGGATTTGTGGAATTAACCGTAATCAATCCCCGTGGGACCGATCTTTACTTACTATTTATTACTTGTTACGATTGTGTATACTTGCACATTGGACTTTATATTGCAAACAAGTTTTTGTGCCGTTATGCTGCAAAACTCGCGGGAAGGTGAAGTTGATGCTCATGGTGAGGAGGAGGATAATGATGCTTGATGAAGTCAACAACATCCCACATGTTCTGCAAGACTATGACTGCTTCTGATACTAGCACTCATGGTGGATTCTCTTTGCCCCATTGAGCTGCTGAAGATTGCTTTCCTTCATTGGTACTTATGAATCATGATGCATTCCTTTTCTCTTATCAAAATGAGCCTATTTGAGTGTCTTCTAGATTGTTCTTATCTTTTTATCACTTTTATTTTAATATGCTACAGTTAAGTTAGCTCTTATAAATGTTTTGAAATGACACACCCTTGTGGCCTTGTCCAATTTGAAAGTTTTCTTTCATCATAAGTTCGTAAATGGTATCAATTTCTAAATTTAGATTAATTAGTACTTCCAACTTGAATTTAAGTCCACTGTCATTGTAGGATTACAGTCAACAGAGACCTTCACAAGAGCTTGTGGAAAAGGATCTGCATGGCCAGAGATGGAAGTTTTGACATATTTACCTAGGTATGTTTTTCCCTTTTATTTTAGTTGTATATATTTCACATATAATTTTTTTTTCTAAATTAAAGCTCAACAACTTTGAGCATTCTATAGAAGTTCTTGAAATTTTGCATTGCATAAGTGGTTTTGTTCCCCCATTGTTTGAAGGAATCACACATGCCACGGTCTCTTAATAGATTTTTTTCCCTCCTTTTCTTGTACTTATTTAAATCAATGTGTCATTCATAGGCAAGAAGAAGAAAAAGGAGGAGGAGGAGGAGAAGAAGAAGTCTAGTGTGTAATTTTTAGGTAATCCTGTAGCATTACTTGTGTAGTTTAGTTATAGTGCATTTTAATGTTTTAAGGATGATAATTTAGTTATATTGTAATGTTAATTTTCATTTTAGTAAATTTAGTGTTGATAATAATTTGGGTGTTGATAACAATATTTTGGTGGTTTTGGTTGTTTGGTACGTATGACTATATGCAGGGAATGCATTATGTATATGCTGACAGAAAAAAGAAAAAAAAATGGGAATAAATATCACTTCATTGAGGAAGTGCTACTTATTCCCAGTTTAAAGGTGGGAATAAGTAACGCTTCCTTGAGGAAGCGCTATTTATTCCCAGTTTTCACTAGCGCTTTTTAAGCGCTGCTTTTTTGTAATACATTCAGTACCGGTAGAATGAGGAGCACTTTTAAGCGCTATTTAAGGCTAAAAATAAGCGTTATTTATTCCTTTTTTTGTTGTAGTGTTTGGTGATGGTTTAACATTGAATTAATTTTATTTTTACTTGCAGATATTCCGTGACAACTCACCATTCTCTGATGAAGATATTTCTGACATCCGGCAATGCTTTGCAAGCTTCTTTTTGAGTTACTATGAAGAGCACAACAAAAGGACAAAGACGTGACTTATGTTTTGGTGTACTAGTGAGGTTCCATTTTGGTAACTTGTGTTTTGGTCTAGTCTTTTGGTTAATTTTGTGAAAGATTTTGAGGTCTTAGTGGTTGTGGATTGAAGTTGGCTGATCATGTATTATGATTCTTTTCATTCTTGGGGATTTTAATATATTCTAAATTAAATATTCAAAATAGAACATGTTGGAACTTAGAGTAATGAATTGAAAAAATTGGGAAGTCCCACGTAATAGAGAATAGACACTTTATGAGTGTTTATATATGTGGAGCTCACCACCTTGGGATGTGCCCCAAGGGGTACCCAGTTTTATAAACGGGAAAGGACGCACACAAAGTAACCACCACACACACGCGCGCGAGCGCCGCCGCCGTCCGTCCGACCGGCCGGTCGGGCCGGGCTTGGGATTAGGCCTTGGGGTGTATTTATTTTTTAGTACACGGAAAAAATTAAAATTTAATTTTAAATTTAAATTTAAACTGTGCGACTTAGTCACTACTCCATCGGATCCGAAAATCCCTCAACGAGCGAATTGAGTCAAATCACGATCCTTAAATCTCTCACCACGATCAACGATCACGATCAGATTTAATTTCGTGTTCAACAAGCTTGTTTTGCCTATAAATTTGAAGCGCCGCATCAGTTTCAAATTGCCCCAAACTCGACGCACTTACCGAGTCTTCTCTTCTCTCTCCCGTTTTTTTTCTTCATTCAACGTGTGCAAACAACGCCCGGTTTTCCTAAACCGTATTTGCAAGTGGTTTAATACCATACTGAAGGTGTATTATCTATGAACGAATTTCCGCAGTGCAATGGAATTCGAATTTTAAATCTGGTGTTTTATCCTGGGACGTCGTGGTTGATAGCTGCTTGCACCTTAGAAGCGATGTCGAAACGTCTTAAAGAGAGCGACCTAGTCCGCGACTCATCTCAGTAATTTCAATCGGTGATTTTCGATTTTCAAATATTTTCGAATTTCAGATCTAACAGAACATATGTTGTAAATGTAGATAAAATTGGTTGTTGTAGTGTAGATGAATATAGGGGAGCTGTACATGATATACATTTGGCTCTGTTTCATGTCTAGAGGCTGTACAAAATGTACAGTATTATTTAAAAAATCGCAGGTTTTTACATCGGTTATTGTAATAACCGGTGTAAAAAGAGATATTTTACATCGGTTGTACATAATAACCGATGCGAAAACCCTCTTGTTACATCGGTTGTTTTGTACAACCGATGTAAAAGGTCTCTTTTTAACTTTAGATTTTGACCCTTTTAAAATGGTTGCTTTTTAACCGATAGAAAAACGGTTTTTTACATCAGCTGTATACCCGATATAAAAAGACACTACATTCAATAACAGCTGATTCTAAATCGCCTCAATAGCCAATGTAAAAAATTCGTTTTAACCGATATAAAAAGTTTAAACTGCACTAGTATCCGCTTCAGCCATCTCCAAGATCCACCTCGGATCACTTTTATATACGTCATTTCTCTTGAAAACCCCAACTGTCCCTAACTCCTACATATTTAGTAAATATCCTGGTCATGATTTCACTACATGTATATACCGAATTAAAAATATTTATTGGAACACAATATAAAACATTTAATGTCAATTTCCATACAAATTTATTATGTCAAAGTTTTTTTACCTTCTGCTATTGTAGCTAGGCCTCTAAAACCTACTTTTTTCAATTCATAATTGAAAAGCAGCATACATATTAATCATTTAATGACTCATATCATCTCAGATTTTTAAATTAGAAAACGTGGTATTCTAAATAAAAAAAAACATTTATGACCCTAACCACCATGTTTCAGAAAAATTTGCAATTGGATTTTCGCTACCAATTTCTTAAACTACCACAACTATCGTGGAAAATTAATGCCAAACATATTTTTTGACAGAAAAAAGTTTAATGGCAAACATAAAAAAGTGAGTACTAGTACTCTATTGACTATTGAATAAAAATAATTTTATCATATTCTACTCAGCCCCTATAACAAATATACCCAAACAGATAATTATATACCAATCTTGTAATTCACAAACATTCCTGTTCTGGACTGGGCCGAGGTTTCAAGGCCCACTTTAAAGCCCAATCCACAAGGGTATGGAACAAACTAGATCGAAAAATACAACGTTCACATTTACATAAAAAGGCACGTGGATCCCAACTCATGGACCGATCTAAGTAGCCGTCCATTTAGACGATTCTCTCGATTCAGGCTGTAGATTGAGTGACGTCATACGGATCGCGACCTCCCACAAATCGTAGTCAGAGTCATTCCTTCGATCAACGATCCAGTGCACCTCACGCATGATCAACACTGTCATGCATGCCACTTCGAATACAACCCAATGACCTCTTCAACCGGCATGAGAGAAATTAACCTCCTATGTAACACACTTCCACGAGTGCCCAGTTATGCTTTTCTGATCCTTGCAACTCCACCGTGACTTCAGCATCAAAGTATTTGCTAGTACAGCACCCTCCATCATTGCCGCATTGCTACCCGTTCCGGCCACTGCTACATCATTTCTGATTCCTTTGTGAAGTTCACTCCGGTTCAACTGCTATTGGCATAAAAGAGGATTTTGCTGCCTAAATTTACTAATAACCTACATAGCCTATATGTCATAATAAGAACAACCTGCATTCTAAAAGCAATTGCATTATTATATGATTACCCGGTGTCAAATAAAGCAAAAGGGGAAACCAACCATCACGAGATAAGCACACAGGAGCACAACAGTTTCATAATAAAAAAATCCAAGTTACTCCTCAAACGGCCATGCGCTAACAAGTTTTTATGAATATAGTATCCACACAGTTTTTTTTTTTTTGATAAATAGAATTTATTTTATTAAAAAAAATAAAAATAAAAATGCCTAGCTTCAACAACAAAGTGAGTAGTGTCCACACAGTGAAAGGGAAATTGCTTGATTATAGATTTGTTTTATTTTATAGGGACATGATATATAGCTGAACCTTTTCAATTGGGAAGAGGTACGACTTACAATTAATCGATACTCAAATTATAACATTTAATTTAATTTTTAGAATATTTAAAAGTCTTTTAAATACTAATTATATAATAACATCATAAAAATATCATGTGTTGTCCATTAAAATGACAAGTCTGTAACAATTCGTGGCAAGCTATGTACTTCTAACACTCCCAATTATTGGGCCATTTGTTACCAACTTATCTGCGGCTCCATTTTTTTATTTTTCGTTAATATGTATTCCTTTAATTGAGTTTAAAAACCTATTTATGCATTTAATTAAGTTGTTTGTTATTGTAATGAGATCATTACCATTAACAATATGCCTAAATAGACTGTTGTCTATTGATTTTTTAATTATCCTTTTGTTATTGTTATTATGTCTGTTGTTTATGTAAAATCACTTGTCAAGATCGACTTGTCGAGATCGACCACTAGTAAAAGAACCAGAAAATAACATGAAAGAAAACAACACCAGGATTTATCGTGGTTCGGAGCAATATTTCTCCTACGTCCACACTGACTCAGAATTTTATTGATTGATCAAAGAACACTCACTCACATACAAAGTGTTTCCCAGAGAGAACTCTCTCAACAATGATGCTCACACCCGATACAATCAATCCCAAAATTCTCACAACAAACAGAATGATCACACACCCTCTGGCCCCCCCATAACCTTGACTTATATATACTCCTATAGCCAAGGAACTCTTAGTTAAAAAACAGTTACAACCGATTTAACAGAAAGTAGTTAATACAACAGTAAAAACTAACAAGAGATCATATGGTTACAAAAGTATCACAAAGCTATAACTAACAGCACAACTAACTTACTGGCCAAGTAACAGAATTGATGAGCCATAGAAGTAACAATCTCCACCTTGGATCTTCAATTCTTCACACAAGTCAGCTATGCTCCAAGTCTCCAGCTGAGACTTACATGTCACAAGTTCCAATATCCACCAATTGTAAGCAATGGTAGAATTTGGAACTAGTAACCACCTTAGTTAGCATATCAGAGGGATTATGCTCACTAGGGATTTTCTTCACATCAACAATCTCTTTGGTGATAATGTCTCGAATATAATGCATCTTGATATCAATGTGCTTTGTCCTCTCATGAAAAACTTGATTCTTTGAGAGACAAATTGCACTTTGACTATCACACCAAATGGTAACATTTGCAACGTCTTCAAGCTCACCAATGAAACCCTTTAACCAGATTCCCTCCTTGAATGCTTCTGTCAAAGCTACATATTCAGATTCAGTGGTAGAAAGAGCCACTATAGACTGAAGATTAGCCTTCCAACTGATCACACTACCATGATAAGTAAACAAGTAACCAGTCAAGGACCTTCTCTTATCAACATCTCCAGCAAAATCTGCATCAACATAGCCTGTTAGGCTGCTGTTTGCTGCAGCAGATTTGCCAAAAATTAAACCAACATAGCTTGATCCTTTCAGGTATCTAAGGATCCATTTTACTGCATTCCAGTGTTCCCTCCCTGGATTCCCCATAAACCTGCTCACCATGCTTGTAGCATAGGCTAGATCCGGTCGAGTACACACTATAGCATACATTAAACTTCCAGTTGCATTGGAATATGGTATGCTATTCATGAATTTCTGCTCCTCCTCAGTCTTAGGTGATTGATCAACTGATAATCTAAAATGTCCTGCAAGTGGAGTTGAGACACTTTTAGAATTATCCATGTTAAACCTCTTGAGAACCTTCTCAACATAACCCTTCTGATGCAGAAACAGAATTCGGTCAGACCTCTTTCTTTCAATTTCCATGCCCAAAATTCTCTTGGCTGTCCCCAAGTCTTTCATCTCAAATTCAGAACTGAGCAATTCCTTCAAGCTTCTAATTGCATCACCATCAACACTTGCAATTAGCATATCATCTACATATAGTAGAAGATATATAGGAACACCAGATTTCTCTCTTTTGAAGTATACACAACTGTCATAAGAGCTTCTAGTATAACTATTTGAGACTACAAAAGAGTCAAATCTTTTGTACCACTGCCTAGGGGATTGTTTTAATCCATACAAGGATTTTTTCAGCAAGCATACCATGTGTTCCTTCCCCTTTTCCTCAAAACCTTCAGGTTGTTTCATGTAGATTCTTTCCTCTAGTTGACCATGTAAAAAAGCTGTTTTTACATCCATTTGTTCAAGCTCCAAATTGTGAATTGCTACCAAAGTAAGGATTACCCGAATGCTAGTGTGTTTAACTACTGGAGAAAATATTTCCTTGTAGTCAATACCTTCCCTTTGAGTGAAACCCTTTGCAACAAGTCTAGCCTTATATCTAACTCCTTTACCTTCTGATTTTCTTTTGAAAATCCATTTGCATCCCACAATTGCTTGCTTCTTAGGCTTCTCTACAATTTCCCAGGTCTGATTCTTAGACAGTGAAATCATTTCTTCAACCATGGCTTCTTTCCACTTGCCTTTCTCAGTACCAGTTACTGCTTCTTTGTATGTAGTTGGTTCAGTGTCTTGTGGTTCAGTTTCTATACTCAAAGCATATGCTATCAAGTCTGCATAGCCATATCTTTGTGGTGCATTTATTTCCCTTCTCAGTCTGTCCCTTGCAAGCTGCCATGAGGGACCTTCATCATCGGATTGTGGATCATTTTCATCTAATTCAGAATGTGGCAGTGATTCCACATGTTCTGAACTAGAATTCTCCACCTGCAGCTGCACACCACGACTTGCATTGCCATTCTGTTTCTCTGCACCTGACAGCTCCTGCTTAGTGTTGCACAGGTTCTGTTTCTCAGAATTTGACAGCATTCCTTCTTCCTTGAATATCACATCTCTGCTGATAATTGCCTTGCCACCAACAGATTCACCTATCCACACTTTGTATCCCTTAACACCATCAGGATATCCTAAGAAAATTCCTTTCTTGGACCTTGGTTCCAACTTTCCTTCATTAACATGAACATAAGTAGTACAACAAAAAATTCTCAGATTTTCTAGACAAGGTGCCCTCCCATTCCACAGCTCTTCAGGGGTCTTAAACTCAATAGCTGAAGATGGACTTCTGTTTATCAAGTAACAAGCTGTATGCACTGCTTCACCCCAGAATTTCTTGGACAAATTTGCATTAGACAACATGCATCTCACCCTCTCCAGAATGGTTCTATTCATTCTTTCAGCTAGACCATTTTGTTGAGGGGTATGCCTTACTGTTTTGTGCCTTACTATCCCTTCATCTTTGCAGAAAGTATTAAATTCATCACTCAAGTACTCAAGCCCATTATCAGTTCTCAATACTTTCACCTTCCTGCCTGTCTGGTTTTCAACTAGAGCCTTCCACTGTTTAAAGCTATTGAATGCTTGGTTTTTATGCTTTAACAGGTACACCCAAACCTTCCTAGATTTGTCATCTATGAAAGTTATAAAGTACCTAGCTCCACCTAAGGATGGAGTCTTGGTTGGCCCCCAAATATCCGAATGCACATAGTCAATTAAGCCTTTTGTAGTATGCATGCCATGAGGAAATGTCACTCTTTTCTGTTTTCCAAAAACACAGTGATCACAAAAATCAAGCTTTTCTAAGTCACCCTTTCCAAACAATCCTTGCTTATGCAATTCCTCTAAGCCCTTTTGACTAACATGAGCTAATCTATAATGCCATAACTTTGTAGGAATAGACACAATAGAATCAGAAATTACATTTGCAGAATTCATAATGGAAGTACCTTGCAATCTGTACAAACCATCTTTCTTGGTGGCTTTCATGATCTGAATAGGTCCTTTGCTGATTTTTAGAGTCCCTCCTTCACCTTTAAACGTGCAGCTAGCTTTGTCAAGCATACCCAAAGAAATTAGATTTCTTTTGAGGTCGGGTACATGCCTAACTTCAGTGAAAGATTTGATGGAACCATCAGCCAACTTGATCTTTATTGTACCAATGCCAACTACCTTGCAGGATATGTTGTTACCCATTAGCACCTTTCCTCCATCGAATTTCTTGTAAGTTTCAAACCAGTCTTCATTAGGTGTCATATGGTAAGTGCAACCTGAGTCTAGGATCCACTCACTGCTGCCATTGTCTGCTGTAACTGAGAGCACCTCTGCACTGTCATACCCATCTGCCACCACAGCAACATCATCAGAATTCTTGTTCTTGCCACTGTTCTTCTTCTTTCTTTCAGGACAATTCTTCCTCCAATGACCTTCCTTGTGACAGAAGTAACAGGTCTTGGATTTGGCCTTGGATTTGCCTTTGTTTTTGCCCTTGTTTTCTCCTTTGTTTTCTCCCTTTTCTGGTCTGCCCCGACCATACAACAATTTAGAATCACCCCCATCACCTTTATTCTCAGTGATCTTCTTTTTCATCTCACGAGAATTAAGAGTGGCTTTAACCTCTTCCAAGGTGAGGGTTTCTCTTCCAAACATCATGGTGTCAACTAAGTTTTCAAAGGAACCGGGTAGAGAACACATCAGGATCACAGCTTGATCCTCTTCCTCAATCTTGACATCAACGCTCTTCAAATCAAGAATGGCCTTTGTGAATTGAGAGATGTGTTCCCTGATTGAAGACCCCTCCTCCATCTTTAATTGATGAAGCCTCTTCTTCAGGTAAAGCTTGTTTGTTAATGACTTAGTCATATACAAACTTTCAAGCTTAAGCCAAACACCAGCTGCGGTATCCTCCCCTGCAACTTCTCTCAACACTTCATCACCCAAAAAGAGTATGATAGTGCTATGTGCCTTGTTAACCATGTCTTTCTTCTCTTTGTCCGATAGAGTTGCTGGCATTTTGGCAATACCAAGCAAAGCATCTTCCAGCCCTTGATGAACAAGGAGAGCCTTCATCTTGATCCTCCACAAACTGAAATCATTATCACCATTGAACTTTTCCACCTCAAACTTTGCAGACCCCATCGCGGATAACTTCCCAAGAATGCTCCAAGAACTGAGCTCTGATACCAATTGTAAAATCACTTGTCGAGATCGACTTGTCGAGATCGACCACTAGTAAAAGAACCAGAAAATAACATGAAAGAAAACAACACCAGGATTTATCGTGGTTCGGAGCAATATTTCTCCTACGTCCACACTGACTCAGAATTTTATTGATTGATCAAAGAACACTCACTCACATACAAAGTGTTTCCCAGAGAGAACTCTCTCAACAATGATGCTCACACCCGATACAATCAATCCCAAAATTCTCACAACAAACAGAATGATCACACACCCTCTGGCCCCCCCATAACCTTGACTTATATATACTCCTATAGCCAAGGAACTCTTAGTTAAAAAACAGTTACAACCGATTTAACAGAAAGTAGTTAATACAACAGTAAAAACTAACAAGAGATCCTATGGTTACAAAAGTATCACAAAGCTATAACTAACAGCACAACTAACTTACTGGCCAAGTAACAGAATTGATGAGCCATAGAAATAACAGTTTATATATATTTGTTTACAAGAATATCGACCTGGCTGAGTTGTGCTTCTTGGTCATCAGGTTTTCAGAAAAATCGACCGAGTGTGACGGTTTTTAACGAGATGATGGCACATTCGATCCAACACCCTGCTCGGAATGGCAGCATGTCTGGTTTCCAGTTCGACCAGCCATTCTGTGTCAGGTTTAATAACACAGTTAGGGTGCATCAGACATCACACATTATTTCCCTCCCATGTCAAAATTCTAAAAGAAAAGTTATGTTGCACGGGTACGGGATATGGTACCGAGTACGGGTACGGGTACGTTTGCAGAAATACGATCTTTTTATATATTTTACGCATTAGTGCGAGTGCGGGTATGGAGTGCAGTGCATGCCGATGCGAATGCGAGCTTTAATTTTTGGCGTGCCCATGCTTCACCGAAGAAAACACTTTATTTCCCTCCCTGTCTCTTAATGTGAAGTCTTACAATCTTTCAAAAATGGAAATGGAAGATACAACCAAACAAAGAATTGATACTGCTGTTCGAAACATTTTGCAAGAGCCAAGCATAAGCAAGACTACGATATGAATGGTTCGAACGCATGCATCAAAAGAACTAGACCTTGATCTACCTCTTCCCCATTTCAAAGTCTTCGTGAGGCAGATCATGGATGCATTTGTTGAAGAGAATCAACAACAAGGGGAGGAAAAGGAAGAGGAAGACGGTGATTTTGTCATGGACAAAACTTAAGTACAGTACCATACATCCTGTTGGTACTGTTCTCCAATCAAATATTAACACGTCAGCTACTTATTCCATGTCACCTACGTCTCTGTTTCACTCCTACCATAGGTTCGCTGGTTCAGGGAATGGCAATTTGAGGATCCGACATCGTTGCATTTTATTCTCGATAATCTTCTTCATGCCATCTCCGGCATCTCTTCCGGTTGGACGGTGGGTCATGGATAGGGGTTAGGGATTCATATTCAGATTTCCATCTTCACTTCCTACCCCCAAAAATCATGAATCATTCGTGTCTTCCCCAGTTCGGGTGATTGATATTTTGTCGATTTCACTGAGGAGCACAATTCGAAAAGAGATGATCTGCGCATGTCTCGACTTCCCAAGTATCTCATCTACGGAGATTGACTGAGATTTACCTTTAAGAGTGGGAGTTAGGGATTTTGGGGCACTATAGGTCTGTGAAAAAATCATATGAATTGATTATGGACAAATAAATGGAGGTAACATATTACATGAAATGAATCGCAAACCCCCCTGCACTTTCTGAGGAGCAACGTGGTGGTGGTGCAGAATTGTTTTTTTAAGTAGCAGTCAAGGTTAACCACGTTTTTTAGTCTAAATAATCGATCGATAAATAAATAATCGATCTAGTCTAGCGATCCAACGTGGAATTAAAAATACACATATTAAATTTTAATTGGAGAACAATACCAAGAGGATGTATGGTGTTGTATGTAAGTTCTCTCCTGTTGTCATTTACATGGTGTGTTTCCTCTTGTTTGTTCCCACTTCACTCTCGTGATATACCACTAATGAATACTGCTTTGAAAAATCAATTTTTTCATTTTTTGTTTTTAAAATTTCATCTATAACATAATATAATGGGAATACCCAAGTTTGGTGTAGACTTTTCTTTTGCCAGAAATACCCTTTACATTAACCACCCCATAAACCCACTACAAAGACACAGTTACTCTTTTTTCATGGTTTTAATATCAATACTTCCATCTATCTGAATGTAACAACCCACGTTCTCTTTCGTCTCTGCATTTAGTATGTTTTATCTCTTTTGTTTTTTGGAGCTTTCCCAATTTAAAAACTGCTGCCTACGTACTTCCCATTGAAACAAAAGACAGAGATAATAACTCTGGCAGTTTTCACTTTTCCCAAACACATACTGTCAAATTTCAACCCTATCACCGCCCTTTTCATCTCGGTTGCAGCCTGCAAGTAAGGATTTTAACCATATGCTGAATTTACGTTTTTCTTATATTGAAGATTACCAATTTGGACAAACACATATTGTCAAATTTCAACCCCATCACCACCCTTTTCATCTCAGATGCAGCCTGCAAGTAAGGATTTTAACCATATGCTAAATTTTCATTTTTTTTATATTGAAGATTACCAATTTGGAGAAGCAACGAGTTCTTTTATTTCAAGGGAAAGGCAGCCAGTGTATCGAGGTATGTGCTTCATACACCAATTAGAAAAATTGTGTGATCCATACATACACTTACAATAAAATGAACAGTAGAGCAAAGTGAACACCAATTAGAGTTTCATTTTGTATTTTTCACTTTGGCATTTCAATGAACACGTTTCTGATTTATTTGAAGTTACATGTGGGGAAACTAAATTTTTTTGAATAAAAATACGTATATATAGAAAAGTAGAGGCCTTAGGGAAATATTTGAAATGCAGAATCAAATTCCTTAAAAACAATATTAAATATTAAAACACGATAAATTTTTACATACTGTAGCGCAGTAGAAATGCGGGAAGACGGGCACAGAATAGAGATTTGTGATTGTTCATGATTTCAGTGGGATAGCACCGGTATCCATCCGAGAGTACTACAAGAAGGATGAGAAAGAATTTCCTACTACAAAAGGATGGATGTCAAAATTTGACAAAAAGGTAAAAAAAGTATGTCAAATTTGATATTCTTCCTTTTGTAATAGCAAATTATTTCAGATCCTTCTTGTATTACTCCCGAACGGAGACCAATGTTCTCCTTTTGAAATCATAAACAGTCACGAATCTATTTTCTGAAATCTAAAATTTAAAAAGAAAAAAGAAAAAAATAATTTTTCAGAACAATTCATTAGCGGTATCACAAGAGTGAAGTGGGAATAAAAAAAGGAAACACACCTTAACAATGACAATATCTCTGTCTTCCTCTTTCCCTTCCACCTCTTGCTGCTATTGATTCTCTTGGCTCACTGAGGCTTTGAAATGCGGAAGAGATAGGTCAAGGTTCAATTCCTTTGAGGCTTGCATTCGAATCATTCATGTCGTAATCTTGCTCGTGACTGACTCTTTCAAAATATTTTGAACAGTAGTCTTGATTCTCTGTTTGGTTGCACCTTCCATTTCCATTTTTGCAAGACTGAGAGGCTTCAAGGAAAGAGAGAGCGAGAGAGATTAAGCGTTTTCTTTTAGAATTTTGACAAAGGAGATAAAACGAGGTTAATATACTCCCACTCTGGGCAAACTTTGGCGATGTGTGATGTTTGACGCCTGATGCACCCTAACCCAAAAAACATTGAATTTTATAGGTAGGGGTTAAAAATAACCCCTCAACTTTATAACTCTAACAGACACAGTAACAGAAGGATAATTAAAAATCAATAGACATCAATCTATTTAGGCATTTTGTTAATGGTAATGACCTCATTACACCGTAACAACAACTTAATTACATGCATTAATAGTCATTTAAGCTCAATTAAAAGAATATGGATTAACGGAAAATGGAAAACAAATCGGCTCCCTCCGTCTCTTAGTATAGGACCCCATTTAACCATTTTATGTCTTTTAAGAAAGTGAATTTTATTAGTTATTGGCATTAAATTTGTACAAAATGTGTGCTATTTTTTCCAAGTTACCTTTCTTATCTTCCAAGACTATTAAAAAAGAGAGAATTAATTTACATTGGTATAGCGGCTAATTTTGTAAAAAAAAAAATTATTGCACCTTAGTCTTTGAAAATGGTTTTATATTAAGGGATAAATTTTTTTTTTTTACAAAAAGGTCTTATATTAAGGGACGGAGGGAGTATCATTCAATGTAGTGGTGCTCACGTTGTGTTGGTTAGTTTTCCCTTTTGCTTTGTTGGGCAACAGTTAATCAAATAATGGTGCAATAGTTTTTAGAATGTAGTGGTTCATATTAGAGTAAACTCTCAAATTAGTCCATAAACTAACACACTTTCTCCTATTTAGTCCTAAAGTATATGAAAATAATAAGTAGTCCATAAAGTTTGTGAAATCCGTCAAATTAGTCTCTAATATTTTATAATCCCTTATAAGGACTAATGAGACGGATTTAACAAAACTTTAGAGACTAATTTGATGGCTTTTACAAACTTTAGAAATTACTTATTATTTTCATATACTTTAGAGACTAAATAGGAGAGAGTGTTAGTTCAGGGACTAAATTTAGGGTTTACTCTTCATATTATGACATATAGGCTATGTAGGTTACTAGTAAAATTGGGCAGCAAAATCCTCTTTTATGCCAGTGGAAATGGTTATGAATTTCAAGAGAAATCTTGGCTCTATAATCATCCGTAAGGGTAGATTTTTTGTAGGGGCTGAAAAGAACAAGATAAAATTATTTTACTCAATAGTCAAGAGCCCCCTAGAAGGTGATCTTCTTCTCCTGGTGGCTCATCTGGGATAGGATCCTGACATAGGTTAACCTACTGCAAAGAGGGGCTTTGGCCGATGCAGAGAATGCTTCTTGTGTTCTCTGTGGGAATTTTGGGGAATCTGCCCTGCACCACTTCATGCAATGCGATGTGGTTGTTAATGTCTAGTATGCTGTGGCCAGATGGTTAGGCCAGGTCTTTGTGATGCCCCCGGATCTTGCACATCTTTTCTCTGTTTTTAGCTAATTTTCTAAAGCATAGAAGGGGAGGAAAGGGGTTACCTTGATTTGGCAAGTTGTTATATGGGGGATTTGGATTTCTCGAAATGGTTGTATTTTTGCTGGGAAGGAAGTCTCCCCTGGATTTGGTGGAGATCATAAAGGTGACGTCGTGGAAATGGTTCCCGGGGAGAGCGGGTAGGGGTCGTTGTTTGTTTTATGAATGGTGTGTCAATCCGTTGGATTGTATCTCTAGGAGGTAGTTAGGTTGTCTCGGTGGTGATGTGAGGTGCTAGATCGAGTTAGGTGGGTCCACCTCTCTCTTCCCTTATTCTACGATGTTCTGGGTTGGAGTACTGTTGCGGCTCAGGCAAGTGCACCTGATCATAACTCATAATAAAGTGGAGTATATTTAAGACTCCGAATGCCGAACCCATAGGAAATGTGCGAGTACTAAATTAATAGAGATCCTTTATTATTTAGACGAACGAAAGTAACGATTACCAGAATGAAACAAAAAAGCAATAATAATAATGCAAATACGCAAGAACGGGAGAGATTCAGTTATGGAAAGCCTAGGGGAACCGGGTTCACTAATACTAGTCCCTGAATTTATTAACCAACTATTACGAATTGTATTTCCTATTTGAAAGCTAATCACCCGCTCTAATATTATTAACACCCAATGATCATGCAATGCTAATAGTCTTCCTCCTAAGAACTACCCCATTTGATCATGCAAGGCAATTTGTCATACCCCATTTTTGTCCGGCCCTTATTTATTTGTTTATTTTGTTTCCTAATAATAAAAAAATAAAAATAATGTTTTTGGTCATGAAATAAAAAGGAGGCAAAAAAAAGAGAATAAGGCGAAAAAGGAAAAAAGGAAAAGAAAAGAAAAGAAAAGAAGTGAAAAAGAAAAAATAAAATTTATTGAAAAGGGGTTGCATATTGCAATCATGGTGGTGCGAATAGCAAAGGCCAAAGCTGGCCATAGCCCAGCCCAATTTTTCCTCAGCCCACACGCAACTCACTCCTTCTCTCCTTCCTCTCATGCGCGCACCCCTTTTTCCTCCGTCACACCCCTGCGTGCCTCTCATCCTCCTTTCACTGCTCGCACCCTTCCTTCCTTTATCTCACGCCCCACGGCCCAGCGCAGCACCACGCGGCCCAACACCCATCAAGCCCAAATCTCTCATAACCCTAAATCCATCCCTCACTCTCTATTTTCCCTCATCAGATGCGGCTTTCCCCCTCTCTTTACCTTCTCTCGTTTTCTCTCATCCACACCCATTTTTCTTCCTAATTTTCCTCCACCATTCTCGCCCTCTCCTCTCTTCTTCCATCATCTCACTTTCATTTTTCGTCAACCCCAACCCTAAATGTCCTAACCTAACCGAATCAATCACCATAAATCTCAAATCGAGTCAAGCAAATATTTGGAGGAATCACCACGAGAATCACGGATTGCAGCGCAAAAAGGGAGTGTTCAGTCCATTTCCTTCCCCTTTCTTTCTATTTCTATTTTTATACTAATTACTGATTTGGTCTTTATTTTTTTTTAGGTCTATAAAAGGAGGCCGATTCGGACCAAAAAAGGGGGAGCGATTCTGAATCCGAAAGGAAGAGAAGAGGAACGAAAAGAGGCAGAAACAGAAGAAAGGATCACTGCGAAAGATAGTGAGGTCACCAAAAATAAAATAGAAACAAACACTCTTTAGCTTTTAGGCTTTAGTTTTTTAACTTCTACTACTTTGTAATTCTGGGATTGAAGCCACAAACCCAGGTTCCTTCTTCTTCTCCGTTTTTATATTTTTCTATGTTTTTTGCCACGACTTTGTAATATGGAATTGTATTCTGGACTGAAATATATATGATGTAGTCTCTTCCCTTTCTTTGTATCTTTTTGTTTTTTGTTCTCGTTCTTTTGCATTATTTCACTGTTTTCAGGTGGCCGGACTGAGGTCCTAGCCGCCACCGCCGGGTGAAGGTTCTATGTTAGCCTCGGTTCATGTATAGTTATTTATCCAACTTAATTAAATTTTATTTTTTTTTCTTATTTCAATCAATCCATTTTTTTAGATGAAATGTTTACTCAAGTGTTAAATAAAATATCATTCCATTTATTTATTTATTATTAAAATAGAAATAGAAATGTTGAAATCCTGGGTCTATTGACTAGAATTATATTTTCTTTTTTATTAAAAGGAATTGATTTACTGGATTTTTGTTAACAATCAGGGATTAATGTTAATTAGCAATAAAGTTTGATTAATAGAATTTTGCAACGAAATTGGTAAGGGTTCTCTTTTATTTTATTTGTGAAATTGAGAATTAGCATTGGGCTGAAAGCCCACTTGGCGTGATAAAAAAATTAAGTTGGGCTGCCAGCCTATTTCATTCCCAACAAAAACGGTTTTCTGTTTCTATTTCACGCCTCTATCCCTTTTTATTTATGTCTTCATTTCGTTCATTAAATGAGATTTTTGGTTAGAAGTCCCGGAATGTCATTCGTACGATTCGGTCATTTTGCGGCTTTCTTCTTTTCTTCTTTAAAAATAAAATAAATAAGAGTTTAAGGGAATTAATTTCTAAGGCAAACATTTTCTTAAAACAATTAAGGGTACCATTTTAAATGGGCGTTATAGAGATGCTAATACCTTCTCTATGCGTAATTAACTCCCGAACCCTTTAAATTTGGTTCAAAGACCATTTTTTCCAATTATTTTCGAAAAAGGTTTTCCTTAATAAACATAGGTGGCGGCTCCATTGACTTTTTAGGGTGGTTGTCACAGCTGGCGACTCCACTGGGGATTTTAGAGAGTTAGGCTTTAAAATTGTTTGTATTGATCTGTTTGCCTTACATGATTTATTTCCCTTTTTTTTTATTCCTATTTGTTCAGTATATATATTTTTCTCATACGTTTGTATATTTGAACCCTAGGGTAGAAGACATTTGTAAATATTATGTTTTGATTTGTTTTGCAGCGGGTAGTATTTTAGGTAATTGCTCCTTCACACATTTTTTACTTATACACTTTGTCACACACTATGACTGGAACCTTATACCCGGGTTTGAAAAAAAAACTTTAAGTTAGGAGAGGTTGTGTAGTGAGCACCTGCTGGACGTACGGCCAGTTGGGTCATTGCGAAGGCCTCACCTAGAGTTTGGCCCCATTTGAGAAAAAAACTCCCGTTAATAGTTTACCTATTATCGGTGGTAACATTCGAAAATGAGACCCTTGGCTCTAGGAACCTTTTTAGATTAGTACCTCAATCCACCCAATGGAAAGACACTTCTCTGGACCATAGACTCGTTCTAAGGAACTACCGGCTCATATCACCAAAGGAGCAAACCCTATCTGTCTCGTTTTTCATGTGATCAAAGTCGTAGAACCTAAAGTCTTAGGAATTACCGGTCTACCTCGCAAGGGGCACTTGGCCCATTTTTTATCTTCATCCATTTAAATTCCATTATTTTTCAGAAATCCTTTTAAAAAAAAGAATATTTTCTCTTTTCCATCGCATTCTTTTTGCAGGAAAAAACAATATATTGAAAAAATGTAATAGAAAAATATCTTTTCATTCTCCATTATATTATTTTGCATAAAATGTACATAAAAAAAATTTCATGACATGCATAATCATGGCATCCTCATAACGTAACTCATTTTTCCCCCTCAACAGAAAAATAGATACAAATAAGCTTTCACTGCATCCCTACCGGACTCGAGCCCAATCTAGACTCATGGACTTGTTGGAACAAAATCAGCAATATGAGAAGAACTCGAACAAGTCAAGGGTAAGATGGACAAGATATTGGACCTCTTACAGAACTTGAATACAAAATTGACCCTTGATAAGAACCATTCCATCGACGACAATGAGCACCGAAAGGCTTCCAATGGCCCATTAGGAGACCCCCTGGATCAGGAGAGACTCCAAATTGTGGAAGATAAGCTGAAAGCAATTGATGGGGCAAATCATATTGGGTTCGAAGCTTCAGAAGTATGTTTGGTCTTAGACGTGGTAATTCCTCCAAAATTCAAAGTTCCTGAGTTCGCTAAGTATGAAGGTTTAACTTGTCCAAAAAGCCACCTCATCATGCACTGTCGGAAGATGGCATCCTGCTCCAATGATGACAGACTCCTAATCCACTTCTTCCAAGAAAGTCTTACCGGGGCATCCCTACGCTGATATGCGCAGTTAGAGCGGAGTAAAATCAACTCATGGAATGATTTGGCTAATGCTTTCATCAAACAGTATAAATATAATATGGACATGGCTCCTAATCGCTCCCAGTTGCAAACCATTGTAAAAGGGGGCAATGAAAGCTTCAAAGAGTATGCCCAAAGATGGAGAGGGATTGCAGCCCAAGTGGAACCTCCGATGTCTGAGAAAGAGAAGGTTACCACATTTATTGACACACTTCAGCAACCTTTCTATGATATGATGATTGGAAATATCTCTTCAAGCTTCTCAGACCTAATCGTTGTTGTGGAAAGAGTGGAAACGGGGATAACAAGCGGAAGGATTGGCAACCGCGAAGCTCAACAGCCATTGCGCAGTATAGGTCAAGAGAGGGAAGATGATACAAATGATGCTCATCACGGCATGCACTGGGGCAGTGGGCCACTCCATTGAGAATTGTTAGGCTCTGATCAACACCAAGTGGTAAAACTTCAAGGAATAGCCCTGTTTAAATAACCTTCATTTGTTCTTACACTTTGCCCGAAGCCCTGGGGCATATCTTGTAAAGGGCCCACTTTGTTCCCATCTTTTCAATACATCAATGAAAATGCAATTTGAATTTTTCAACTTTCCTTCTTGATACATGGTCAATCTGGGACAAAAAAAAGGTAGTTAAGAAAAATATAAAATAAAATGGTAAAGCAAATGCACAATTATTAAAAATTAATTTTTGTGAAAATTTGAGCAATAAGATTTTGAGATAAAGTTTGGCAGTTTTTCTCTATCCAAAAAATATTTATCCCTTGCTACCCCTTTTAAGCCTTAAAAAAAAATTTCTTTCAAGTACCCTAAACAAGGATCACCCATACATTGAAGGCTAGCACAATAGTCCATTAAATTTTGTCTGTCACAAAAAAAAAGCAAGCAAGCAAATATCAAATGCAACATATCAAGACGCTTGCAAAGAAAAAATGAATAAAAAATGCAAAAGCAAAACAAAGACAATTGTGCTAGCAACCATCAAAGTACATCTTGGCACTAAAGATCTTTGTTTTCATAAACCCTTAAATACTTTTTGAGCCTGAAATATCCCTTTTTTCAATAGCCCTTAACCCTTGGCCACGTTATAACCCTAATAAAGTCTATTCTGATCAAAGTCCAATTGCTCATATTTTCTCAAAATTTCACTTTTGAAAGAGAAAATTCATATAAACTCCTCGGTGTAGTTGCTTTACAAAAAAAAAAGAGTATAAAAGAAAGCTCGCTAGACTGAAAACCTAAAAGGGCAGGTCTAGGCAAAAGTTAGAGCGACCCGCTAAGTTGAAAACTCGCAAAGAGCGGCCTAGGCAAAAGTTAGGGTCAAATTTACAAACATGTCAACCCAGATTGGACCTCACAGATCTAAACATAAACCAAGAAGCTGGGGGCAAAAGCTGAGCCCATCGTCTACAAGCTTCGCATTCAAGATTTCGTTCCAGTTTCAGAACTACACAAGGTGATCCGCGTCTCTACATAGATCCTTCCTCACATGGCTGGACGAAGGCCAAAGGGACACTGAAAAGTCTCTATCAAAGTTGTCAATCTAATCCTCCCAAGGGCATTCAAAGCATGAAGCTGAAAATTTGAGGATCCATAAAATGATTTATCAAGGGGCAAATATGCAAACCTGGTGCAGTACAAAGTCAACCATTCGGACAAGCAATCCGACAGAAAGTTATCATCCCACGAGTTTAGGGGCAGCATTCTCAGAAGAAATTCAGGGAAATCAAAAAAATCTTTCAAAGCAAAATAATACTCATGCATAGCATATCATTCATTGCATCTGGCATGATCATCAATACTTTTGGGTCCACGACCCACCTAAAAAAAATCATTTCTCTAAAAGCAAAAAACATCATTTCATACACAGCATACTATTCATTGCATCCTGCATGAGCATCAAAGTTTTTGGGTCCATCGACCCACCCTTTCCAATATTGCATACAGTTGGTCTGTTGTTACTCAGTAAGAACTAGTACTAAGCCTACCCAATCTACTTATTAGCAAGAGTTAGGAACCTGTCCTATACCTTGTTGGGAATCTGACCCAAGCTTTTAGTCGGGAACCTGACCTGCATCTCGGATCTTCCTCAATTATGAAAATCGATCCGTACCTTTTAGCAAGAGTTAGGAATCTGACATATACCTTGCCAGGAATATGACCCAAACCTGTGTCGAGTGACGGAGAAGCTCGTACCCTGGACGTTCGCCTGTGATAGGGAAACTAGTCCATGCTTTAGCAAAAGTTAGGAACCTGACCTACACCTTGCTGGGAATCTGACCCAAGCTTTTAGTCGGGAATCTGACCCGCAACCCACGGAATTTACCAAAATAAGGAAACCGTTGCAAGTCATGGACTTTCACCCACAAAGGAAAAGTCAATCCATATGCTTTAGTAGGAGTAGAAATCTAAACTACGCCTCACCGGGAATCTGACCCGAACCTATATTTAGTGACAGAGAAACTCATATCACGGATATTCTTTAAAGTAGGGTATTCAATCCGTACCTTTTAGCAAGAGTTAAGAACCTGACTTACCCTTGTTGGGAATCTGACCCAAACTTGCGTCGAGTGACAAAGAAGCTCGCACCCTAGACTTACCCTAAGTAGGGAAGTAATCAATACCAAAGATGTGAGGGTTAGGAGCCAGACCTATGCCTTACCAAGAATTCACTAGGAATTGAACCTAGAACCCCTCACCAATTTTGTAAGAGCTAGGAACCAAACCTATGCCTTACCGAGAATTCACTAGGAATCGAACCTGGAATCTCCCACCATTTTTGTAAGGAATCATAGTCATACCTATGCCTTACGGGAAATTCACCAGGAAACCGAACCTGGAAAGCTAGTCATACCTATGCCTTACGGGGAATTTGCTAGGAAATCGAACCTGAAATCTCCCACCAATTTTTGTAAGAGCTAGTTATATCTATGCCTCACAAGGAATTCGAAGGGAACCTGCCCCGGAATCTCCGACCAGCTTTGTAACAACTAGGGACAAGACTATGCCTTACCGAGAAATTCGAAGGGAACCAGCCCCGAAATCTCCTACCAACTTTGTAAGGGCTAGGGACAAGTCTATGCCTTACCGGGAATTCACTAGGAACCAGTCCTAGAATCCCTCACCAAAATCGGGAACCAATCCCGCATTCTTAAACCACTTGTTTCAAACAAAAATTAGGGTTTTCTATCCTTAATTACATTTTACAACGAATTCACGAAGGTCTTCGAGTAAAACGTAATTAAGGAGGGGCAACTGTCATACCCCATTTTTGTTCAGCCCTTATTTATTTATTTATTTTGTTTCCTAATAATAAAAAAATAAAAATAATGTTTTTGGTCATGGAATAAAAAGGAGGCAAAAAAAAGAGAATAAGGTGAAAAAGGAAAAAAGGAAAAGAAAAGAAAAGAAGTGAAAAAGAAAAAATAAAATTTATTGAAAAGGGGTTGCATATTGCAATCATGGTGGTGCGAATAGCAAAGGCCAAAGCTGGCCATAGCCCAGCCCATTTTTTCCTCACCCGACACGCAGCTCACTCCTTCCCTCCTTCTCATGCGCGCACCCCTTTTTTCCTCCGTCACACCCCTGCGCGCCTCTCATCCTCCTTTCACTGCTCGCACCCCTCCTTCCTTTATCTCACGCCCCACGGCCCAGCGCAGCACCACGCGGCCCAGCACCCATCAAGCCCAAATCTCTCATAACCCTAAAATCCCCTTAACCCTAAATCCATCCCTCACTCTCTCATTTCCCTCATCAGATGCGGCTTTCTCCCTCTCTCTACCTTTTCTCGTTTTCTCTCATCCACACCCATTTTTCTTCCTAATTTTCCTCCACCATTCTCGTCCTCTCCTCTCTTCTTCCATCATCTCACTTTCATTTTTCGTCAACCCCAACCCTAAATGTCCTAACCTAACCGAATCAATCACCATAAATCTCAAATCGAGTCAAGCAAATATTTGGAGGAATCACCACGAGAATCACGGATTGCAGCGCAAAAAGGGAGTGTTCAGTCCATTTCCTTCCCCTTTCTTTCTATTTCTATTTTTATTCTAATTACTGATTTGGTCTTTATTTTTACTATTTTAGGTCTATAAAAGGAGGCCGATTCGGACCAAAAAAGTGGGAGCGATTTTGAATCCGAAAGGAAGAGAAGAGGAACGAAAAGAGGCAGAAACAGAAGAAAGGATCACTGCGAAAGATAGTGAGGTCACCAAAAATAAAATAGAAACAAACACTCTTTAGCTTTTAGGCTTTAGTTTTTTAACTTCTACTACTTTGTAATTCTGGGATTGAAGCCACAAACCCAAGTTCCTTCTTCTTCTCCGTTTTTATATTTTTCTGTGTTTTTTGCCACGACTTTGTAATATGGAATTGTATTCTGGACTGAAATATATATGATGTAGTCTCTTCCCTTTCTTTGTATCTTTTTGTTTTTTGTTCTCGTTCTTTTGCGTTATTTCACTGTTTTCAGGTGGCCGGACTGAGGTCCTGGCCGCCACCGCCGGGTTAAGGTTCTATGTTAGCCTCGGTTCATGTATAGTTATTTAACCAACTTAATTAAATTTTATTTTTTTCTTATTTCAATCAATCCATTTTTTTAGATGAAATGTTTACTCAAGTGTTAAATAAAATATCATTCCATTTATTTTTTTATTATTAAAATAGAAACAGAAATGTTGAAATCCTTGGTCTATTGACTAGAATTATATTTTCTTTTTTATTAAAAGGAATTGATTTACTGGATTTTTGTTAACAATCAGGGATTAATGTTAATTAGCAATAAAGTTTGATTAATAGAGTTTTGCAACAAAATTGGTAAGGGTTCTCTTTTATTTTATTTATGAAATTGAGAATTAGCATCGGGCTGAAAGCCCACTTGGCGTGATAAAAAAATAAGTTGGGTTCCGCCTATTTCATTCCCAACAAAAACGGTTTTTTGTTTCTATTTCACGCCTCTGTCCCTTTTTATTTATGTCTTCATTTCGTTCATTAAATGAGATTTTTGGTTAGAAGTGCCGGAATGCCATTCGTACGATTCGGTCATTTTGCGGCTTTCTTCTTTTCTTCTTTAAAAATAAAATAAATAAGAGTTTAAGGGAATTAATTTCTAAGGCAAACATTTTCTTAAAACAATTAAAGGTACCATTTTAAATGGGCGTTATAGAGGTGCTAATACCTTCTCTATGCGTAATTAACTCCCGAACCCTTTAAATTTGGTTCAAAGATCATTTTTTCCAATTATTTTCGAAAAAGGTTTTTCCTATCGTTTTCCTTAATAAACATATGTGGCGGCTCCATTGACTTTTTAGGGTGGTTGTCACACAATTAAAAGAAAGAGCATTAAGGGACAGTAGGTTTATCAATTCAATGACTAATTGGAAATAAGCTATTATCCTTGATCTGACATAATTAGCGAATTCAGTTAATCCTAGGTTCTATTAACTTATTGCGGTACGATCGCCTACAATTAACTAATTTGTTAACAACTAGCCACTTCCTATGAAGTTAAGCATGCTAAGAAAAACACATTCAATAGGATAATAAGAAATTTGTAATAGTAATTAAATAAATATCAAGAACGTCGTAAAAGATCCCCCATCACCCCTGGTAATGGAGTTAGCTACTCATAGTATTTCTCAATATGCTAGAATAACAAAAATCCAAACAAGAAATCATAAAAGAAAAGAAAAACAAGAGGCAAAAAGTAAGAGGTGTTAGAATTCAGGCATCCGAATGGTCCCCTCAAAACCGGCTTGTGAGGGGGTGGTCTACCCAGCTATATAAGCAACGGTCAGGCTCGTTAACCACCCGATGTGGGACTCGCAACACGCCCCCTCGAGCCTGGGCTCGTCACCACAAGCGAGGGCTAGCGGCACTATCCACACCACCGGGCAGAACGTGGCTCTGATACCATGTTAGAATTCAGGCATCCGAATGGTCCCCTCAAAACCGGCTTGTGAGGGGGTGGTCTACCCAGCTATATAAGCAACGGCCAGGCTCGTTAACCACCCGATGTGGGACTTGCAACAAGAGGCAAAAGCTAAAGTGGTCAAAGACAAAAGCCCCCCACTTAGAGATTGAGTTGGTTTTCAAAAAGGGTTGAGAATGCCTATTTATAGGCTCTGCTGCGGACTAAGTCAAACTGGCTTCAAATATGTGCATTTTGGGCTTATATATGGCCGTACCGTCTTTATACACGGTCATACCTCCTTATTTCTCGGCGTTGAGTCGTACTTATACCCTGGGTGCAGCCTGCCTGCTTTGGGTACGGCCGTACTGGACTTTTTCTTCGGCGCCAGGCTATACTGACCATGAGGTACGCCCCTATTGAAGTACGCAGTTAGGTACGGCCGTACTGACTTTAGGTAAGGCTGTACTGAATGTCCAGAATCACCAAAAAATATCCAAATCTTGCCAGATTTTGGTCAGTTTTCGCATCTTTTGCTCCAAGTATTGTCTTTGTGATATTTCTGCCAAATGGGACATAAGTGAGTACTTTTATATTTTAAATAGCGCAAATTAACATGTTTTAGCACTAAAAATACTCCATAAAAATATACAAATTGGAGTGTCAACACATCCCCACACTTAAGCTTTGCTTGTCCGCAAGCAAACTACTTGGATAGTTAAAAGAAAAATTGAATTTATTGACTAGGAGCATAAATGAGTTACATGACAAGAAAACAATATCATAAGAAGTGCTAAGTAATAGAATGCCTAATTAGAGATATAAGTTCAACAAGTTTCCCAAGTCTTTGATTTATAAGTCACTCTTTTCACCACTCTCAAAGTGTTTGAAGGTCTAGTCATTAACGCTCAAATTTTCCCAAAGAAGTGACATTTCCATAGGCTTGTACATTAACCAAAACTCTACTATTAAAATCCACTTATCATGCAAAAGAGGAAACGAGGTCTTTCATGGGTTTTAATAAGGCCAAGATAATAATGTTAGGTGAGATAAAAAGAAAGAAAATGTCATGCAAAGGGGTCAGAAACAAATCAACCAAACAAGTAATCTTTTTCTTTTTAACTATAAAGAGCAGGCAAAAATCCCTCTAATATTCATCATTTTCTCTTTTTATTCCTTGAAGACAATAACGCATTTTTCTATTCTTTTTCTTTTCTTTTTCTTTTTCTTTTTCTTTTCCATTTCTTTCCTTTCCTCCTTTATGCTTTTATGCAACAATTTAACAACTTAATAATTCTAGGAGGGGAAAATATTTGCTAAGACTTCCTTTTTATAAACTTTCTTGGGGGATTTCTAATACATTATTCTTTTAATTTTTTTGCCACTAATTGCTCTAACGAAAGTATTTTCCAAGGTTACCTCAATAAAAATAATAATCAATAACAATGAAAGGGTACCCAAAAAATATAATAATAAGCACAAAAATAGGCATCTAGTGGTATAATATTTCAAAATTGAAGTAGGCCTGAAAAATTCCTAAATTTGCCCGTACCAAATTCACATAAAAGTAAATTTTTATTCGCTTTGCAATGGTCTCAGCACAAGTTCTAGAATACACAACATGGGAAAATATCACTCAATCAATGAAAAGAGGTAAAACTTATGAAGTGACCTCTTGTTTAGGCTCAAATATCACATTTAGTGGTTTACACAGACAAGTTGAAACTCATAAAACTTTGGCGCTAATTATCAGCTACTTTTAAAACTAGCAACAATCTCATTTCAATCGCAAGTTGTCAGATTTTTTTTTTAAAATAGCCCCAAAATCAAAAAAATATTAGATTTTCCATAATTTAATATTATAAGCATAGCCAAGTAATTATAGTTGTAGTTTCTCCCCACACTTATTTTTAGCAGTGTCCTCACTGCTAACAGTTATAAAATAAGCAATAAAAATTTATCTAGTTAAAATAAGTGCTAAAAATAATTTAAGGTGGAAAGGTACTCTACTCTGATATTATCACGACAAATTGCAAAGGGGTGATTCAATTAATGCTATTCCCTTGCCATTACCCATGGAGCTACTAAGCAGCTGGAGAAACTGTTAATCACAATAAACAATTAAAAATATAAAAGTAAATAGAAAAAATTAAATAACATAAAATTAAATAACGCAGATTGCCTCCTGCAAAGCGCTTGTTTAACGTCGTGAGCCTACGGTTAGCTTAAAAGTGGTCAACCAGGTGGCTCTCGAAGAGTGAATTTTGCATTCATCACATTTTCTCTTCTCTACTACTTAACCATGTGGTTCAAGTAGTTCTTTCTTTTGCCAAGTGATTGATGGACTTCAAAATATTGTAGAATTTTTATTTCTTCACCACCCAACAATATGCAAGGATCCTACAAGTTAGTAATTTCTTCTAAAGGTTCCTGCACTTTTAAATTATCAAAGCCGTTAAAAGCAACCACATCAATAGTATAATAGGTGTCTTGTTCCCTCTGAGTCATCAATGTTACAGGAGCAGAATTTTGACTCTCCACAAATTCAGTAGGAGTTTCAAAAATCTCGAATCAATCATCAATCTTTTTCCCAAATTTAGCTAAAATCTCCTCCATGCGTAGTTCTTCAATTGATTATTCATCACTCCCATGGACGATGATTTCGTATTCCTCCTTGAGAATAGGCTAAGTTCCTCTTCAATTTTCTGAATTTACCAAGGCAGAAAATCCTTTCTGTAAGGCTTTCTGATCCTCTGTGGCGGTGTTTACTATCTTTTCTAAAGATTTGAATCTTTCACCCACTTGCCCCCCCGAAAGTGTGCACAGTCTCTTCTAAATTAGACCTTCTCTCGCTTTCAGCTTGATTTTACAGATAAGGCGACCAACAGAAATCGACTCTTTGATTTTGTCTTCTCCAAGAGTTGCACGTATAATCTGCTTTGATTTCAACCCAAAACATGTAACAGTCTTGCCATTCAAGCCCAACAAAACCACAATACTCACAAAGAAGAAGAGAACCCATGAGATTTATTTTTTGAAATAAAAATAATAATTCTTTTTTCTAAGAAAACAAAAATAAAATTAAAATAAAATAAAATAAGTTAAGATAAAAGTAAAATAGAAAGAATAAAATAGAATCAAAGTAAAGTTAAATAGAATCAAAACAAAATAAGACGACATCAAAGTAAAATATAAAGAATCAAACTAAAATAAAAGATAATCAAAGTCTAATGAAACAATAATAAAAAAAATAAAAACAAAATAAGGTAAGTTAGAATAAAATAAGTCAATTTTTTGTTCTTTTGTAATAAAATAGGGTAAGTCGGAATAAAAATCAAAACAAAATACGGTAAGTTTGAATAAAAAAGAAATAAAATAACAAACTAAAATAAAAGAGAATCAAAGTCTAATAAAAAAAATAAACAAAATAAGGAAAGTTGGAATAAAATAGAAGTAAAGTCAAATAAAATCAAAACAAAATAAAATAAGATAATATTATCCTTATCCAATTCTTACTTCAAATTCAAATTGAACTTACCATATCTTTTCTTAAATTCAAATTCAAATTCTATCCTTATCTAATCTCAAAATCAAAATAAGATAAGAAAAAGAAATATCAGGATATATATAAATATATATAAAAAAAATTAAAAAGAAAAATCTTTTTGAATTTTTGAATTTAAATTCAAAACTAAACAACCAAACAAAAATCTAAAATAAAACAAATAACTTTATCTACTATTTTTTTAATAAAATAAAAAATACGGATAAATGTAAACTAGGGGATTTTTTTTAAGTAACTGATAACAATAATAACAAAAATAATAATAACAATAATAACAATCGAGAATAATAATAATAATAATAATAATAATAATAATAATAATAATAATAAAAATGTCTAAAGTAATAAGAATCTTGTTGGTCTAATATCGCTAAAAACAATTCCCGGCAACGGCACCAAAAACTTGTTGCGGCTCAGACAAGTGCACCTGATCGTAACTCGTAATAAAGTGGAGTATATTTAAGACTTCGAATGTCGAACCCACAGGGAATGCGCGAGTACTAAATTTATAGAGATCCTTTATTATTTAGACGAACGAAAGTAACGATTACGAGAATGAAACAAACAACAAATAATAATAAAGCAAATACGCAAGAACGGGAGAGATTCAGTTATGAAAAACATAGGAGAACTGGGTTCACTAATACTAGTCCCTGAATTTATTAACCAACTATTACGAATTGTATTTCCTAATTGAAAGCCAATCACCGCTCTAATATTATTAACAACCAATGATCATGCAATGTTAATAGTTTTCCTCCTAAGAACTACCCCGTTTGATCATGCAAGGCAATTAAAAGAAAGAGCATTAAGAGACAGTAGGTTTATCAATTCAATGACTGATTGGAAATAAGTAATTATCCTTGATCCGGCATAATTAGCGAATTCAGTTAATCCTAGAGTTTCATTAACTAATTATGATACGATCGCCTACAATTAACTAATTTGTTAAGGATTGGCCAAATCCTATGAAGTTAAGCATGCTAAGAAAAACACATTCAATAGGATAATAGGAAATTCATAATAGTAATTAAATAAATATCAAGAACGTCATAAAAGATCCCCTCTCACCCTTGGTAATAGAGTTAGCTACTCGTAGTATTTCTCAATAATCTAGAATAACATAAATCCAAGCAAGAAATCATAAAAGAAAAGACAAGACAAGAGGCAAGAGGCAAAAAGCAAGAGACAAAAGCTAAAGTGGTCAAAAACAAAAGCCCCTCACTCAGAGAGTGAGTTGGTTTTCAAAAAGGGTTGAGAATGCCTATTTATAGGCTCTGCTGCGCATTAGATCAAACTGGCTTCAAATAGGTGTGTTCTGGGCTTGGGTACGGCTGTACCATCTTTATACACGGCTGTATCCCCTTATGTTCTCGGCGTCGAGTCATACTTCTACACTTGAGTCGTACTTCTACCTTGAGTGCACTGATTGCTTTAGATGGCCGTCTTGGACTTTTTCAGCGCCAGTCAGATCGACCATGAGGTGCGCCACTCTTGAAATCTTGTGATTAGGTATGACCGTACTGACTTTAGGTAAGGTCATACTGAATGTCCAGAATCACCAAAAAATATCTAAATCTTGACAGGTTTTGATATGTTTTGCATCTTTTGCTCCAAGTGTTGTCTTTGTGTTATTTCTACAAAATAGAGGATAAGTGAGTACTTTTATACTTTAAATAGCGCAAATTAACATGTTTTAGCACTAAAAATACCTCATAAAAATAGACAAATTGGAGTGTCAATAAGTACTACCTTGTACTCCCTTGGTTTTGGTGAAGTAATGGGTTGAACTACCCCTTTTGTACTTCGTTGCTTCGGAGATATAGTGGGTTGGAATACCCCCTCTTGTACTCGAGTCCCAATCTATTAAATTATTATATTTTGCTATTCCAAGAAAACTCAATAGTTAATAGCGTACCACTTCTCACTTTTTTTTATGTTTGGCATTAATTTTCCATGACAATTGTGGTATTTTAAGAAATTGGTATTCAATTCCAAATTTTTCTGAAACATGGTGGCAAGGGTCACAAATTTTTTTTAAATACCCATGTATTCTAATTTAAAAATTTGAGATGGTATGAGTCGAGAAATGATTAATATGTATGTTACTTTTCAATTTTTTTTTACGAGAATAAAGTCATTGCATTTTTAATTCAATAATGCCACCAATACAAGGTGGTACCATCTAAAAAATACGAGGACTAGCCCAACATGTGGCCGCCTTAGTAGGCATACGGGCTGCCACATTCGCTTGTCTCTTAATAAACTGTACCTTAAAGTTTAGATTTAAAGATAAAAAGTTCCTACACATTTTAATCAGACACCCAAATTCAGACAAATCATCTTTAACAGAATTAACACTATCCACTACTAACTTAGAGTCTAGTTGAAAAATAATGTGGGAGAGTTCAAGTTCACTTGCCCACTGTAAGGCCTTAAGAAGACTCCAAGCTTCACCTTCTCTAATGTCCAACTTCTGTGCCTGCCACTCTGATCTTGCGAGTAGAAAATCACCTGCCTCACCTCTTAAACACATTCCAATATTGGTTGCCACCAGGTTATTAGGGAACGCCGCGTCCACATTACACGCCAAGTAATCCATAGGCGGCTTGTTCCATTTTACATTGTGACCGGTAGCTTGTAATGATTGTCAAGTTGGCGGTCCATTATTTGCTAGCTTCCATTCCTCCCATGTCATTAGCGCTCGATTGATAACTGCAAGAGAGTTCTCCTCCTTTCCTTCCCAGATAAGCGCATTTCGGCACATCCAAATGCTTCACATTTTATATTTTCAAAATATTGTAAATTTTTAAAATAAATAGATAATAATTTTAAACCATAAATTATGATAAGAATAAATAAAATGTAGAGAAATATACATATTTACAAGAAAATATAATAGATATAATAAAAGAAAATGAAAGAAAATAAAAAGGATAATAAATGATAAAGTAAATAAAAATAAAATAAAATAAAATAAAATAAAATAAAATAAACTAGATCTTTTTAGAAATAATAATAAAATAAATGGGTCTAGAAACCCTTAGAGGAATCTAGAACCCAAATTAAAAATTTAATTTAATTTAACACCGTCGCGACGCGACGGAATATAACTAGGGGAGTTCGCGACGCGAGCGTACCCTGACAACATCTCCACACGCGCGTTGACACGTGTAAAGGATGATAGTGCCTCACGACGTGACGCTATCTACCGCGACGCGATGAGCCTTTTACAAACACTATAAATAGGTGGTCCTACCACCCAATTTAACCAACCAAAACATTCGGGTTCTTTTCCCTACTCACTAGCATTCTAGGATTGTGAGTAACGGGACGCCCGAAGCAAGAAGGAGCGGTCCTTTAATCAGGTAAGGGAGACAGAACCCTATCCACTAGGAAATATATAGTATTAGAATGAATGTAGAATAGATGTAGGATGCCCTTAGCACTACTAGAAGATTGATAATAACAACACCTCAGGAGAGGAGTTGTGACCTGCGATGATCGATGGGGATCACCGCTAGTCTATCAACCCATAGGCATGCAAGACATTAAGTTATGAGTTGATAATTAGTAGTAAGTCGCTTTAGCGATGCTAGGCAAAATAAATAATGAGATGATATCTGTGATATTCTTCTGATATGTTTGTGTGTTGTGGGTGTTATAAATATTAATTGTTGATGCTCTTCTAATATGTTTGTGTGTTATGAGTGTTCTAAATAATTATAAGTGATATTCTTCGGATATGTTTGTGCGTTATGAATGTTCTGAATAAATATTATTCCATTGAGTACAGCCAATATAATTAAAGAATATGATACCATGACCGCATTAGCAAAGATAGAAACAAGAAATAGATGAAACAAGTAAAAACAGTGGAAGTAATATCTTTCAGAAGATGATATGTCAAAATGAAAAGATGGAAAAAGGAATAAATAGTAAGAATCATGTGCAAAGTTGTAATCCACCGTCGTACGAATAGGTTGTCGTACGAGGTCAGGTACCAGAGTGCGGGTACGATAAAGTCAGTACAGGACACGCTGGTCCTTGAGGATAGTCTGGGTCCGACAAGTCTACAGGTGACGGATGACCTGCGACCATCCTATCAGGACATAGGAGTGCCTAGTCATCCTGACGGGATATTGTTTATCACTGCCCATAGTGACGATCCCGAATGCCGCCCCGACACCTATTCCTATCGCCGAAGTGGGGAGCAAGGATGCATTCTCAGGGGTACGATGAGCGGGATTTGTGGATGGACAACTGACTTAACCTACCCATCACAAGCTGGTGGGAGGTAGCTAATAACTATAAAAGCTAAGGTGGGGCCACCAATACTAGTTGTGGCCACGTAGGCATATATAGTTCTAGGATGCATTTCATAAAGAACATAATAGAAGTAATATGATAATTCAACCTATTCATACGTGAGTTCTAATTACTATTATTTTCGATTATTGGTGTGAATTGTGTGTTCTGGTCTCCTGTTTTATTTTTGCACAATCACACTATCACTTTAAACAGGGAAAGCAAGATCAGAAGCAGGAGTCAGCCGATGGTTACTTATACACTCACGCACTGCGCACTCTCTCAAATTATTTCAAGAATTTATATATATTTGTTAATGTATGAAAATCATGCATATAGAAATAAAATAAACAAATAATGGGATGGGGTCGTCTCATTTGGGTGGTATCAGAGCAGTTCAGTCCTATCCGGACTGTGAGATCCATAGTACCCTCACCGGCTGATAAATGTTGCATTCCCACCGAATTCAACCACACTAATATTACTGGGTAGGGTGTTTGATAAGTAATTCATCTATAATAGAATTGGTAATATAGGAGCATAGCATTTCATCTGTGTATGTGTGTGCATTCTGATATGTTTATTCTTTTCAGAGATTGATGGCATCCTCTAGCCAAGAAAGACCTCATGCTGTGCCCCCGCTCTGTTACCGAAGAAAGCTAGGGAATAAATCATTAAACTATGCTAGCAGAGGAAGATGTTACAACTGTTCTGGACCACACCTTGCTCGAAATTGCCTTTATCCAACCTACCAGTACTGTTTTAATTGTGGTGGAAACCATTTTACCGTTGACTGTAAGGACATCGATAATGGATGTTATATGCGTGGAGGCCCTACCCATGAACCTAGAGAGTGTGATCCTACCCTTCCTTTTAGACAGAAAAGACCGAACATTCCTCCACAAAGACGAAACCTAGAAGTCAACCACCCCATTTCCACTACCTCATCTTCATCTCACCTTACCAACCACTGAAGTCGTTCCTCTGCAAGAAAAAATCGAACGGATGGGGGAACAACCGATGGACTTCCTCGGAATAGAGTAATGTGTATGAATGTGTGATGATATGTAAATATGTACAAAATGCTCTTTGTATATGCTTGAAAGCGTGTTTGAACTTGAGGATGTGTGTTATGTAAAATATGTTTTTGACGTGCTACGTTGGTGAATATTTTGATTATGTGATCATAAATTAAAACGGAAAATAAAGAATTTTAACAACACAAAATAAGTAATGTCATAAAACCATGGGGAAATCTACCCGGAAACCAAATCCAAAACACGAAAACAAAAAGTTCATAAAAAGATCGAATATCAAAATCTTGGGAAGACTCCCAGACACCCACATGCTCATCCAGCCTGTCAATGTTATCCTACAACCGAGCTATGTCCGCCCTAACCTCATCCATGCTCTGTAAAACCAGTGCCTCCGGTCTAGCCTGGTTCTCCAGCAACTGAGCCAACAACTGATTAGCCCCCGATCCTACTGGAGGAATACCCCCAACCTGTTGTTGTTGCTGCTGCTGCTGCTCTTGCACCTGCTGCTCCACTTCCACTAGGCCGTTAAGGAATTCATCAATAGTGGATCTAGTAATTGGCTTCACAACCCGACCCATCGAATCCAAAGTCTGCATCTCCACTCCCTGAGACTGACAGAGTCGGCAAATCAGAACAGGGTGACTCAACCAATTTTTGTTCTTGGTAGAACAACCTATATCATCTGCAATCACCCTACAAATGTCGATAGGATTATGCTCTAAGATAGAGTAAACAAGCTCTGCCCTCTTAGCTGTAAGGTCATTCTTGTTGGAGTAGGCAAGAAGGGAGTAATGCATGAATAAAGCCTAAGCTCGAGCCAGCCGCGTAAGGTTCTTAACACTGAACCTAAGCGGGACACCCTCCACAGACCTAAACCAATCACCTCCAGGCCTACGAAGTGGCTCTGCCATAGTAGTAGGGTCAGTAGGATGATTCAACCTCTCCATAAAACAACAGCCCTCAACCAATGGAATCTCCAATAGAGTGCTAATGGCACCTGGGCTAAAATCAATCTCCACGCCCCTCACATAGCTTCTGTAGGTCAGGGTCGTACTGGCAGGAAGGTAGACGTTTGCATAGAACTCACGAACCACCTCCACACTAAACTTTCCAGTAAGATCCAACAGGCTCATCCACTGTCTCTCCTGAAACTCCCCCATAATCTCTGGGTATTCGCCTATCTCCAGCTTAAATACTCTCTCGCTAAAAATGTCACAAGACTTAAAACAAGAGTAATACACTCTCTGATGTTCCAAGGATCTGAAACAGTTCTCCTCTATCCTCTCCTTAGATGACTGCCCTGTGTGAACTCTCTTGGAACTACAACGAGGCATCCTGCAAGAATATAAACTTGGTAAGTGTTGAAAGAGAGGAAAGAGAGAAAAGAGAGAGAGAGAAAGAGAGATAATATGGTGAAACAGTGTGTCTCAATTACACAGCGAAGTCGCTTTATATAGACTTAAAGTCAATTAATACAAATAAATACAGGATACCCTACTCTTAATTGAATGATATTCTACTCCTAATAATACGATCATATACAATAAATACACGATCATACTTTATTTTCAACACTCCCCTCAAGCTGGGGCATATAAATCATATGCACCGAGCTTGTTACATATATAACGGATTCGAGGACCTCTTAGAGAGTTAGAAAAAACATCCGCCAATTGGTCATTGGAATTAACTAAGCTAGTGGCGATGTCTCCTGATTCGATCTTCTCTCTGGTATAATGACAGTCCACCTCAATATGCTTAGTCCTCTCATGAAAAATGGGATTGGAGGTAATATGCAATGTCGCTTGATTATCACATATTACTGTCATTGGCATAGCCTCTCCAAACATAAGTTCTTTGAGAAATGATTGCAACCACATGAGCTCTTGAGTCACCACTGCCATTGCTCTGTATTCAGCCTCAGCACTAGATCTTGCTACTACATTTTGCGTTTTGCTTTTCCAGGATATCAAATTTCCACCAACTAATACACAATACCCAATAGTGGATCGCCTATCAATGGGCGAGCCTGCCTAATCGGCATCTGAGTAACCAACTACTCGAGTATGACCTATATCCTAAAAAATGAGACCTTTTCCTGGAGCACTTTTAATATAATTCAGGATCGGTCTCACAACATCCTAATGATCCTGACAAGGAGAATTTAAGAATTGGCTTACCACACTAACTACAAAGGAAATATCTGGATGGGTGACTGTGAAATAGTTTAATTTACCAACCAATCTCCTGTATCACTCTGGATCTGAAAGGGGCTCCCCTGATTAGGCAGAAGTTTGACATTTGGGTCCATAAGAGTATCAACTGGCTTGGCATTCAATAAACCTATTTCCCAAAGAATATCCATAGCATATTTCCTCAGTGAAATCACCGCATCATCCTTGGATTGGGCTACCTCGATACCCAAAAAATAACGGAGTTTACTATTGCAGCTCAGACAAGTGTACCTGATCGTAACTCATAAAAAAGTGGAGTATTTTTAAGACTCCGAATGTCGAACCCACAGAGAATGCGCGAGTACTAAATTAATAGAGATCCTTATTATTTAGACAAACAAAGAAAGTGATTATGAGAATGAGAACAAAGCAATAAGACAAAAGCAATTTCGCAAGAATAGAATAGAGATCAAGTAAATAAAGCCTAGGGGAATCGGGTTCACTAATACGTAGTCCCTGAATTTGTTAACCAACTATTAAGAGATATGATTCCTATTTGAATGCCAACCACCCACTCTAAAATTACTAATAACTACCCAGTTAATAGCATTCTTCCTAAATAACTGCTCTGTTTGGTCCAGGAAAGTAATTGAAGGAAAGAACATTAAGAACAAGTGAGTTTGTTAATCGAATAACCGATTGGAAACAAGCAAATACCTTGACCGGACATAAAACACGAGTTCTGTTATTCCTAGAGTTCCATTAACTAATTGTGGTACAGTAGCCTCCAATTAACTAATTTATTAAGGATTGGCCAGATCCTATGGGATTAAGCATGCTAAAAACAACACATTCAACAAGATAATAAGAAAACTCATAATAATAATTAAACAAATATCAAAGACATAGTAAAAGATCCTCCAATACCCCTAGTGATGGATTTAATTACTCATAGTATTTCTCAATAATATATAATAACAAAGATCCAAAGAAGAAAACATAAAAGAAAAGAGATGAAAGACAAAAGGCAAAAGGCAAGAAACAAAAGCTAAAGTGGTCAAAAGACCCCAGCCTCCAGCTCTCTAGCTCCAGCTCCCCTTGAAAGAGAGCTAAGATTGCCTATTTATAGGCTTTGAGGTGCACTAGGTCAACTGGCTTCAAATCTATGTGTTCTAGGCTTGGGTACGGTTGTACCGTCTTTATACACGGCTGTACCAAAATTCAATTGCGACGCTGGCCCCTACTTGTACACTTTGCACTCCGTGACACATTTGTGTACGGTCGTACTGCCTTTGGTACGGCTGTACTGACCAAAGGGGTATGCCCCTACTACTTATCTTGCATAGGTACGGCCGTACTGACTGACTGTCAAGCCGTACCGCTCGTCTAGAAGTGCTAAAAATCTCCAAAACTTGCCAGTTTTTGATCCATTCTCATATCTTTTGTTCTGAGTGATGTCTTTACATAGCACAAAATGATATAATTAAGTACTAAAAATGCCCTACAAAAGTAGATAATTTAGTGTGTTAACACATCCCCACACTTAAACTTTGTTTGTCCTCAAGCAAACTACTTGGAAAATTATAAGAAAAATTTAATTTACTGACTAGGGGCATAAACGAGATATGGGACAACAAAGTAATATCATAAGAAGTGCTAAGTAATAGAATGCCCAATTAGAGATGCAAGTTCAACAAGTTCACCAAGTCTGTGATTTATAAGTCACCATTCTCACCACTCTCAAAGTGTTTAAAGGTGTAGTCATTAATGCTCAAATTTTTCCAAAGAAGTGATATTACCATATGCTTGTACATTGACCAAAACTCTACTATTAAAATCCACTTATCATGCAAAAGAAGCAAAAGGGTCTTTTATGGGTTGTAATGGGGCCAAGGTAATAATGTTAGGTGGGATAAAAAGAAAGAAAATGTCATACAAAGAGTCTGAAACAAATCAACTAAACAAGTAACATTTTTTCTTTTTAACTATAAAGAGCAGGCAATTGATCCCTCCAACATTCATGACATTCAATTTTTTTTTTCCGAAGGCTATACTAATTTTTGTCTTTTCTTCTCTTTTTTTTTTAGTCTTTTTTTTTCATTTCTTTCCTTTCCTCCTTTTATGCTTTTTATGCAACAAATAAACAATTTAATAATTCTAGGAGGGGAAAGTAGTTACAAAATCTTCCTTTTATAAAATTTTTTGAGAGATTTCTAACATTATCCTTTTGATTTATGCCACTAATAGCTCTAACAAAAGTAATTTCTAAAGTTACCTCAATAAAAATAATAAAAAAAATAACCAATAACAATAAAAAGGGTACCAAAGAAATATAATAATAAGCACAAACATGAGCAACTAGTGAAAAAATATTTGTAACAAAATTGAAGTGGGCCTAAAAAATTCCTAAAATTGCCCCTACTAAATTCACATGAAAGTAAATTTTTATTCTCTTTGTAATGGTCTCAGCGCAAGTTTTAGAATACACAAGATGGGAAAATATCACTCAAACAAAGAAAAGAGGTAAAAATTATGAAGTGACCTCTTATTTAGGCTCAAATCTCACATTTAGTGGTTTACACAGACAAGTTGAAACTCATAAAACTTCGATGCTAATTATCAGCAAATTCTAAAATTAACAACAATCTCATTTCAATCACAAGTTGTCAGAAAAATTTCTAAAATAGCCCCTAAATCAGAAAAAAAAACTAATTTTTTTTATAATTTAATAGTTATAACCATAGCCAAGTAATTATAATTATAGTTCCCTCTCCACACTTATTTTTAGCAGTGTCCTCACTGCTAACAGTTATAAAATAAGCAATAAAAATTTAGACAAATAGAATAGTTGCTAAAAATAATTTAAGGTGGAAAGGTACTCCCCTCCGATAGTTTCATGAGCAAATTGCGGAGGGATGATTCAATTAATGCTTCCTTGCCAATGCCCCTAAAGAAACTGTAAAACACAATAAACTATTAAGAATATAGAAATAAATAGAATTAAATTAAATAACATTAAATTAAATAATACAGGTTGCCTCCTGTAAAGCGCTTGTTTAACGTCGTGAGCCTGATGATTTTCTTAAAAGTGATCAACCAGGCGGCTCTCTAAGAGTGAATTTTGCATTCATTGCATTGCCCCTTCTCCACTTCTTAACCATGTGGTTTAGGTTGTTCTTTCTTTTTCTATGTAGTGGATTGACTTCAAAATATTGTAGAATTTTTATTTCTTCACCACCCACCAATATGCTAGGATCCTGCAGGTTAGTAATTTCTTCTAAAGGTTCCTGCACCCTTAGATCATCAAGGTCATTAAAAGCAAATACATCATTAGTAGCATAGGAAAGATTAAAAGAAGATGGATTTTTAGTAGAATAACTATAAATTAAAGGAGAGGGATTAGAGTTTAAAACTTGTAAAACATCCTCTTCCTTACCATACTTCAATATTACCTTTCCCTTTTGAACCTCAATGACACTATCACCAATGACTAGAATAATTTGCCCCCAATTTGGGACTTTCTCTTCTTTCTCAAAATCAAGAATCACTGGCTTATTCTTAATCTCCTCATAAGTGCTCCCTTCAGTAGGAGCTTGAATTTCAGCTTGACTCCCTTCAGTAGGAGTTTCAATCTCTTCTGGAAATGACTGTCACTCATGCTTAGGCTCAGACTTAGGCTCTTAAATCAACTCTTCAACATTTTCAAGAATGATGACTTCATCTTCCTCTTTTAGATTAGGCTCAACTTCACTCGTCAAAGTACCTTGTTCCCTCTGAGTCATCAATGTTACTGGAGCAAAATCCTGACTTTTCATAGATTCAATAGGAGTTTCAAAAACATCAAATGAGTCACCAGTTTTTTTTCCAAATTTAGCCAAAATCTTCTCCATGGTTAGTTCTTCATTTAGCAGCGATGACTTCGTATTCCTCCTTGGGATTGGCTCAACTTGAGTGAGCGGTGATTTTAAAGCTTGTTGAGTCGCTAATGCTATCAAAGTAGAAAGCTGACTTTTCAAGCATTTTTGTTCTTTGTTATATTGATTCAATGCTCTTTCTAGCGACTTGAATCCTTCATCAGTCCACTGGATAAATTTGCTCTTTGCCCCCTCAAGTTCTGGCTCTTGCTCCTCAAGTTCTTGCTCCTTAAGTTCTTGCTCTTGAAATGACCAATAAAAACCTCCTCTTTGATGCTGCCTTCCTCAAGAGTTGCTCGTATAATTTGCTCTGTTTTCAGCCCAGCAGTTGTCTGCGTGTCCTACAAAATAATCACAATACTCACAAAAACGGAAAGGACCCATGAGAAATCTTTTTTTATAAAATAATAATAATAATTTTTTTTAGAAGATAAAAATAATATAAAAACAAAAACACTAAGTAAAATAGAATGAAATACAATAGAATTAAAGTAAAATCAAATAGAATCAAAACAAAATAAGATAAGATCAAAGTAAAGTAGAAAAATCAAACTAAAAAAAAAACAAAATCTGATGAAAATAAGGAAAGTTGGAATAGAATAGAAGTAGAGTCAAATAAAATCAAAACAAAACAAAATAAGATAATATTATCCTAAACCAATCCTTATCTAATCTTTTCTTAAATTCAAAATCAAAATCTGTCTATATCTAATCTCAGATTTAAAATAAGATAAGAAAAAGAAAGATCAGGATAAATATATAAGAAGGAGGAAAATCTTTTTGGATTTTTGATATTAAATTTAAACAAAACAAAATAAAATAAAACAAAATAAGATAAGATCTAAACAAATGGATAAAGAGATAAAATAAAAGAACCAAACAAAAATTTAAAATCTAGATAAAGAGATAAAAGAAAATATTTTTAGATTTTTGAATGTAAATCTAGATCCTAAATCTAAACAATCAAACAAAAATTTAAAATAAAACAAATAACTCTATCTACTATTTTTTTAAATTAAGGTAATAATAATAATACTAATACTAACAACCGAGCAAAAACAAAATTTTATAATAAAATAATAATATTAACTAATAACAACAATAACAAAAATGATAATAACAATTAATAATAATAATGATAATAATAATATTAACAACAATAAAAGATGTCTAAATTAACATAAATCTCGTTGGTTTAATATCGCTTAAACATTCCCTGGCAACGGTGCCAAAAACTTGTTACAGCTCAGACAACTGCACCTGATCGTAACTCGTAATTAAGTGGAGTATATTTAAGACTCCGAATGTTGAACCCACGGAGAATGCGCGAGTACTAAATTAATAGAGATCTTTATTATTCAGACGAACGAATAAAGTGAGAACGAGAACAAAGCAATAAGACAAAAGCAATTTTGCAAGAATAGAATAGAGATCAAGTAAAGAAAGCCTAGGGGAATCGGGTTCACTAATATGTAGTCCCTGAATTTGTTAACAAACTATTATGAGATATGATTCCTATTCGAATGCCAACCACCCACCCTAAAATTACTAATGACTACCCAATTAATAGCCTTCTTCCTAAATAACTACGCTGTTTGGTCCAGGAAGGTAATTAAAAGAAAGAGCATTAAGAACAGATTAGTTTGTTAATCTATTAACCGATTGGAAACAAGCAAATATCTTGACCGGGCATAAAACGCGAGTTCTGTTATTCCTAGAGTTCCATTAACTAATTGTGGTACGGTCGCCTCCAATTAACTAATTTATTGAGGATTGGCCAGATCCTATGGGATTAAGTATGCTAAGAACAACACATTCAATAAGATAATAAGAAAACTCATAATAACAATTAAACAAATATCAAAGACATAGTAAAAGATCCCCCATCATCCCTAGTGATGGAATTAGTTCTCATAGTATTTCTCAATAATATAGAATAACAAAGATCCAAAGAAGAAAACATAAAAGAAAAGAGATGAAAGACAAAAAGCAAGAGGCAAGAGGCAAAAGCTAAAGTGGTCAAAAGACCCCCAGCCTCCTGCTCTCTAGCTCCAGCTCTCCATGAAAGAGAGCTAAGATTGCCTATTTATAGGCTTTGAGGCGCACTAGGTCAACTGGCTTCAAATCTGTGATTCAATTACGACGCTGGCCTGTACTTGTGCACTCTGCACTCCCTGACACATTTGTGTACGGCCATACCACATCGGCGCCAGGCTGTACTGACCAAGGGCGTATGCCCCTACTGCTTCTCTTGCATAGGTACGGTCGTACTGACTGATTATCAGGCTGTACCGCTCGTCCAGAAGTGCTAAAAATCTCCAAAACTTGCCAGTTTTCGATCCATTCTCGTATCTTTTGTTCTAAGTGATGTCTTTATGATAATTCTGCAAAATAGGACATAAATAAGTACTTTTATACTTTAAATAGCACAAAATGATATAATTAAGTACTAAAAATGCCCTACAAAAGTAGACAATTTGGTGTGTTAACATTTACCAAGGTCCTTAGTCTAAAACTTGTGAGAAAGATACTCCTTCAAATGGATTATACATTGTTGATTACTACTAGTTATCACAATATCATCCACATACACAACCAGATAAACACATCCCTGAGCTGAATGGCGATAGAAAACAAAGTGATCAGCACTACTATGAATCATACCAAACTGCTGCATTATAGAACTGAATCTGCTAAACACAGGTGGTTATTCCATATAGACTTCCTCTTTGAGATCACCGTGCATAAAAGCATTTTTAATATCAAGTTGGTGAAGAGGCCAATGACGGATGGCTGCAATAGAGATGACGAGCCTAATAGGCGCCATTTTGGCCACGAGTGAAAAAGTGTCATTGTAATCCAGCCCAAATATCTGAGTGTATCCTTAGGCCACCAAACGAGCTTTAAATCGATCAATCTTACCATCAGGTCCAACCTTGACTGTATAAAGCCAACAAAGCCAACTAAAGACTTTTCAGGAGGTAGAGGAACCAGTTCCCAGGCACCACTGCTTTGAAAAGCATACATCTCATCAATCATTGCTTGCCGCCATTCAGGGTGGGATAAAGCTTCACCTGGAGTGTCAGGAATAGAGACAAAAGACAAAGAAGACAAACAAGTGTAATGCGAAGGAGAAAGACGATGATAACTCAAAGCAATGTAATGAGGGGATGGGTTACGAGTACAGCGTATACCTTTATGAAGGGCAATGGGAAGGTCAGGCTCAGGTGGCAGTGCCGGTTCCGGTAAACGAGATGGCACCGGTGGTGTGTTTGGCATGGCCTCACAAGCAAGAGCAGGAACAGGGATATGCACTGCAGATGGTGGCTGGCGACGATGATATGTCTGTAGTGGCCGAATAGCTGGTTGGTCCATGGGGGTCCACAGGTGGGGTCTCTGGTGTGACAGACTCATGCAGAATAATTGCAGGAAGTGTAGGGATGACTGCAGAAGGAGGCTCAGGAGGCAAGTGGGTCGTCTCATAGTAAGGGACTAACTCGAAAAAGTAACGTCGGCCGATATAAGGTAGCATTGAAGGGTAGGGAAAAACAATGATAGCCTTTTTGGGATCATAACCAAGAAAGACACACTTGAGTGAACGAGCTGAGAGTTTTCCATGACCAGGAGAGAGGTTATGGACAAAACATGTGGACTTGAAGACACATGATGGAAGTGAGTGAAAAAGGGTATGGGGAAAAAGGACCGAGTGGGGTACTCAGTCATTAAGGACAGAAGGGGCATTCGATTTATAAGATAGCACACCGTTAAAACAGCATCCCCTCAAAACCGATATGGGACATTACCATGAAGAAGAAGGGTCCGAGTGGTTTCAATAAGGTGCCGATTCTTGCGTTTGGCGACCCCATTCTGTTGAGGTGTATGGGCACAAGATGTTTAGTGAAGAATGCCATTAGAAACCATAAAATTTTGAAGCTGGTGGGACAAATATTCCCGGGAATTATAACTATGCAAAGAGCGAATGGAAACACCAAACTGAGTTTTTATCTCCTGATAAAATTTTTCAAAGATTGAGAATAATTCAGACCTATGTTTCATCAAAAATAGCTACGTACAACGTGAGAAATCATCAATAAAGGTAAAAAAATATCTGGACCCAAAAGTAGAAGTGGTACGAGAAGGACCCCAAACATCGGAGTGAACTAAAGCAAAAGGGGATGAAGTTCATTTATTGACTCTATTGGGGAACTGACTATTAGTGTGTTTCCCTAGTTGACATGACTCACAATGTAAACTAGATCGCTTAGAAAGGCTGGGTACCAACTTTTGAAGTTTTGGAAGACTAGGATGACCCAACTGAACATGTATGGTAAAAGGGGAATCTGTGGTAGAGCACACTCGAGGTGGGTTGCAGAGATAGTAAAGGCCATGAGACTCGCGCCCGACGCCAATCATCCATCCTGAATTCTGGTTCTACAAGATAAAACTGTCTTTAGTAAAGGAAATAACACAATCATGAGAACGAGTCAAATGAACATAAAGGACAGAATCAACTGATAGGGAAGGAAGAATGTGAGCAGTACCAATCCCTTGAGACCGTGTTTGGGAACCATTGGCTGAAGTTAACTAGGTAAATACCCAGATGTAGAAAGAGAGGAGAAAAGAGTCTTATTACTAGAGACGTGGTCAGATGCACCTGAATCGAGAACCCAAGGACCAAGGGAGGGTGACTCAATTATGCAAGCAGATGAATTATCAGTGTGTGCAACCAAAGCAGTAGAGTCAGAGATCTGGCGATGCTTAAACCACTGGAGAAAATCTTCATCATTAGCTGGAGAGGCCCAAGGATGATCCATGTTCTGAAGAGGATTTGTAGTACTCGAGGATGCCATGAATCACTCATGAAAGAGAGAAAATGCGTCCAAAAAGAGAAGATGCACAGCTGTTTGCACTAGAACACAAGTACCCGATGCCCGAAATGAAAAACAAAGACCAGATCAGGTACTGGTGCGTCTGGGAGACGCCGGAGCTGGAAGATCAGCCGGAGAGGAGTGGCAGCAACAGTGGCTGTGAGAAAAGGAGTCGTGACTGAAAACTAGCGCGTAGAGGCGCGTCGAAGGGCCGCTGAAACTGAGGTTTTAGGGGTGGGCCGGTCTGAAGGATTCGGTTACGTTGGTGGTTGTAACAGCCCGGATTTTCATCCTCCTAGATTAGGATATGTTGTATAGGATTAGAATATGTTTAGAGTTGTTTGAAAAGGGTCCCACATGTCTTAACATCTCCCCAATCGATTGAGTACCTAGATGCACCTCTATTCCTATGCCTAGTACAATTTGGTCGTCATATTCCTTTTTTTTTGAACCCTTTAACAACTTAATTGGATTTAAGCTCCATCAAAGAAGTTGTAGACCTATCCTTCAACTTTCTTTTGGCTCTAGTTTAACTCAAATGGTCCCCATATCCTTCATCTTTCTTTAAGCTCCATCTTTTTTTTGAACCCTCTGTCCTGCGCTCTGGGGTCTCACTGGTCCCCCTGTACCAATCCTCTTCTTGGCGTTTCTCATAATTTTCACCTCAACACACCTGTCAATCAGCTCTTGAAGATTCCTGATCCTTAGAGTCGTCACAGATTTCTGGATGTCGAACCTCAATCCTCGCTGAAATCTCTCGATCAACCATCCTTGGTCAGCTCGGTCACGAAACGGACTAAAGTACCTTGCAAGTGATTCGAACTTAGCGGCATATTCCGACACCGTCATGCTACCTTGCTGTAGTCGGAGGAACTCTTGCTCTTTCTCAGCTCGTGCAGTATCAGGAAAATACTTGTCCATGAATCTCTTGTGGAAAACTTCCCAAGTGATTTCACGATGCTCTGTCGTCAAAGTCTACTTCACTCCCTTCCACTAGTACTCGGCATCTCCTAGCAGCAAGTAGGTTGAATAGTCCACCTTAACATTCGCTGGGCAGTTGAGTGCCTGGAAGATCTTCTCTATCTCCTGCATCCAAAGGTTTGCCTTGTCTGGATTCGGCTCGCCGTATAACTTCGGTGGGTCGTGCTTACGGAAATCAACTAATCCTCTCGCCTCTGCATTTCGTTCCGCTCTCTGCTATTGTTACAGATTTTGCTGGGCCAAAGCCACAGTCTGTAGAGCCATAGCATTAGACTGTTGAGTCACAGCAGCCGATTGTTAAGTCATAGCCGCCGCCATCTCCGTCATTGCTTGAATCGCCCTTTCCATATTGGGACTATCAGATCCGGTCGTAGGGTCTCTGCGAGGTGGCATGAGATTCCTCCAAGGTCCAAAAACCTATCAGAACCTCAAAATTAAAGAATGTGTTAACACACACTGCTTCAGTCAAGAAACAATTCAAACATTTTGCAAGCAAAACTGCTTCACTCAGCAAACAATTGCAATACAACACAATTAGGTACTCGATAAACATAACCCGACACGGTGACCAGCTCCAAATTTCCTATGCACAGTCCAGTTAGAACCGAATTGCTCTGATACCACTATTGTAACGACCTGTTTCCGGACCGCTACTAAAACTAAAAACTAACCCTATATGTGACCCATTTTTTAAAATAATACTCTTGTATCCTTTGGAAAATGCAGTCTATTTTTTTTTAAACAATTACATCCGCAAGCATACGCAGAGTTGTCACAGCTTTTAGAAACATGGTGCAATCTAAGACACAAGACGCATGCTCTGGAATACGTACATATATATAAGCTAGTAGCCATAGGCAGTGCGTACCAAATAGAAAGTGCATAAACATGTACAATAGAATACACCTATGGTATGAAGACCCTCGTGAGAGCAATCATACCCCGAGGGTACTCCCAGCAGACACCCACGCAGGGGGCTGCTCCAAAAGTATGCCACCAGTCTACCTTGCAGTATACAAAAGACATCCACCAAGCCCGACTGGTCACCAAAACAAATTGTACACTATAAACGAAATACTATAGTCAACCAAAATACAAAACAAGCAGTCAAATAATCACAGTGACTACAGATAGTTATCTGAATCCTCAGACGGATCCTCCTCGTCATCATCTTCCATCAGGTCCGCCGCATCCTCTCCAGTCAAGTCTATGAAAGGAACCGTAGAAGGTATACCCTCTGACACGTCCTCCTCTACCAGCACTTCCTCAATGAATCATGTGCCGCTACATCCTGCCTCACCGCACTCTCGACATACCGGTGAAAGATGTCCCGGTGGAGTAAATGTCCTGACAATCATGGAGGAAGCCGGCTCTGTCTCAGGCTCAGGCTCTGCCAAACAACTCGGGGTAGGTGTCGCTCGAGATGTAGAAGCTCCATCCCACACCTGATCACGCTCTTTCAAGTAGTCATCCAAAATCCCGCTCCCCTAGGCAGAGGTGCATAACGAGTAGTAATACGCCTCGAAATCTCCAAAGATCCCTCTGGCGAAGAAGATGATACTGGCATCTTCTGCTCTCTCTGAATGTTGTGCCAAGCATCCACCACCTGCATGGTCCTGATCGAAAAACTAACTGTACGCCTAGATGTCTCATGTCTCAACTAGGGGTGGCAAAGTGGGCCTGGCCCGTTGGGCCGGCCCGCCAACCCGCCAAAATGGGGCGGGTTGGGTTGGGATATTGAACCCGCCAACCCACATAACCCGCCCCGCTTGGACCATCAACCCACCGGGCCAGAGGCGGGCGGGCGCCACCCACCCATTTTTTTATTTATCTATTCCAATTTACAAGGCCCATATAACTCCACTGGAAAAAAAAAGGCCCATAATGTCGGCGACACCCACGTAACACGTTCCTCTGCACACTCAAATTTTTATCGAAACGAGTATTTTTTTGATGAGTATGGAAAACTATTCGATGAGTATTTTTTTAGTTAGCTTGGGTGTCGGGATTTGTTTTTAAAATAAAATATTTAGAATATAGAGTACATATGCTATTCAAATAAAAATAGCTCAACAAATTAAATCACTCTAAAAAAATGGTACAAAAATTATTAGACTGGAGGATTATATGTTGAATATTGGGCTTGCAATCAAAAGGGCAAAAAAAAACGATTTTTTTGCATATTGAATTTTTTTTATACCCAACAATAAAAATGCCAAAATGTAATTTTTTTTTTATATTGGGTGGGCGGTCTGGCCCGCTGGCCCGCCAGCCCGCCATTAGGCGGGGTGGGCCAAAAAATTGAACCCGCCACCCATGGCGGGCCAGCCCGCCCCGCCCCGCTTTTTGGCGGGCTAAAGTGGGTTGGGGCGGGTTGGGGCGGGTTGGCCCGCTTTGCCTTCCCTAGTCTCAACACTGGTCCATCAACTCGAAAAGTCTGTACAACGTCTCTTGTATATACAACACGACGGGAGATGGGGTCGAACTCCCTCGCCGCGGGCATCTCGATATCTGGAAAATCAAACATGATCTCTGGCGATGTCGTCATCGCTGGTATCACCAGGGTCTTCGTCATCGCCTGGGTTACCATCATGGGTTGAAGGAACCACGGGAAAAGGTCAACTTCTTGAATAAACATATAAACAACAAACATAAAGCAAGAGATAATAAGATGCACAAATGCCCATAATGCAACTCTCGACACACTCTCTCAAGACACTTTCGACAAATTTCCGAAAGTAACGCCGAACAAGCTGCTGAAATCCAGCCATAGGCTTTGGGCTCCACGACCACCCTAGGATATTCGGGATATAGTTCAAAAACGCGACGACGTAAATCGACGCATACGATGATTTAAGGAAGCTTGATGAATAAATAAACTCATATGTTAATTCAAGAAAGCAACTCGAATAATTATTCAATCGCATATTAAATAAATATTCACACAAAGCTCAATACAAGACAACCCAATTCAACAGTATCAAGCAATCAAGTCATATCACAACAGTCGGAAAACAATTCATCCCTCTACAGCTCAATGGAGTTGACACAGAGGAAATCAAACAAGTGTGGGGGGTTGGGGACAGCTACCAACCACTTGCAGACAAGCCCACTAAATAATCATAATGAAAGTTTTAAGAGCCAAAAATCGAAGGGGTACGAGACCCTCACTTCGAACCCTGAGGTTCTCAGACTTCTTTGCTTTATAACAGAAATTTAAAATCTATCCATATCTACAAGTTGCCCATACCAAAGTCGTCCGCTAGCGTGGTACCGCTTGCCTCGATCCCGCGTCGCACGAATTCGAAATCTACAAGTCCTATCATCATAAGGTAAGCTTAGCACAATTCTAAGACTCAACTTAAAAACCTTAGGCTCTCAACACCTAAACCTTTTCCTAGCCTAACACCATCACATAGAACGTAATCATACATCAACACAATAATTATAAACTAGAATGCAAAACAATTTATCTCCCAAAACTTCTAAGGAACTCGCGGCCAACACCAAGGAAATAGGAACAAATTTCAAAACATATTGCAAGTCATATACCACTTTCCAAAATCATGCTTTCAAGTGTGTATTTTTCACAAAATCTATCTTATTCAAGGCTTCAATTAAACATGCATATATTAATACAAGTCTTTGCAAGAAATTTCCCTTTTTCCTATGCCTATAAGGATCACGGCTAAGGGCCTAAAATGAGTGACCAATTTGCAAATTTTCCAACCATAAATTAGTACCATTTCACTTAGCATTTCCTTTTCAAAACAACAAGTCACAATTCAAGACCAATATTCAACTAAGTGCCAAAACTATTTTCAAAACATTTCAAGAGTAAGAGTTTCAAAGAATCCTTCCAATTCTTTTGATCCCAAAACATTTTAACTATGGAAATCACAAAGTTATTAACTAGAGAACAAACTTAATCAAGTTCCAACATGCTTTTTAAGTCCTCAAGAACAAATTTTCACAATTAGCTTACTAACTCTTCCACTTAAACATATCCAACATATCCAATAACAATCTTATCAACCAAAACATGTTATTCATCAACCAATTTCATGCTTCATCAATAATTTCTACCATTTCCCTCTTTTCAAGAATAGGTTCAAGCCATAAAAATAACTTAATCAACAAGCTAATCCTAAACTATGAACCAATACAACAACAACAACATCAAAGAAGCTTATTTAACCCATTAATCACTTGATTCACTAAAGATCACACAAAGCCCTCTTCTTCTCCCTTAGGTCACGCCTAGGGTTCCAAGGAATAGAGGTTGAAGTGTTCATCTCCTCTTATGATCACAATCAAGCAAAAATCAACACAACACAAAGCATGAAAACAAGAAAGAAATAAGAAAAGAACCACCACCTCCTCTTCCTATGTGGTCGCGGCCTAGGGGCTGTTTGTGGGGGAGAAAATGGTGCTCTCCACTTGCTTGGTGATGAGATAGGTAATGACGGAAGGTAGAAGAAGGAACTAGCAAGAAAATGAAGCAAGAGATGAAGTAACTCAAGACTTAATGAAGGTAGCTTCCATGGAGGTTTTGGAGCTTCTCTCTCTAAAGGATGAAGATGATGAACAAATGAGGGTAGAGAGAGAGGGTGGGGGTGCGGTTTGGGCTGATTAGAGGAAGGGGAGGATTATTTTTTTTTTCACTTAAAAAAATGCTTGGTTAGAAATGAATCTAATAAAGTGTTAAAGAAACTAGTCACACACTAAGTGACATCTAACCATAAAGCAAAGATGCTAAACACATTAACTAATCTATCCCATCTAATCTCACATCTCTCATGATTATCCTCTAATTCTAGAGTCTAAGGGTTGCTAAAACACGGCGTAGAGTAATCGCGTTACCGGTAAATCTCCTGCCGATAAATTCGCGAAAAATTAATTTGACGAGAAATTAATTCACCGCGTGAAAATAAATTATCATATATAATAAAAACAATCTAAAACACTCACAAATAATCACAACAAGTCACGATTCGATTTTCATCGAAATCGGGATTCATTTAAAATTTTATCTCATGCAGAAACCGCCTACGATTCAAACGCGATTTAAACTTCGTTAGAATTTTTCGATGATATTCGAACCATGAATTAATATGAAATATTAATTCTCAAATTCAATTTGATCTTGATTTATTTAAATCACTTATTTAGAGAACAAGGAATTGTTTATTATAGCATAATTACGACAAAAATTACACTATAATAACGCTTAATAACGTATCGTAAAAGTACGGGTGTTACAATAAGCCCTTTTCTTTTCTGTTTTGACTTCTACGTGATGTTTTCATAATCCTAATACCGTTTTTGATCGTCCTCTTCCATTTCTTGTCGGAATCTGTTGCCGTTTGAAAGGATGTGACCAGGACATAATTTCCTACCTCCTAATCTTGATATCTTTCTGTTTAGGAAGAGAATAACTCCTGGGAACTAGCAAAGGAACTTTCGTATCATCTTGCTCACTCGGGAAATCGCATATTGAAATGAGAAAACAACAAAGGGAGAGGAAAAGCTTGGAGTTCTCTCGTCCAATTCTAGGAGCAAGAAATTCTCTTAAGGTAAGGGGTAGTTGTTTCTCATCTAGTGAGTTTATGGAATATGAATGAGCAATAGGGGTGTCCCATGACCCCTACGCCTCGCGATAAACGAATACTATCACCATCGTGATGGGAAAGTACTTGAATCCTGGAATTATAATCTTTGATTTGCAATACTTACTATAATGTGATGTGGTAAACTTATTAAATCAATGGATTTGGTGTGCAGTTTGAGTCTTTAACTCCCTATATGATTGCTACTCTTGATGACCCCTTAATGTTCATGATTTTATGAGTTTTTGGTGGTTGTTGTAAGTTACTATGGCAAGAATCTTACATACCTCGATGAGATGCTATATGATTAGTGTTTTTTATGCCTTGGTATTGGTATTGATCTCATGTGCAAATTGTTGAATTGCCTAACTCTACTAGTTATTATCGTAGTGACTTAGAAGGTAACGCTAAGTATTAAAAATAGAATTTTTATGATTGTCAAAGATGAGATTATAATGGACTATGTAGGATTAATTTAAATTGTTGTTATCCATTTTGAATAGCATTTCTATATGTGTAATTTAAATTGATATCATTTGATAGCTCAAATATGATAAATGTGCATCTTACGCTATTACCACGTTTTCCCAAAAATCTTTTTTTGTTTTAAATTAAACTGTATATTTATGTGATAATTTTTGTGAAAATAAAAATATTCAGGTGTTCCTATATGTGTTTGAGATATTGTGTATTAAAATTTATTGCATTTTGATAAGTTTTACTATGTGGAAAAATTCTGGAATGCTTGTAGGACAAATAGGGTGTTGCTGGAAAATCCTGTGTAAATCAGTCTCAGTGCGTGATTTTTATTGAATTCTAGGATTCGAATTTTGGAATGGGACTAATTGCACTTTGTTTATATATGAGTTTTCTATCTTCAATAAAAACTTTAGAATTTTCATAATATGCTTGGCTACTCGTTCAGATTTTTCTCTAACTGCTGTTACTGGAAAATCCTGTGTAAATCAGCCTCAGTGCGTGATTTTTCTTGAATTCTAGGATTCAAATTTTGGAATGGAACTAATTGTATTTTGTTCATGTATGAGTTAGCTATATTCAATAAAAACTTCAGAATTTTTAGAATATTTTTGGCTGCTCGTTCAGATTTTTATCTAACTGCTATGTTGGAAATCTTGGAAATGATGATTGAAATTGATTTCGTTCTTACCGAATTTGGATACATTTGAGTGAATATAGCTAATGTATTATCCTTATCAATATGTGGCTACGTTGAGGATTTTATTTTCATTCTATTCCTTATGAATTATGTTTGAAATAATTGATTAGATGATAAATGCTCATGGTTGTGAGGTTGATGTACTTGGCTATAATTAATCTAAGTGTTGTATGCTTAAAACTTAATTGGCTAAGTGTGTTGATTGCTTCATTCGTTGATTGAAGGCACTCGTTGACGTAGTAACTTGTGTCTTGATGTTGTTGTTGTTGTTATTCTATCAAAGATATTGTGATAGAAGCTGCTGTTAGACACCGCATTACTTGTGTTCATGCATCTTAGTGTCCATAGTGTTGTTACTGTTTATGGGGCATTACGGACGTGGTATTCCAAAACGGGCATGGTAGCCCGGCCTCCTCTATGTTAAGGCATTATGGACATGGTATTCTGGGCCTCGTTGAAAATGGATCCCCATGCATTTCCTCATGGTCTTAGGATTTGCATTGAAATACATGAGTTGAACATGCATGATGAATAGTTGATTGTCATTCCTATGTGTCGTTGTACTTCGATGATTATTGTTAGTTAAGTTGAACATGCATGATGATTAGTTGATTGTCGTTCTTATGCGTCGTTGTCAAGGTAATTAAAACCAGACCGGACATTGAACCGGAGAGGGCCAGGGTTTAGGGTTTTTGGGTCGGACCGGGGTCGAACCGGGTTTAATAAAATATTATTTTTTAAATATATATATATACCAAATATATAATATATATAGTATATATATTATATATTTGGTGTATATATATTAAAAAATAGAAAATATATAGATAATATTTCAATTTATACACAAAATAACATGTAGCCTAGTGGTAAGATGGCTTGTCGTGGCCTTGAAGATAGGGGTTCAAGCCCTGTTGAGACCGAAAACTGATTTTTTTAATTAATAAAGCTAATTAAAAAATTTCAAAAAAAAAGAGACGAACCGGTTCGACCCTGAACCGGCTGGTTTTGGCCGGTTCTGGCACCGAACTGACCAGTTCTCTGTCAGCTGGTCCAAGAGGGTCACCCGGACCGGACCATGACCCGGTTCCCGGTTCAACCAATCGGACCGGTCGATCTGGTCCGGTTTTTGTTACCATGGTCGTTGAACTTCGATGGTTGTTGTTAGTTACGATGAACATGTTATGCGCATTGCTTATCCTTATTCCTCTACTGTATGTACTATTTGAGGTTATGATGACTAACCCCTATTGTGGCTATGCATATCCCAATGGGTATATATAGATGATGAGACTGCAGGTGTTGAGGATGTGGATATCGATGAGTGATCGTGATAGATTATTGGATTAGAAAGAAGATTAGATTTGTTTGAATTCATTATTTTTATTTTCCAATGTAATGATTAGGGAGAAGCTCCGAATTATTGTGACATCGGGAAACCTTGGGTTATTTGTCATTATTTGTATTTCATACTCGTTTTCTATTTTCGCAAGTTGTGAGCATGATGACTCTACTTCGTTTGAAATGAAAGTTTTTAAATGGACCAAAATTTTATTTCGTATTCTTTTCTTTTTATATTGCTAAAAAGCCATGACGGGGTAGAGGGTGTCACATTTAGTGGTATCAAAGCTCGGCTTGATTCTCAGACCGTGGTATGGGTCTATTATGTATTCTCTGTGTACTCTTATATGATTGTCTATGTTAAAATAGATGATGATATGAGGTACCAGGACTTCTTCTTTAGAAATGCTTGTTGCTAAATGACTTTTCATCTCGATGCGATAGAAGCTATCGCAAGTGGAAGTTGCCATACCTTGAGCATCGCTCCAGGACAATGGACCTACACCTTGGAGGAGAATCAAAATCAACTTGAGGAGGTCGTCAGGAATCGGGGCTTTGCCAGATTTCTGAAAAGCAACCCGCCTACTTTTGGAGGAGTTTACGACCACGACAACGCGTAATACTAGATTAGTGAACTTGAAGGAATTTTCCAAGTCATAGGGTACATAGATGCACAAAAGGCTGCCTATGGCACCTATGCACTCGAAGGTAAAGCTGAACATTGGTGGAGTTAATGTTGTGAGCATATGGAGGCCTAAGGAACGGTTGTCACTTGGAGTGTTTTCGAGACCAGACTCTTGGAGAAGCGTGTTCCCACACACCTATGCCACGAAAAGGAGGTAGAATTTCTGAACTTGACACAAGGAGTTATGACTATTAAGGAATACGCTGCAAGATTTGAGGAATTAGAATTAGAGAACCTCATTCAAGGTACATGCCATGTTGAGAGGATTTCCAGTTGCCCAATTGTTTCATGCCCCATTCGCTTTGAATGTTTGTTCTTGGGTTGTGTTGGGTAGAAGTGTGGGGCTAAACCATAGTTGACTATTAGCACTGAGTAGGAACTAGATTGTTACGTTGGAGGCATTAGATTCCCCATTTTAGATTAGGCGATAGTCCACGAGAGTCAGCTTCGGGGAAACACTAGGATAGTAGATAGTGGATGGTGGATATGGGTAGTACTGTTAGATACAAGGTAAATTATCAGAGTAGTGCAGTGGAATCGTGGTAATAACAAATAGGGAGGAACTTTAGTAGATCTCGAGTGTAATTGTGAGGTGCCAATATTTTTACGCTCAAGCCCCTATCAGAGATCCTTATAGAAGTGCTAGTAAATGACATGTCTAATTGTTGTTGCTTTGGTTACTTGGCTAGACAAGTAGGAGGGATGGCCACCCAATAACTTATTACCAGTGACCGAAGCAATGGTGATCGACGTGGATAAATAAGATTAGTGGTATAGAATTAAATGGATATAGTTACTAGTAGGGGATACTTACTTGATAACCCTAGAGACGTTCGGCAGAGCTAATAGGGAAGTTGCCTTAATAACCATAAGGACCCTAGGATAGGAGATTAGGCCCTAAGATTCGTCGGAATTTCGTAGACAAAATTCTTTTAAGGGGGTAGAATTGTAACAGCCCGGATTTTCACCCTCCTAGATTAGGATATGTTGTATAGGATTAGAATATGTTTAGAGTTGTTTGGAAAGGGTTCCACATGTCTTAACACCTCTCCAATCGATTGAGTACCTAGATGCACCTCTATTCCTATGCCTAGTACAATTCGGTCATCGTATTCCTCTTTTTTGAACCCTCTAGTGACTTAATTGGATTTAAGCTCCTTTAAAGAAGTTGTAGACCTATCCTTCATCTTTATTTTGGCTCTAGTTTGACTCAAATCCAATTCCTAGAACTCAAGATAATCTTTTCGGAGTCAACGCAACGCAAGTGTAGCACTTAGGAATATTAAAGTAAGTTTCATCTGCATTTTTAGCCATGCTAGATCCCGAATTTGGTTATTCCTATTAGAGAGGAAATTGTAGGAAATCCTCTTAGCTTTCTAAATCCATTAAGAACGCCTCAATAGGACACCTGTAGCTCTAGATACAGCTAAAACAGTGGCAGCATACTGTTGCACAATTTTTTGACGTTTCAGTGCGTTTTGGCACATATAATCCGACCTGTTTGACCCATTTTCGACCCAAAATGAATAAAACCCATGGGGAATGATTAAAATACCATAACCTAGGTCTAATTAGTCAGAAACACCATCTAAATTCGTCCTTAATCTGCTGTGTGGTCCTCAACCGCTGCCGGCACCGTTTTTGCTCTATCTGGCTCATTCCTCATCAGAATTCAACACCGCCTGTCGTGCTGCGACTATGGGGAGATTCTCTATCGTATGATATCATTCTGTATCTATTTTAGAGAAGTAGATTTAGTGGCTAAGTGCTTTTCTATTCTGTTTTGACTTCTACGTGATGTTTTCAGAATCCTAATACTGTTTTTGATCGTTCCCTTCCATTTCTTGTCGAAATCCGTTGCCGTTTAAAAGGCTGTGACCAGGACACAATTTCCTACCTCCTAATCTTACTATATTTCTATTTACGAAGAGAATAACTCCTAGGAACTAGCAAAGGAACTTTCGTATCATCTTGCTCGCTCGGGAAGTCACGTATTGGAATGAGAAAACAACAAAGGGAGAGGAAAAGCTTGGAGTTCTCTCGTCCAATTCTAGGAGCACGAAATTCTCTTAAGCTAAGGGGTAGTTTTTCTTATCTAGTGAGTTTATGGAACATGAATGAGCAATAAGGGTGTCCCAAGACCCCTACGCCTCGCGCGGTAACGATAAATAAATACTATCACCATCGTGATGGGAAAGTACTTGAATCCTGGAATTATAATCTTTGATTTGCAATACTTACTGTAATGTGATGTGGTAAACTTATTAAGTCAATGGATTTGGTATGGAGGTTGAGTCTTTGACTCCCTATATGATTGCTACTCTTGATGACCCCTTATTGTTCTTGATTTTTATGAGTTTTTGGTTGTTGTTGTAAGTTGCTGTGGCATGAATCCTACATACCTCGATGAGATGCTATATGATTAGTGTTGTTTATGCCTTGGTATTGGTATTGATCTCATGTGCAAATTGTTGAATTGCCTAATTCTACTAGTTGTTGTCGTAGTGACTTAAAAGGTAACGCTATGTATTTTTTTTTTTGAAAAGGAGTAACGCTATGTATTAAAAATAGAATTTTTATAATTGTTAAAGATGAGATTAGAATGGACTATGAAGGGTTAATTTAAATTGTTATTATCCAGTTTGAATTGCATTTCTATATGTGTAATTTAAATTGATATCATTTGATGGCTCAAATATAATAAATGAGCATGTTACGCTATTACCGCGTTTTCCCAAAAATTTGTTTTTGTTTTAAATTAAACTGTATATTTGTGTGATGATTTTTGTGAAAATAAAAATATTCAGGTGTTCCTATAAGTGTTGAGATATTGCATATTAAAATTTATTGTATTTTGATAAGTTTTACTATGTGAGAAAATTCTGGAATGCCTGTAGGACAAATAGGGTGTTACTGGAAAATTCTGTGTAAATCAGTCTCAGTGCGTGATTTTTCTTGAATTCTAGGATTCGAATTTTGGAATGGGACTAATTGCACTTTGTTCATAAATGAGTTGGCTATCTTCAATAAAATTTTAGAATTTTAGAATATGCTTGGCTGCTCGTTTAGATTTTTCTCTAACTGCTGTTACTGGAAAATCCTGTGTAAATCAGTCTCCGTGCGTGATTTTTCTTGAATTCGAGGATTCAAATTTTGGAAAGGAACCAATTGCATTTTGTTCATGTATGAGTTAGCTATCTTCAGTAAAAACTTCAGAATTTTTAGAGTATGTTTGGCTGCTCGTTCAGATTTTTATCTAGCTGCTGTGCTGGAAATCTTGGAAATGATGATTGAAACTGATTTCGTTCTTACCAAATTTGGATGTATTTGAGTGAATATAGCTGATGTATTATCCTTATCAATATGTGGCTATGTTGAGGATTTTATTTTCATTCTATTCCTTATGAATTATGTTTGAAATAATTGATTAAATGATAAATGCTCATGGTTGTGAGGTTGATGTACTTGGCTATGATTAATCTAAGTGTTGTATGCTTAAAACTTAATTGGCTAATTGTGTTGATTGTTTCATTCGTTGATTGAAGGCACTCGTTGACGTACTAACTTGTGTCTTGATGTTGTTGTTGTTATTCTGTCAAAGATATCGTGATAGAAGCTACTGTTAGACACCGCATTACTTGTGTTCATGCATCATGGTGTCCATAGTGTTTTTACTGTTTATGGGGCATTAAGGACGTGGTATTCCGAAACGGGCATGGTATCCCGGCCTCCTCTTTGTTAAGGCATTACGGACATGGTATTCCGAAACGGGCATAGTATCCCGGCCTCGTAGAAAATAGATCCACGTGCATTTCCTCATGGTCTTAGGATTTGCGTTGAAATACATAAGTTGAACATGCATGATGAATAGTTGATTGTCATTCCTATGTGTCGTTGTACTTCGTTGATTGTTGTTAGTTAAGTTGAACATGCATGATGATTAGTTGATTGTCGTTCTTATGTGTCGTTGTATTTCGATGGTTGTTGTTAGTTACGATGAACATGTTATGCGCATTGCTTATTCTTGTTCCTCTACTGTATGTACTATTTGAGGTTATGATGAATAACCCCTATTGTGGCTATTCATTTCCCATTGGGTATGTATAGATGATGATGTGGATGTCGATGAGTGATCGTGATAGCTTGTTGGATTAGAAAGAAGATTAGATTTGTTTGAATTCATTATTTTTATTTTCCGATGTAATGATTAGGGAGAAGCTCTAAATTATTGTCACTACAACAGATTTGTAGAAAAATGGCGCCACCTTAAACGTTATCCACTGAAAACGCTAGCTAAAAAAAATATTCCTCATCGCTAGCACTTTCTTTAGAAAGCGTTTTCTTTAGAAAGCGTTGGTGATTATGTGATGGTAGCGCTTTTCCAGAAAAGCGTTGTCTTTGTTTTATCTTCGCTAGCGCTTTTCCAAGAAAGTGATGTCTGTGTTTCTTCATCACTAGCGCTTTTCCAAAAAAGTGCTACCTATACTCTGAATTAAATTATCATGTGTATCCTCCTGTTACAATTCATTTCTCTTACGCGCGATATGTGTTCCCTCTCTTTCGTCTAAAGATCAGAACAATGCCTAGCTCCTTAGTCTCTGTCTCACCTCTGTCTCTGTCTATCCTCTGTCGCAGTGTCGCACCTCCGTCTCAGTCACTCAGTATCGCCGCTCTCTCCCTCTGCCTCCTCCTCTCCCGTCGCGCAAGTCCATCTGCCTCCTCCTCTCCACCGCGCCGTTCCTCCTCCTCCTCTTCATCTCTCTTACGTATATGTCCTTCTCCCTCCTTTCGATTTCCTCTCTCATTCTGTACCTGATGGTTTGTTTCGGTTTGGGGCTTCCCATTTTTTAGTGATTCATGGATAGGGTTTGTGTATTGCAGAAAATCAGTCACTATAAACCCTGTTTTCTTCCCATTGCTGTGAACCCTGCTGTGAACCCACTTCTCTAGCAAACTCGCGACTCAGGTAATGAATTTTTTCACTCTCTTATTTCCTTCATGGGTATGCCATTACTTGATAATATTGTGTTATATGGAATCTGATTTTAGGTTCCTTTTATTTAAAATTATGGTTTTAAGTTGCTGAGTTACTTCTTGTAGTGCATGTTGTTACATTGTAAAATGGTTTACCCTCTATTAATATAGTGTTGGTACTGTTTATAGTGTCATGTGAATATAGGACTTTGTTTTCATGCACTCCAACCATGTGAATGAGTTTGCTTCAAGATATATGAGCTATAGAATGTATAAGTGTTGGTTGGTTAGTGCTTAAAGCAATATGCCACTATGTGTTTTGCTACCTTGTGTTTTGCTGCTGTTTTTTTCGGTTCTAAGTTTTTGTCTTTCTTTTAATTCATCAATGATGGAGTGATTATTCAGATCATGCCCTTTATAAAATCTTGTTTTTCTGTCTTTGCTTCCATTTTCTGTGATTTGGATTTTGCATGATGGGTTTGATCATAGAACAAGGTTTGTGGTTTGTGATCAAATTAATGCAATTCATGTATTCATTGAGGTGTTCATCATTCATATACTTTGTCATGCATGTGTTGTGTTTTTTTTCCTTCTGGTTTGGTTGTGTTTTGAGCTTGTTGTGATGTTGTATTAATTGCAGATAGATATGGCCAATTCCGGACATGAACTAGATGCTCATGATAGTGAAAATGTGAACTGCCATCCCCGTGGACCGACATACAAAAAGAATATCATCCGAGCTAGGAGTAGAGGAGAGATACAAGCGGTAAGATCATTACTAATTTAATATAATTAGTTGTTTTTATCTATTTATTATCTTATGTTGTTCACTTTTTTTTAGGTTTCATGGAATGCTAGAGGTCAACCTATAGGCAAAGGTGGCAGAGATTTGAAAAGTTTCACTGGAACTCAAGTGCGAATGACGATTTTATGTATGTTTAGTCGTTGGTTACAGAAAAATAATGTAGTTTTGGATAGATGCAAAGAGGAGCTTTGGGCTGAGATAAAGGTATATAAATTAATTAACATTGATCATTTGTATTTCTTCTTAGTTGTGTAAATATACTTACCCTACCATTTTGTTTATAATGTATTTGTAGAAAACATTTGATGTTGACGAAACTCATAAAGACATCATAATGAAGATTGCTGAAAAATCCCATCGGACATTCCGATCATGGTGGTCTAAGCGGGTGAGAGATGAAAAAGGGAATATTAGACCTAATCCTCCATCATTGTATGCATTAGTCATAGGAGCGGACGTCTGGACTGATTTTGTAGTAAAACATACCAGATATCCTGAATTTTTGGTATACTTATACATGTCCCTACTTGTATAACTGTATATGTATGTCAATACTTGTATATTTAATTGTTGTCGCTCCTAATCACATTTATATGTTTGTCTATATAGAGAACAAGTAATGCAAATCGACAGAGAGCATCAAATCCTCCTTACCCATACAGAGGAGGGGTTAAGAGGTATTCGGACATTGAGAAAGATATGGTATGCAGAGTAACCTTAAATTATATGTACAACTGATGAATTTGAGCATATATGTAGAGTAACGTAATTAACACTGATGAATTTCACTTTTTTTTAATATGTATAGATGAAGCAAGCAGGAGAAGAGGATTATGCAACCTCAAAATCAATCGATCGCCATGTCTTGTGGTTAGAAGCCCGCCGAAACAAGGATGGTGAGAATAAAGAAGACCCCCCAACTGCGGAAGTGTATGAAAAAATTGTAAGTATAATAGATTAAATAACATTTTCATTTGCAATTTTTTTATGAAAGTGATAATACTTAACAATCTTTGTGAATAATATTTGTGTCTCAGGATGCCCTAACACAGAAGGGTATGTCACAGGGGGTGGCATAGACGTCCTTTTCCAAGTCATCCCCATTAAAGAGTATCCAGGACATGTAAGGGGTGTGGGATTTGGGGTCCCACAGAAAGCTATCTTTGGTCTACCGAAGCGCGCAAGAAAAGATGAAAATAAAGACTTGAGGCGGATGGTAGCCAAACTCTATCAGGAGGTCCAGGAATTGACAAAGGGGAAACATCAGGACAAGGGACCGATAAGGGAGCATCAGGACAAGGGACCGATAGGGGAGCATCAGGATGGTAGCACCAAAGATAGTAGCACTCTAAAGTCACACAGGGTAATAAATCAAATTACTTCAAAGGTAGAGTTTGGTAGATTAATTAGTATTTGTGAATTGTTAATTAGTGGATCTTGATTATTTGTGAATTGATAATTAGTATTTGTAAATCAAATTACTTCTAATTTAATATTATTGTGGATCTTGATTACTTAAGGAACCGGAGGAGGTGATGGAACTGGTGAATGGATGCAATCTTAAGTCACCCGAGCCCGAGGTAACAAATCATTAGAAATTGTCGTTACTTATATGTATTGCATCAATGGTTTATCATATTAATATTTTGTTTATAATTAGTTTAGGACTTCAAAGAGTGTACGCTATATTTGTCAAGCCCATCTCGAGCGATTGGCAAGGGGATTTGCTTCACTAATTTAAGTGCCAAATTTCACAATGGTCCATTACCTAACCATCATTTCAAGGTTAGAGTTGACTTTGCAATTGAAGGGGATGCACCATTGCCTGTACCACTTGAGGGGGCAGATATCATGACAGTGGGACAGGCAATAGGTACTTATGTGGCATGGCCAGTAAAACTCGTTGTAAATGACTTGTTCTTTTTTAATAAACATGATTCGTTATCATAATCATAATATATTTATAAAATTATGTGGTCACAACTCATGCAAACTATATAGAAACCCATAAAATCCAAAGCCAATGACAAGGAGAAGGAGAAGGGAAAGGGCAAGGAGCAAACATTTGGGTCTTGTACATCCCCAGTAAAGCCTGTGGACAAATCTCAGCATTCCCCTCTTGAAGCAAAATTCTTTAATTATCTGAAAGTTCATGCTGAAACAAGGATGACAATAACCGGAGAACAAATCCAAATTACAATGGCAAAAAATATTTTCGGTTATGAATCTCCATTATTTCTCAGTGCTAAGGATGAACTGGCAGAAGTTTTTACTGATGGAGCGTGGGTCAGTCAAACTGTAGTTAGTGTATATATCAGGTACAACATCCAACTTTAAAGTATACATTTTTTTTTTATTCTTTCACCTAATATTGAAGTTATTGTTAATCCAGTAATTTGTTTACGTTTTGATTATATTCAAGGTACTTGTATGATGGGATACTAATCCCAAAACAACGGACCGAGAGGTTTGTGTTCTTATGCCTAGAGAAAACAAATTTTCAATATAAATCTGGGAATATGGTGGACTATATATCTGAACGCTTGGCAGAAGCAACGAAGCCAGGTGTTGGCACCTTGTTTTTGTCACCGATTAACCTAGGGTGAGTCATTTATTTAATTTAATCATATATACACACACACACACACACACACACATATATATATATATAACGATACTAAATTTTGTGAAATGTGATTACCTGCTAATTAGGATTTCCTTATTCAACATTTTTTAGGGCCCATTGGGTATTGTTAGTGATCAATCCCCGGGAAGACACGGTGTACTATTTGTGTTCTTTGCGTACTCCTTTGAGCAACCGCAAAGAAATGATGGATACATTCAATCAGTAAGTATATATATGCATATATTGGAACGAGTTCTAAATGTGAAATTGAGGTTGAAAATTTATGCTCTAATTGTGTGTTATTATGACTCAGGTCTTTGGCAATTCATCAAAGACATCGGACACTACACAAGTCCCGATTTTCTAAATCATCCAAGACAACGACTAAGTGGATTCCTATGGAGGTATTGTCGAAATTGTTATGCAATTATTTAGTTTAAAAAATTAAAATTATTTATTTCAAATATTTTTTGTTTTTTAGTGCCCCCGCCAACCAAACTCCAATGATTGTGGCTATTATGTTATGAAGTTTATGAAGGATATTGTTGTTCATAATCAAATGCAAATCCCAAAGAAGGTATGTAATTTATGTTCTTAAAATACTTACTCTTTCATTTGACCATTTGCATACTTAAACTTTAATGTGATTTATTTATCATTTCGCAGTATATTCCTGAATGTACATACGATTCGTATTCTGATGTTCAAATTGCTCAACTCAAAGAAGAGTGGTGCAAATATGTAGTTGAGAAGTTTGTTTTAAATATATGATCATTGTGTATACACATTATTATATTATTAGTTAGATGTATGTTGTTGGCCCATATGAGGCATTAATTTTGGTTGGCATTGTTTGTTGTATTGTTGGTTGGCATTGTTGTATAGTTTATTTTGGTTTGCATCATTATAAAATACTGCAACTGTAAAAAAAAAAGAGAGAGAGAGAGAGAGAGAGAGATAATCATTAGCGCTTCCTTGAAAAAGCGCTAGCTATTATTGATAATAGCTACCGCTTTTTCAAGAAAGCGCTATCTATTATTAAAGATGTAGATAGCGCTTCCTTGAAAAAACACTAGTTGTTATCAACAATAGCTAGCGCTTTTTCAAGAAAGCGCTAGCGATTCTTGTTTTCATTAGCGCTTTTAAAACGTTGTTTTTAAGAACTCTGATCACTACCGGCTGAATAGGTAGAGCTTTTAAGCGCTAGCGAAGGCAAAAAATAAGCGCTATCTATTTCGTTTTGTGTTGTAGTGTGTGACATCGGGAAACCTTGGGTTATTTGTCATTATTTGTATTTCATACTCGTTTTCTATTTCCGCAAGTTGTGAGTGTGATGACTCTACTTCGTTTGAAATGAAAGTTTTTAAATGGACCAAAATTTTATTTCGTGTTCTTTTCTTTTTACATTGCTAAAATGCCTTGACGGGGTAGAGGGTGTCACAGTGGTGGCAGCTGCCGGAGTAAGGGCGGTCGACGGCAACAGAGCAGGAAGGCACAAAAAAAAAGATCGAAAACGATGTCGGAATGGGATCACGGCAGTGAGATGGGAAAACCGGAGTTGGAACACAGTTTTGCCAAAAAAAATTCTCACTGGAGGACAGTGGGTCCACCGGGTAAGCACAGTTCTTAGGGTTGCCTCTCTTTAGGCTCTAGTTACCATCTTGAATTTGGGCTTTAGGCCTAACTCAACCCCACAAAACCGGCTTGTAAGGTAAGGACTGCCTAAGTCTTATAAACACCACTCAGGCCATATCTCTAGTTGATGTGGGACTTTCAACACACCTCCTCACGCTCAAGACTGGACATCTGAAGGGTGGAATAATAGGGATCTCAACACACCCCCTCACACCCAAGACTGGACATCTGTAGCATGGACAAATACGGGTGGAATAACAGAGATCATGGCCCAATAACAGATCTAGGATAGGCTCTGATACCATAATGAAAAAGAGAAGAGAGAGAGAGACATAATATGGTGAAACTGTGTGTCTCAACTACACAGCAGAGTCGCTTTATATAGACCTAAAGTCAATTAATACAAATAAATACAGGATATACTACTCTTAATTGAATGATATTCTACTCCTAATTATACAATCCTATACAATAAATATACGATCATAATTTATTTTCAACAGGAAGATTACAAACTCAATACTCATCACACTATTGAATAGGAAACAATAAGAATAATAGAAACCCTTAATTCTATATATACTCAACCCCTACTAAACTTCAAGGAAAATTTAACTTACCTTTAGAAATAAAAATATTCTATAAGTCCCTATGAAAAATAAAAAATCAAACTAAATGAATACGTGAAAATTCTAACTTATTCCAAAATACCTTCAATTTTTACAAACTACATTCCCTAACGCTAGGATTTAAAATTTAGGAAAAATTTTAGTATCCTCAAAACCTTTAATACTCAACACTAAACCGAAAATTTTAGAATCTTAAGGCCTATAAAAATTTTTTAGGATGGAAATCTATAATTCCTATGTCTTGAAATTTAAACTTTACATCTTGATTTTCTTGAAAAAGAATTTTGAAAACTCTACAACTTTACATGTAACTGTTTTTCCTATAAACTATAATTTTAAGAACCTCCCCAAAAATTAACCTCTCAAATTTAAAATTAAACAAACCATGAGAACATTAATTCCTGAAGAATTGCTAGATATACAACAAGAGATTAATATCCACTTCCTCATATAAAAACAATTAGAGAAAAATTTAAAGATGAATTCTAAAGTGTCAACAATTAAGAATAAAATTTCATCCCTAGAACAAGTATTAGGAAGATCTAAGAGAAGAGTTTGGTAATTAAATTATAGGAGAATGCCTACAAATTTGAAATAAAACTTTAAGAACAAGTGTAAACTCATTTGAAACTTTTAGCAAACACCTTTAAGGCACCAACTAAGTTCTAACATACCCCTTTCAACTAATAATCTAAATAAATCCAAATAAAACCAGAAATCACCAATAATCCAAACTTAACAACTATAAGTACTCTATAGGCAAGATCAATCATCAAAGAACCCAAAAACTCTCCCTAACTTTCAGATCTAAAAATCAATCCTAAATACTAACCTAAAGTAAAAATTTGAAAAATAACAAGGTTTAGGCCTACCTTAATGCAAGAGAAATGAAAAGGAAATGGAATAGGATGAATCTTTGGTCTCCCTATGCGAATTAGAACACGAAATGAGGAAGCGAAAAGCTCAGAACCGCCAACAATGGTGGAACATGACCTTCTAGCCGTGTTTTATCGTTTTCAGAAAAAGGACCGTCGCGACGCCACGGTACTACACTAAGGTACCTCGCGACGCGATGGTATTAGAGTTTAGAAAAATTTTAAATTTTTTTTAAAAATTAATAAAAAGCTAAAAACTTATGACCCTAAGATAATCTAACAACTAAGCATAATTGTCAATGATATAATTGTCAATGATAAAAACACATTTACTTAGATAAATTCCCCTATCTAGTATGACTACGTACCCAAAAATAAAAATGTTTATTTTTAAAATTAATCATCACAAAATCTTAAGGTTAACAAATCAAATAAAAGGAGGAAAATACTTAATAAAAGAGGTTATGGAAATAATCAAGAGAATAAAGAAAAGAGAGATTTACACCAACCACCAACCCTTCAATTTTCGAGGACAAAAATTATTTTAAGGGGGATGGTAATATAACATCCCAAGAATTTCTATATTCTCAAAATATTGTAAATTTTTAAAATAAATAGATAATAATTTTAAACCATAAATTATGATAAGAATAAATAAAATGTAGAGAAATATACATATTTACAAGAAAATATAATAGATATAATAAAAGAAAATGAAAGAAAATAAAAAGGATAATAAATGATAAAGTAAATAAAAATAAAATAAACTAGATCTTTTTGGAAATAATAATAAAATAAATGGGTCTAGAAACCCTTAGAGGAATCTAGAACCCAAATTAAAAATAAAATTTAATTTAACACCGTCGCGACGCGACGGAATATAAGTAGGAGAGCTCGCGACACGAGCGTACCCTGACAACATCTCCAAAGGATGACAGTGCCTCGTGACGTGACGCTATCTACTGCGACACGATCTACCTTTTACCAACACTCTAAATAGGTGGTCCTACCACCCAATTTAACTAACCAAAACCTTCGGATTCTTTTGCCTACTCTAGCACTAGCCTTCTGGGATTTTGAGTACTGGGACGCCCGAAGCAAGAAGAAGCGTGAAGGAAGGAGCGGTCCTCTAACCAGGTAAGGGAGATAGAACCCTATCCACTAGGAAATATATAGTATTAGAATGAATGTAGAATAGGTGTAGGGTGCCATTAGCCCTACTAGAGGGTTGATAATAACAACACCTCAGGAGAGGGGTTGTGACCTGCGATGATCGATGGGATCACCTCTAGTCTATCAACCCATAGGCATGCAAGACATTAGGTTATGAGTTGATAATTAGTAGTAATTCGCTTTAGGACGCTAGGTAAAATAAATAATGAGATGATATATGTGATATTCTTCTGATAAGTTTGTGTGTTGTGGGTGTACTAAATATTAATTGTTGATGCTCTTTTGATTTGTTTGTGTGTTATGAGTGTTCTAAATATTTATAAGTGATATTCTTTTGATATGTTCGTGTGTTGTGAATGTTTTGAATAAATATTATTTCAATGAGTACAACCAATATAATTAAAGAATATGATGCCATGACTGCATTAGGAAAGATAGAAACAAGAAATAGATAAAACCAGTAAAAATAGTGGAATGTAATATCTTTCATAAGATGATATGTCAAAATGAAAAGATGGAAGAGGGAATAAATACTAAGAATCATGTGCATAGCTGTAATCCACTGTCGTACGCATAGGTTGTCATACGAGGTCAGGTACTAGAGTATGGGTATGATACAGTCAGTACAGCACAAGCTGGTCCTTGAGGATAGTCTAGGTCCGACAAGTCTACAGGTGACGGATGACTCGCGACCATCCTATCAGGACGTCGGAGTGCCTAGTCATCTTGACGGGGTACTATTGTATCACTGTCCATAGTGACAATCCCGAGTGCTGCCCCGATACCTGTTTCTATCGCTAAAGTTGGGGAGCAGGGATGCACTATTAGGGGCACGATGAGCGGGATATGTGGATGGATAACTGACTTAACCAGCCCATCACAGGCTGGTGGGAGGTAGCTGATAACTATAAAGGCTAAGGTTGGGCTGCCAATACTAGTTGTGGCCACGTAGGCATATAGAGTTCTAGGATGCATTTCATAAAGAACATAAAAGAATTAATATGATAATTCAACTTATTAATAAATGAGTTCTAATTATTATTATTTTTGATTATTGACGTGAATATTGTGTTCTGATCTCCTGTTTTATTTTTGCACAATCACACTATCACTTTAAACAGGGAAAGCAAGATCAGAAGCAAGAGTCAGTCGGTGGTTACTTATACACTCACGCACTGCGCACTCTCTCAAATTATGTCATGAATTTATATATATTTGTTAATGTATGAAAATCATGCATATAGAAATAAAATAAACAAATAATGGGACAAGGTTGTCTCAATGAGCTTCCAAGCTTGTTTTCCAAGCATTGCCAAATTAAAGGCCTCTAGCTGTCTAAAACCCATCCCTCCATTTGCTTTACTAACCGTCAATCGATCCCAAGACATCCAATGAATACCCCCAGCCACGTTACTACGAGTGCCCCACCAATAAGAGTTCATCATCTTCTCTATTTCGTCACATAAAATAGAGAGGAGCAAATAGAGACTCACAGCATAAGACGGGATGGCCTGTAAAACTGACTTGATGAGCACGTCCTTTTCGGCTCTCGGTAAGGCTCTTCCACCCCAAGAAGAGATCCGTTTCCACACTATATCCTTGATGTAAGAAAATGTTCTTCTTTTGCTTCGCCCCCCATTGATGGTAAGCCAAGATATTTACTCGTACCTAATGTAAATCTAACACCAAGGAGATTAGCCAATCGGTTCTGGTCCTCCATCTATACACTCCTAGTGAAGAAGGCTTTAGACTTTGTAAGGTTGATAGATCGGCCCGATGCAGCTTCATAAGTCGCAAGGATCTATTTCATATTAATAGCTTCAACATTCGTAGCCCTAAAAAAAGGAAAACAATCATCCGTAAAAAGCAGATGGGTTAGTGTAGGTGCCCTCCTACAAATCGTCTCTCCATGGACCTCCCATGTTCCCTCCACTCTTCTAATCAAGGTCGACAAGCCTTCTGCAACCAATATGAATAGGTATGGGGAAAGAGGGTCTCCCTAACGGAGGCATCTTCCTAGTTGAATGGATCCAACACAGTCATGATTCATGAGGACGAAGTAGTTCATTGAATTTACACACATAAGTATCCAATTCACCCATGTAGCATTAAAACCCATCTTCAACATCACATTCACAAGAAAATCCTAATCCACCCTGTCATATACCTTACTTATGTCTATTTTTAAGGCGACTTCCCCCTCCTTACCTTAAGTTTTACATTTCATAAAGTGGATAACCTCCATGGCCATAATAGCATTATCCAGGATGGACCTCCCTTCCACAAAAGTTGATTAAACCTCAGACACACATTTAGCTAGGATTGTCTTCAGCCTGTTTGTCAAGACCTTTGAGATTAAGTTATATAAAACATTACACAGTGAAATCTTTCTAAGATCAAGCATGGACTATGGGTTATCATTCTTAGGAATAAGGGCAATATGGGTCTTATTAAGGGACATAGGAAAATACCCTCTCACTAGCCATGATCAACAAGCATGAAAATTTTCATCACCTTTAGTCTCCCAGTACCTGCGAAAAAATCCCGAGCTTAACCCATCAGGCCCAGGGGCTTTATCTGGATGAATTTGTTGAAGAGCCGCCTCAAATTCGTCCTTTGAGAAAGGCCGCAGCAAATGGCCATTGTCCACCTCATCAATCCTCGGCTCCAGCAAGTTAATGACTGATCCGTATACCCCCTCACCTTCTTGGAATAAATTCACAAAATAGTCCTTGGTCACTTCACATAATTTAGCCTGCGAATCCACTAACACGCCCTCTCGATTACGCAATTTAAGAATTTTATTCTTCTTGCGACAGACCGTAGCAGTTGCGCGAAAAAAATTTAATTAGTATTGAGATCCCCTTCACGGAGCCAGTGCGCTTTATCTCTGTGCCGCCAAAAATGCTCTTCTTTAACTAAGAGCTGGGACAACTTATTCATCTCCATATTAAAGTATTGGGCGGACTCTTTATCAAGTAGCTCTCACAGCCGAGCCAGCTTCCTCTTGGTTCTAGCGATTTCCTCACAAAAATTGGCATTTAATTGTCTACTCCAGTGGCTCAACTCCACTGCACACCAAGCCAAGCGGTCGGTTACATCCCCATTTTGCTCCCTCCCTAACCTCTCTCCACTACTTCATCAATGTCAGGCTCTAATAACCACCCGTTTCAAATTTGAAGCGTCGACAAACACGGTTTCTCCTTTAAGGTAGGCATGCCAACAAGATTAGACTATGGTCCGATTCTGGTGCCAAAAGATTGTGAAGTCTGGCTTCCAAAAATAGTGACAGCCTGTTAGGTGCCGCCATGGCCCTATCTAGTCTCTCTCCTACTTCTCTCTTTGTCCCCCTACTTCAACACCAAGTAAATGGGTATCCTTCAAATATGAGGTCTGTGATGTTGCACAAAATTACCGCTTCTTTGAAACCCCTCATCAACCAAGGTAGGTGATCGGAACGACCACACTTATCATCTGGGGATAAGAGATCATTGAAGTCCCCTATAATGCACCACGGCAATGAGGACATGTTTCTTAGTCTCTTTAGTAACTCCCAAGACTCCTTCCTCCTTCCACAGTTCGGGATTCCATAGAAGCCAATGAGTCGCCATTCGCCTTTATCTGGATCTGTGAACATCATAATAATGAAGTTTCTAGAGTAATTCATCACTGCGCAGTTTACCGTGTTCCTCCACAACATGGCTAGCCTTCCACTGTGCCCCACACAATCCATAGCGATACAACCATCAAACCCCAACCTTCTCCTTATATCCTCCATCCTCCTCGCATGCGTTAAAGTTTTAGAAAGAAAATTAATGTCCGGTTGATTGTCCCGGATTAGGTCTTTTAACATAGGAACCGTGCTCAGGGAATCCAGACCTCGGAAGTTCCAACTGGGAATGATCATGAGTCTTGGCAGGCCTGGGAACAAGGACCTGCCAATAAAAATTGACCGTTGATAACTATGCATACATCATCTGTGTTTAGAGTGGTGTTGGAGTTAGAGAACCCTAGCTGAGCTTCAACATCATCATCTTCTTTTTCCCTTCGCTGTCTTTTCTTTCCACCATTGATAGCATCTTCATTCATCACCATTAATTGTTGCAGCATATCCGCTCCTTGATTCGGTTGAAGATTTGAATATTTGGTACACATACTTAGCTGATTAGGAAAGGATTTCCCATCCGCAATGATTATGCCTTTGCCCGTGGTCAACAGATTTGGGTCAACCAAATCTTAATTAGTGGTTGACTGAATTCCTACCTTTCCTCTAGACTAGGATTCTGTGGTCCCTTTTCTCTCACCTCCTTAATTCCCGACTGTTTTGCATGGCCAGATTTATGTGTTGGATCAGGTGCATCAAACGTAGATATTGGATTGGATTTCAAATTTGGATTTGAATTTGAATTCCTTCCAGAATTTGTGCAAGGGTTTTCACCACCAATAGGGTTTACACGACCATCTCCATCAACCTTCAACCACCTGTTTCCATCGCCGCCCCTGCTGTCTTTGCTCTGCCCTCAGCTCTACTCCCCAATCTCTACTGCCATCATCTGATTCCATAGCAAAACAGACTTCACAACATTGCTCTGTATGTCCTAGTAACCCACAGACAAAGCAAAAGTTTGTGAGATGCTCGTATTTAAATTTGACCAATCACTACCGATAAGCCCCAATTTTGACTACTTTTATGGGGTGTTTTGAGTATTGAATCATGTCAATTTGTGCCAATTAAAGTATAAAAGTACTCATTTATGTCCCGTTTTGCAGAATCATCACAAGGACAACACTTGGAGTGAAAACGGCACAAAACGGAGCAAAAACTAACAAGGTTTGGATATTTTTTGTGTTTCTAGACATGCAGTACGGCGTGACATATAGTCAATACGGTCGTACCTATCCACGCAGTAGGAGCGCATCTCATGGTCAGTACAACCTAGTGTTGAAGAAAAAATCATGTATGACAGTACCAAAGGCAGTACGGCCGTACCCAATATTATCAGGCTGCCCAGAATGCGCAAGTATGGGCCAGCATTGCAACTAAAGTGTAGTACGACCGTGTATAAAGCCAGTATAGCCATACCTAGTCCTAGATCGCCCAGATTTGAAGCCAGTTTGACTTAGTGCGCTGCAGAGTCTATAAATAGGCAATCTTAGCCCTCATTTTAGAACTTTTGATCCTTGGACTCTGAAGCCTCTTGCCTAATCCTGTTCTGTCGCCGGAGCTCAGGAGGATCGTGAAGAACGTACTAAAGGATTGTCGTCATACTGAAAGGGTGTCCCGGTTTAGATTTAATTCTATCTATTATGGGTTTTTATTGCTTTTCTTATGATTGTGTGCTATTTTCACTCACCATGAATAGCTAAATCCATCACTAGGGGGTGATGGGGGATCCTTTACTATGTTTTTTATATTTATTTAGTTAATTCTATGAGTTTCCTATTATCCTGTTGATTGTATTGTTCTTAGCATGCTTAATCCTATAAGGCTTGATCGCCCTTTAATAAGTTAATTTAATTGGAGGCGATCATACCACAATTAGTTAACGGAACTCTAGGAATAATTGAACTCGCTAGTTATACCGGATCAAGGATAATTGCTTGTTTCTAATCAGTTATTGAATTAACAATTCCACTGTTGCTTAATGTTCTTCCTTCTATTTATCTTGCATGATCATTGGCGATATTAGTTTGTGAGAAGACTGTTAATATTGCATGATCACTGGGTATTAATAATATTAGAGTGGGAGATTACCTTTCAACCAGGAAATATAGCTCATAGTAATTAACTAGTAAATTCAGGGACTAAGTATTGGTGAACTCAGTGCACGAATAAGGAAAACTACCTATCTATCTGCTTGACACGTATGTGGCAGTTACATCCTCATATATAATAGTTACATTATTCCTAATACCTTATTTCTTGACGTAACTTTCCAATCCACAGTGAAAGCTTGATTAGTATAAGTTAGCCTCCTCCAGTAGTGCTTCAATACTTAGCCAATCTAGACAAGTCTTCATTGGTTGCGATAAAATTTGTTTATCCAATCGACAAGGCTTAAGGCTTCATATTTCTTGACGATGCTCTTTCCTGGACAAGTAAGTGCCGAGTGACTCATAACTTAGCCATTTTTCATTATTTCCTTCACGCATGATTCGACAGAACATGCCCTCTTCACCCAATTCATTGGCTCACATATGTGGTTCTTCGTTGAGTTCCACTCCATTGTAAATTTAGTGCATCACTGCCTGTCTAAACCAAATTTAGAATTTGGCACCCAACAAATGGGTTGTGCTAACATTTATAAGGTATGAGTCTGTATTGTTTTCTGATATAAGCCTTATTGAGGTCTAGCATGACCTTTTAAAGCTTAATGAGGATAAACTTATTACCTAGTCTGTGAATTTTAGAAACATTCATCACTCAACTTATTTCCTTCCTATCAGCACCCTTCCACATGGGACCTAGATTTTTTGTGATGGCTATATCATGCAGTTGCCGTAGTTAGACATTTCAGACAGTCAGATCTGATTTTGATCAGACAATTCACGTTTTAACTTCATTAAATCTGGTACACAATATAAAATTGGAATGCATACCATCCAATCAAATCGGCTATAGAGAATCGATTTCTCTTCCACATGGGGGCTATGCCGACACATGTCTACATGTCCATAAAGCCACGATCTCACCTAATATAATGACCCCTACTATTTATATTTTACACATGTTCAAGCAAGTGTAAATAAATAAATGCTAGCTTTAAGGTGAGAAAAGTTCGGATACGCAAAATTTAATCTACCACGTATTATTGTTGACATTGAAAGAAAAGGAAAAAAAAAATCTCAAGATAATGATGAGACATAAGGCTTTGGATTTTGGTAAACAAACATTAACAAAATGCAGATTGATTACAATTGTACAGCTAGTTCGTTTATCTCCCACATACTTGAACCCACTAACAAGGAACAATAAAAGTGGAATACAGATTTTACATATTTCCACAACACAATCACAAAAAAGATTGAAGAAGAAAATCCTTAAGAGCTCTTCAATTCAACATCTTTGTTAGCTGGCCTCAAATTCCTCCACAGATACCTCCCACTAGCCATGTCAACGAAAACCCAAAATCCATTTTGAATCATCTGAAAAAAACCCAATCAACATTCTTCTGAGTTAAAAACAAAAACACAACCAAACATACACACACACACAAATCCTAAAATTTAACATAAAAACACAACCAAACAAACACAAGTGATTAACTCCCATTTAAAGGGATGGACTGATACCCAACTTCAATCCATAATGATGGAACAATTCGTGTCCTAAACAAACACAGATTATTCCAATGCCCCTTTCCCTAGATTCTGAAGGTGAAAAAAAGCATTAAAAAAAAATTCTAAATTTAAATAAAACTCATTAGTCTAATTTTTTTTTTTAAAAAAAAAAATCTCAGATAGAGAACGAATTTGAATGTAACTTTAAAAGGAATAATAAGATGAAGAAAACGATAAGAAAACATGGAACATTGTAGGAGCAAAATTTTGAGGGTACCTTTTTGAAATCAAAATGTTCCTTCTTGAATGATGATTTTTCTTCCTCAATTGAATCATCAGAAGTAGCCAATTCGATCTTGGGCGAAGAATTCACCGTTCTCCACGCAAAGTAACCAGCCAGCACCGCGGAGAAGAACACCAAGATGAACCTTAAAGGGCACATATCAAGTTTATGATTTTTCTGAAATTGAAGTTGAAAGAGAAAAAAAAAAAAAAGATTTTGACAACCCACGAAAGAACAAGTGTACGAGAATGTTGGGGTTGGATTGGTTTCTTTTTATTTTTTGCTTTTCATGGTTTAATTCTGAGAAGAAGATAATTAAAGTGTAAGGGGACAAAAACCAGAACGAGTAAACGCGCGTTGAGTTGTTTTGTTTGGAAAAAAAAAAACAAAATTCTCAACGACCCCCCGTTTGTGACTTTTCGGGATTATTTTCTTGATGTTAAGATTTCTGTTTACAATGTCAAAAGGTTGCTTCAACTGCCATTATTTGCATATGGGTCAGCTTTTTAGGTTTGCTTTGACGATAAAGATGGTGACTAAAATTAAAAAAATAAAATACTGGTATAATACATTTTTATTTCTTGTAGTTCAAGGGTCCATATAAAGAAAAAGAATACTTTTTTTTGGATTTTATGAAAACACATTAAGCATTAATGTTTAATTCTTAATTAATTATATAATTATATATGTTATTCTTTTAGAGTCGGTATAAACCAATTTTACATAGATATTTAATAAGAACTCATTATTTTGTCATGTCAGTCACTTTTATAATCGCATTTTAAAAATAACTACCAAATAATGAGTCATCATTTGATATCTGCGTAAAACTGATTTACACTGACCGTACATGTCCCTATTTCTCATTCTTTTAAATACTATTAATTATTTATAGTTAATTACAAAATTCTCTGTAGCAAATATCAAAGTTTTTATATAAATATAAATTTCAATTTTCTAAATTTAAGTTTTGACACATAATGCCGGACTAGTAAATACAAATAATGCTATATATTAAATTACATAATAAAATTTCATAAGTTTTTTAAATTTCACAAATATCTTCTTTATTATATTTATATATATATATATATTATAAAATTATAATATTTATTAGGATTAATAGGACCTGTATTGTCGGTGTAAATTAATTTTACACTGACATCTAATGAGAATCCATTATTATGTCATGTCAGCCTACTATTATAACTACATTTTAAAATGACTACCAAATCATGAGTTCTTATTGGATGTCTGTGTAAATCTAATTTATACTGACAGTGTGTCCTATTAATCCTATTTATAATATTTTTCAATTAATATTTTTGAATTTTAAATTCCTCATGTAATAAACAATAAATAATTTTACATTGGCATCCAATGAGAATCCATTATTCTGCTATGTCAGCATACTATTATAACTACATTTTAAAATAACTACCAAATCATGAGTTATTATTAGATGTCAGTGTAAAATTAATTTGCACCGACAGTACATGTCCTATTAATCCTATTTATAATATTTTTCAATTAATATTTTTGAATTTTAAATTCCTCATGTAATAAACAATAAATAAACTTCCTATTCTAGAAAACTTTGCACGTTGTTACAAAAAAAAAAAAACTTTGCACATCTATTCGTACTAAAATTAATTTCTTCAAATAATTACAAATATGTTTTCCTTAATGTTTATTTCGATCAAAAATTTAAATAAATATCATAAAAACTGTTTAAAATACTTTTTAATATAAATTTAAACAAACACAATCTATATTAGTTATTTAGAATTAATTTATCTTCATTACAGAAAAGAATTAATTTATCTTCTAGATGTCAACCCGCCCCACTTACTCAGCTGGATTATCTTCTAGAAGCACGTGGTAGCGGACCTCCAAAGTTGACTACGTTTGTAGTGCCTTCCTGTCATTATTATTTAGTAATGTAATAGTGCATTAACATGTACAATGCACGGATAAGATTTAAGAATTATTCAGTTACGTAAAAAATAAGTAATAAAAAATAATTTCAAAAAAAATATAGATAGGATTCTAATATAATAATAAATAGTAATATGATTTAACGTGGATTCATAGTATGAATTAATAATAAAAACTAAATGGTCGAATTCATGTTACTTGTATTTATTCTCACATCAAAATTGAATAAAAAAATACAAAAATAAAAGAAAAACAGGACAGCAATTGGTTTTTTAAAAAAGAGAAAATAAAGACAAAAAATAACAATAGTATGATATTTTTGGTCGAATTTATGTTGCTTGTATTTTTTAAAACTTAATGCTCGAATTCATGTTACTTGTATTTTATTTTTTTTAAAAACTTAAGTTAAATCATACTTTTGGTCCCTTATGTTTATTTTAGTTTTCAGGTTGGTCCCTTATGTATTAAAAGTTTTGAATTAATCCCTTACGTGCAAAAGTTATACTAATGTGGTCCCTCTTTTTTTGTTCCAAAAAGGTCCCTTCTATTATAAAAATTATACCAACATAGTCCATTTTTTTTTCAAAATAAGAGACAAAAAAGGACCATATTGGTATAATTTTTGTAACATAAGAAATCAATTCGAAACAAAAAAAAGACCACATTGATATAACTTTTATACATAAAGGACCAATTCTAAACTTTTAATACATAAGGGACCAAATTAAAACCTAAAATAAACTTAAGGTATTAAAAATATAATTTAGCCAAAACCTTAAAACCCGTACGTTATAATAAAATGGGCTTCCATTTTATGAAGTCAAACAATAACACTTCATTCGTCATATTTGAATGGGAACGGGTACATACACCCCCACTTTTTACATCATACACCTCTAAAATAAGTTTTTCTTCCCAAAAATATCCCCACTCCTCCCTCTCCTCTCCCATAAAGATACTTTATGGGGGGTTTGAACAGAATAAAAATGTAGGGTGCAGGTAGCACACTTCTACATGATTAGACCAAACTATTGGGGTTTTAAACCTGGCCAAACTCAAATCCATTACTCATAAGCCTAGTAGCTCCCACTCTGGGCTGGAGCCTATGTTTTCTGTTCGCAAAACAAAAAGAGAGTTGCTTCTAGCACACATTTTTTTGCCTACAACACCCCACCCCTTTTAGTTGCTGGAAGCAAAATTGGCTTCCGGCAACTGCCGGAATGTAAAAAAAAAACTGGGGGTACTGTAGGCAGAAAAGTGGGGTGCTGGAAGCTACTCCCAACAAAAAAAAAGTGAGGTTTACCAATTAGAGTAGTGCTATTTATAGAAAATAAAAAGGTGCTATTTGTAGTAGATTGCCGAATATTCTTTTTAATCCCTTTCTAGGTCATTTTCAATTGTCAAAAAAGGTGCTACCGGCCTTACCAATCTAGGTGAAACTGCGTTAGGTACAACCATAGAATTTTCCATACGCATGAAACCTCGTTGAAAAGAAAGCAAACTAAAAAAGATTTTGGTGGCGTGGAACAAAAAAATGTATGCTTCTTTATATTTCAAAGAGGTTAATACAAACTTTGGAAGGAAAAAAAACCAATCACATCAACCTTTTTTAAGAAGCAGTTTAAAGCACACGAATGTTGCTTGAATACTAATAGTCGATATGCGCAAAATATGGTCGTCATGCCCACCATGTGTCACATGCGGATGGAAGTTTTTTGCACCAATGGAATAAAATTAAATCAATGAAGAAAGGATGAATAACAAAAATTACTGAATTTATCAATAGGCATCATCATCATCATATATAATATATAATATAAATTTCACATATAGAAGAACTGTTATCTAATTTGCTCGAAGCCCTTAATGAGCAAACAAAATAAAATAAAACAAACTTATGGATAAGTCCCGTTTGAAGAGGCTCATACACGGAACGTCTCGAAATAATACCGGGAGCGGGAGATTCGATTAACCGAGATTCCGAAGCTGAAATTTCTCCTCGACCGTCAATAGGTTTAGCCAGGGCATTTATAACACGACCCAAATAAGCCTCACTTACTGGTATCTGAGCAATTCTTCCTGTTGCTTTTACCGAACTTCCCTCTTATTTGAGACAAGTAATAAATAAGGAAGGTAAGGGATAGAATCTCATCCTTGGACCAAAAACAAGCAAAAGGTGGAATACCACAAAGAGAAAGTGTACCTATTAAAAAAGCAGTTTTTGTAATTGGCGCATGTTTTGTTAAACCGCCCATAAGAAACCCAAATATCAAAGAAGGAATACGCTCATAGATTAGATCTATGTATATACAAATATACATATAGAAAACAGAAGCATAAATTGATAAGAAAACAGTGGCTTTTATAGAGAGGTTTCCAAGGCTGCTTCTAAGCTAGGGCTAAGCATATGTGGCTTGCAACTTGCATATAGGGTTACGGGCAATGGGTAGCATGGTGTTTAGAAGGGTTTGTTACGGGCATCATTAATTTAACTGACCGCAAAATCAAAATGGGCAAGTTGGCCTGGGGTGAGATCTCAGATTTAATAACATTATTATATACGTTTAAAATTTTATTCATTTGAGTTTAATTTTATTCTACCGTTGATTTTAATTTTTTTTTTTTTGAAAGGAGTCATTCTTTCACCAAAAAAAGGTTGCCTTTCACCATAAAGGAATCATTGATTTTTAATTCAGCATTAAATATATTTTTTGATAAAATAATTTATTTAAATAATTTATTTAAATATTGGTTCTTGAGAAACAAAACCTTAAAATTATAAAGTTATATTAACTTATATTTGACAAAAAAAGGAAAGGTATCAAGAACCCGGAATTTGATAGTGATTCGATTAAAACTTTATAATTTAATGATAATAATAATTTGTTTATATTATTATTTTTGTTTTTGGATATAATAAACCCAGAAATTGATAAAGTATCAATTCATGTATCAAATCAAAATAGGATCACGAATTTGATTTATTGGTGCATTCTAATTAGTAATTAATAAATTAATCAAAAAATATTAATTAAATTAAAATTAATTTAAAATAAAATAAAAGATGTATTTTAGCGGGAATTGGAATGATAATATTTTGACATGTGGTATGAGCCCACGTGACAAAACTCTATTTTATATAATATAGTTGATTATTGTACTGTATTTCTTTCTCTCTTTTTCGCAATTATATTTCCTGATAATCCGTTTACACTATACTTACTTGTATTTTTTTTAAATTACACTAGTATTTTGTCTTTGTACTTTTACCTATAAAGTATTTTATAGATGCGTAATTCATTTAAATTTAACAAGTAAGCATTTTACATATATAAATGGATATTTTCATAAAATAAAAAATTAAATTAAAACCATTTAAAGAGAGATTGATTTAATTGGTAAAAAATTATTTTTATTATAACGAAAATAAACTAAAATATAAAAATACATGTGTTTAAAATGTTTAACACAGTTACACTTCTAGAAAATTGATTCTAGAAGTCAACTATATGTCCCTCAAAAAAAAAAAAAAAGAAGTAAACTATATGTTGCTCCGGAATTACACATTAACAATTCCGCAAGTTAACTTTCGTTACACTGCATATCACAAAAAATTATTATGAAAATCAATTTTTGAAAATGGATATTTGGGGGATGAGAGGGGGTGTATAAGAAAAAAAAGATTGCAAAAAGCAACCTCGCATAGCTTGGGCACTGCTACCAGCACCCCTTTTTTTTGACAACCACACCCCTCTCCATTGCTTTTACCCCTTTTACTAAGTCGTGTTAATTTTTTCTGGGTTTCACGATTTTCCCAAAATTAAGTTTCTGGAAGTTGTGTTGTTCATTTTAATGTCTGAAAACTTAGTTTCGGACATTATTATAAAAAATATATACGTCTGGAAACTAAATTTTTTGATGTTGTGTTATTCATTTTAATGTCTAGAAGTTTAGTTTTTGGAATTTAAAATGGAAAACACAATATCAAGAAACTTAGTTTTCGGGTGTTATTACACAAATACATATGTTTGGATACTAGTTAAGTTTCCGAAAAGTTGCGAAACAGAAGGGAAAAAAAGACGCAATCTTACCTGCCATAGAAGTTGGGGAAGAAGACGTGAGAAGGGTGATTGACACTTAGGTACATACTTTCTTATTCTTGCACCCGAAGACAGCAATGGCATTTTATTTTGGCCCTTCCAAATATGGTCAATTTTGAATTTAATTCCTAATACATAATTTAGTTTTTGGTTCAATTCCTTGATGGTTAAAAACAATTATTTTTTTTATATTAGATAAAAAACAATTAAATATAATAAAAAGTGAACAATTAAATATATGATTTTAATTCCTTATCTTTTTTTTCACTTCAAAATCCAATTCACAAAGTTGTTCATGTGTATCATTATTGTTAACATATCAAAAACCAATTTTATGTTTTTTATACATGAATCAAATACCAGTATTAAATGATTGAGTTTTTTTCTTAAAATAAAGTTTTGTTTGGGTTAAAGGCTAAAGTTTTAGTTCAAACTAGCAAATATATTGTGGGGGTACACATGTATTTCTGTGAGATATAAAAAAATTAAATAGAAAGTTGGCAGTTAGAATTTTTAAACTGTTTTTAAAAATTAAATTATTACAGAAATAATTTAGAATTAATTTAATGATGATTTATAAATATCTTACTTTATATAATAGTTATTGATTAAATAAATTTAAGTATTAATAAGAAATTAAAAAATAATTTATTTTGATTGAATAGTTATTCAAAAAAATAATTAATATTAATTGAATTTTTTTTATTGTTTTGATTGAATAGTTATTTAAAAAAGTAATTAATATTAATTGAATTTTGTTTTGTTGTGAAATTAAAGCTCAAGATTTAAGTCACAACACGAACAAGACACCTGACTTCATGAAAAAGAAAAAAAAAATATAATATGTCTCATGAAATTGAAGAATACAGGGTGGATAGATAATTTAATTTTTTTTTTGTAAGCAATAAAAAATAATTAGTAAAATATATAATATTTTAACTTACTAACATACTAAGTGATATATTTTTAAATAAATATTTTCTTTAGTTTAATTTCTTAACCCATTCTCTTTAAGACAAGCTCGACTACCACAAGTGGTTTGATTGGATTGACTGGTTTTGGTTCCCCTGAAACTGAGTTGTTTGCATCAAGGATTATGCGTTTGAATTCAATTCTTATTATTCCTCTGGGAATACAATTCTGATTCTCCCCTCCCACAGTCCCACTATAAAAATTAATATAAATCCATTTCCAAATTTAGGGGCTCTTCAACTTTTGCTTGGCTTCATACTCCTCATTTTCGTTGGTCTATCTGTTTCTTAAAGTTTGATATAGCTTTTCTCTCTCCATTTTGTCGTGTATGTTTTTTCTAACTCTATTTGGTATTGGTTATTCTAAACCAAATTTGTTTAATTTAATTTCCTTTCAATGGTTGAAAACAATTAATTCAATGCTAGTAAGGAACTTAATGTCTACTAGGAGGAAAATTTTCACTTTGCCTGTATGATTGTGTTTGGTACCAACCAAAACAGTATTTTTTTTTTTTGACAAAACCAAAACAGTATTCTTGATCGTGGGGATTTTATTACAAATGTTTAATTTGTCTTTTTTTTTAATAGCAAATATTAGTTGTTAGTGTGTGTTATGCTAATAACCAGAGTTTGAATCTTGGACTTTCTGCTCTAATTCTTTAAGAATTGTTTGTCATATTTTTTGCCAGCTTCTATCATTCAATTAGCATGACGATGGTGATGATCCAAATTGGATTAGATGCAATGGATACGCTCTTTTTCTCTATTTACATTTTTTTTATTTTTTGGATAAAGTAAATCAACAATAATAAAGAAAAGTGAGAATAAATAGAATGGTGGGAGTTACTGTGACTACGGTGACTACAAGGAGTTACTCTCTCCGTTCAAATATATATGTCATATGTATAAAAAATTGCCAAAAATATATGTTATTTTTTATTTTTAATGTAATATTAAATATTTTCTACCAATTATACCCTTAAATACTCTACTTTACATTTATGACAATAGTTAATACACTAATAGTTAATAAGGTTAATTTGAGGCCTCAAAAAAAGTTAATTTGGTAAAATTATCAATATCTTTCTTTTATTTATTGTTTGTTCTTAAACTGTGTGATTTCGCCAAAATATATATTGGATTGGAGAGAGTACTACAGTAAATCCAATCGTGATGATTTTCATTTATGTGTGCTGTGGTGTGTGACAACCATGATAGATTGTTGGTGGTGCATGTTATTGCCGTACTAAGTTGAAGCAAAAGCTAATTTGATTTCCTTTTCAACTCCTTTCGATTTATTTAATCAAAAAAAAAAACTCCTTTCGGTTTATTTTTTGCCCGTTTGAGTCAACATTTAAAATATTAATTTGAATTGTTTATATTTATAAAACTAATTTTAAATTAGAAAAATTATGTTTCAATTTTTTTAAACTCTCGATTTAATACGAGTGGAGTTGGGTATGTGGACCCATATAAGGGGCAAAGCTCTCCCAGTGTCAATTTTTTTCATCCACAAGACATGAACCCGAAACCTTAATTAAGTGAAACTAAGGCCAATTTTAACGATGTTGTGATGAGAGTTACGAAACTTTCTCTTTCTCAGATGACAGATGACTGTACACAAACGTTCTCTCATTTTTTAGCTGTGTCAACTAAATAAGTAACGGAGAGGAGAGAGAAAAGCGAGTTGCGTTCCTGACAAAATTGATTACATCTCACGTGTCCTTTGTTAGACCCACATAGAAATTTAAGACAACCCATTAAATTGACAAGCATTAAAGATGCTCTAATCTCCTTATCACTTGGACTAATATTTGTCAAAAATAAAATAAAATCACTTGGACTAATAGGCGTTGGTTTGTGTTTCACAATTTTTATCTTAAAGTAAAAAAAATTTAACTCAACACAAAAATTGTATTTCTTAACCTTTTATTAAACATATGTTTAGGATATGTTTGATGCACGTTGAGTATAACACAAGCAAAACAATACAAGATAACCACATGAAAGCATAGTTATATTTTCCTTTTGAATTTGTGAAAGCATAGTTATTGGGTGGCCGTTAATATGGAACATATTTTAGGGGTCTAAAAGTGATTCCAGTGTTGAAATTAGATATATCCGTTTTTATTTTTAATTTTTTAAAATTATCTTTGGATAAATGGTTAAAAATATAGTGTTGAGGTGTTTAAAACTTAACAAATTAACGTTAAAAAATTGATAAAATAGAAAGGTCTATTATTGGACTGAGCTCATATTAAGGTCCACTAGATATTTTTGTTCTTCTAAGTTGTCGACCCTGGTGTTAAAAAAATGTTGCCGACCTTTAGAAAGTTCTCTCATAATTTATTTAACAAAATTTGTTGTCTCACGATAAATTTCCCATATCCAATTGAAATATTTGTCCAAAAAAAAACTACTTGAAATACGAACGTGGACAACTGGACAAGGATAAGCATTGCGTGGAGCATACAACATGTTGGGCCATAGATCTTCCAATTGAGCCCGCCAATTTAAATAATCATATAAGTTTTTTATATATAAATCGAGTATCTCTTGCACACAGTTACATAGACTAATTCTCATTCTATATATATATAAACTAATTCTTTGAGCCGGGCCAGACTTAGTTAAACTTGAAGAGAACCTATCATCTCATCCAAACGCTCTGGTAGTAATTCTAAGACAAAACTTATGTGTTGTTTTATAGGTACTGTTTGTGTTGCTTACTAATTATAACATAACACGTGGATTAAATTTTTCAATTAAATTCAAATTTAAAATAATTATATTTATACTATTAGATACATAATCCATATATTGAGTTGTGATTAGAGAATAGTAAAAATTGTACACAAGAAACTGCTTATAAGTTTTGTCCATAATCATATATTCTTTGAATATATAATTGTTCGAACACGAACCTTCTAGAATGACGAACCGGGAAAAAGATGGCGGATACGATGCTATGTTGGTGAGAACCTTCGGGGTGAAGGTTGAACGTGAGGTTGAAGATGATTCCAAAGATTGGAACTCCCAGAAGAGGTGGGGTACTTGCAAGGAACTCCGATGGGAAAGTCAGTTTCGGATAGAGATGAGAGAGGTTTGATGGAATGAAAAAGTGTACCTTCTCAATGATGGCGACCTTCCCTATTTATAGTCGAGCGCCTACTCAATGATGAATCCAACCTCTGCTCGAATCCATTGAAGTCACGAACTGGAGATAGGCTTGGGCCCATATTATTAATTGGACCTGGGAAACGGCCCAGAACAATAATTAATTCATAAAACATGTATTTTCATAATTAAAAATTAAGACACAATGTGAAGATGATGACAGTTATTTTAAAATTATTCTATTGCATTTCGGGTGCTCACGCTTTCGGGCTGCCACATCTGGCTTTCCAAAATTTTAAGGGATAATTATATACTACTTGCTTTAATGTCTATCTTATCTAATATAATCTAATCTAATCTAATTTTAGGAAACAAACCCTTTTTTATGGCCACGTGTCAATTTTTTGGGAAAATAATTTCCATTATGTTGGGCGCTCCCCCACTTTTATCTCTTTTTTTTTTAATTTCGTTTGCTCTGCAGCGCGCTCTAACTTTTTTTTTTTCCAAATTTCTTTTTCTCTGTTGCTTATGTGGCTCCCCTTTTTTTTTTCTTCTTTTTAAGTTTTTAAGTTGGGTCAAATAGGTTTTATAGATTTTTAAGTTAAAATAAATAGGTCCTATAAATTTTTAAGCTAGGTCAAACAGGTCCTATAAGTTTTTAAGTTGGGCCAATAAGTCCTTTTCGGACAAATAAGTCATTTAAGTTTTTAAGTTGGGCCAAATAAGTCCTTTAAGTTTTTAAATTGGGTCAAATAGGCCCTATAAGTGTTTAAGTTGGGTCAAATAAGTCTTTTTCGGCCAAATAAGTCTTTTAAGTTTTTAAGTTGAGCTAAATAAGTCCTTTAACAATTTTCTTTTCATTTTTACTTAATTTTTTTTTATTTCTTTAGTTTTTAAAATTTTTATTTTTTTAATTTTATCTTTACAAATGTCATTATTATTTATAAGAGTTGTGCTATATATCGCGAGAGAATTCTCTCGCGAATTTCACGAACGTTTGTTTCCTACAAAACTATTTAAAAAAATAGAACATAGTGACTGTTTCGCCGCTCTCTCATCAACTTTGCGACTCGTGTTTTAGTTTCGCCCCAACATCTATGACTGACTCGTGATTCAATTTAGGCTATGAACGGTGGTTGATGGATGTCTGTGGTGATGGCTTGCAGGGAGGGCAGTGTTTGTGGTGGAGTGGCGGTTAAACACCGCCGGTGAGAGGAGGGAGAGGTACGGACAGAATGGAAGGGAGAACCGGTCGAGAGGAGAACCTGTCGAGAGAGAGACAGAAACGGAGTAGCTGTGGCCACCCTTGGCCGCGCCGGAGGGAGAACGACGGCAGAATGCTGCCAGCGGTGACTCTATCTCCTCTTTCCTTCCTTTTTTTTCTTCCCCACAACTTCTGTAGCAACAGAGAGATGGGTCACGAGTTTCTCTTGCAGTGGGTGGTTACCGGCAAGGTTACGCAGATGATGGCTAGCGGTGGTATGAGAAACGAGGCGAGGGGGTCGATGGAGTGGCATGGTGGTTGACGGAGGTGACGTAGTGACTTGTAGTCACCGATCTCGATTCATAAATAGAAAATAGTTTGTAACAATTTTCAAAAATGGTAATATCTCTTCAAAAATGGGGAAAAACAATATTAAATTGTTGTAGAAAAGCGAGCAAGCTGATAAAGGTGGAGAGAAGACACGAGCCACGTCACTCGTTATTTTCGTTATGTAAATCATTCGCGATGTTTAGCATTTTCCTATTTATAAATGATAGGTAACTATTTTTCTTTTAAATCCCAACGGGAAAATATTACATGTTGTCGATATAATTTTATCGTCTTTGATCACGTATCAAAATTTATAAATGCCTTTATTACTTATGCATGATCACTTTACTTTTGATTCTCGATGGAGAAATATTACATCATCGGTATAAATGATTATTTTTCTTTTGCATCTCGATGAGGAAGCATTACATGTTGTTGATATAATATCATCGTCTTTGAGCATATATCAAATTTCATAAGTATTTTATTATTTATAAATGATTATTTACTTTTGAGTCCCGGGAATTTTTTTACTTTTTAATTTTTCTATTTTTCTTATAGTTATATTTTTTGTTTTTTTGCTTTTCGTTAAGAGGCCCAACCGCAGTATCGGTTGGACCAACGCTTAGTTGGTTCTCTCTTTTTGCTCTCTTCTTCATTTTTTTGTTTTTTCCCTTATTTTTCTTTTCTTTCTTCATTAAACCACAAGACAACACCTTTGGTGAAATCTTCATTTTGATTTTCTACGGGAAAATATTAAATATATGTATAAATTATTACTTTTACGTTTAAGTCCCAATGAGAAAACATTAGATGTTGTCGCACGGGTCTATATAACTGTTCGTGTCGTCTTAACGATTTTTTCATTTAGTTTTTTGATATTTTTTTATATTCAATATTTATAATTTTTTTATTTATTTATAGATGATAAATGATTATTTTTTTAAGTCCTAGGAGAAAAATTTTACGTGTTCTAGGTATAATTTCATCATCTTAATTTTGATTCTTGAAGGGAATATATTACATGTCAGTATAAATGATTACTTTTCTTTTGTCTCCCTACGAGAAAATATTACATGTTCTGGATATAGTTTCATCTTTTTTCTATGTAACAAATTTTAAAAATATTTTATTATTTACAAGTGATTATTTTTCTCTTTAACCCCGACAGATTGACCCGTGCGTGCACCGTACTGGGCTAGTTGACTTGAAAATTAAATCTATCTCTTCTAATAAAAAATAAATAAAATTAAATCTGTCTCTCTGACTCTCACGTGAAATACTATTCTAATATTGACACCTTTTTACAGGAAATTACATTTACATCCTTACTTTTACGTACATACTCCTACCATACATAATGTTTTTTTTTTAAATATTAATTAACATAAGAAAAATGAATGAAGATTTTCAACCAAAGAAGTTATACATGTATGGCACATTTTTACATCATAGGGCGGATCTTTACATTTTGGGTGCTCTGGACGAATCAAGAAAATGGTACCCTAGTAATCATTTAACTAACATACTCCTTGCATTTTTTTTTGCTGTAAAATCATTAATAGTCCATTCGTAATCAATGTTTTTTAAAAAAATCATTTTCGATAAAAATCAAAGGAAGGCTATTTAATCTATCTTATTACATATTAGATCGCAAATAACACTACAACAAGTTTTGGCAATAAATAACGCTTATTTTTAGCCTAAAACAAACAAAGCGAAAATTAAGTCGCTATTGTATTTCATAAAACAAATGAAGCGATGGTCTGAAAATAGACAATAAGCAGCGCTTCAATAAGGAAGCGCTGTTTATTGTATAGACAATAAGCAGCGCTTCCTTAATTGAAGCGCTGTTTATTCTCCTTTTTTTTATTTAATTCTCTCACATTCACATGATATCTGTTGCATAATATTGTGATAACACAAAATACAACCAAAATTGTCATCAACACCCAATTGTATCAACATCAAAATTTAACATTATAATGTAATTTTTTCATAGAAACAGTACATATCCTTACATTAACATAAATAAATTACAATATATTTCTCAGTCAAATTCACAATTACACAGACTAGATCACTAAAATATTGCACATGTTATGCTACAAATAGTACCTAAACAGTAATATCTTCTTCTTCTGTCACTGCAAATCAACATGCAGACAAGATCAAAATTCTAACAAAATTTTGGCAGAGTTTTCCTTAAAATATGGACATTCCAAAATATATAAAATACATGTGACAACATAAGATACCATACCAGCCAGCCAACATAAAATATATAAAATATTAGCCAACATAAAAATGAATTTTATTCCTAAATTCATGTGAACCTATTCCAATTCAAGTATGCTAAACTCACAAAAAACCAAATTTAAGAAAAACTCACCTAAACATTGAATATCAATCTTCTTCTACTTGCTTATAAATGATAAAATTCATAGTAAAATATCAACACCACTCTTCTTTGAGTTTGGTATGATTAGAGTATGTGTCAAATTGACAATCAGGATAGTACTGCGAAATGAAAATTAAATGAAGCTAGAATTGAACATAAGCATTCAAATGGTATGTGTAAAAGAAAAAAAATTATATAAACTTTGAAATTATTACATACATACCTCTGTTGAAATTTCTGTTTGGTTATAAACGACAATCACTCTACTACAAATTGCCTTAAAGAAGAAACAAAGTTTACTTAAGGTATTCCGCACTTTGTTGGGCAAAATAGATCGTATAGCTATGGCTAGCAAATTCTCCATGAGAACATGACAATCATGAGACTTTAGACCCTTTAACTTGAGATCTTTCATCGATACGAGGTTCTTAATGTTTGAAGAGTACCCCTCTGGAACCTTAACTCCATCAAGAAACTTACAAAAATCTCTTTTCTCTTTTCTAGATAGAGTATGAGCAGCCGGAGGTAGATATGTACGACGTTTTCCTTTCTTTACCGGTCCCAACTCTCATCTCAATCCCATACTAACCATGTCCAGCCTTGCATTGATGCCATCTTTAGTCTTCCCGGGCACATTAAGTAAGGTACCACTGAGACTATCAAAAATATTTTTTTCAACATGCATCACATCAATGAAATATCTTACGTATAATGATTTCCAATATGGAAACTCAAAGGAAATCGATATTTTCTTCCACCCTCGTGTGGCAAGGTCTCCTGCAAAAGGTTTACCGAATTTAATATTCAAATCTTTTACTTTTTCAAACAGTTGTGTACCCGTCAGAGGCAAAGGAGCTCTACGTTCTTCTGTATTCCCATTGAATGCCTTTCTCCATGATCGATAATGATGATTTGAATGCAAAAATCTGCGATGCCTAAGAAATACATTCTTCCTACCATGTTCCAACCGAATCCAATCTGTACTATCTTCAAATATAGGACATGCACACTGACCTTTGGTACTATATCCCGACAGATTACCATATGCTGGAAAATGATTAATTGTGCCGAAAACCATAGCCCTCAAGGTGAAACTTTCTTCTCTATACCTATCATACACCACCACACATGTCTCCCACATTTGCTTCAAATCTTCAATTAAAGGAGCCAAATATACATCGATATCATTTCCTGGTTGTTTCGGCCCAGAAATTAACAAAGACAACATCATATATTTTCGCTTCATGCATAGCCATGGAGGTAGGTTATAAATCACCAAAATCACAGGCCATGTACTGTGAGAGCTACTCTGAACACCATGTGGGTTAAATCCATCAGTAGTCAATGCAAGTCGTAAGTTTCTTGGTTCATTCCCAAAATCAGGATAATCAATATCAATTTTTTTCCATTGAGGAGAATCTGCCGGGTGCCATAGCTTGCCATCTTGAATCCTTTCATCCTCATGCCATGTCAGGTTTTTTGCATCTTCTGAACTACGGTACATACGCCTGAATCTGGGAATTATGGGAAAAAACCACAATACCTTCTCTGGAGCCGAATTTTCCTTCTTATACCGTGAGGCTTCACATTTAGGACACGACTTTAACGATGCATATTCATTACGAAATAAAATGCAATTGTTACGACAAGCATGTATCTTCTCATAGCTCATGCTAATAGAGCGTAACATTTGTTTAGCCTCATATGTCCTACTAGGAAGCACATTATCATTTGGCAACATATCTTTCAACAGTGTGAGTAAGTCCGTAAAACTCTTATCAGTCCATCCATTGCCCGACTTCAAGTTAAACAACTTTAACATTGCCGACAATCTTGTGAATTTAGTACAACCCTCATATAACGGCTTCTCCGCATCACTCATTAACTTCTCAAACATTTGAGGACAATCACGAAGATCTTCTTCAACCGCATTTGCCATATCTTCAAAACGGTCACCATCATATATATTTGTAGCGGTGTCCTCTGACACATATCTCCCACTATTCCCCATATTAGAAGATTCACCTCTTGTCTCACCGTGCTTTGTCCAACAGGTATAAGTTTGATCAATCCCATTGCTCACTAAATGCCATTCCAATTCCCGAACACTAATTTTGTTTGTATAACAACAACTTAAACAAGGACATATGATTCTACTATGGTCTGTTGTATGCCCAACTACAAACCCAATAAAATCTTTCACTCCATCCTTATATTCCTTCGACAAACGATTGACAGACATCCACTTTCGATCCATATTTTACCTATGGATTGAGAGGCAAAACAACAGAAAAAGCCCATTTAAATAAAGCAAGACTAAAACTATCATTGCTCTTAAAATCAACACACAGACTAGATCAAAATTCTAACAAAATTTTGGCAGAGTCTCCCCTAAAATATGGACATTCCAAAATATATACAATACCTGTAACATTCCAAAATTCATTGTTCAAAAAAAAAACCAAAAGCAGGTTCCACAACTGCTAACCACGACAAAGTTGGATCGCAATTAGAACTTACAGCAATATTAATTTCTAAACCCAAAATTAAAGGCATTCAAATATCTATGAAATCTTGAAATATTTTGAAAGGTATGCACTCCATATTCCTTAGATTTTGCATTCATAATCTTGAATACAAGTTTCATTGATATCCGTTAAACCCGTTATGAATACAGTTTTCATTCATAAGCTTGTAAAATGATGTAAAATGTCTAGCAAGCAGAATAGCAAAGTCCTCCACAGAAAGTATTTCTGAACCCAAATAATGAAAAAAGTAAACTCCACAAACCCAAATCCCTAGTTTTATTTTCACAATAAGAAGCTCACAGATTCAGATTCTATATAGAAAATCAGAATAATCACAAGCGTGTGAAACACAACAACATGGCAATCAGAGCTTAAAACAAGCTGAAGCTGCACAGTTTAGTCTCTACTTTATGTTCCTTGACATTGACATAGGACCACAGTTGGACAAACAAACAGCAAGTAAAACCTAAAAAAGCAAGTAAAACCTGAGAGCAACACAGAACACGAACCAGCAGCACTTCAATAGAACCACCAACAGCACTTCACAGAACAAACGATTTTGAACCACAAACAGTCCCAAAATCGAACCACGAACATACCCAATGTGGAACCACAAACAGACCCAACAACGTAAAACCTAAAAAACCAACACAGAACCATGAACAACAATGGGACAACATTAAAATCGAACAAAATCAAACAAAATCGAACAGACCAAAAACTAACGAACCACCAACAGAAACCAATGTGGAATCGAGACAGAAAATGGAGACAGTGGCGATACCTGGAAATGGACGCAAACAGGACTTGGGAGATGGAGGCGAGGGGGACGACGGAGGCCGAGCCGCTGCTGGTGGCTTTTGGAGGACGACGAGTGTAACGACCCGTTTCCGGACCGCTACCGAGCTCAACATACCGAGCTCGAGTTACCGAGCTCGACACACCGAGCTCAAGTTACCCTGTATGCGATATGTTTTAAAAACGATACTCTTGTGCCCTTTAGAAAAATACGGTCTATTATTATTTATAAAACCAGCTCGTGCACATCAGAGTAATTACAGCTTTTCGAAACATGGTGCAACTAAGATACAAGACTTAAGTCCTAAATAACAACACGCAGGTATAACAAGTACATACTTATATATACAAGATATAAAAAGTGCATACAAAAAGACAAAGAATAATGTACAAAGAAAATACACCTAAGGTATGACGACTTCAAGAGAGCAATCATACTGGGGGTACTTCCGGCGAACACCCACGCAGGGCGCTCCAAAAGTAAAACCATCAGTCTACCCTGTGCTCAAAATGACATCTAGCCCAAACTGGTCACAACCTCTGAACACAAAAAAAACAAAGTACAGTCGTCCCAAAAAAAAAACATCCAACAAACATAAACAATCACGACAAATATAGGTCGTCGCCCTGATCCTCGTCGAGCTCCTCCTCGCCATCATCTGTGCCGAAGTTCCCTGCGCTTCGACCTCGCACGGTAAGTAGCAGTCATGGATTGAAGGCACCACGGGAAAATGGTCAACTTCTCGACAAATCAAGATAATCAAGGCGTAAAGAAATAAGCAAACAACAATGTATATCATTCACCAAACGTAACTCGACCTCTCTCACTCTAGACTCGACTAACTCGCGATCCATTTTCTCGACTCGACCATTATTCCTGAAGCGGACGCAGATCCATCAATCGACATACCAGCCGTAGCCTTGGGATCTTTCGCTTCTCCCTAGATATGCAGATCGGTTCCTACGCTGCGACGTCTAGTCAATCTCCGTAAACAAAGGGGACCTAGCACTTTAGTTATCCGGTCACGGCTCAAAAACGTCATAACGACTACTTTAGCTCGCTTCACTCGATGAACGACTCTCCGCTTACAATATTCAAAGAGTGACGCGATAAGATTACTTACCCGCATATCAAATAAGAGATCATGCTTAATATGAAGAAAACGCATTAAACGGTTAAGCAATAAAAACACCTTGCATGAAGAAACGCAATTCAACAGCAACACGCAATTCATGACATATATTTAATCTCATATCAAATAATACATAACTCAATCATATCACGACATTACATGCTCGACAAGCAAATCAAGGAATCCATCCCTCTGCAACTCAATGGAATTAACAGAGAGGAACATACAAGTGTGGGGGGTTGGGTTCAGGAGACCAACCGTAACAGCTTACGCTCGCCCACGAAGACTCGGATAAATGTTCGACCTCACGACAACAAAACGAAGGGGTTCGAAGACCCTAACTTCGAACTCGTAGAGTTCTCAGACTTCTCCGTATTTAAATGAAGCGTTTAAATACTAAAAATCAAATCTAAACATATCTAAAAGTTGCCCTTACCGAACTCCAAGCTCGGCGTCTACGTGCTGTCCTCAATCGAGCTCGACAACGACCTCGACACGTACGGTTCTCAATCTGGATCCCACTGCTCCCACGTCCTCGAGTTCGCTCTCCCGTACACCTCGATTCGGAAATCACACGATCTCGGGAATCAGACTTCCTAATACAAGCACAACTTAGTTCTATCTATGGGTTCTAATAACACTTAGCTCTCATTACCCCAAGCTTAACCACAACCCAAGTAAACATTAAAACTCCTTTTCTCTAATAATTTTATTAAAACTTCTTTCATACATATCATCAGACAAAGCCATTTTCCTAAGTATTAACTCAAGCTTAAAATCAAGTAGCATATTAAGCACAAATTAATCAAAATCTAAGTTTATGTTTTCTGAAAAATATTTTCATCATGAAGAAGAAAACCTATGAATACGACATGATTTGGAAGCATAAAAACTAGCTAAAATGGAGAGAAGAAGTGGCGCTAACAGTAACATGAAGGAAGAGAAAATTCTGTTTTTCATACCTCAAATGATGGTCGAGATGGTGATATATGTCGAGGAGATGATGAGGAACAAGGTTGATGAAGAAAGTTTATGCAGAAGCTCGATGAAACTCAAGGTTCTTCGATGGAAGTTTGGAGAGGAAGAGGAAACTCAGAGAAGAAGAAAGAAGAAAAGAGAAAGTGAGGGTTGTGAGGGGCTGATCGTGATACAGCTGGTAAAGAACCATTTAAATGAATTTTTCTTTTTAAAAAAAACACAAATAAGTGACGTGTAACTACTGTTATGAGATGCTAATCCCATCAATCATTCTACCCATCTAATCTCTCCTTTCTCATGATTACCCTCTAATCTATAGGTTAAAGATCTAACAACACAGCGTCGAGAACTGCAAACCGATAATATAAATTTATAAATATTACAAACAATATAATCATTAACGCTAAATAACGTTCGTAAAAATACGAGTGTTACAGTCTCGACACGAGGTCGATCAGGGTGCTTGTGCAAGCGCACAAGGCTCTAACACGAGTTCGCACGCGGCCTCCTCGATTCGACATGCGACTTCCTCATTTCGATGACGCGACCTCATCACCGACATATGACTTCGGACGCGCGATCGGCACGGAATCTCGACACGAGGTCTTAATACGAGGTCGATCTCGTCCTCGGGTGTTACAATCTCTCCTCTAAAAAATTTCGTCTCGAAATTGCAAACAAGTTACTTACCATGAAAGAGTTCAAGGTCGAGTCTTCATCTTCTCTTCCAGCTCCCAAGTCGCATCTCCGCCTTCTCGATCCCACACAACTTTTGACAAGTTGAATCTCTTTGTTCATAGAATCGCTTGGCTTTCCGGTCAACGATCCTTCTTTGGTGAGGCTTGAAGGATAAGTCGTCCTCGCTTGAATCACATCCGGTTCGATGACATGAGAGGGTCGGAAATATACTTCCGCAATTGTGAGGCGTGGAAGACGTCATGAATGTTTGACAAGAAGGGTGGCGTGGCAATCGATATGCCACCGACCAATACGACGAAGAATCGATAAGGTCCAATAAATTTAGGGTAAGTTTCTTGGATTTGATCGCTCGACCAACTCCAAAGAGGTGACTCTAAGAAATACATGTTCTCCTTCTTCGAACTCGAGTGGTCGACGCCTTTGGTCCGCATAACTCTTCGGTCGACTTTGAGACGCTCGTGATCCTATCTCTCGATCAAACGGATCTTCTCAAGAGTTTCGGATCATATCCGTCCCACAACGTAACTCTCGCCATCCTGGTACCAACAAAGAGGCGCTTGACACTTCCGGCCCATACAAGCGCTTCAAAAGGTGTCATTCCAATACTTGCATGGAAATCAAGTATTGTAGGTGAACTCCACCAATGGTAAGACGTCGTCCCAACTTCCTCGGTGATCTAACGTACATGCTCGCAACAAATCTTCAAGCGATTGGATCGTTCTCTCAGTCTGACCGTCCGTTTGGGGATAATATGCCGAGCTAAGCTTGAGCTCGGTTCCCATCGCTTCTTGCAATTCCCTCCAAAAATGAGACGTGAACTTCGGATCTCGGTCCGAGACGATCGAAGAGGGTATACCATGTAGTCGTACTATCTCCGCGACGTAGATCTCGGTCGACTTTTCCACGTTGTATGTCGACCTCACCGTAAGAAATGAGCGATTTGGTCAATCGGTCGATCACCCAAATCGAATCATTCTTCTTCTGCGTCTTCGTAAACTTACAACGAAATCCATGGAGATCGTCCCATTTCCATCTGTACGTCAGCGATTGTAGCATTCCCGCAGTCGTTGGTGCTCCACCTTCGCCGACACGTTAAACACGGCTACGACTCGACCACTTGCTTCTTCATTCCAGGTACCACCAAAAATGCTTCTTCAAGTCTTGATACATCTTCGTAACTCCTGGGTGAATACTAAAATTGCTCTTATGCGCGCCGTCAAGTATTAACTTTCAGCCCACTACGTTAGGTACACATACTCGGCCATTACATCTTAAGATGTTGTCCGTTCAGACTTGGAATTTCGCCGCTTCCCTTGCGCTATCAATGGACCTTCTCTTGCAGGAGCTCGTCATGAACTCTGGTCTCGGATCTCGCCCAACAATTGGTTAGAAATGGTAAGCATACCAAATCTCGCTTCCCTTGAAACTTCCACACTCAACTTCAAGTCTCGAACTTCTCGAGCATCTCCAACTCCTTGATCATCATTGCCGAGGCTAAAACGCTCTTTACGCTCAATGCATACGCTACTACGTTAGCCTTACCGGATGGTATTCCAACGTAAAGTCGTAGTCCTTGAGAAATTACTGTCCATCTTCGCGACGCATGTTGAGCTCTTTACGATCGAGCAGTACTTCAAGCTCTTGTGATCGCTGAAAAAGAAGAGTGCTCCCATAAAGGTAGTGTCTCCATATCTTCAGCGCCAAAAACCACCGCCCACTCCAAATCGTGAGTAGGGTAGTTTCTCTCGTGAATCTTAAGTCGTCTTGAAGCATACGCTACCACTTTCCGATGTTGCATCGGACGCATCCCAATCCCTGGTGTGACGCATCACAATACACCTCGTAAGGCTCTTCGGGTTGAGGCAAAATCAACACAGCACGTCGTCAAGAGCTCCTTCGCCTTTGAAAACCGGATTCGCACTCCTCGATCCAGGCAAAGGTTGATCCTTCCTCGTAAAGCCGTGTAAGAGGCGCGACAATCTTCGAGAAACCTTCAATGAATCTTCGATAATAGCCTTTAAGCCAACAAAACTTCGATCTCAGAACTGCCTTCTACTGTTCCCACGCTAACACGCACTGATCTTAGTTGGATCCACAACTATCCCTTCTTTGGAAATCACATGACCAAGAAAATTCACCTCTTCGAGCCAAAATTCACACTTGACGAGGTTGGCATAGAGTTGCTTCTCACGCAATATCCGTAGTACTCGACGTAAGTGTTCTTCGTGCTCTTCCTGCTTCTTGAGTAGATCGAGGATGTCGTCGATGAACACTACTACAAACCGATCCAAGAACGAATGGAAAATCCTGTTCATATAGTCCATAAACACACCGTGGCGCATTTGTCACCCAAACGGCATCACCAAATACTCGTAGTGACCATACCTAGTCCTAAAAGTCGCTTGGGACATCTTCCTCCTTCACGCCGAATCGATGATAACCGGACTTCAAATCTATCTTGGAAAGATCGCCGCTCCACGAAGTTGATCCATCAAGTCGTCAATACGGGTAACGGATCTGGGTTCTTCACGGTAACCTTGTTGAGCTCGCGGTAGTCCACGTCTGACCTTGATCGTCCATCCTTCTTCTTAACCAACAACACCGAGCTCCCCACGGTGACACGCTTCGGTCGTATGAATTGCTTTGACTCCAAGTGTTCGATCCGGGACTTCGCTTCTTTCATCTCGGCGGGAGACATCTCAGTATGGCGCTTTGGAAATCGGTCCTATTCCCGGAATCAACTCGATGGAGAACTCGACCTCTCGCGACCGGTGGTAACACCGGCACGCTCTTCGAAAACGCCCACAAAGTCACACACCACCGTACATTCTTCACTTCGACCGGCCGAAAACTTCAACTAGCCAGATACATGTATTCTCTAGTTCCTTCTCGCAAAGAAACTCCAATACGCTCAGCAGAAAGATAATCGAGACTCCAAGGTCCGGGAAAATTACAGCTTTACGGGCACACCCAAGAGGACATGGTGGTGTGACAACCAATCCATCCCGAGGATGACATCTAAGCCCTTAAGAGGCAAACAAACCAAATTGACCACAAACTTTCTACTCAATAACCACTACACAATTAAGACATGCAAAGGTTTGTGACTAAGGTTTTAGCAAGGTGGGGTTGTAACTACCAATTTGAACTGCAGCGATCACATTCAGATTCAAATGGTTCACACAATCGAGGAAATAAAGGAATGGGTTGCACGAATCAAAGAGAACGGATAAGGATTTACCCTCAATCTCACATTCACCTTGAATAAGATCATCACCGCTCTGCTTCCTCACCGCTCATGCAGAAGACTCTGCCTTTAGCTACCTGACGCTTCCCTTTGGCCTTTGCCGCAAGCATTGCCGGTTCAGCTTTAGGTGTGGGACAATCCTTGGCAAAATGCCCTGGCTTCTTACAGTTGTAGCACACATCCTCCTTCTGAGTACAGTTATTTGCATAATGTCCTGACTTTCCACAACGATAGCAAGTCACCTCGGCACCGGTCTGACCTCCGCTTCTCGCTCCCTGGGTCATCGGACGATATTGTCCCCTGTTGTTGTTCCCCTGAGGTCGGTTGTAAGGCTTCTTCTGCAGTTGTTTCCCCTTCTGTGTAAACTTCTGCCCCGCACTCTGGGGTCTCACCGGTCCGCCTACAACAGTTTTCTTCTTGTGGCTTCTTACACCCTCTACCTCAACACAACGATCTATCAGCTCTTGTAGATTCCTGATCCTCAGTGACACCACCGACTTCTGAATGTCAAATCTTAATCCCCGTTGGAACCTCTCACTTAACCATCCTTGGTCAGCTCGATCACGAAATGGACTGAAATACCTCGCCAGTGACTCAAACTTGGCTGCATACTCGGGCACCGTCATACTGCCTTGTTGTAGTTGAAGAAACTCTTGCTCCTTCTCACTGCGATGTCTGGGAAGTATTTGTCCAAGAACCTTCCACGAAAAAGCTCCCAAGTTATCTCGCGACGTTCCGCTATCAGTGCTTGCTTCACTCCCTTCCACCAATACTCTGCGTCTCCTAGCAGCAAGTAGGTGGCGTAGTCTACCTTCACGTTGTTTGGGCAATGGAGTGCCTCGAAGATCTTCTCGATCTCTTGCATCCAAAGATCGACTTTATCCGGGTTTGGCTCATCAGTAAACTTCGGTGGATCATGCTTCCTAAAGTCCGCTAATCCTCTCGCCTCGGCCTCCGCTCTGCTCGTTGTTGTTCTTTGTAAGTTTTCTTTGGGTTAACGCCGTCTGTTGAGCCATCGCGTTAACTGTTGAGTTCTGCGGTGATTCTTTGAGCCATGGCTGCCGCCATCTCGGTCATAGCTTGAATTGCTCGTTCCATGTCGACGTTCTCGGGTACAGCTGTCGTATCCCTACGAGGTGGCATTAGATTCCACAAAGTTCAAAACCTGTCAGAATCTCACAACAAGGATGTGTTAAGACACACTGCTTCAATCAAGAAACAGTTCAAACAATTTTTCAAGCAATAAGTGCTTCACTTAATCAAACAGCAATCAATATAGTACAATTAGGTACCCAACACATATATATCTATCCCGACACAGTGACCAGTCCAAATTTCCTATGCACAGCTCGGTCAGAACCGAACTGCTCTGATACCAACATTGTAACGACCCGTTTCCGGACCGCTACCGAGCTCAACATACCGAGCTCGAGTTACCGAGCTCGACACGCCGAGCTCAAGTTACCCTGTATGCGATATGTTTTAAAAACGATACTCTTGTGCCCTTTAGAAAAATACGGTCTATTATTATTTATAAAACCAGCTCGTGCACATCAGAGTAATTACAGCTTTTCGAAACATGGTGCAACTAAGATACAAGACTTAAGTCCTAAATAACAACACGCAGGTATAACAAGTACATACTTATATATACAAGATATAAAAAGTGCATACAAAAAGACAGTAATAATGTACAAAGAAAATACACCTAAGGTATGACGACTTCAAGAGAGCAATCATACCTGGGGTACTTCCTAGACACCCACGCAGGGGGCTGCTCCAAAAGTAAAACCACCAGTCTACCCTGTGCTCAAAATGACATCTAGCCCAAATTGGTCACAACCTCTGAACACAAAAAAAACAAAGTACAGTCGTCCCAAAAAAAAAACATCCAACAAACATAAACAATCACGACAAATATAGGTCGTCGCCCTGATCCTCGTCGAGCTCCTCCTCGCCATCATCTGCTGTCGAGTTCCCTGCGCCCTCGACCTCGCCTGGGTAACCATCATGGATTGAAGGCACCACGGGAAAAGGGTCAACTTCTCGACAAATCAAGATAATCAAGGCGTAAAGAAATAAGCAAACAACAATGTATATCATTCACCAAACGTAACTCGACCCTCTCACTCTAGACTCGACTCAACTCGCGATCCATTTTCTCTCGACTCGACCATTATTCCGGAAAGCAGACGCAGATCCATCAACTGACATACCAGCCGTAGCCTTGGGATCTTTCGCTTCTCCCTAGATATGCAGTACCCGGTTCCTACGCTGCGACGTCTAGTCAATCTCCCGTAAACAAAAGGGGACCTAGCACCCTCAGTTATCCGGGTCACGGCTCAAAACCGTCATAACGACTCGCCTAGCTCGCTCACTCGATGAACAGCTCTCCGCTTACAATATTCAAAGAGTGACGCATAAGATTACTTACCCGCATATCAAATAAGAGATCATGCTTAATATGAAGAAAACGCAATTCGACAGTTAAGCAATAAAAACACCCTGCATGAAGAAACGCAATTCAACAGCAACACGCAATTCATGACATATATTTAATCTCATATCAAATAATGCATAACTCAATCATATCACGACATTACATGCTCGACAAGCAAATCAAGGAATCCATCCTCTCGCAACTCAATGGAATTAACAGAGAGGAACATACAAGTGTGGGGGTTGGGTTCAGAGACCAACCGAATAACGACTTACGCCGCCCACGAAGACTCGGATAAATGTTCGACCACGACAACAAAACGAAGGGGTTCGAAGACCTAACCGAACTCGTAGAGTTCTCAGACTTCTCCGTATTTAAATGAAGCATTTAAATACTAAAAATCAAATCTAAACATATCTAAAAGTTGCCCTTACCGAACTCCAAGCTCGGCGTCTACGTGCTGTCCTCAATCGAGCTCGACAACGACCTCGACACGTACGGTTCTCAATCTGGATCCCACTGCTCCCACGTCCTCGGGTTCGCTCTCCCGTACACCTCGATTCGGAAATCACACGATCTCGGGAATCAGACTTCCTAATACAAGCACAACTTAGTTCTATCTATGGGTTCTAATAACACTTAGCTCTCATTACCCCAATCTTAACCACAACCCAAGTAAACATTAAAACTCCTTTTCTCTAATAATTTTATTAAAACTTCTTTCATACATATCATCAGACAAAGCCATTTTCCTAAGTATTAACTCAAGCTTAAAATCAAGTAGCATATTAAGCACAAATTAATCAAAATCTAAGTTTATGTTTTCTGAAAAATATTTTCATCATGAAGAAGAAAACCTATGAATATGACATGATTTGGAAGCATAAAAACTAGCTAAAATGGAGAGAAGAAGTGGCGCTAACAGTAACATGAAGGAAGAGAAAATTCTGTTTTTCATACCTCAAATGATGGTCGAGATGGTGATATATGTCGAGGAGATGATGAGGAACAAGGTTGATGAAGAAAGTTTATGCAGAAGCTCGATGAAACTCAAGGTTCTTCGATGGAAGTTTGTAGAGGAAGAGGAAACTCGAGAGAAGAAGAAAGAAGAAAAGAGAAAGTGAGGGTTGTGAGGGTGATCGTGATACAGGTAAAGAACCATTTAAATGAATTTTTCTTTTTAAAAAAACACAAATAAGTGACGTGTAACTCATTGTTATGAGATGCTAATCCCATCAATCATTCTACCCATCTAATCTCCTTTCTCATGATTACCCTCTAATCTATAGGTTAAAGATCTAACAACACAAATACGAAGCGCAAACCGATAATATAAATTTATAAATATTACAAACAATATAATCATTAACGCTAAATAACGTTCGTAAAAATACGAGTGTTACAGTCTCGACACGAGGTCGATCAGGGTGCTTGTGCAAGCGCACAAGGCTCTAACACGAGTTCGTGCACGCGGCCTCCTCAGGTCGACATGCGACTTCCTCAAAGACGCGACCTCATCACCGACATATGACTTGACGCAGCGATCCGCACGGAATCTCGACACGAGGTCTTGATACGAGGTCGATCTCGTCCTCAGGTGTTACAACGAGGTCTGATTTCAGGTGAGGGGAAGAAGCACTCGATCTCGTTGAGGAAGAAGCACGCCGGGACTTAGGAGATAGAGGCGAAGGGGGACGGCGGAGGCCGAGCCGGTGCCGGCGGATGCGTTTGCGAGATAGAGAGAGTTGCGAGACAGAGAGAGAACAGTGCTTCCGCGAAATGAGAGAGGAGGGAAAAACGATTTATTTAATATATTGACCAAAAACAGCGCTTAAGTCTAAAAGCGCTGATTATTATTCGACCAAAAACAGTGCTTACTGGTATAAAGCGCTGTTTATTGTTCATATGACCAAAAACAGCGCTTGAGGTTTGAAGCGCTAATTATTGTGCCAATTCATTATTTTAGTATTTAGAGAAAAAACAGCGCTTAAAGGACTAAGCGCTGATTATTGTGAAAACTAAACAGTAGCGCTTATTATTGTAAGCGCTGTTTATTGTTTATGTTTGACATAAAGTAGCGTTTTTTGTTTTAAGCGCTGCTTAAAGTAGCGCCATCTTTTGCAGAATTTGTTGTAGTGTAAGATTTTGACAAAATTGACAGAGGCTTATGGTGGCTGAGAAGTGGTTGACTCTCGATGGCTATGGTGACTTGCAAGTGGGTCTGTGCCTGGTGTGCGACGAGAAGGTGGAAGATGATGAGGACCCATGTTTTTTGTGGCACAAAGAGATGATGAGAGAGAAAGAGAGAGAGAGAGCGAGAGATGTCAAAAAAATCATAGATTAGAGAGAAATAGAATGATGAAACAAGCACGATACAAAGAGATTGAGAGAAATGGATCAAATACTTATATTAGACCCTCTTTTTTTCATTGAGACCCCAAATTTTGTATTTGACTATCACTGTTTCAGTGCCCAAGATCGCAGATGTCTTCTTGTTGATACAGAAAGAAATGAAACACCACATATTAGTTAGTCATCTGTTAGTTGACTTAGGCTCTGTTTGGTAAAAAGTAGCGGATAACGAATAAGCTAGCTGATAGCGTATAAGCTAGCGGAAAGCGGATAAGCTTATAGCGGATAAGCTAGCAGATTGAAATCAAAGTGTTTGGTAAAATTAGCGGTTGAACTAACTGATAAATACAAAATGACATAGAATGACATTTTAATAAATTAGAGAGTGACCGTTTGAGTTAATAATTTATTACTTCATTTAATAGAGGGTAAACGATGAATTTAGTTAAAATAAATGAGATAAAAATGATACGCTATAAGCTCAAACGCTACTTCAAGTAGCATATAGAAAAACACTATAAGCTAATGAAAAAACACTATTTTACCAAACACTTGCTACGAGCTTATCCGCTATAAGCTATCTGCTATTATAAGCTAGATGTTTAGTCTTACCAAACAGAGCCTTAGTTTCACGAAACAACTTGTATTAATTATTGCTTTTGTTTAATTTTTTATAAGAAATTTTTTATGTAATTTAAAATCTATACAAATTTTATTTTAATATCTATATATACTACTAAGAAAAAGTGTCTCTCAAAAAATAGAGTCCTAGGCAGTCACCATGGGGATCCCGTGCTCAAGGCCACCATGTAAGGCCAACTTCAGATCGTGTATCCTTTACTAATCTAGATGAAGCCCGCTGCTTTAAATATAGAATTCTCTCTCGATTTTATTATACGGGTAAAATATAGAATTCTCCCACAATCTTTATTCTTATGCCTTGACCTTCTTATAAGTTTGACTTATGGTAAGCTTTAGATGAAGCAATTAGCACGTTTTGTTCTATCCTACCTTGAGGAAAAACGACTGAACAACAACAGTTTTACTTTGATACTACTTCCATTATATCAATTTTCGGTTGCAATCAAAAAAAAAAAAAATATGAGTCACGTTTTGTAATTGGCTTTTTTTTGACAGAACGTTTTGTAATTGACTGCTGAACGTAAAATAAAATATGCTGTGGCACCACGAGAAGTGTGTTTGTCTAAATGCAATGTAACCTTAAACCCCGGAAATGCATGAAAATAATTGAATCATGTACTTATTGCCATGAAGAAGAAAAAAAGACCTTTGTTCATTAGAGACAGGATTTAAATCACATATAGAATGTTATTGTCGGTTTTGGAAATTAAAACTTAAGAGGCAACCGAGTAGGGCCGGCCCAATACAAAGTGAGGCTTCAAATCAAATAAATTATGGGAAGATGTTTTGTATATACAATTTTTGTTAGGTATTAAAATATAGGTTAGACTATAAAATTAGTGGGTTATGTAGGAGTCTCACATATGCAATTTTAAAGTTTTAATTTATACTTTTTTTTTATCAATTAAAACATTTAAATTATAAAAAAATATAAATACTTTGAGGCCTTTTTTTGGGGCAATAGGGTGGAGGCCTAAAGCCCTTGCTTTAAGAGCCTCCCCCATGGGCCGACCCCGCAACCGGGTATTTTACACATTTGATTAAGTGTGTGTTTGGTTGGAGGGAAATGGAAGAGAGAAGAGTAGAGGAGTTATTTTAATTTTTTTATGTTTGGTTATTTTTTAGGTGGGGAGGGGAGGGGGTAAAATCCCTCCTAACTCAATTTTTGCCCCCTTTCAATGTTGGGGTTTTTTGGAAGAGAGAGGAATTTAAATTATTTATAATAAAATTACTTAAATAACCTTATATAAAATATAATATAAATGATTATAAGGATATATAAGTAAATTAATCTCTCTCCTCTATTAAAATCACTCTCTTTCTGAACCAAAAAAGCAAAGACTTTTCTCCCCTATTCTCCCTCCTTTAAACCAAACACAGTGTAAAATTAAATTCCTCCTCTCCTCCCCTCCTCTTCCCTCTATTAAAATCTCTCTCATTCCCTCTACTCATTTGAACCAAAAGACCTTAAAGGTACAGAAAATCAATGCATAGCAGATGCAACTAATTGCATCAATATCTGGTGAATTTTATTTAGCCTATGTAGCACAGACGATTTCAAAGATTTTAGGGTAAATACTGCTTTTAGTCCTTGTAATTTGAACAAAATCCAGTTTTAGTCTCTGTAAAACTTTTTGTTTAGATTGTGTCCCTATAATTTAAGATTCTTCCACTTTTAGTCACTACCGTCAAATCTCTGCTGACGTGGCTAATAGAGAGGTGTGACAGAAGGGACTAAAAATGAAAGAATCTTAAAATTACAGGGACAAAAACTCAACTTTTTTAACAGAGATTTGACAACATGGACTAAAAGTGAAAGAATCTTAAATTACAGGGACATAATCTAAACAAAAAATTTTACCGGGACTAAAACTGGATTTCGTTCAAATTACAAGAACCAAAAACAATATTTATTTAAGACTTTAAATTGTAATCGCAGTTTTGTTTTGCAATTCTTGATATTGCATGAAATTATAGACAAACTTAACTTATGCAGCTACGGCTGCAATTATGTTTGCAGAGATTTCAAAAACCTTGATATTGCGCCGGCCACAATTTAAAGCTTGGAGGATTTCTTTATTTCTTTATTTTTTTTTCTGCCTCTACATTGTTTTAGACTAATATTAATTTTATAATTTTATTTGCTGAGTTTGATCCACATGGTGTTTCACGTTGCTCTTCCTTATCCATTTTATTATTTGTCCTACACCTACCAAAATTTTACTAGAATATTTTCGTTGACATTGACTCTAGCTGTTACTTACGTGTATATCCCGTCTTTCATTTTTTCCTTCCCCAAAATAGCTATATATAAACTCTTAATAACACCAATTCTACAACATCTACTTTCCGCATCTTGAATATCTCTTTCTAACAGATTGCACTTTTTGTGTTACCACTTTTGGGTTGCTTACAATGAATGCACTAGCAGCCACCAATAGGAACTTTAAGTTGGCCTCTAGGATTTTGAGATTGGATTCAAAGCTTGAGAAAAGTTTGTTGATTCCATTCAGGGAAATCAAGGCAAGTGAAACCACAAAACTATCTTCTTTTTATTATGTTTTTGTTTTGGCAATTCACCTTTCTCTAAAGGGAATGGCACTTTAGTGACTTATGGTATGGTGACTCTTGTCTTTACCATATATGCATCACATATCTTAGATTCTATCTTAAAACCAATTAGTTTTAGGATGAAATCTAACATGGCATCAGAGCCGAGCTCATCTTCGTTGTTTACCGCCAGATATGGCCGACAATCTTCCTGTGTATTGTCTGTTCTAGCAGGCTACTATAGTTGATGACAGAGCCCAACATGGTTCAATAAAATCAGTTTGAAACATTGTTTGATGAAAATGCAGGTGGAGTGTAGCATCCCTAAAGATGATGGAACCTTGGCTACTTATGTTGGATTCAGAGTTCAACATGATAATTCAAGAGGCCCTATGAAAGGAGGGATCAGATACCATCCTAAGGTTAGCTATATTCTGACTTTTCAAAAATCTCTGTTATTGACCTAAACTGAAAAGTCAAACTAACTATTAGAGTCTGCTTGGTTTAACAAAATATTGTCTGTTTTAATTTTTTTTTATTTTTTATTTTCACTAATAATTATAACAGTACTATTGTTTTCCGAGTGAAACGTCAATTTAGTCCCTGAAATTCTAGAGAATTGTCAATTTAGTCCATAAAATTATTAATATTTAAAAATAGTCATTGAAATTGAAAATATTCGATCATATTAGTCTTTTTAGAGCTGTCAATTTAGTCCCTGAAATTGTTTGGGGTGGTGGGAAATTTTCAAATTCAGGGATCATTTTGAAATTTCGTCAATTTTAGGGATTAAGTTGACAGCGCCCTACAATTTAATTTACGAAATTGGTGATTCTCTCATTGTTTTCCTTTTGTTTTTTGTTCTTAGAGATTTGTACACAGAAAAAGAAAGACAGCTTTTGTTGTGTGGAAACAACTCTTATTTATATCATTGTTGTATGTATAAATCTTAGAAAACAGAAAAGCAAAGTATCACTTTGTAATTATTTTGAAACCAAGAAATGAAAATATAAAACAGATTTTCAAACCAAACATTTTAATCAATTATTATACTAACGTTTTGTGTTCTCCCACTGAGTAACCACATTCTTTTATCCCACTCAATAACCACATGTTGAAACAAAAAAATAGCCACTTGATAGATCAAACTAAACTGGACCAAGAACTGTTACTATATGATTTGATTAATTTCTTTTCAAATATTCTGTTGATTTCTTTCTTATCATAGATCAGCATTTCAAGTATTATTCTGCATGCTATGTAGGTTCTCAGTTCTTAATGATGTATTGGATTAAGTAGGTTGAACCAGATGAAGTGAATGCTTTAGCACAACTAATGACATGGAAGGCAGCTGTAGCAAATGTTCCATATGGTGGTGCCAAAGGAGGGATAGGATGTGATCCTGCAGATTTAAGTTTGTCTGAGTTAGAAAGACTTACTAGAGTTTTTACTCAAAAAATTCATGATCTGATTGGAGTTCAGATAGATGTGCCAGCACCTGATATGGGAACAGGACCACAGGTTAGTACAAAGATTAAGCTTTGTGAATTTACTGCAGATTTTTTAAGATTAAATTAAATGTTATTCATAAGGCTTTAAGTTGCGGTCGCGTCGCTATACTTGATATTGCGGAGAATCGCGATTAAATGCGGCCAATGTGTCCTCAATTGCGGTCGCGGAGACATAAAAAATCATGATATCACGACCCAAATCGCGGTCACAGATTTTTTCTAAAACCTTGGTTATTCATATTAATGCATATGTTCAAATAAGTTTTTTTTTTTATATTATGGTTTTTTTTTCATATTGGACTTAAATATGAACTAAGTTGAGTTTTTTTTTTTTTTCCCTTTTTTTTTCATTTGACACTCACTATTTTACTAAAATGTTGTGAATGCAGACTATGGCATGGATACTAGATGAGTACTCAAAATTTCATGGCTACTCTCCTGCAGTAGTGACTGGGAAACCTATAGTAAGTAAATTAAATTGTGTTTTATATTTGTCATTTTAATAGGTGTTGAAATGTGTCACCAACACTAGACCATGGTTAATAAACCAATTCCAATTCTAATTATTCATTTTTCAAACAAGGATCTTGGTGGATCTCTAGGCAGAGATGCTGCTACAGGAAGAGGTGTGCTATTTGCAACAGAGGCTTTGCTTAATGAGCATGGGAAGAGTGTATCTGGACAACGGTTTGTCATACAGGTACTTCTTGTTTTATATTACCCCAAGTAATCTTTTAATTTAGTGAAAATAGCATTCATTATATTACCATCATGCACACTAGTTTGACAATAATGTTCACTTCACCACAAGTTTCTAAATCGCAGACACAGTTGTGTCGCAATCTTTAATATTACTCTTAGGAATCAGAGGTCATGAGGAAAAGGGTTGTCAAGGTTTAGAAAGAATTGACTTAGGTTTCATATTGATCAAATATGATGAAAATGTGTACACTCATGCTCTATATAGATCTTATTAATCAGTGACTAACTGACTCTTAACTAACTAATCGCTAACTAACTGTGAACTAACATCCCGAAACAATACCATAAAATTGCGGTCTATACAGCTAATTAATGCAGTTGCAACTGCAGTTACAGAGACATTGAAAACCTTAATGTTGTAGCCATAATTGCTGTTGCGGACCATTTTTTAAAACGTTGCTTCACCATGCCATATAGATTTGATTTAGTTTATTGTTCAACTGCATAACACAACCCTACTCTTTTTTACAATAATAATTAGTAAAGATGTAACATTAAAAGGAAAAAGCTTGTAAAGGGTAAAAATGCTTCCAGATAAAAGAAGTGAATCAGTTCATGGGTTTATATTACTTAAAAAATGTTGAAATAGCGACGGGATTTTAGAGATGAAAAAAGACAAAATATGTCTCTAATTCTGTCACTAAGTGTTAGAGACGCCAAATTTATAGACTAATTTTATTTTTTCTATCTCTAGTTTACGTCGTTATTGTGTTACTATTTTTTACGAATTTGAGAGACAGAACAATGATATCATGTGGTGTATCTCTTCAGGGTTTTGGAAATGTGGGGTCATGGGCAGCACAATTAATCAGTGAAAAGGGTGGAAAAATTGTTGCTGTGAGTGACATAACAGGAGCCATAAAGAATAGCAATGGTCTTGACATTCCAAGCTTACTTAAGCATTCAAGAGAGCACAGAGGAGTAAAAGGATTCCATGGTGGTGATCCAATTGACCCCAACTCAATTTTGGTTGAAGATTGTGATGTTCTTGTCCCTGCAGCTCTTGGTGGAGTCATCAACAGGTGCTTTTACTTAAACCCGGTTTGGATTAGCTTTTAGCTTATAAGAGCTTTTCAATTAAAATGAGTTCATAATTCTTCATTTACCAGAAATTAAGATGCAAAAACTAATTTTAAATTATGCGAGAAAATATTGTTTAGAAACCTTGTATGTATTGTAAGATTCTTTTACTATTTTCTTTTTTAATAAATGGTTCTTCAGATGTTTAACCAAAACAATTCTTACTCCACAACAAAATTCTTTACCAACGTTACGTTGGTCTGAGTGAAACTAGGCTCAATTCCTTTAAGCACGGCCTCAGGTTCGAGCCACTTGGGTGGAAAAAACGTGGTTGGGACCAGAGACCCCACTAAAAGTGGCCAGTCAGGTTCCTAACGGAAATTAGTTATCGATAAATCCGGTGAATACTTCACACAATGTCATGATAACTGGAAAAAAAAAACTACAAAATGTCCTAAAAGAGAGAGAACTACGATAAACATAAGTCTAAACTTTTGTTTTCATTTACAACTGTTGCTGTGGGTGAAGGGAAAATGCAAATGAGATTAAAGCCAAATTTATTGTGGAAGCAGCCAATCACCCAACTGACCCAGAGGCTGATGAGGTTAGTTTGTATTCTCTCTTTTCTTTCCTTTATCAAACAAAAAGAAACCAAAGGAAGAAAAACTAGAAGAATTATGCACTGTTTTTTAACTGCCACCATACTTTGCAGATTCTGAAAAAGAAAGGGGTTGTGATCCTCCCAGATATATATGCAAATTCAGGAGGAGTTACAGTTAGCTACTTTGAGTGGGTCCAGGTAACCATTTTTTATAATTAACTATATCTTTTCACATTGATGCAATGTTATGGAACATTGGAAGAAGGTTTACAATTCAGTTGGAAGAAAATAAAGTTCATTTTGGACGAAAAAATTGTTTAATTTTTACAAATCAATTTTTTTTTTACTTAAAAGCACATATATTATATATATAATTCATCTCAGCAAATATATAAGTTTTTACTTTTAGTTCCCGTAAAATTGTTTGTTACTAGTCCCTGAAACATAGGAAAATTTAATCTTAGTTCTTGTTGTTTTGATTTTAATCCCTGTAGTCCCTATAATATGTGAACCATATTTTTTTTTTTGGTAAAATTAACCATAATAATTTTAGTTCTTGAAATATGGACAATATATGGACTAATTCCAACATGAATAAATATAACATGACTAAAATAAAACAACAAAAACCAAAAGAAATTTTACTTATGTTTTAGGGACTAAAAGCAAAAAAAAAAGTTTACGATTATTAAATGCAAAAACCGGTATATTTATGTGGACAAAAAAATTAGGCTAAATTACAAAATTAGTCTTTTATGTTTATTTTAGGTTTCAATTTGGTCCTCTATGTTTTATTTGTTTAGTTTTGGTCCCTTACGTTTTAAAAGTTACAACAGGTTGGTCATTTCCGTCACTAAAAGCCAATTGTCCGTAGCTAAAAGCCAAATAACATTTTGGAAAATGGACTTCTAGCTACGGACAATTGACTTTTAGTGACGAAAATGACCAAATTGAAAACTAAAATAAAACGTAAAGGACCAAAACGAAACAAATAAAACGTAGAGGACCAAATTAAAACCTAAAATAAACTTAAACAACCAATTTTATAATTTAGCCAAAAAATTATTTAAGTCTAAAATCAATGTAAAAAATTAAGATTATCTGAAAATAATTTTGCAAGCTTATATTTCATGTAGCCATTAATATAAGGTTGAATGATGATATTGTAATTCTCAGAACATACAAGGGTTCATGTGGGATGAAGAGAAGGTGAACAATGAGCTGAAGACATACATGACAAAAGGTTTCAAAGATGTGAAGGAGATGTGCAAAACCCATAATTGTGATCTTCGTATGGGAGCATTCACCCTTGCAGTTAACCGTGTGGCAAGGGCCACTCTCCTTAGGGGTTGGGAAGCTTGATTGACATCATACCATTACATTGCTTCTCTCCTTTGAATAAGAACCAGCCTCAGCAATATACGTCACAATTCTTTCGGATATTTGTATTGATTTTTTTCATAAATTTCATTTCCACTTGACATTTTTTTCCTCTCTTTCTTTTATGTGGATACGTCCTTTTTTCCCCCCCTCAAGTGTATCATTTCTTCATATTTTCTACAAAATAATTGTAGTTGTTATTTTTCCAAATATTCATTTCGCCTTACATATATCTGTTTATATAATTATATGAATAATTTTTTTTTTTTGGTTACCAATTATATGAATAATTTTAACAATTATCACTTCTTAATGCATTTTTTTATTACAATTTACGATAGAACTTTCTTTTTAACTATAATTCACCTCCGATAAACGAATATATTTTGAAATGTCAGCCAATCAACTCCTCGGCTTTGCAGTCTAATAGTAGTATTTTGTGTTATGATTGGTAGAACGAATCTCATCTCATTCAGTTTCTGTAAAGTGATTATATACAACAATGAAATGGAAGAAAAGACTAACTAATTTATCTAACTATCTAACTAACTTATAATCATAAGCTAACTAACTTGCTTAGCTGTATATTACAGCCTAAAATAACATACAATAAAAGTGATCCGGAGTGACCAGAGGCCCACTCCGCAATGGGCCAATGCGACCCGACCTATGCAGCTATGCCGAAATAGCACTAACCCGAAATGGCCCAAGGCCCACTTCGTGGAAACCAACCTGACCCAGGAGATCCTCACTCGAGGTAATGAGCCCTAGAGACTCCACTCGCCACGGCGCGAAACCCTAGGACACAAGCATTGCAGCGCTAGACCTAAAAGCGACATCCTGAGCAGGCAAACCCTAGAAGCTATATCGGCCGTTGAATGCATCCGACGGTTGACAATCGATCTAGGGTTACAAGGGAGCGTCCACACGTCAGCAACCTGACCTCACCTATAAAAGGTCCATGACCTAAGCAATAAAAGTATGTATTGTTCATTTCTGACCTCACCTTATTCCGATACTGACTTAAACATTGGAGTGTGTGCAGGCACACTCCCCACCGTCGTCTCCGCCGTGCTCCGCCGCTCGTGACCAGACTCCGGCCAATCCTGAGATCCATTTCGGATCATTGGCGTCGTCTGTGGGGACGTTACTAGTTCTCTTAACTCGAATCTTCTGATTCACCATGGCTGGATCCGAACGAATCATTCACACGTGGAATATGACTCGCATGCCTGTGTCCACTGACATCCCTGACCCGAACGACGATATCTCGGTCGCCGTTGAAGACGAGTCACAATCAGCGCCCCACGGGGAGACCATCCCCGTCACTGAACCGGAGACCATTCCGACTCCCGAACCTTCGCTGACTCCTGCCATCGCTGCCGCTATCAACGAGCTCCTTAGCCTCGTTCGGCATCAGACGGAGACCATGGCGGCGCAGAACCTCCGCCTCATCAACATCGAAGATCGACAGAACTATTTATTAGGCAAGGTGGACGCTTACCGTCGAGCCCTACAGCGAAACCCATCGGACCGGTCAAGGGCTTCCGAAGAACAAGACCCAACGGAAAGCAGATCTGAGGGCCGCCAAGTTTCTAGCCGTCGATCTACTGACCGCTTTTCTCCGGGAACTAGGTCATATGACCCATCCCCTCTGAGGCACCGCTCGCCGACCAGGTCTCAGACTCGCCACCGATCCGCTGACCGGTCCCCTCATTGACGTCGTTCCCCGGGAGGCTCGCGCCTCCAAAGGCATCGCACCCCGGAACGCTCGTCGCCTCGAGGTTCATCTTAGTAGCGGTCCCTGCACCACCATAGATCCTACGCGCAATCTTCACCCCGCGTCTCGAGCGAGCACCCTTTCTCCCGTCGTTCCGCCTCCCCCCAGGGATCGCGAGAACGCGCTATTCAATACAGATCCCAGTGTTCGAGGGATGGGTCCTCTCGTCGCCAAGACCACCATACCAGGTGTTCCCGAGAAAGGGGTACCCCTCACCGCCGTTGTCGCCCAGCAGCGTCTCCCTCACGATAAGGCTCTAGTTCCCCTCCTTCGTACTCCGGAACTCATGATTCCGAAGATAACGAAGACCCTTTCACTTCTGGACCCTTCACTACCAGGGTGGCTCGGTTTCTGATACCTCGAGCCCTTCAGAAACCTCCCCCGCTGGAAACCTATGACGGTACCGGAGATCCCGATGAACACATCGGATGCTTCGACACCATAATGGGGTTTCGCGGGGCCAAAGGCCCAGTCAAATGCAAAATCTTCCCACTCACCCTAAAGAAAGCGGCCCTCACGTGGTTCCAGGGTTTGAAAAAGAACTCCATAGACTCGTGGTCCGAGCTGACTGCTCAGTTCTGTTCTCACTTCACCGCATCTTGAGTCCAGCCCAAGTCGGTGGCTACCCTGACTGCGATTCACCAAAGGATAGACGGACCGCTCAGAGACTATATCGAACGCTTCAACAAAGAAGCAGTGTTTGTTAAACAAGCCTCTGATGAGATGAAACTATACTTGTTGGAACAAGGCCTGATCAAAGATAGCCTGTTCAGCATCAATGTCAGGGTGGACAAACCCACCAGTCTCGACGACTTCCTCCGACGCATGGAGAAGTACATTAACTTCGAAGAGAAGCAGATGGCCTCAAGGTCGAAAAAGAGGACCTACCAAGAGAAAAGCTCCAGATACAAAGAGGACCGACCTTGTCGGGACAAGGACCCCAAAGGTCCTCCTGGAAGATACGAAGAGTACACCCCATTGAACACATCTCGATCGCAGATCTTGCACGAATGTGCCAATGCGGAGTTTAGAGATGCGGGAATCTGGTTCCCAAGACCTCTAAAGGAGAAGCCCAGAACCGAAAAATCGAAGTATTGTCGGTTCCATAAGAGTGCGGGGCACAACACCGACGAGTGCGTCCAGCTGAAGGACGCTATTGAAACTCTCATTCAGATAGGAAAACTGCAAAAGTACACGAAGCCGAGGTCAGGTGAAGGACGAGCCCGATCCCGATCTCCTCGACCTAAGCGCGACCAAAACTCTGTTGTAACTCAAAAAGAGAGTCGCCCTCATCAGGCCGACAAAGAAGACGCTAGACCCACACCTGTGGCCTTAGTGATATATGGTGGTTTGACAGATCGAGGCGGAGCCTCTATTAACTCTTCCAAAAGGAAGTTACGAGAGGCGATGTCTGTTAACTCTGTTTACCCACCTACAAACCGACCAGGTTCTAGGCGACCACCTCTGGAATTTTATGATGAAGACCTGCTGAATGGTAGCCTGAACTACCAAATTCCCTTGCTAATCTGTGCATATATGGCTAACTTCGACGTAAGAAGAATCTTAGTCGACCAAGGAAGCTCAGCTAACATCATGTATGTCGATCTCTTCAAAACTTTGAAGCTGGCGGAAAAGGACATGATCCCCTATACCGGCTCCGTTTAGTCTCAAAAACGCCAGAGCAACTTACCAACGCATGATGGACAAGGTCTTCAAATACCAGATCGGGAATGTACTCAACTTACCAACGCATGATGAACAAGGTCTTCAAAGACCAGATCGGGAATGTACTTGAAGTGTATATGCACGATATGATTGTTAAATTAGTCGAAGAGCTAAACCACGTCGTCGACATATCGAACGTCTTCGAACAGGCCCACCGACACAATATGAGGCTTAACCCGGAGAAATACACCTTTGGCGTCAAAACGGGCAAGTTCCTGGGGTTTTATTTAACGGAGTGTGGCATTGAGGCTAACTCGGATAAGTGCCGCGCCATTACCGAAATGCGACAACCAAAGTCGAAGAAGGACATCCAATAACTAACAGGGATGATAGCCGCCCTAACTAGATTCATTTTGAAGTCGGCCCAAAGAGCACTCGCTTTCTTCAAATTGCTAAAGAAGGGGGTCCAGTTCAAATGGACTTCGGAATGCGAAGAAGCGTTCACAAAGCTAAAGAAATATTGTCAACTCTGCCAGTTTTGACAAGGCCTTGCGCCGACGAGACCCTATACCTATGCTTGGCAGTCACTGAAGAGGCCCTAAGTGGCGTCCTGATTAGAGAAACAAACGAAGGGCAAAGGCCGGTTTACTTCATCAGTAAAACGCTCCAGGGTCCCGAACTCCGATATCAGAAAATCGAAAAAGTTGCTCTAGCACTGGTCATCGCAGCAAGACGACTGCAACAATACTTCTTGTCCCACCATATAGCAGTTCGAACTGACCAACCTATCAAACAAGTTCTGCACCGGCCCGATCTGGTAGGGCGGATGATTAAATGGTCCATAGAACTATCTGAATTCAGCATTTCCTTTTAATCTCGGCAGGCAATCAAAGCTCAAAGCCTCGCCAACTTCATCGCTGAGATGACCTCGACGTCGAAAGACTCAAGTACTGGGTGGACCATCCACGTCGACGGGTCTTCAAATTCGAAGGGAAGTGGAGCAGGCCTAATCCTGAAAAATGTTGAAGGCTTAACAATCAAACTCTCTCTAAGTTTCTCCTTCGCTTCTTCGAACAATCAGGCCGAATACGAGGCATGCATCGTTGGGCTGACGTTCGCTCGCGATTTGGAAGCCTTTGAAGTCAGTCTTCGCACTGACTCTCAATTAGTTGCCTCTCAGGTCAATGGGGAGTATCAGGCAAAGGACCCCTTGCTACAGATGTACCTGGCCGTAGTCAAAGAACTAATGAAGAGCTTCCAAAAAAATAGAGATCGTCCACGTACCTCGAGAACAAAACTCGAGAGCCGACGTGCTCTCTAAACTGGCAAGCACAAAAACAATAGGGAGAAACAAATCGGTCATTCAAGAGACCCTTTCCCATCCAAGTATCACTATCACAACGGGGACACAGGACCCGCCGAAAAAGGTTGGTCACAACTTCCAACATGTCCTCATTACCCCTTCTGTTTATACCATCACTGACTTCGGCGACTTGTGGATGACACCAATCCTCAAGTACATTTACCAAGGCGAACTTCCCCTTGATGACAAGACAGTACCAAAAATTTGCTACAGAGCGTGTTCATATTCCGTCTTCGAAGATCGGCTCGATTGAAGAGGTTTCTCAGCACCTCTTCTGAAATGCCTTGACGCAACTGAGGCCCAGTATGTACTTGCCGAAGTCCACGAGGGTGTCTGTGGTCACCACCTCGGAGGACAATCTTTGGCCAAGAAAATACTGCTAGCCGGATACTACTGGCCCACAATGGATGAGGACCATTGCCTATGTGAAAAAGTGCGAGAAATGTCAAAAGCACGCCGATGTTTATAGCGCACCTCCTAACGAGATGACTGCTCTATCTTTCCCGTGGCCTTTCGCTTGGTGGGGAATCGATCTCCTTAGGCCATTTCCTATAGCCCAGGCCAAATAAAATATTTGGTCGTGGCAGTGGACTACTTCACGAAATGGATCGAAGCCGAACCAGTGACAAAGATCACAACTAAAAACATGATCAAGTTCTTCAAAAAGCAGATCTTCACCAGGTTCGGCATTCCCAAAGTAATTATGACCAATATCGGGACACAATTCACGAACAAGGAATTCGAAAAAACCTTAGCCGATTTTGGTATAAAGCAGAGATTCAACTCGGTCAAACATCCCCAAACAAATGGGCAAGCAGAAGCGGCGAACAGAGTAATCTTAAGAGGTTTGAAAAAGAGACTCAATGACGCTAAAGGGAACTGGGCAGAAGAGTTCCCACAAGTGTTGTGGGCGTATCAAACCACGCCCCACTCCTCCACCAGAGAAACGCCATTTCGGCTCACCTATGGATCCGAAGCAGTGATCCCAGTCGAAGTCGGGGAACTGAGCTGGAGAATGCTCTATCCACTTCGAACGTCTTCCAATCACCAATGCCTAAGGGAGGGACTGGACCTCCTTGAAGAAAATCGGGAGCTAGCCTCCCTGAACGAAGCTGCTGTGAAACAGAGAGTGGCAGTAAGACACAATCAGCGAGTCATTCCACGTGAGTTCGAAAGGGGCGACCTAGTCCTAAGAAGAGCTGACGTCGGCCTCAAAAATGAAAGACAAGGGCAGTTGGCACCGAACTGGGAAGGCCCATACCAGATCTTATCAAAACCCAGCACTGGCGCTTACACCTTAGAAACATTGCAAGGCCAAGCAATTTCGCGGACATGGAACGCTGCGAAACTTAGAAAATATTATAGCTGAATGTTACGGAATCCCATTGTGAAAGGGAAATCCAGCACTTGTAAAAAGTTTTCGCGAGGTTCTGCAAGCCACATTGTTCTCCTATGCGAGTTCGAACCGACTTGACTAACCACGTCGGTCTACGAACATTCCCATAACAAACGCCCACCCGAAGTTCGGGAACACACCTGAACTTTCGGGGTAGAGGGAAGGTTCCCTTGGCCGGGCTCCCTTCCTGAGCTGACGACTAAACAAATTAAGTCAAAGCGTGAACTAACGATTCACAAGCATTAAACAATAGAGCCAAGCAAAAACAAAGCAGAATTGGCTAAGTCAAAATTTTTCATTCCAAAATCATCGGTACAACGATCAAGCACAAAAAAGCCAAAGTACCAAACAAAACTACAAAGGCAAAAGCAAAATACAAGTAAAGGAGACTAAGCATCAGCCGGAGTAGGAGAATGGCGGACAACAAGAACGACCCCAGTGGAAGCATGAATTATGTGGTCCCCTGAAACCACTCCAAGGTTCATGACACCCTCAGTCTGAACTGCCAAACCAGGATTGAGAAACACCACCTAGTTGACGCTGTTCTCAAATTGTTCCGATCCGATCTCCACCATGGTTTGATCGCTAGCCTCCCTTGCGGCCACAGCAGCCTTGAGATCCCGGTCTTTTTCCTCCAACATCTTCCTTAGCTTGGCGACTTCATAGCAAAAAGCATTCTTTCGGAAAGCATCTCTTTCTTTGACTACTTCCCCCTTTTGGGATTCAAGGTCAGCTTTGTCCTTCCCGAGTTCGTCCACCTTGCTGGTCAGCTCACGCACATTCTTCTCAGCCTCCGAGAGCTGGGTATAAAGACCCAGTGCATTCTGCACCTTGCTGTGAAGATCTTGGTTGTCGGTCTCCAACTTACGAAGCTGATCTCACAAATCTCGGTCCTTTTTCAGAGTCGCCTCGGTCTGGCCCGTCACCTTGTGCAAACGCACAACTTCCTCCTCCAAAACTTTCACTTGCTCCCCAATTTGTAGTCAAAGGGGCCGACCAGCGTCCCCGGAAGGTGGAGCAAAATCTTTGCTTATAAAGGGCATCACCTGTTGCTTCAACCCCTTTGATTTCTTTGATGGGGGTGGAAGAACATCGGAAGAAGCAGGCTTCTTGTGTGTCTCCACATCGACTATGTCGGCAGTGGCGTTAACTACTTGAGGAGCTGTAGAAGACTCTGATGTCTGCTTCAGAGCCAAGGGAGCCAACCCAGAACCCCCATTCTTCGAAGAATTGGACGAGGAAGTCCTGCCCACGTCGCTAGACGCAGCAGTAGGCATCACTTATTGCCCTTTCTGTGATTCCTCTTCCAACTTCTTGGCCATAGCAGTTTGGACTTCGGCACACCTTGCAATGTTCGACATGGATTCTGCACAAGGAAAAATAAAGAAATACAGTCAGGCAAAGACACAACAAAATTGAAATAAACACAAGTAGGCGACTCCTTACCTTAGCAAGCTCGAGCTTCCTTGCAAGTTCGGCATCTCAGAAGGGTTTGGGAATGAATGAACTGCTTACAAATCGTTTCCTCTTGGGTCTTAGGGTTGATATGAACGTTAGGCTCAAAGCTGCCAACCCAATCCCTGATGCGCTTTTACCCAGCTCTGCTCAAGGTCACTAAGGGTGGAAAGCTTGAACGAATACGACCTTGCAGGACGTTCGAAGAACGACTTCGACCAATAAAAAGGAAACTGGGGCACCTCGGTCCCATCATTGGTGAGGTCCAAAAGACACTCCCGAGTGACATCATTCATCGGAAGGAGAAAGAAGTATTTCATCTTGAAACCCATGAGGGATTCACTGTACAATTCGAACACCTTGTTGTTCGGCTTAAACGAAATCCAACCTTGCCTCTCATTGGTTTTCTCCAGAGTCTTGAGCGGTGAAAATAAATGGAAAAAGACACGATGGGAGGCCGACACCCGAAGATGCAAGTAAACCAAATCGAATACCCTCATAAATGCCCAACAGTTGGGATGAAGTTGAGAAAGTGCCACGCCAAGATGCCTAAGAATGGAGAGTTTGAAGGGCGAAAATGGGAAGGCAATCTTAAGTTCGGAGAGAAGCACCTCATACATCGGGAGGTGATCCATGTCACTACTTTTCGCAGAGCAAATTCGATAGTCTCCCACTGGAGCTAGAAAAGCCCATTCTCATCCGGAGTCGACGGACTCAGCTACAAGGCGGCTCTCCAAGTCGGCCATATCTTCGTCGGTGGTATAATCAGATCGGAGGCTGAGAAATTCAAGCGAAACCCATCTGTATTCCTCCGCATCGACAGGAAGTGTAGAAGGATCGTTCAAATCAATACTTTGTTTCTTTTCCATGGTAAACCTCTCAGGGTAAGAGATGGTGTCATACACTTCTTTATACCACTGAGCCACTTCATGGGGGTTGCAAGGACGTTGAAACTTGTTTTCTAAAACCACTCGGAAAAGCTCCAAGCGTTCAGGAGTAACTTCAACTCTGTGTTTCAAACGCTCTTCCGCCCCTTCCTCATAGAGAGGCGGCAGCGCTCCCATGGACACCGTCGTAGGGGCAAGAACTGAAGAGAGAGTTTTCGATTGAAACCTCGCATTATCAGAAGCATTCGTTTTGGGTAAGAACCCAGAACCAGAAGAGGGAGGGAAGGCTCCTTCCTCAGGGAAAGACCCCTGAGATGCCATGAAGTTTAAAAATTCAAATGTTCCCCCTTAATTTCTCCTGATAAAGTGAATAAGCAAAGCAAAGGGAAAAGAAAATACCTCTGGGTATATGACAAGAAGACGCGAGCAGGAGAGCAAACTCTAAAAGCTTGACGCTCAAATGGCTGATTCGCAGAGAAGAAGCAAGAAAATGAAGAAACAGACAAACGAAGAAGAAAAAGCGAGAACAAAGAAGCAAAAGAGAACATCCCTTCATAATTTATAGATTCTGAAAGGGCAGTAATTAATGTGAAAATACTTAATAAAGAGGCGCACAGGAAACAAGGCGATTTTCCTTCAAATCATCATCAAATCTCTACTACTGCTGTTTCGGGAATCGAGCGCATCTTTTCAAAGCCTCAAATTTGAAAACGAACTGCCTCGGCTCAAAAACACCCCTCTCAGAAGAGACTCGATAAGCATATCTGAAGTAAGAACAGACATGTCGGATTCAGACTCGTAAAAAGATCAAATTTCGAAGACTCAAACCCTCGATCATAAGAATATCTGAAGTTATCCATAACAGATGACATCGGCTAGGGGGCAACTGATCCGGAGTGGCCAAAGGCCCACTCAGCAATGGGTCGATCCAACCCGACCTATGCAGCTATGCCAAAACAGTACTAACCCGAAATGGCCAAAGGCCCACTTCGTGGTAACCAACCCGACCCAGGAGATCCTCACTCGAGGTAATGAACCCTAGAGACTCCACTCGTCACGACACGAAACCCTAGAACATAAGCATTGTGGCGCTAGACCTAAAAGCGACCTCCTGACCATGCAAACCCTAGAAGCTACATCGGCCGTTGGATGCATCTGACAGTTGACAATCGATCTAGGGTTACCAAGGAGCATCCACACGTCAGCAACCTGACCTCACCTATAAAAGGTCAATGACCTAAGCAACAAAGGTACGCACTGGTCATTTCTGACCTCACTTTATTCCGATACTGACTTAAGCATCGGAGCGTGTGCAGGTACACCCCCACCGTCGTCTCTGCCGTGCTCCACCGCTCGTGACCAGACTCCGGCCAATCCTAAGATCCACTTCGGATCAAAAAGCAATTTCATGCAAGTTCACCTTGGACAACAAAGAATTGAAGACAACAAGGTGAGGAGCTTTTGTGTGAATGTTAGCAATTTGAGCAGCAGATGGAATAGGCAATAGATGAACAACTCCAGCTTGCACCTTCTCACGAATTAAGTGGCAATCGAGTTCAATGTGCTTGGTGCGCTCATGAATGATTGGATTTTGAGCAATTTGAATGGCCAAAAGATTGTCACAGTACAATGAAACTGGGCTGGAGTGTGGTTGCTATAAATCTTCGAGAAGATAAAGGTTCCATTGAATTTCACAAGTAGTCATGGTAAGTTCCCGATACTCAGCTTCGGAAGATGATCTTGAAATTGTACTTTGTTTCTTGGATTTCCAACTAACCAATGAAGAACCATAGAAAATACTAAAACGAGTAACAAACCTGCGACTATCAGGACATGCAGCCCAATCAGAATCACTAAAGGCCTTGATTTTAAAATCAAAATCATAGGAGAAAAATAAGCCTTTGCCAGGACAAGACTTAATATATCGCAGTATATGAAGAGCAGCATCCAAATGTGGCTGCAATGGGTTAGAAATGAACAGGCTAAATTGATGGACAGCAAAGCATATAGCTGGTCTGGTATTAGTAAAGTAAATGAGTTTGCCGAGCAACCTACGATAAAGTGTAGGATCAGCAAGTTGAGAACCAGTAGAAGCACGAAGCTTAAGTCCAGGAACCATAGGAGTAGATGCTAGTTTACAAGTTAATAATCATGCATCATCAAGTAACTCTAGTGCATATTTCCTCTGAGATAAAACAATACCCTTAGAGGATCTAGCAACTTCCAATCCCAGAAAATATTTTAAAGGACCGAGATCCTTAATCCTGAATTGAGCATCAAGCAATCTCTTAACCAGTTGGATTTCATCAAGATAATTATCAGTCAAGACAATATCATCAACATTGATGAGAAGCACAGTGAATTTACCAGCAACAGATTTAACCAATAAAGAGTAGTCAGATTTGAATTGAACACAACCCAAAGAGAATAAGAAGGAGATCAACTTGGAGTTCCATTAGCGGCTGGCCTGTTTCAAGCCATAGAGAAATTTTTGGAGTTTACAAATTTGATTAGAATGAGCTGATTTAAAACTAGAGGGCACTCATATATACCTCTTCTTGCAAATCACTATGAAGGAAGGCATTATTGACATCCAATTGATGTAGATGCCAATTATGAGTTGCTACAAGAGCTAGAACCAATCTAACTGTAGTAATTTTGACAACCGAAGAGAAAGTCTCAGAATAGTCAATCTCTTCCAATTGTGTGAATCATTTTGCTATTAACCTAGCCTTATATCTTTTGATGGTTCCATCGGCTTTTAGCTTAATTTTATACACCCATTTACATCCAATAATAGGCTTCTTTCCATAAGGAAAATCAGTGAGAACCCAAGTATTATTGAGTTCTAATGCTTTGATCTCTGGATTAATAGCATCCTTCCAACAATCACGTTTAACTGCCTGAGAGTAGGTTCGGGGCTCAACAATACTTGTGACTGCTGAAACAAATGATTTATGGGAAGTAGACAAATGGTTATAGGAAATGAATTGAGATAAATGGTAAGGAATACCTAAGGATGGATTGTCAATTGCAGCAGAAGAAACCATATTACAATGTCAATCGTGCGGGTAGGAAAGCTGTTTTTTTATCCTAGCAGAAGTTCTGGGAGGAATCTGATCATGTGGTGGTGCAGAGGTTTGATCATGTGGTGCAGGAGTTTGATCTAAGTGAAGATCAGTGATATGAATTCTAGAGGGATTAGAATTGATAGGAAAATTATGATGTTGTGAAACAGGTGAATTGATAGCCCTAAATATGTTTTTCGTTCCTAAAAAATTAACAAATTTATGGACTTAAATATATTTTTACTTTTAAAAGTATCATGTTGTTTAAATTAGTTTCTCTTTACATGTTTTATTTTTATTCTTTACTTTTAACAAAATTAATATACTATTCAATAACTATACATTCCATGGCTAAAAAAAACTATACATTCTTAACAATTTTGTTGGTGTATAAAATCAAGTAATTTTATAATATGAAAAAATTGGTAAATTGTGAGTAAATATTTATGAAAAATATTGTTATATTCTGAATGAATAAATATTCAAGTTAATAATATATTTTTTATGGGTCGCGCTATTTTGACAACTAAAACGGGACAACTTTCACGACAACTTTCTAATGGTTAATGCAGTTCAAATACGTGGTTAATTACGTTCAGTGAATGATTAATGAATATACCAAGTGTCGAAACTCATTAATTATCAACGTAACTTCATTAACCACAAATTTGAATATGATTAACCAAGATTTTCAGGTGTTCAAATCTACATGTAGTTGAACACTTGGAAATTGTGGTTAATCAAGTTCAATTTTGTGGTTAATGAAGTTACATTTGATGGTTAATGCGTTTTGACACCTAATATATTCATTAGGCTAAAATACACTTTTTGTCCATTATCTTTTACTGTTTAATCGTTTTCGTCCTTTATCTTTTAAAATGTTTGTTTTAGTCATTTATCTTTTCAAAGTGGTTTAAAATGGTCCTTTTTAATTGAAATTTTAATTTAGCCGTTAGGAAAAGATGAGATGGACTATGATGTGTCAGTAGTAGCCATGTAATCATGCTGATAGTGTAATTTTTTACCGTTGGTCCACCATGTGCTTATAAAGGGTCCACCATGTCTTCTTCTTCCCCAAAATTCCCAAATATTAGGGTTTTCATTCAGCCACTGCATCTGAACTTCTCCTCCATGAATTCCTCCTCCAATTCTTCCAGGGCTAGGGTTCGCCCTTCAATTCGCCCTTCACCATCAACCCAACGCGCATCTTCCTCCCATCATCGTTCTTACCGTTGCGGTCCAGATTGCAATTGTGAAGAACCATCAAGACTGCGAGTTGCCAAAACGAAGGCAAATTATGGAAGGCTATTATGGGGTTGCAAGTATTGGGTGGTAAGTTGTTTAATCTTAAGGATTTGTAATATTAAATTACTTGCCATTCAGATTCTGCCACTGCATCTGTTTTTTATTTTTCGTCCCACTGATTTTACTGCATCTGATCTGCTACTGATTCTGGTCATTTCTTTGGTCACTAATTATGGTCATTTTACTTGTCACTACTGCCAGGGATTGAGGACAGTGGCTATGGTTTCTTTGACTGGTATGTTGAAGATGAAGATGAAGGTGAAGATGAAGATGAAGATGAAGAAGTGGTGGTCGACCACAGAGACATGGTTATTTCGAGACAGAGTATTAGGATCAGACAGTTAGAATCTTCATTGTCCAACAGTAATAGATGGTTGAAACAGAGCATTGGGTGTTGTGTTTTACTGTTAGGGATCATTGTGGTTTTGGTACTTATGCTGTACAAAACACTGATGGCAGAGGGGTATAAATTGTATTTGAAGTAGAAATTTCAATGTAATATGGTTCTTAAATTTCAATGTAATATGGTTCTTGAATTTCCATGTAATGGCAGTAATTTCAATGTAATATGGTTGTTGAATTTTAATTTGTCCAATATGGTTCTTGAATTTTTAATCTGTTCAATATGGTTCTTGAAATGAAATGTGTATTCTTTGTTAATTGAATTGAAATATGGTAATTAAAACAAAGGAACAAAGGAGTTGTTCAATGTATACATGGAAATATAAATATGATAAAAGCTTAAAAGCTTAATTTGTATTGATGATCATTGTCTACATCATATCTAGGCCATGGAGTAATTACAGCCACAAAAAACCTGATTACAGTCATAGCTAACAAAAAGTGGATCATCTATAATACCACAAAAGAAACCTAATAGAAACATAAACAAAAGCAGCAGCAGACATATTAGCATCAGCAGGCAACATCCGAATTAGAGGCAGCAGTAGCAGACATATAAGCAGTAGCAGACTTAGAAGCAGTAGCGGGCATAGAAGCAGAATCAACAGCCCTCCTGATAGGAAGTTTTTGCCTCATAACTGGTTGTGGTTGTGGTTGGGGTTGGGATTGAGATTGAGTTTCAGATAGTGGTTGGTCTTGGTTTTGGGATTGGGATTCAGGTGGTGGGTCTTGTTTGCATGTCTTTCTATTATGTCCTGGCTGGCCACACCTTCTGCATCTACCAAACATGTCTTTCTTGCTAACTTTATTTGCACTGCTTGAAGTCTCTCCAGCTTCCTTTCTTCTTACTTTTTTTTGGCCTCCCTGGCATTCTTTTCATTGGAGGTGGTTGCACATCTGTGTATGGAGTTATGGTCCATTGGTTCTGACCATTAGTGTAACGACCCGTTTCCGGACCGCTACCGAGCTCAATATACCGAGCTCGAGTTACCGAGCTCAACACACCAAGCTCAACAAAACCTATATGAGATGTGTTTTAAAAACAAAACTCTTATGCCTTTTAAAAATGCGATATATATATTTTTTTTTTCATATAAAACCAACTCGTGCACATCAGAGTAATTACAGCTTTTCGAAACATGGTGCAACTAAGACACAAGACTTAAATTCAAATAAAACATACATGCATAACATACACATATATATATCACCCGAATAATAATGTATACAAATACAGAGTAGCAAATGTGCAAAGAAAATACACCTAAGGTACGACAACTTCAAAAGAGCCATCATACCACTGGGGTACTTAAAGTGGAACTCCCACGCAGGGGCTGCTCCAAAAGTAAGACCACCCGATCTACCTCAGAGCAACAAAAACAACACTTGCCTAAACTGGTCACGACCTCGAACATAAAAGAAATACAAGAACAGTCCTCGGAAAAACCAACATCCAATAAATAAACAATCACGACAGTAGAGGTGCGTCACTCGGGTTCTCGTCGAGATCCTCCTCGGCATCGTCTCTTTGTCGAGTTACTGCGCCCTCGACATCGCCTGGGTAACCGTCATGGATTGAAGGCACCACGGAAAGGGTCAACTTCTCAACAAGTTAAGATAAGCTCGACATAAAAATATAAGCAAACGACAAAGTATAACAATCACCGACGTGACTCGACCATCTCACTCTAAACTCGACACAACTCACAATTCCATTTTCTCTCGACTCGACAATTTTCCTGAATGCACGCCGTGCAGTATGTCGGAAAGTCGGCCGAAGCCTTGGGATCCTCGCTCTCCCTAGGGCGGTCAACTCGGGTCCGTGGCGTGGCGGCGTCTAGTCAATCTCCGTAAACAAAGGGGACCTAGCACCCTCGATTATCCGGTCCACGGCTCAAAACGTCATACGACTCACCTAGCTCGCTCACTCGATGAACAATTACGCGATACGATATTCAAGGAGTTAAACACAAAATATTCAACCGCATGTCAAATAAAAGAGCAAGCTCGACATGAAGAAACGCAATTCAACATGCAATACACACTTCACGACATATATTCAATCACATATTAAATACATGCAAAACTCAATCATATCACAACATTTCATCTCGACACAAATCAGTAATTCCATACACAATAACATAACCACATAGAATATGAAATGCCCTTACATACTATAACAAATATAAATGTGAAGCGCCCTTACCGAACTCCAAGTTAATGCTGCTCGACAACGACCTCGACACAGCTGTCTTCTAAGAGCTCGACAACAACTTCTCTTACTCGATCTCGACACGGCTGTCTTCAACGAACTCGACAACGACTTCGACACGTACGCTTTCTCGCGACCTCCACACGCGTCTGATCCTCGATCTGGATTCTGCGCTTCGCGTCCTTGGATTACTTTCCGTACACCTTGATTCGAAATCACCGATCTCGGGAATCGGACTTCTAAAACAAACACAACTCGGATCGATCTATGGTTCTAATACATCTAGCTCTCTCTTCCCAAACTCAACCACAACCCGGAAAATATAAAACTCAAGAAGCGAAAGATATTTTTCCTCCAACACAAAGTTAGGGATTTCGATCGGAATTCATGAAAAGTTATCGATGCTTCAACAGATAGATCGACAACAACAATAATCGAAGCAACGAATGAAAATCAAGAAAATCGAAATGAACCAAAAATGGGGTTTCGGGCATTGCCGATTGCGAAAAAGCGAGAGAAAGAAATTTGTTTTACAAGCCCAATTAATCGGTTAAAAGATAGGTAATATTGTGAAGAAGAAAACCCATCAATTTGATATGATTTGGAAGCATAAAGCGATTAAAAATGGAAGAAGATTTAGCGCTAAGCAAGAGTACAGATGAAAGAAAATCATTCTTCATACCTCAGCGGTGATGGTCGATCGACGAGATATGGGTCGAGAAGTTGATGATGAACAAAATTGATGAAGAAATCTTGTGCGAGAATCTCATTTGGAACTCACGGTTTAAATCGATGAAGATTTTTAAGGAAACAACGAAACACAGAGCGTAAGGAAGGAAGAAGAAAGAAGAAAAGAGAAATGAGTGAAAGCGGTCGTGGTATACATGGTGGCGAGAAAGGGGTAAAGCGTAACTCCAGCTATAAGATGCCAATCCCAATAATCATCTACCCGTTAACTCGTTCTCTCATGATTACCCTCTACTCTGTCGGTCAACGACAAGCCGACAATGTAATAATTACAAACAATATAATAATACTTGAGTAACGTTGAAATAATACGAGGTGTCATCTCGACCGCGATGTCGACAAGAGTGCTCGTGCAAATGTACAAAGTTCTAACACGAGTTCGTGAACGCGGTCTCTCAGCTCGACTTGCGTCTCATCATTTCGATGCAGCGACTTCATCAACTCGACACCGACCTCCTCGGCTCGGCTGGTGTACGTGGTCTCATCACCGACAAAGATCTCGGCAAGCGATCTAGTCACGGGATCTCGACACAAGGTCTTGGTCGAGGTCTCGATACGTCGTCTAATACGATGTCGATCTCGCCCTCAGGTGTTACAATCTCTCCTCTAAAAAATTTCGTCCTCGAAATTGCAAATAAGCTTCTTACCTCGAGAAAAGTTGAGTCTTGAATCTTCATCTTCTCCTCCAGCTCCCAAGTCGCATCTCCGCCTTCGATCCCACCTGACCTTGACAAGTTGGATCTCTTTGTTCATAGCTGTTTGGCTTTCCGATCAACGATTCTTGCCGGTGACGCTTCAAAAGATAAGTCGCCCTTCGGTTGAATCACATCACGTTCGATGACATGAGAAGGGTCGGAAACATACTTCCGCAATTGTGAGGCGTGAAAGACGTCGTGGATGTTCGACAAGAATGGTGGCAATGCAATCTGATATGCCACCGACCAATACGACGAAGAATGCAGTAAGGTCCAATGATTTTAGGGGTAAGTTTCTTGGATTTGATCGCTCGACCAACTCCAGTAGTGGGGGTGACTCTAAGAAATACATGTCCTCCTTCCTCGAACTCGGTGGTCGGCGTCGTTGATCTGCATAACTCTTACAGTCGACTTTGAGATGTTCGCATCCGATCTCTGATCAAACGGATCTTCTCGGTGAGTCCGCTGGATCATATACGGTCCTCTGACGGTCATTCCGCCGTAGATCTGGTACCAACAAAGAGGCGTCGACATTTCCGCCCATACAGTAGCTTCAAAGGTGCCATCCCAATACTCGCATGGAAGCCGCTGTTGTATGTGAACTCCACTAATGGTAAGACGTCGTCCCAACTTCCTCGGTGATCTAACGTACAAGCTCGTAACAAATCTTCAAGCGATTGGATCGTTCTCTCGGTCTGTCCGTCGGGCCTGTGGATGATATGCCGAAGCTAAGCCTGAGCTCGGTTCCCATCGCTCCTTGCAATTCCCTCCAAAAATGAGACGTGAACTTCGGATCTCGGTCCGACACGATCGAAGATGGTATTCCATGAAGTCGTACTATCACCGCGATGTAGATCTCGGTCGGCTTTCCACGTTGTATGTCGACCTCCTTTGGCAAGAAATGAGCAGATTTGGTCAATCGGTCGACGATCACCCAAATCGAATCATTCTTCTTCTGCGTCTTCGGCAAACCTACAACGAAATCCATGGAAATACTGTCCCATTTCCATACTGGTACGTCAAGCGATTGTAGCATTCCTGCAGGTCGTTGGTGCTCCACCTTCGCTTTCTGACACGTCAAACATGAAGCTACGTACTCGGCCACTTGCTTCTTCATTCCTGACCACCAAAAATGCTTCTTCAAGTCTTGATACATCTTCGTAACTCCGGGATGAATACTAAAGTTGCTCTTATGCGCTTCGTCGAGAATCAACTTCCTCAGCTCGGATACGTTAGGCACGCACACTCGGCCATTGCACCTCAAGATGTCGTCCGCTAAGACCTGAAATTCTGTCGCCTTCCCTTGCGCTATCAACTGAATCTTCTCTTGCGTAAGCTCGTCCGCGAACTTGCTGGTCTCGGATCTCGTCCAACGAGTCTGTTAGAAATGGTAAGGATAGCAAATCTCGGCTTCCGGTGAAACTTCAACACTCACCTTCAAGTCTCGCAACTTCTCGAGCATCTCCAACTCCTTGATCATCATTACCCAGCTTAAAACCCTCTTCCTCCTCAACCCATCTGCTACTACGTTACCCTTACCCCCATAGTATTCCAACGTAAAGTCGTAGTCCTTCACAAATTCTCTCCATCTACGTTGACGCATGTTGAGCTCCTTCTGGTCGAACAGTACTTCAAGCTCTTGTGATCGCCGAAAGCGAAGAGTGCTCCCGTAAAGGTAGTGCCTCCATATCTTCAGCGCAAAAACTACTGCCGCTAGCTCCAAGTCGTGAGTAGGATAGTTCCTCTCGTGAATCTTAAGTCGCCTTGAAGCATACGCGACCACCTTCCGATGTTGCATCGGCCTACATCCCGATCCACTGGTGTGACGCATCACAATACACCTCGAAAGGCTCTTCGGTTGAGGCAAAATCAAGACAGCGCTGACGTCAAAAGCTCCTTGATCGTTGAAAAGCGGCTTCACACTCCTCGGTCGAAGCAAAGGTTGATCCTTCCTCGTCGATCGTGTAAGAGGCGCGACAATCTTCGAGAAACTTTCAATGAATCTTCGGTAATATCCTCGCTAAGCGACAAAACTCCCGATCTCGATAATCGCCTTGGTGTTCCCACGCTATCACCGCCTCAATCTTAGTTGGATCCACGGTATCCCTTCTCTGGAAATCACGTGACCTAGAAAATTCACCTCTTCAAGCCAAAATTCACACTTCACAGTTGGCATAGAGTTGCTTATCTCGTAATATCTGCGATTACTCGGCATAGGTGTTCTGCGTGTTCTTCTCGGTTCCTCGAGTAAATCAGTATGTCGTCGATGAACACTACAACGAACTGATCCAAAAACGAATGAAAAATCCTGTTCATGTAGTCCATAAACACGGTGGCGCATTACGTCGCTCCAAGCGGCATCACCAAGTACTGCGTAGTGGCCGTATCTAGTCCTGAAAGCCGTTTGGCGACATCTTCCTCCTTCACGCGAATCGATGGTAGCGGAGCTTCAAGTCTATCTTGGAAAGATCGCCGCTCCGAAGTTGGTCCATCAAATCGTCAATGCGTGGTAACGGATAACGGTTCTTCCACGGTAACCTTGTTGAGCTCGCGATAGTCCACGCCTGACCTTGATCGTCCATCCTTCTTCTTAACCAACAACACGGAGCTCCCCACGGTGACACGCTCGGTCGTATGAATTGCCGACTCCAAGTGTTCGATGCGGGACTTCAACTCTTTCATCTCGGCGGGAGACATCTGTGCGGCGCTTTGGAAATCGGTCCTGTTCACGGAATCAGTCGATGGAGAACTTCGACCTCTCGTCTTGGTGGTAATCCTGGCGCGTCTTCGGAAAAAGCGTCCTCAAAATCACACACCACTGGAACATTCTTCACGTCGATCTGGCTGGAAAACTTAGAACTAGCGAGATACATGTATTCCCTAGTTCCTTCTTTCAAAGAAACTCCAATACGTTCGCGTAAAGATAATTGGAGACTCCAAGGTCCGGAAAAATTACGCTTTACCGCACAAATTAAAAGGACATGGTGGTGTGACAACCAATCCATCCCGAGGATAACATCTAAACCCTTAAGAGGCAAACAAACCAAATTGACCACAAACTTTCTATTACGAATAATCACTACACAATTAAGACATGCAAGTGTTTGTGACTAAGGTTTTAGCATTTGGGGTTGTAACTACTAATTTAAGCGATAGCGATCATAGTCAAGCTCAAAAGGTTCACACAATCGGAAGAAATGAAGGAATGGGTTGCACGAATCAAAAAGAACGGATAAGGATTTACCCTCGATCTCACATTCACCTTGGATAAGATCATCATTTCGACCGCTTCCTCGCCACTCATGCGTAAAAACTACGCCTTTAGCCACTTGACGCTTCCTTTGGCCTTTGCCGCAAGCATAGTCGGTTCGGCTTTAGGTGTAGGACAATCCGCCAGCAAATTGCCCTGGCTTCTTGCAATTGAACCACACCTCCTCCCTCTGAGTACAGTTACTCGCGTAATGTCCCGACTTTCCACATCGGTAGCAAATCACCTCGACACTGGTCTGACCTCCACTCCTCGGTACTTGGGTCATCGGACGATCTTGTCCCTGTTGTTGTTCCCCGAGGTCGGTCGTAAGGTCTCTTCTGCGGTAGTTTCCACTTTACGTGCAAATCTACGCCCCGCGACTCACGGGGTCTCACGGTCCGCCCTAGCAGTCTTCTTCTTGTGGCTCCTCACTCCTTCTACCTCGACACACGGTCAATCGCTCTTGGAGATTTCGGATCCTCAACGACACCATCGACTTCGAATGTCGAATCTCAATCCTCGCTGAAATCTCTCACTTAACCATCTCTGGTCAACTTCGGTCACGAAATGGACTGAAATACTCGCCAACGATTCAAACTTGGCGCATACTCTGACACCGCCGAGTCGAGCTTTGCCGCAGCTTGAAGAAATTCCTGCTTCCTTCTCGGCAGGCAAAGATCCGGAAGTACTTGTCCAAGAACCTTTCACGAAAAAGCTCCCGTGTCATCTCGCGATGTTACGCTATAAACGCTTGCTTTACCTCTCCACCAATACTCTGCGTCTCCTAGCAATAAGTAGGTGGCATAGTCGACCTTCACGTTGTCCCGCAATGAAGTGCCTCAAAGATCTTCTCGATCTCTTGCATCCAAAGATCGACTTTATCCGGATTTGGCTCACCGTAGAACTTTGGATCATGCTTCCTAAAGTCGGCCAATCCTCTTGCTTGACATTCACGTTACGCTCGCTTCGCTGTCGCTGCCGCAAGTTCGCCGAAGTTAACGCCGCCGTCTGCTGAGCCATCGGCGTTAGCTGTTGAGTTCGCAAAGCCGGTGATTGTTGAGCCATGGCTGCCGCCATCTCGGCCATAGCTTGAATAGCTCGTTCCATGTCGACGCGTTCGGTTGCGCATGTCGATTCCTACGAGGTGGCATTAGATTCCACAAAGTTCAAAACCACCGTCGAATCTCACAACAAGGATGTGTTAAAACACACCTTTACTTCAATCAAGAAACAGTTCAAACAATTTCTCAAGCAATAAGTGCTTCACTTAATCAAACAAAGAATCAACACAAAACAACTAGGTACCCAACACATAACCCGGCACGGTGACGGTCAAATCCTATACGTTTGGCTCGGTCGAATCAAGCGCTCGATACAAAGTCAGAACGACCGCTTCCTCGACCGCTACCGAAGCTCAATATACCGAAGCTCGAGTTAATGAAGCTCAACACACCAAGCTCAACAAAACCTATATGAGATGTGTTTTAAAAACAAAACTCTTATGCCTTTAAAAATGCGATATATATATTTTTTCAGTATAAAACCAACTCGTGCACATCGTAGTAATTACAATTTTGAAACATGGTGCAACTAAGACACAAGACTTAAATTCAAATAAAACATTACATGCATAACATACACATATATATATCACCCAGAATAATAATGTATACAAATACAGAGTAGCAAATGTGCAAAGAAAATACACCTAAGGTACGACAACTTCAAAGAGCCATCATACCAGGGGTACTTCCAGCAGACTCCCACGCAGGGTTGCTCCAAAAGTAAGACCACCAGCCACCCTCAGAGCAACAAAAACAACATCGCCCAAATCTGGTCACGACCTCGAACATAAAAGAAATACAAGAACAGTCCTCGGAAAAACCAACATCCAATAAATAAACAATCCACGACGTAGAGTGCGTCACTCGGGTTCTCGTCGAGATCCTCCTCGGCATCGCTCTTTGTCGAGTTACTGCGCCATACTCGACATCGCCTGGGTAACCGTCATGGATTGAAGGCACCACGGAAAGGGTCAACTTCTCAACAAGTTAAGATAAGCTCGACATAAAAATATAAGCAAACAAAGAAAGTATAACAATCACCGACGTGACTCGACCATCTCACTCTAAACTCGACCACAACTCACAATTCCATTTTCTCTCGACTCGACAATTTTCCGAATGCACACGCCAGATCAGTATGTCGGAAAGTCCAGCCAAGCCTTGGGATCCTCGCTCTCCCTAGGACGGTAACTCAGGTCCCGTGGCGTGGCGGCGTCTAGTCAATCTCCCGTAAACAAAAGGGGACCTAGCACCCTCGATTATCCGGTCACGGCTCAAAACGTCATACGACTCACCTAGCTCGCTTCACTCGATGAACAATTCGCCGCATACGATATTCAAGGAGTTAAACACAAAATATTCAACCGCATGTCAAATAAAAGAGCAAGCTCGACATGAAGAAACGCAATTCAACATGCAATACACACTTCACGACATATATTCAATCACATATTAAATACATGCAAACTCAATCATATCACAACATTTCATCTCGACACAAATCAAGAATTCCATACACAATAACATAACCACATAGAATATGAAATGCCCTTACATACTATAACAAATATAAATGTGAAGCGCCACTACCAGAACTCCAAGTTAATCTTTGCCGACAACGACCTCGACACGGTGTCTTCTAAGAGCTTCGACAACAACTTCTCTTACTCGATCTCGACATCGGCTGTCTTCAACGAACTTCGACAACGACTTCGACGTCTGCTTCTCGGTCGACCTCGACCGCGTACAATCCTCGATCTGGATTACTGCTTAGCGTCCTTGGATTCGCTTTCCGTACACCTTGATTCGAAATCACTCGATCTCGAATCGACTTCCTAAAACAAACACAACTCAGATCGATCTATGGTTCTAATACATCTAGCTCTCTCTTCCCCAAACTCAACCACAACCCGTAAAATATAAAACTCAAGAATCGAAAGATATTTTTCCTCCAACACAAAGTTAGGGATTTCGATCAATTCATGAAAAGTTATCGATGCTTCAACAGATAGATCGACAACAACAATAATCGAAGCAACGAATGAAAATCAAGAAAATCGAAATGAACCAAAAATGGGGTTTACGGGCATTGCCGATTGCAGAAAAACAGAGAAAGAAATTTGTTTTACAAGCCCAATTAATCGGTTAAAAAGATAGGTAATATTGTGAAGAAGAAAACCCATCAATTTGATATGATTTGGAAGCATAAACCGATTAAAAATGGAAGAAGATTTAGCGCTAACAAGAGTACGGATGAAAGAAAATCTGTTCTTCATACCTCAACGGTGATGGTCGATCGACGAGATATGGGTCGAGAAGTTGATGATGAACAAAATTGATGAAGAAATCTTGTGCGAGAATCTCGCCGGAACTCACGGTTTCGCCGATGAAGATTTTTAAGGAAACAACGAAACACAGAGCGTATGGAAGGAAGAAGAAAGAAGAAAAGAGAAATGAGTGAAACGGTCGTGGTATACAGGTGGCGAGAAAGGGGTAAACGTAACTCCAGCTATAAGATGCCAATCCCAATAATCATCTACCCGTTAACTCGCTCCTCTCATGATTACCTTCTACTCCGTCAGCAACGATGTCGACAATGTAATAATTACAAACAATATAATAATAACGCCGAGTAACGCTCAAATAATACGAGGTGTCATCTCGACACGATGTCGACAAAGAGTGCTTGTAACACCTGAGGACTAGATCGACATCGTATTAGACGGCGATCGAGACCTCGACCAAGACCTTGTGTCGAGATCCCGTGACTAGATCGCTTGCCGAGATCTTTTGTCGAGCCGATGAGACCACGACACTAGCCGGCCGAAATGAGGAGGTCGGGTGTCGAGTTGATGAAGTCGCTGCATCGAAATGATGAGGACGCAAGTCGAAGCCGAGGAGACCGCGTTCACGAACTCGTGTTAGAACTTTGTACATTTGCACGAGCACTCTTGTCGACATCGTGTCGAGATGACACCTCGTATTATTTCGAACGTTACTCAGCGTTATTATTATATTGTTTGTAATTATTACATTGTCGGCTTGTCGCTGACCGACAGAGTGCAGGGTAATCATGAGGAACGAGTTAACCCGTAGATGATTATTGGGATTGGCATCTTATAGCCGGAGTTACGCTTTTACCCCTTTCTCGCCACCGTGTGTATACCACGACCGCTTCACCCATTTCTCTTTTCTTCTTTCTTCTTCCTTCCTTCGCTCTGTGTTTCGTTGTTTCCTTAAAAATCTTCATCGATTTAAACCGTGAGTTCCAAATGAGATTCTCGCACAAGATTTCTTCATCAATTTTGTTCATCATCAACTTCTCGACCCATATCTCGTCTGATCGACCATCACCGCTGAGGTATGAAGAATGCATTTTCTTTCATCCGTACTACCGCTTAGCGCTAAATCTTCTTCCATTTTTAATCGGTTTATGCTTCCAAATCATATCAAATTGATGGGTTTTCTTCTTCACAATATTACCTATCTTTTAACCGATTAATTGGGCTTGTAAAACAAATTTCTTTCTCTGCTTTTTCTCGCAATCGCAATGCCCGTAAACCCCATTTTTGGTTCATTTCGATTTTCTTGATTTTCATTCGCTGTTTCGATTATTGTTGTTGTCGATCTATCCGCTGAAGCATCGATAACTTTTCATGAATTCCGATCGAATCCCTAACTTTGTGTTGGAGGAAAATATCTTTCGCTTCTTGAGTTTTATATTTTCCGGGTTGTGGTTGAGTTTGGGAAGAGAGAGCTAGATGTATTAGAACCATAGATCGATCCGAGTTGTGTTTGTTTTAGGAAGTCACGATTCCCGAGATCGAGTGATTTCGAATCAAGGTGTACGGAAAGTTAATCCAAGGACGCGAAGCAAGCAGAATCCGCATCGAGGATTGTACGTGTCGGCGTCGTTGTCGAGTTCGCTGAAGACAAAGCGGTTTCGAGATCGAGTAAGAGAAGTTGTTGTCGAGCTCTTAGAAGACAAATGTGTCGAGGTCGTTGTCGAGCAAAGATTAACTCGAGTTCGGTAAGTGGCGCCACATTTATATTTGTTATAGTATGTAAGGGCATTTCATATTCTATGTGGTTATGTTATTGTGTATGGAATTACCGATTTGTGTCGAGATGAAATGTTGTGATATGATTGAAGTTTTTGCATGTATTTAATATGTGATTGAATATATGTCGTGAAGTGTGTATTGCATGTTGAATTGGCGCTTCTTCATGTCGAGCTTGCTCTTTTATTTGACATGCGGTTGAATATTTTGTGTTTAACTCCTTGAATATCGTGATGCGGCTAATTGTTCATCGAGTGAGCGAGCTAGGTGAGTCGTATGACGCTTTTGAGCCGTGACCCTGATAATCGAGGGTGCTAGGTCCCCTTTGTTTACCGGAGATTGACTAGACGTCGCCACGCTACGGACCCGAAGCCGATCGCCCTAGGGAGAGAGCGAGGATCCCAAGGCTTCGGCCGACTTCTTCCGACATACGGCACGGGCGTGTGCATTCCGGAAAATTGTCGAGTCGAGAGAAAATGGAATTGTGAGTTGTGTCGAAGTTTAGAGTGAGATGGTCGAGTCACGTCGGTGATTGTTATACTTTGTCGCTTGCTTATATTTTTATGTCGAGCTTATCTTAACTTGTTGAGAAGTTGACCACTTTCCCGTGGTGCCTTCAATCCATGACGGTTACCCAGGCGATGTCGAGGGCGCAGTAACTTGACAAAGAGACGATGCCGAGGAGGATCTCGACGAGAACCCGAGTGACGACCTTCTACCGCCGTGGATTGTTTATTTATTGGATGTTGGTTTTTCCGAGGACTGCTTCTTGTATTTCTTTATGTTCGAGGTCGTGACCAGTTTTGGGCAAGTGTTGTTTTTGTTGCTGCAGGTAGACCGGGTGGTCTTACTTTTGGAGCAAACCCTGCGTGGGAGTCTCATTTAAGTACCCCAGGGTATGATGGCTCTTGAAGTTGTCGTACCTTAGGTGTATTTTCTTTGCACATTTGCTACTCAGTATTTGTATACATTATTATTCGGTGATATATATATGTGTATGTTATGCATGTATGTTTTATTTGAATTTAAGTCTTGTGTCTTAGTTGCACCATGTTTCAAAAGTCAGAATTACTCTGATGTGCACGAGTTGGTTTTATATGAAAAAAAATATATATATCGCATTTTTAAAAGGCATAAGAGTTTAGTTTTTAAAACACATCTCATATAAGTTTTGTTAGGCTTGGTGGGGTGAGCTCGGTAACTCGAGCTCTCGGTATATTGAGCTTCGGTAGCGGTCCTAAACGGGTCGTTCTGACTTTAGTATCGAGCAGCTTCGCTTCGACCGAGTCGTGCATAGATTTGACCGGTCACCGTCGGGTTATGTGTTGGGTACCTAGTTGTTTTGTGTTGATTGTCTTGATTAAGTGAAGCACTTATTGCTTGAGAAATTGTTTGAACTGTTTCTTGATTGAAGCAAGGTGTTTTAACACATCCTTGTTGTGAGATTCTCGGCGGGTTTTGAACTTTGTGGAATCTAATGCCACCTCAGAGGAATACGACATCCGCAACCGAGAACGCCGACATGGAACGAGCTATTCAAGCTATGACCGAGATGGCGGCAGCCATGGCTCAACAATCACCGGGCCAGAACTCAACAGTTAACGCGATGGCTCAACAGACGGCAGCCGTTAACTCAAATAGAACTTGCGAAGAACAAAGAACGAGCGTAACGTAATGTCAAGCAAGAGGATTGGCCGACTTTAGAAGCATGATCCACCGTTCTACTATGAGCCAAATCCCATAAAGTCGATCTTTGGATGCAAGAGATCGAGAAGATCTTTGAGGCACTTCATTGCCTTGACAACGTGAAGGTCGACTATGCCACCTACTTATTGCTAGGAGACGCAGAGTATTGGTGGAGAGGAGTTGAAGCAACGCTTATAGCGTAACATCGCGAGATGACCCGGGAGCTTTTTCGTGAAAGGTTCTTGGACAAGTACTTCCTGACATCGCACGAGCCGAGAAGGAGCGTGAATTTCTTCAATCGCAAAGAAGGCAACTCGACTTGTCCGAGTATGCGCCAAGTTTGAATCGTTGGCAGGTATTTCAGTCCATTTCGTGACCGAAAGTTGACCAGAGATGGTTAAGTGAGAGATTTCAACGGGATTGAGATTCGACATTCGTAAGTCGCTGGTGTCGCTGAGGATCCAAATCTCCAAGAGCCGATTGACCGATGTGTCGAGGTAGAAGGAGTGAGGAGCCACAAGAAGAAGACTGCTGTGGGCGGACCGGTGAGACCCCAGTGCGGCGCGTAGATTTGCACGTAAAGGAAACTACCGCAGAAGAGACCTTACGACCGACCTCGGGGAACAACAACAGGGACAGATCGTCCGATGACCCAAGTACCGAGGAGCCGGGAGGTCGACTGTCGAGGTGATTTGCTACCGATGTGGAAAGCCGGGACATTACGCGAGTAATCAGACTCAGAGGGAGGAGGTGTGTTTCAACCGCAAGAAGCCAGGGCATTTTGCTAAGGATTGTCCTACACCTAAAGTCAACCGACTATGCTTGCGCAGAGGCCAAAGGAAGCGTCAGTGGCTAAAGGCGTAGTTTTCTGCAGATGAGTGGCGAGGAAGCGGTCGAGCCGATGATCTTATCCAAGGTGAATGTGAGATCGAGGTAAATCCTTATACGTTCTTTTTGATTCGTGCAACCCATTCCTTCATTTCTTCTCGATCAGGTGAACCTTTTGAGCTTCGATCGTGATCGCTACCGCTTAAATTAGTAGTTACAACCCCACCGCTAAAACCTTAGTCACAAACATCGCATGTCTTAATTGTGTAGTGATTATTCGCACAGAAAGTTTGTGGTCAATTTGGTTTGTTTGCCTCTTAAGGGTTTAGATGTTATCCTCGGGATGGATTGGTTGTCACACCACCATGTCCTTGACTGTGTCTGCGAAACCGTAATTTTTCCAGACCTTGAGTCTCCAATTATCTTTCACCGAACGTATTGGAGTTTCTTTGAAAGAAGGAACTAGGGAATACATGTATCTCGCTAGTTCGGAAGTTTTCCAGCAGATCGACGTGAAGAATGTTCCAAAGGTGTGTGATTTTGAGGACGTTTTCCCTGAAGACGCGCCGTGATTACCACCAAGACGAGAGGTCGAAGTTCTCCATCGACCGATTCCAGGAATGTGACCGATTTCCAAAGCGCCGCATGTGATGTCTCCCGCCGAGATGAAAGAGTTGAAGTCCCGTGATCGAACACTTGGAGTCGGCAATTCATACGACCGAGCGTGTCACCGTGGGGAGCTCCAAAGTGTTGTTGGTTAAGAAGAAGGATGGACGATCAAGGCCGTGGCGTGGACTATCGCGAGCTCAACAAGGTTACCGTGAAGAACCGTTATCCGTTACCACGTATTGACGATTCGATGGACCAACTTCGTGGAGCGCGATCTTTTCCAAGATAGACTTGAAGCTCGCTACCATCGATTCGCGTGAAGGAGGAAGATGTCGCCAAACAAATTTTCAGGACTAGATACGGTCACTACGAGTACTTGGTGATGCCGCTTGGAGTGACGAATCGCGCCACCGTGTTTATGGACTACATGAACAGGATTTTTCATTCGCTTTTGGATCAGTTCGTTGTAGTGTTCATCGACGACATATTGATTTACTCGAGGAACCGAGAAGAGCACGCAGAACACCTATGCCGAGTACCGCAGATATTACGAGATAAGCAACTCTATGCCAACTGGTCAAGTGTGAATTTTGGCTTGAAGAGGTGAATTTTCTAGGTCACGTGATTTCCGCAGAAGCGGATAGGCGTGGATCCAACTAAGATTGGCGGTGATAAGCGTGGGAACACCAAGACTAAGCACGAGATCGGGAGTTTTGTCGGCTTAGCGAGGATATTACCAAGATTCATTGAAAGTTTCTCGAAGATTGTCGCGCCTCTTACACGATTGACGAGGAAGGATCAACCTTTGCTTGGACCGAGGAGTGTGAAGCCGCTTTTCAACGATCAAGGAGCTTTTGACGATGCAGGCGCTGTCGATTTTGCCTCAACCGACAAGAGCCTTTCGAGGTGTATTGTGATGCGTCACACCAGGGATTGGGATGTGTCCGATGCAACATCGAAGGTGGTCGCAGATGCTTCAAGACAGCTTAAGATTCACGAGAGGAACTATCCTACTCACGACTTGGAGCTAGCGGCCCGAGTTTTTGCTGGCCGAAGATATGGAGGCACTACCTTTACGGGAGCACTCTCTACTGTTTTCGGCGATCACAAGAGCTTGAAGTACCGTTGACCGAAAGAGCTCAACATGCGTCAACGTAGATGGACAGAATTTCTCAAGGACTACGACTTTACGCTGGAATACCATCCCGGAAAGGCTAACGTAGAAGCAGCGTTGGCTGAGCAGAAGAGCGCTTTTAACCCTCGGTAATGATGATCAAGGAGTTCGAGATGCTCGAGAAGTTCGAGATTTGAAGTCGAGTGTCGGTTTCACCTGGAAGTCGAGATTTGGTATGCTTACCATTTCTAACAGACTGTTGGACGAGATCCGAGACCAAAGAAGTTCGTGACGAGCTTCGCAAGAGAAGATTCGCTTGATAAGCGCAAGGGAAGGCGGCACAGAATTCAGGCCTGAGCGACGACATCTTGAGGTGCAATGGCCGAGTGTGCGTGCTTCAACGATCCGAGCCGAGGAAGTTGATTCTCGACTAAGCGCATAAGAGCAACTTTAGTATTCATCCCGGAGTTACGAAGATGTATCAAGACTTGAAGAAGCATTTTTGGTGGTCCTAATGAAGAAGCAAGTGGCCGAGCACGTAGCTTCATGTTTGGCGTGTCGAGCCGGCGTGGAGCACCAACGACCGCAGAATGCTACAATCGCTTGACGTACAAGATGGAAATGGGACAAGATTTCCATGGATTTCGTTGTAGGTTTGCCAAGACGCAGAAGAAGAATGATTCGATTTGGGTGATCGCCGACCGATTGACCAAATCGCTCATTTCTTGCCGCTGAGGTCGACATACAACGTGGAAAAGTCGACCGAGATCTACATCGCGGAGATAGTACGACTTCATGGAATACCCTCTTCGATCGCGGTCGGACCGAGATCCGGTTCACGCCTCATTTTTGGAGGGAATTGCAAGGAGCGATGGGAACCGAAGCTCGTGCTTAGCTCGGCATATCATCCATGCATCGACGGACAGATCGAGAGAACGATCCAATCGCTTGAAGATTTGTTACGAGCTTGTACGTTAGATCACCGAGGAAGTTGGGACGACGCCTTACCATTGGTGGAGTTCACATACAACAAACGCTTCCATGCGAGTATTGGGATGGCACTCTTTGAAGCGCCAGATGGACGGAAATGTCGACGCCTCTTTGTTGGTACCAGGATCGGCGAAATGACCGTCAGAGGACCAGATATGATCCGGAACAGACTCACCGAAGATCCGCTTGATCGAGATCGGATGCGAACATCTCAAAGTCGATGTAAGAGTTATGCAGATCAACGACGCCGACCACTCGAGTTCGAGGAAGGAGGACATGTATTTCTTAGAGTCACCCCCACTACCGAGTTGGTCGAGCGATCAAATCCAAGAAACTTACCCCTAAATTCATTGGACCTTACCGCATTCTTCGTCAGATTGGTCCAGCTGGCATATCGATTGCATTGCCACCATTCTTGTCGAACATCCACGACGCCTTTCACGCCTCACAATTGCGAAGTATGTTTCCGACCCTTCTCATGTCATCGAACCAGATGTGATTCAATCAAGGACGACTTATCTTTGAAGCGCCACCAAAGAAGAATCGCTGATCGGAAAGCCAAACAAGCTATGAACAAAGAGATCCAACTTGTCAAGGTTGTGTGGGATCGTAAGATCGAGATGCGACTTGGGAGTCTGGAGGAGAAGATGAAGATTCAAGACTCAACTTTTCCGAGGTAAGAAGTTTATTTGCAATTTCGAGGACTAAATTTTTTAGAGGGAGAGATTGTAACACCCGAGGGCGAGATCGACATCGTATTAGAACGACGACGAGACCTCGACCAAGACCTTGTGTCGAGATCCCGTGACTAGATCGCTTCTGAGATCTTTTGTCGAGCCGATGAGACCACGCACACTAGCCGAAATGAGGAGGTCGGGTGTCGAAGTTGATGAAGTCGCTGCATCGAGCCGATGAGGACGCAAGTCGAAGCCGAGGAGACCGCGTTCACGAACTCGTGTTAGAACTTTGTACATTTGCACGAGCACTCTTGTCGACATCGTGTCGAGATGACACCTCGTATTATTTCGAACGCTACTCAAGTTATTATTATATTGTTTGTAATTATTACATTGCTCGGCTTGTCGTTGACCGACAGAGTAGAGGGTAATCATGAGAGGAACGAGTTAACGGGTAGATGATTATTGGGATTGGCATCTTATAGCTGGAGTTACGCTTACCCCCTTTCTCGCCACCACATACCACGACCGCTTCACTCATTTCTCTTTTCTTCTTTCTTCTTCCTTCCTTCGCCTGCGTGTTTCGTTGTTTCCTTAAAAATCTTCATCGACTTAAACCGTGAGTTCCAAATGAGATTCTCGCGACAAGATTTCTTCATCAATTTTGTTCATCATCAACTTCTCGACCCATATCTCGCCTGATCGACCATCACCGCTGAGGTATGAAGAATGTATTTTCTTTCATCTGTAAGTACATTGTTTAGCGCTAAATCTTCTTCCATTTTTAATCGCTTTATGCTTCCAAATCATATCAAATTGATGGGTTTTCTTCTTCACAATATTACCTATCTTTAACCGATTAATTGGGCTTGTAAAACAAATTTCTTTCTCTGTTTTTCTCGCAATCGGCAATGCCCGTAAACCCCATTTTTGGTTCATTTCGATTTTCTTGATTTTCATTCGTTGTTTCGATTATTGTTGTTGTCGATCTATCTGTTGAAGCATCGATAACTTTTCATGAATTCCGATCGAAATCCCTAACTTTTGTGTTGGAGGAAAAATATCTTTCGCTTCTTGAGTTTTATATTTTCCGGGTTGTGGTTGAGTTTGGGAAGAGAGAGCTAGATGTATTAGAACCATAGATCGATCCGAGTTGTGTTTGTTTTAGGAAGTCCGATTCCGAGATCGAGTGATTTCAATCAAGGTGTACGGAAAGCGAATCCAAGGACGCGGAAGCAAAGCAGAATCCAGATCGAGGATCAGACGCGTGTCGGGTCGTTGTCGAAGTTCGTTGAAGACACCGCGGTCGAGATCGAGTAAGAGAAGTTGTTGTCGAGCTCTTAGAAGACAAATTGTCGAGGTCGTTGTCGAGCAAAGATTAACTTGGAGTTCGGTATGCGCTTCACATTTATATTTGTTATAGTATGTAAGGGCATTTCATATTCTATGTGGTTATGTTATTGTGTATGGAATTACCGATTTGTGTCGAGATGAAATGTTGTGATATGATTGAGTTTTGCATGTATTTAATATGTGATTGAATATATGTCGTGAAGTGTGTATTGCATGTTGAATTGCGCTTCTTCATGTCGAGCTTGCTCTTTTATTTGACATGCGGTTGAATATTTTGTGTTTAACTCCTTGAATATCGTGATGCTTAATTGTTCATCGAGTGAGCGAGCTAGGTGAGTCGTATGACGTTTTGAGCCGTGACCGGATAATCGAGGGTGCTAGGTCCCTTTGTTTACGGGAGATTGACTAGACGCCGCCACGCTCACGGACCTGAGTTGACCGGCCCTAGGGAGAAGCGAGGATCCCAAGGCTTTACCGACTTTCCGACATACCAGACGCAGCGTGTGCATTCCGGAAAATTGTCGAGTCGAGAGAAAATGGAATTGTGAGTTGTGTCGAGCTTTAGAGTGAGATGGTCGAGTCACGTCGGTGATTGTTATACTTTCCGTTTGCTTATATTTTTATGTCGAGCTTATCTTAACTTGTTGAGAAGTTGACCACTTTCCGTGGTGCCTTCAATCCATGACGGTTACCCAGCGATGTCGAGGGCGCAGTAACTTGACAAGAGACGATGCCGAGGAGGATCTCGACGAGAACCCGAGTGACGACCTCTACCCGCCGTGATTGTTTATTTATTGGATGTTGGTTTTTCCGAGGACTGCTTCTTGTATTTCTTTTATGTTCGAGGTCGTGACCAGTTTGGGCGATGTTGTTTTTGTTGCTACAGGTAGACTGGTGGTCTTACTTTTGGAGCGGCCCTAGCGTGGGAGTTCCAAGTACCCTGTGGTATGATGGCTCTTTTGAAGTTGTCGTACCTTAGGTGTATTTTCTTTGCACATTTGCTACTCTGTATTTGTATACATTATTATTCGGGTGATATATATATGTGTATGTTATGCATGTATGTTTTATTTGAATTTAAGTCTTGTGTCTTAGTTGCACCATGTTTCGAAAAGCTGTAATTACTCTGATGTGCACGAGTTGGTTTTATATGAAAAAAAAAAATATATATCGCATTTTTAAAAGGCATAAGAGTTTTGTTTTTAAAACACATCTCATATAGGTTTTGTTGAGCTTGGTGTGTTGAGCTCGGTAACTCGAGCTCGGTATATTGAGCTCGGTAGCGGTCCGGAAACGGGTCGTTACAGTGCTCGTGCAAATGTACAAAGTTCTAACACGAGTTCGTGAACGCGGTCTCCTCAGCTCGACTTGCGTCCTCATCAGCTCGGTACGCGACTTCATCAACTCGACACCCGACCTCCTCAGCTCAGCAGCTAGTGTACGTGGTCTCATCAGCTCGACAAAAGATCTCGGCAAACGATCTAGTCACGGGATCTCGACACAAGGTCTTGGTCGAGGTCTCGATACGTCGTCCTAATACGATGTCGATCTCGTCCTCAGGTGTTACAATTAGTTGGGTAAATAATTGGTTGATAGCTTTCTGCATACATTTCTTTCCTGTAATATACTGGAATATAGTCTTCTGGGTTGATATTCATGGACTTCATGGATGAAATAGCATGTACACAAGGTATCCCAGTAAGCATCCATTTCCTATAGCTGCACTGTTTGGAGTTCAGATCCACTGTGAATTTATCTCCATTATTGCTAATATGCTTGACTCCATACCAATGTTCACCAGCACACCTTGTTAGCCAAAAATTTGTATTTGCAGATTCTAGTTCCATCCTTTTTTTATCCTTGGCAAGATATTTCCCTTAAACTTTAAAATATTTTCTCTATTTGTTGTCCATCTCTCCATCAAGTAAATTCGAATTTCTTCAATCATTGTAATTATAGGTTTTTGCCTTGGGCCTAGTATGACATTGTTGAAAGCTTCAGACATATTATTTAGCAATATGTCACACTTAGGTCCTGGGTGAACCTTAACTTACTCCAATACCTTGGTGGAATTTAAATGAGATCCCTCTCAAAGCAATAGGAAGCAAAACAGCCATGAGTAGTTTGTAAAACATGAAGCTGCCTTGAGTAGTTTGTATAACATGAAGCAAAATAGGCATGCTAAATTTGAAGCAAAACAGAACACTCATTCATGCTGAATTTGCAAATCATATCAAACATGCATACAGTGATTTAGTGTGTATATACCTATATGCCTCTTCATTTTCTGTTCTCATCCTTCTCATAATTCTTTCCCATGCAGCTGGATAAGTGGCTTTGGCAGCGGTCCACATCAGTTGCTTCAGTTTCAAACCAGGATGTTTCTTTCTAAAATTGTTGTACAAATGACACACACAAAACCTTTGATCCACACCTGGTAGCAATTCATCAATAGCTGGCAATAATCCCTACATATGCAGCAGATAAAACATTTGCAGAAACAGATTCAGTAAACAGTAAACAGTAAACAAATATATGCAATAGAAAACAAACAGCAACAACACCACAATAAACAGATGCAGAAAACAAACAGCAGCAGCAGATCAATGTGACAGTAAAAACAGAAAACACACAAATCCAGCAGATCAGTAAAAAAAAGATCAGAATCATACCTTTTGTTGATCTGAAATGAAGGTGTAGGTCTTACATTGAATTGGACCACCCAAATCATTTATGAGTAGTTACAAAAACCACAACCATGAGTCTTTATTCTCCCCTTCGACAACTGCAAAAGCTATAGGTAGCATCTGGTCATTAGGATCCCTTCCTACTGCTGCTAAAATTTGGCCCCCATAGTAGCCTTTTAGAAAACAACCATCCAATCCAATGATAGGCCTGCACTTAAAAAAGCTATCTTTGTATACTTTAAAACAGATATATGGTCTCTGAAAAGTTGGGTTTAAGAACCTACCAGGATGCTCTATGTTTCCATCATCATCATCATCTCCTTGTACTGGTTGCACATTAATTTTCACCGTAGAACCATTGTTTGATCTCAACAGTGCATGGCAGTAATCATAAATGCATGTATATTGGTCTTTGAATGATCCCTCAATAACATCTCTTGCAAAGCATCTAGCTCTTAAAGCCTTAGAATTTGTAATCCCAACATTCCATTTCTCATGGCATCTCTCTTTTACATCTACAATCTTCATTTTTGGGTTTTCTCTTATACCAGAGAATAATATTTTGCTTAACCATTCAGACTTTAACAATTTGACCATGTATTCTCTACTACAAGCTTGTACATCCGTGAGGGTCCTTATCTGCCAAGTCTCCTCATTTGGAAGCTTTGCACAATATACCCACCAACCACATCCTTCTTTGCATCTGGCTCTAACCCTTGTATGATCATTCTTAATAATACTTATATCCCTACCAGAATGAACAACATATGTTTGCACCGCCTCCTTAAAATCCTCCTTATTGGCAAAATATGTACCCACTTCCCATTTGTAGCCATTCATATCCTTTGGCAACTTAAACACTGGATATTTGGGTTGTGGAATTGTCTCTTTACTGTCATCTGACCCAGCTCCATTATCCAATTCCTCAGAGTAGTATTCTTCATCTAAACCAACATCCAAAGTGGGCTTCACCACGGTTTTTTCTTTCCTTGGTCTACCTGACCTCTTTAGTGTTGCCTCTTTAGTGTTTGATCTTCATCTTACCCTTTCAACAACATCATCTAAACCAGCAACATCATTTGTCTCTTCTTCCTCATCACTAAACCTTATACCTATTGCACTGTCATCACTATCTGCTCCAGAAAAACCCGAAACAACATCCCCATCATCATCCTCATCATCAAGTTCCTCATCTTGTTCACCGTCACTCTGAATTTCATTAGCCACATACTCAGGATCTTCACTGTCACTACCACTTCCACTACTATTATCATCAGCTACTACTATATTCTGACTTGGTGCTCTTCTCACCCTTGTTGACCTTTTAAATGTGAAAGTGTCCTCAGCAAGACCCCTTTTCTTTGGCCTACCAGTTTTCTTCTTTGGTTTAGCATTCTGCACAACAAGTTGTTGTGGTGCATTTTGGACAGCCTCTGTTGGTGCATTTTGGACTTCATCACCATTACCATTCACATCAGTGTCTTCATCATTATCCACAGAAATTGTGATTGGCTCAGAATCATTTTGGACACCCTAACTTAGACCTCTTCGCATTCTTGTTGACCTTCTTAATGGTACCTTAGAAGCATTAGAGGCATCTTTATTCTCTTTGGCCTTCCAGTTGGCTTTCCAGTTCCTCTTCCAGTTTTCTTCTTTGGCATCTCAACTGGTCCACCACTCTTCTTTGGTTCACTCTGCCTCTTCTCAACTGTTCCACCATTTCCACCAATCTGCGCTTCACCAACAGCTTCAAATTGTTCACTTTGTATCTCAACATCATCACTCACATACTCACCATTCACATATAAGTCTACTCTCCCATTTCCAATGCCTATTTTTGCCATCTCTAATGCACCATGGTCATCCGTTACTTCCATTCTTTTGTCACCATCGATGTACCACATTGATTGAAATGTTGGGTAACCAATTTCTTTAAGGACATCCACGACTTCAAAATATGACATATTATCAGGGTCACATCTCCACTCGCTCTCAATGCCTTGTTCACTCTCTGTCTCTGCCTTTCCAACATGATGTATAACAACTTTAAACCAACCATCCATTATACACCAACCAACTACATAAAGCAAAACAAAAGGAGCAAATTGTAACGGTTCGAAACCCGCATGAGGCAACAACGCCACTTGAGGGGGTGGTGAAGTCCTGTGAGTACATTGCCTGCTAAATGCCACCTGGGCTCACCCAGTGGTAAATGCTGGGCTGTTACAATAAAAGTCGCCTTTTATTGTAACACCACAGGCTATCCACGTGGCCTTTGGCCATTGGGCTTTCCTGAGCGTGCCACTCACAGGACTAATCCCCCTCTCATGAGACTTTTTGCCTTACGGAGAGCTCGAACCCAGGACCTGAGAGGATAAGTACCTCGGAAGCTCATGCAAGGAGGTGCGCTTCCGAGGTACTTATCCTCTCAGGTCCCGGGTTCGAGCCCTCCGTAAGGCAAAAAGTCCAATGAGAGGGGGATTAGTCCTGTGAGTGACACGTTCAGGAAAGCCCAATGGCCAAAGGCCACGTGGATAGCCTGGGGTGTTACACAAACAATCAATGAATCATCCACAGAGCAAAAAACAGAAGCATAACAGAAACCCTAAATTGTTTTAAACCAACTGAAAAGGAGCAAACAATAAATGACAGAAGCATAACAATAAAAAACAGAGCCAAAAATTTGAAAACCCATAAACATAAATGAATGAAAACCCAAAACCCTTAATCAAAATAAAGAGTCAAAATACTCTAAGTAAGCAAACGAAAAGCAACAATCAGCAACAATCACCAAGAATCAGCAACAAAAATCATGGAATCCAAACCACATGCATTGCAAAGAGGACTAACTCATAAGAAATGAAAATCGGTGTGCCGTCGCGCGCGCAACCGTGATTTCTTTCCCAACCGTCGCGCCACCGTCATGCCACCGTCGCGAAACCGTCGCGTTGTCTTCTTCTCCGTCGCGCAACCGTCGTAGCTCCCGCCCTGACCTTTCCTCTTCTTTCCTTCTCTGAGACGTTTCAACAGAGACCTCTTTTGTTTTTGCAATGTTTTGTTTTGTTTTTTGTTTTGTTTCTATTAAAGGTGCCACATAGCATATTAGTGAACGACATTAGTGACACATAGGATTCTTCGTCAATGTTATTAAAGGAAAGGGGCTAAAAGAACAATTTTAAACCAAAGATAAAGGACTAAAACGAACATTTTAAAAGATAAAGGACGAAAACAATTAAACAGTAAAAGATAAAGGATAAAAAATGTATTTTAGCCTATCTATTAAACATTTACTGAACATAATTAATTTCTAAATTTGGTCGTAAAAAAATCATTTGTTATTTTTTATGGTCTTACCAAAATATGTATAGAGATTAAAAAGACATATATTTAAAATTTTAGAAAAAGATTAATTTTATTATGGAAAGAAAAAGATTAATTTAAAAAACGTGAAGTTAAATATTTAAAATAAAATAAAAACTTGACCTCATAATAATAATAATAATAATAATAATAATAATTTAAAATTAAGCCTTTCACTTTGCATCATGCTGCGTGCTGATGGCCGCTGAAAAAGCAAACGAGAGAAAAAAAAGAAAGAAAAAAAAAGACGAAGAATCAGGTGCGAGAGAGAGAGAGGGAGAGAGTGTCCAACAACAACTGGCAAAAGAAAAGATGATCCTCCTCCTAATTACCAAAAACAAGAAGACTACGACACTGAACTGAAAACAAAGTGTCGTAGACTAGAGAGGAGCAGCATGTCATCTTCCACAGGAAGTCGAAACCCACAACTGAGGAAAGACACTGTATGGAACCGCTGGGTGATATTCTCACCCGCCAGAGCCAAACGACCCTCCGATTTCAAATCCAAATCACCATCCGACCCGAACCCCAACACCACATGCCCCTTCTGCATCGGCCACGAGCACGAGTGCGCGCCCGAGATCTTTCGGGTCCCACCCGATGACCCGAATTGGAATATCCGGGTCATCCAGAACCTCTACCCTGCTCTCTCCCGTGACCTCCCGGTCCAAGCATCTTCCGGTCCGGTTTTGGAGGGGTTCGGGTTCCATGACGTGGTGATCGAAACCCCGGTTCACTCGGTTCAGCTCTCCGATTTGTCTCCTCAACAAATTGGACAGGTTTTCGTTGGTCATACTAACAGAATCAAACAACTCTCCAACTTTGACTCTATCAAATACATCCAGGTAAATTTTCAGTGGATATTTTAATTTTTTTGTTACTTTCAATTTATTTAGAGAAAAATAATAGAAAACTGTAAGGTTGAAACATTAAAAAGGTGGTTATTTTATAAAATAGATACTGCTAGAGTAGCGAGGTTTATTTGTGAGGGGTATTCTTGTAATATTTTTTCACATGGTAAAATTCTTCTGGTCTTGTCTTAAATTATACTTTTAATCTATTATATTTATTTTAGGTTTTAATTTGGTACTTATGTATTATTTGTTTTAAATTAGTCCCTTATACTTAAAGGTTACACCAATGTGTCCCTCTTTGTTTTATGTAACAAAAATTATATCATTTTGGTCCATTATTTGCCCAAAAATTATACCATTGCGGTCCAATTTTTTTTTTTTTTTGCAAAATATTGGGCAAAAAAGTGAACTGTATTGGTATAATTTTTTTAACATAAAGAGCATTTTAGAACAAAAAAAAAAAAGAGTTTACACATAAGAGACTAATTTGGAACTTTTAATACTTAATAGACCAAACTGAAACCTAAAATAAACATAAGAGACCAAAAGTATAATTTAGCCTTAATAGAAAAGCATAAACTGCATTCTAGAGAATTCTAGAGAAACTGAATTGTAAACTGAATTCTGAAATGTTCTTTTTCTTTATTAATGAATCTGTTACAGCTGAATGCCTTGTATAGCTTTCTCAGATTTTATCATATAGTTGTCATACAGCACTCTAACTAATTGAGTTAGTTGGTTACAAGTAATGCTAATCTATATGCTAGTTTATTATAGTTATTCTAGGCTTACAAGAGACACATTCTCTTATATTTAGCCTAGTTATTATGCTAACACTAGATACAAATATCAGTGTGATGATTTTGAAGTAAATCTCCAATATAAGTGTGGTTATATTAATTCTGAATGTAGATTATCACATAAGTTCTAAAAATAGGTATTTTGTTAGTGAGGTTAGCCTTGACCCTGTTTGGACTGATTTGACTAGCAAAATGTATATTTTTGGTTCGAGATTCACATTAATTTAGCTTATTTTTATATTATGGGGAATCGCATTGCTTGCCAATGGATCAACAATTGGTAGATGTATATTTATTTACTTGAAAGTTTTTATATTTTATAGGGCTCTTGCCCGTCTGTGAAGTTTTAGAAGAAAGTAATTTTTTAAATTAATAATGTGTTTTAAAATTGCATTTCCTAGGAGCTAGTTGAATGGCTGGAACGGGGTAAATGTATAGACCACTGCATTAATCCTCTAGATTGGGCCTTTGCTGGTAGCTCCGGCATGTCATTAGTGTCATGTCCTGTAGTGATGAGGTGACTTCCTATGCTACAACTTTTTCCAAAAGAAATAGGTATTTTGTTAGTGAAGTTGGCTTTGACCCTGTTTGGACTGATTTGACTAGCAAAATATATATTTTTGGTTTCGAGATCGGAATGTGACAGGATTAGTTTCTGTTAGTTCTGTTAACTTTCTGTTAGAGTTAGTTACTTGTTGGTTACAATCAGTGTTATCGATTGCAAATGGCGGACAATGGCGGAAGGCCAAAATTCAGCAATTTTAACATGCCATTGCAGCCTTTGGCGCCGCCATGGCCGCTTTTTGGTAACACTGTTCTCAATAATGTCTATAAACACGGTTGTATCACTTCATTTCTGCATCTTTGAATCATGAATCCACCTTTAGTGTTCTTTACTCTCAAGAGCATTGCTCCCTTTCTCCTCCAACTCTGATTCCTAACATGGTGTCAGATTAATCTGTGTCCGTGGAAACCTCCCATGCTTCTGCACAAGCTTTGGCCATGGTTTCAGCAGCGATCATGCTTCTATTGTGTTTGCCAGATTGGTCCATGCTCCCCTTGCCATGTGCAACGAAGGTCCTTCACTGCTTCAATGGCTTCGCCAGTAAGTAGAGGAGAAAGAGCCTTTGATTTGTATGCAGTGAAGAGTCCTCACTCCGGTCCAATGACCCCCAGTTTCTCCCATGCACGCTTTCTGGTTATCGACGGCTCTGCAGCCTTCTTTGCCACCACCATCAAGTCCTTTGACCCCTCTTCTTCCCCTATTACTCTGTCATTCACGTCGTTGAGGATCTGTTGAAAGGGAGCCTATTCTTTGTTTCCATCAATGGGAACCTTTGTCGTAGTTCTTCCCACTAAAAGCCACATTGTACTTATACCAATTCAAGTTGAGTTGGGGATCCACTCAAGAGAGTAAAACTCTCCCAACTTATTTTAGCTTCTTTTTTATTTTAAGTGGACTCACATTGCTTGCCAGTGGATCAGCAATTGGTAGATGTATATTTAATTACTTGATAATTTTATATTTTTATAGGGGAATTTTGTGAATTTTTAGAAGAAAAGGTAATTTTTTAATTAAGAATGTGTTTAAAAATTATAATAATTATGTGTATTTCTGGAGAAAAAGAAATTTCTCAAAAAAATTGTTTTAGTGATTTTTTCCTGATTAAAAAATATTCTTTTTGAGGGGAAAAAAACTATATAATAAAAGTATTTTTTAAGCTTAAATAAACAAACTGCATATTTTGACTATTTATTCCATTTTAATGCTTTGGGCTCTTGTTCTACAAGTTATTTTTTTTCTTCAAAGGACATGTGGGCTTGAAGCTTTTTTGATGGCTTTTTTTGTTGTATTTGTATGTGGGTTTGATGCTTTGACTATGAAAGTATGAAGTTGCTTTCTTATTCCACGCCATGTTTTATCGTTTTTAAATTTCGTGTTCACTTGCCTAAAGTTAAGGTTGGAATTTTTTATTTAATGATGTATGCTTTGTATGTAGCTTTTATTATACGTGTTGATAGCTTGTATTAATAATTTTAAATGTATGGTAACTTCTTAGGTGAGATTCAGAATAGTTTGTGG